>CM016619.1:111482390-112682390 GCA_005393395.2 Gossypium australe
AGTTTACGTCTTTGCATTTGTGCATGCATGATCAAATTTTAGTAGATAAATTTTCTGATAATTATGATTGTTTCTTATTTAGCTCAAAAAGCTAGTGAAGGTCCGAGCAATTAAGGCAAAAAACTAGTAGAGTAGATTTTGTCCTGAAGTATCTGGTGAGTTCCTTCTTGATTCCTTTGAGTTATGAAGCTCTATGATATATGGTTTTGTAAGGTAAGTTATCTCTGTTAGAGATAGGTCGATGTGGTGTGTATTGATGTATGTGTGTTAAGTCAGTGTTGTGTATGTGAACATGACCATGGTTGAGGTAAAAATACCCACATTGTGTGCGAGCCTAGTACCAAACTATCGGTGACATGTGAAAATGTGAAAAGGAGC
This sequence comes from Gossypium australe, assembly GCA_005393395.2. Classification (NCBI taxonomy): domain Eukaryota; kingdom Viridiplantae; phylum Streptophyta; class Magnoliopsida; order Malvales; family Malvaceae; genus Gossypium; species Gossypium australe. Next base: position 111,482,769 of record CM016619.1, read on the forward strand.
ATTATTTGTGATGCTTCTGGTAGGGCAGTTTTATTGCAAATCAGACTGGTAGATCACGACCAGACCTTGCGGGAGAACATGTGTTCAATTTAACAAGGAATAGGAATATTAAAATGATTATGGCTTATACGCGATTCTAATTTCTAAAATATGAGCTCGAGACTGGCACAAGGTTGGGTCATAGGTAAACATACATGATTGAGGGAAGTATATAAGTTTTTGGTATGTATTTTCCAGGGGTACTGTATATGTTATATTGGCGAAGTGTTGTCGCCAGAGAATTGTACTGGCAACTTGGTATAATGTGTCTGTATGACTGAGTTTCGGAATTGTGTTTATTTTTTGGTTTACTATCGATAACCTGATAATCATTCGGCGTCTATTTGGAACTCACTAAGTTCAATTGAACTTACTCCATTACTTTTCTTTCTCAGGCTTTGAGTAGTAGAAGAAGATCAGTAGAAAGGGACTACGCCAGAGCTGCATCTGCAAGTGAACCACCTGTCTATTACGTATCATGCATGGCTAGTTGGTGAATGGCGTATATATATACATTTTGTACTTAACTTTTGTTTTTGCCCCAAAGCCGTATTGTTTTGTCTTAAAGTGGAACTGGCCTTTGTTATACATGTGTATGCCAAACTCCCTTTTAAATTTACAAACTTGCCTTTTCTATTAAATGTATTTGCCATACATGGCAGTGTACAATTTAAAGATTGTCGTTATTAATTCCTATTACTTTCTCTAAGGATGCATTACTAAAATAAGCCAAGAATTATGGTCTTTAACTAAAAGGAGAACCATTACAACTGATTTCTCAAAGATTTAAATCAAGCCAAAATATTTGAGTCTATCAATAACGCCTTAGTCTGTTAGGCGATTTGTTTGGTTGATTGCTATACGTAATGTCTCCTGACATGCTAAGGGATGTTCTAGAGATAGTTCTGTCCATTGATTAGATGACTTGTGATCAGAAGAGACAAATTATCAAAGGTTTCAGAATTTCCAGAACTGGGTTAGATCAGATTTGGGTTGAAATAAGAAGATGCCTCAAAGACGAAACTGACTGTTTCATTCACCATTCTAGATTTTTTTTAGAAAGAAAAAATCGAGATTGCAAAAAAAAAAAATTTGAGAATTTTGGGATGAGAAGGTGATGGCTAGGGTCTGGGATTAGAGGGTGACAGTAAGGGTTTTTCTTTCAAATTTCCTAACTCTGATACCATGAAGATTTTGAAAGAATTAATCTTCTATCTTACATTAAAATAGGTACATGTTATATATATATATATATATACAATTCTACACAAATAAATAAGGAAGATGTTTCTTGCGAATTGCACTAGATCTCATTTGAATATTTGAGCATATCCTCCTTTTGGTCATATGACTCGTAAGGAGACTTGTATGAGTACTCGTTTTCTCCACATCTGATATCACAATTCCATTGGCTCGTTGAGGCTTCAATCGATCATTTTCATCTTTGATTACTCATATGTTTCTCACGCAACTGCCTATATATATCGTCATCCTTAATTAAATCTAATTCCCATTGAACTGAATATTCAGGCATGTTGTATTTTTCAGCATAACTCCATTTTTTGTTGAGGCTCCGTTCATCCAACTTGATGCTTTGTTACTGTTTCCATTCAATGGTTTTGTACAATCTAGTTTAAGATGGTTAACAACAACACATGAGTCTTCACGATAAGAGTTAGGAGCATCATGCACAACCTATCTAATGGAGTCATTACTTTGTTTCCTTGTTGCAGTTCCATCATGAGAAATCTACAGTTCTCCCTAATCTCCAATTTTTCGTAAAATCCTTCCTCATATACTTCATCGTCGAACCATGTGGTCATTTCGTATTCCTCATCCCAACTGCTATTATCATTGAATTCATAATCAAATTGATCTATCATTAAATTAATTAGTCAACCAAGTACCTAAAAAAGAAAATAATGAAAAAAAATTAGTACACTATCTAACCCATTCGTCTTTCGATTAATATTATTTACATGCGAACATCTAGACTGAAAATACTACAACAAAATAGATATAAAATTAAGTAGCAGTGTCCACTAGTATATGGGTCAAATTATAATATAGTAAAGTGTTACAACAAAACACTCTGGAAAGTATTCCGATAATCGTATCCAAGGTTTTATGTATCAGAGAAATTTATTATTAATTTAATTAAAAAATAATTACTAATCTAATCAATTTACAAGTTACTAGTGTTGATGAGAAATTAAAATATTAATTAAAGTAATTAAATTAATTGCTCTAAATTAACCTAATAGAATTTCCTAAATAATAATTACTAATCTAATTAGAAACCTATAGTAATTAATTTTTTACAATTTAATCCCTGAGCCTTAATTACTCATAATTTTGGTTAAACCACTTAACCAAAATTTAATTCATCATATAATAACTTCGTAAATATCTCTATTTAATATTTATGGAAAAGGGGTCCCAAAATCACATTTTTAGACACCATTAGAAATCGAGCCGTTACAGAGAGTGTCGGTACTCAACTTCTAAAAGGCCAAAAATGTCGATTCAGGTGCCTAAGGTTTGGTAACCTTGGCTTAGGTATCGAACCCAATTTGACAGAATGTTAAAAGCTATAGTAACATAGCTTGGAAGCGATGTTTGAATGCTTCAAAGGTTCAGCCATTTGCATGTAAGTCCTATTTGGGTCTGTTTTTCGTAAATTTTATGTTTTTAAGATTGTTGTAGCTTAATCTAGCTAGCCTAGGGACTATTTTATAATTCTGTCAAAGTTTTGAAAAGTTACCATTGTTGTTTTTAAAGCTTTTTGGATGTTAATGGTTGAGTTTGAAGCTTGGTGTTGAAATAGGACTATTTTGTAAAGTAAATTTGGAAAGTTTTTGAGTTTAGGGACTAAAAAGATAATATGTTGAATTTGGTATGAATTTCTTGTAAATTTCATTACTTATGAGCTGTAGAGGGATGGAAATGAATTTGGCATCATGGTTTTAGGCTTATTTGTAAAAAATAAGCTTGTTGCAATTTTAGGGACTAAATTGAATAAAATGCAAAAAATTAGAGAAATTGTGAAAAATGTTAATAGGAAGTCATATGCATTAAATTAAATTTTGTAAGGTAATTGGGATTGATAAATTGAAATAAATTACTGTATAGATCAAGAACTGATAGATAATTGAGGAAAAAAGAAAATTTCAGATTAGTCATTGACAATCCTATCTTTGTTGTTGCCCCTGGTAAGTTCATACGGTATAGTCTTGTGTAATTTTTAATGTTTATATTGATTTTTGAATTGTGGGTATGTTTGAATATATATATATATATATATATATATATATAAATTGTTACAAATTGGTAGAAGGTGAGAAAATGGATTTAATTGAAAGTGTTATATTGTTATATGTACTGAGCACGGATGAACATAAGATAGGATACAACTAGCATGCCAATAGATTATTCTGTGCACTGTACGGGATTGATATGAGTCGAGATGATGACAAATGATATTTTATTATACATTAAATATACCGGAATCCATCATTTGTTGCGGATTACCGAGTTATATTTACAATGATTCAGACATATTTCTAGGGGAGGATGTTAAGCCTACGGACTTGGCACTTAGTGTCCAGGCATATTCTTGGTTGGATTAGCTCATTTGAGCATTCTGACGTGTTTTGGGTGGATAACCACGTATCTATTAGTTCATTGAGTGGAACCGTGATTGTTAAATGATATAATGACTAGTATTGATGTATGGTGATAAAGTTTGGATAAATAACTTAAAAATGTGTTCTTGCTTATGGATATTATATCATTACTTGGTATTGAATCAACTTGTTTAATTGGAAGGTTATATGGCATGTATGTGTTGAACTCACCTTTTGATATGGTTGTGGTGACAAGGTTAAATGTTAGTTAATTGTTTTGTTATTTAAACTTTGATAATAAGGTATGTTATATCGTTTTCGACCTATGAACTTACTAAGCTCAATTGAAGCCTACTCTATTTTGTTTTCCTATTTTCCTGTAGTTTTTGTATTGCGGAACCTAGCGGTCGAATCAACTTGAAGATCACACTATCTAGCCAACTTTTGGTAAACTTTGAAAACATTTTATTTCAGTTATGTGGCATGTATTAGGAGTTAAAGTGTATATTAAGTGTTTGGTATATGTAAAGTGTGTTTTGGGATTTCATAAAATATGTGGACTTATTAATATAATGTTGTGTTTAATCATGGTTGAAATTGTTATGTGATGGTACAATGGTTTGAAGTTGTTTTTGGGAAGGTACAAGCATGGTATGTGAAATGGTTGAGTGTCAAATGTATATATGGCTATTTTGGTACTCGGTAAATGGTTGATTGTTGATGGATATGGTATAGTATCTTGATTGTTGATTATGGGATGTTTTAGTTGAATAAGCGAGTTGGTACTTGTTGTCAAATAGTACGTTAATAAACTAGCTTTGTGACTTACTTATGATGTTTGGAAATTGATGTTGGATGGCATGTTAGGCATGTGAATTGCTTGATTCTAGCTTGGTAGGAAATGAAGTTGAATTTTAGCATTTAATGTTGTTAGTGATAGTGCCTTATGGCATATTGGTTAGAACTAGGCAAATGACATATTTTGATATGCTTTTGGTGTGTTTTGAATTGGTTAAATGAATGGTTAATGGCATGCTTTACGTTTAAGTAGACAATTGATTTTATGACTTGTTATACAAGGTACATTTTGGCACCTATGGGCTAACACACGGTCATGTGTGACACACGGGTAAGTGACATGGCCGTGTGCTTTTTTTTTGTTCAAGGTGATTTTGAGTATACACGATGATAGTCTCTCACACGGCCTGGCTACACGATCGTGTGACCCTGTTATACACAGCTTCAGTTTCACACGACTATGTTATCTAGCTCCACACGGTCTCAGCCTGTCACACGGCCTAGCCACACGGTCGTGTAACACTATTTTATGATTATTCCCCACTTTTTGCTAAGTTTTTAATTAAGTCCCTTTTTTATTTCGATTCAATTTTAGAGCTTCTGTAAGTTCAATTTAAGTTTGAAATTGTATGATAACTGTATGACCCAATTTTGGCCGGAGGCCCACATCAACACCAAAATATATAACAACAGATTTGAATAAAAATGGCCCAACCATCAGCCCAAATCAACAGGCCCAAATGGCCCAATTTTATCAACCTTTAGCAGAAAACCCTAAGGGCTTTCGGAGTGACCAGCGCCGCAACTACCCCCACCAGCAGTCTCACGTTCGCACACGTCTCGTCCTCTCCTTGTTATGCGCCTCCACGGCGGTGTACCTGTGAAAGAAAAGGAAAATCGCCCTAACAGATTTAATAAAAGTAGGAGTCCTTTTCATTTTTCAGAGAAGGCTATAAAAGCCATGAAAATCCTTGTAAACGGGACCTTTCTTTTTTTACACAAGTTACACATAGAAACCAGAGGCAATACACTATCTTTTTTTCAACTACGGAATCAAAGAAAGCAGAAAGATTTCTTTTTGTTATTTTCTTCTCTTTTTCCTTTTGCATTTTCGAAACTGTTTCCCCATCATATTTTTTCGTTTCTATTTTTTTCCCTACAATATTTTTAGTACATATACATAGATTTAAAAAAAGAAATAACTAACCTTTTGAACTTCCGGCCACCGGCGTCGGTTCCGGAGCCTCGCCGGAGGGCGCCGGAAATTGCCTGGTCGAAATCGAGGTTGGAGAGCAAAGAGAGTTTGAAGGTTTTTTTTTTAAAATGGAGGCTGAAATGAAAAATGAGAGTTTTAAAATAATTTCAGCTTTTATACTTATATGACACGGCGTCGTTTTAAGCATTGGGGTCAGAGGCCAAAACGGCGTCGCTTTGGGCCTCTGACCCGTGACCCGACCCGATGGGTTCATAGGATCCGCGCGTTTCTCCAATCAAATGGGATATTTACTGCACTGGTCCTTCCGCTTTTCTAGCCCAGTTCAATTAGGTTTTTCTGGTTTTAATTTGGACCCGAAATTTTTACAATTGTTTCAATTCGGGTCCTCACTGAACGCACTGTTTCAGGGGAGGGGTTATTTGCTGTTTTGGACCCTTCAGGTTGCGTGCGCATGGCAATTTAGCCTTTCTATCTTTGTTTTGTTCTAAATTCGGCCCCATGCTTCTGTTTTTGATCCGATTTAGTCCCTTTTCGTTTGTTTTGGCTATTTTATCATTAAATTAATTATTTTTAATATTTTTATTACTTTTATGTGTATATTATTATTATTATAGCCGTATTTTCTCTATTATATCTACTGTTATTATATATATATTATTGTTTTTATTATCTATTATCATTATATTTGTTATTTTTATTATTATTATTTTACCACTATTATTTTATTATTATCATTATTATTATTTTTTACATATTATTATTCTTATATTTTTAATTATTTTTATTTTTATTATCAATGTTGTTATTGCCATGTTCATTATCATTATTTTTATAATTTTATGTTATCATTATTAGTGTTATTATTATTATTGTTTCTTATATTATTAGGGCTATTTGGTTATCGTTATTATTACTTTTGTTATTATTTATCATTTTCTTTATTATTAACACCATCGTTTATCTTATTTTCCTTTTACCACACTTTTTCCAGACTCATAAAAAGATTTTTTCACAAAGGTAATATTTCGTGTTTGAGAAGTTCGAGAAATCGTGCCCAATCGTGCTGGGCTTCGATTTCTTGTTTGTCTAGATCACTAAATGCCCTTTAAGGATTTCGATCGTGATTTTGACAGTACAGGCAATGTTTTGTGTTTGGAAGTTCGAGAGATCGTGCCCAATCGTGCTGGGTCTCGATTTTCTATTCGTCCAAATAACCAAACATCCTTCAGAGATTTTGGCCGGATTTTTTGAAATAAAGGCAATATTTCATGATTGGAAATTCAAGGAATCGTGCCCAATCGTGCTGGGTTTCGATTTTTAGTTTGGCCAAATAGTGAAATACCCTTTTCAAATTGCAATACATGAATTTTGGAAATCGTGAAATGATCTTGGTATCGAGGGTTTGAAACATCGTGTCCTATCGCGCTGGATGTGGTATTTCATCTTTTCGGAACAAGAGAGTTTCGATATCCAATTCGAGTTATCCAAACATTTTTTAAAGATTCACACTTTAAAATCTTTTTAATTTTCGATATTAAGGACATTAATCAACCAAAAAGGTACCAATTTTGGGCATTGCGAGGGTGCTAATGCTTCCTTGTGCGTAACCTACTCTCGAGCCCGTTTTCTTAAAATTCGTAGACCAAAATATTTTCTAAGTGGCCCAATCGCACTTTAAAAAAGATTGGTGGCGACTCTATTTTCCTTTTTTAAAGTTGGCCCATTTTTTCAAACAAAAAATGGTTTCGACAGCTTGGCGACTCCACTGGGGACCAATAAGAGAGTCAAGCCGTAGAATTGATTGATTAATGTCCTTTTATCGAAAATAATTTTTTTTGATTTCATTTCTTTCATTGCATGAGTTTGTGTCGCTTCATATGGTTGTTGTGGTTTGAGACCCATAGGATATTTCTGTGTTCATATTGCATGATCGTTGTGGTCACACCCTTTAAGTGGGAGCAAGAAGCTATGCCTTCGTGAGGTTTTCACCTCCGCATGGCCATAGGGAAATGTATTCCCCTGAACTGAACTCGATCTGTATGAGCTATAATGGGTGAGGATCGAGGAATCTGCTGGTTCGGGACCTTAACTCTAGAACTAAACCACATATAATGAACCTTAAGAGCCTACCTTAGGTAGAACCATTCCAAACCCCTAGTGGTCACTTGGATAGGTACTCTATTTTGTTTATTTCTCTTGCACTAATGTGTTTTCTTCTGTTTTGATTGCATTGCATTGCATCATCTTAGAAAGGGGGTGTTGATTCATATTCGATTGCTAAATAGAAGAGTTTGTCATAAGGAAATGTGTTACTTGATAACGTGGATTATAATACGGTCGTTCGAACATAGTCCAGGTAAACAACGAGAGAGGGTTGATAGCCCACAGAAGAATACAAGACTTTGCCCAAAGATTCAAGCCGACAAGGATTATTTAGGAGTCATCATGTCTCAATTTTCTAAAAGACGCTTATGAACATCGCGGAGGATAATTGAGTGAAGAGGTTCGGCCTGGACCAAGTAACAAGGAGCTAGAAGAGGCATCCTTTAGGAAGTTCACAGGACATGACCATAACATCCGGATACAAAGAAGAGGATTGGTGTTTTCTCTTGGACTATGAGGACAATGCCGTATATGCAATTTGTTTTATGTAAAGAAACGTGTTTTCTAGAAAAGTTCTTCTAATGGAATTGAATTCATAATCAACACCTTTCTTTCTTTTTGCATTCATTCCATGCATTTGCATTGCATTTCATGCATTTGCATCACATCACATCCTATGCATTTAAAACCATTGAGAAAACCTAATTAGTTGAATTAACAGAGAGAGAGAAAGAGAAAGAGAAGGAAAATTTGGAAGCTGAATATCCTTACGGTACACGTGCTAAATCAAAGAAAATGGAACAAATCCAAAAAGATATGCAAGACCAGATGCAAGAGCAAATGGAAAAATTCCAACAGGAGATGAGGGACCAGATGTTGGAGGCTCAAAAGAACATGATGGCTCAAATAGCCCAAACGCTAACTGGGGCAATGGACAAAGGAAAAGGTCCCATGGCAATTACAGGAGAACAAAACGAAGGCATTCCTCTGGGTTTTACCCCACCACATGTGCAAGTACAACCTCGAGTGACTTTATAAAGACTGTCGGTCACGATCTGGTCTCAACAATTGCAAGCTGGTGCTTCAATGAATCTCCAAACTGGCTCAGGTTCAGGAGATAATCCAATCGATGCTAATGTCCTTGATTTGGATGAAATAGCTGAAGGAGGAGGACAAAAGTAGAATTACCAAAGCAGCTAGAAGATAGAAATAAACTGTTGGAGGAGAAATTTAAGGTGATAGAAAGTGCTGATAGCTGTTATGGGGTTGACGCCAGAGACTTAAGTTTAGTCCCTAACTTGGTACTCCCATCGAAGTTTAAGACTCCAGAGTTCGAGAAGTATAATGGGACAAGTTGTCCAGAAGCTCATATTACGATGTTCTGTCGAAGGATGATAGGATACGTCAACAATAACCAGCTGCTAATCCACTGTTTCCAAGACAGCCTGATTGGATCTACGGCTAAGTGGTATAACCAGCTGAGTCGTGCCCAAATTGGTTCATGGAAGGACTTGGCTCAAGCTTTCATGAAACAATATGGCCACGTAACAGACGTGGCACCCGACAGATTCATGCTACAGAATATGGAAAAGAAATCGAGTGAGAGCTTTAGGCAGTATGCCCAACGATGGAAGGAGGTGGCGACACAAGTTGAACCGCCACTCTTAGAGAAAGAGATGACCATGCTCTTCATTAATATACTGAGGGCCCCGTTTATCACCTATATGCTAGGGAGCGCTACAAAGAGCTTCTCCGACATTGTAATGACTGGAGAAATGATTGAGAATGCCATAAAAAATGGAAGGATAGAGGCAGGAGAAAGTAACAAGAGGATGGCCATGATGAAGAAAGAAAATGAAGTGAATAATACAAGTGTGGGGCACTCAAAGTCGATTACCATTAATCAGCCAAAAACGGTGACTACTGGGTATCGGGGTTCATCAAGGAAAAAATCTCGCACAAGGAAAAACATTGAAGAACTCCAATTTACGCCAATCCCAATGACGTATAAGGAGTTGTATCAAAATTTATTTGATGCGTACGTTGTGTCCCCCCACTATCCAAAATCGATGCAACCTCCATACCCAAAATGGTATGACCCAAACGCTCAGTGTGAGTACCGCGCGGGGATTACAGGCCATTCGATTGAAAATTGCCTTACTTTCAAGAAATTGGTGGAAAATTTCATCAACATGGGTATTGTGAAGCTTGATGACAAAATAGTAAATGTAGTAATTAAAAGTGGAGGCCAGAGGTTGCGTTTCCTTGAAGAGGTCATCAGAGGCATGGAAATCGGGAAATCAGAACACTTACGACGTATCTGAAGAGTGAACCGAGGAATCAATGTTTTCAAGACCTTGCATGTTTGGGAGTGTTTTGAACAATGAGACTGTGGAAGAGATACTTGTATTCTTAGCTAATCTAGAGTAATTTTGTGAAATAGGCTTGTGTCTAGAATTGTCATTTCAATAAAATGCATATTTCTTTGAATACATATTCTTTTATTCTTTACATTTCATATTGTACATTCATTTGTTTTTTTTTTATTCTTTCATGACCATACCAATAATCATTCTTAGAATCATTTATTCTTTGGATTTCTTGCCTTTGTACCTAGGCACCCAGATATCAAAGACATGAGCGACGTTGTTACTGACTCCTTTTTTGAATGAGATATGGGTCTAGGGGATCTCAGGACTTTAAAGATGACAGAGATTGTGACATATCTTCTAGCTTGTTAAGAATAGTTTAACGAGATGAAAAATAGACCTTACTCGACAAAGGGTCAACGGATATTATGAGCCTAGAAAAAGGGTGAAGATTGAAGCCCAGCTCACTGTAGAAATAATGCAAGACGTCATTGGGTTATTCAGAGATGTTTTTGCACAATAATATCAGGATATACCTGGGCTACTAAGATGCAGGCTTAACATAAGGATCAGGTACTACTGATCTACATAGAAAGGGAAGGTATCAGCTATGCCGTATTTAAGGAGACAAGATTCATATACCTTCCCCAATTCTTCACAAATTTTCCATATGTGGGGCATGGATGTGATGGGGCCAATCTCGTCAAACGCTTCTAGTTGATATCGATTCACTGTCATCAAGAGGGTGGAAGTAGCTTCATATGCCAATATTACAAGGTCGAAGTCATCAAATTCGCAAAAAAAAAAAAAGAAGGAAAAAGAAAAGACCAAGATGCTAGCAAAATGCCATAAAGGATCACATTTAAATAACTGTACAAAGACAAAGTTTACAGTTTGTCCAAAGGTCAGGTAGTATATCATAGTGCAACAAAAGTTGCCAAAAAAATGAAAGGTGGCTAAGACTTGTAAAAATTGGCATAAGAAGCTATCACTATCCTCTATCTTACTGAACGTTTGCCAGAACCTTCAATGGGACAACATCTTACCCATTATGGAATTGAAGCGTTTTTGTCAATTGAACTTAATTGAAGAAAAGATTAAAGTTATCCATCACAATCAGATGATGCAAGCTTGTGATAAGGAGGTTCATCCTAGAGAATTCTCCAAGGGAACCTGATGTTGAAAAAGACCTTTATTCTATAAAAAAATTTTAGAGGAAAGCGGATGCCAAAGAAGACCTGTTCTGGAGGAGCATTGATATTGACCGAGACGAGTGGCGAAGACTTGCCCAATTCGGCAAATTCAGTTCAAACAAGAAGAATTTTACCTGAAAGGGGAAAGTCTAAGGTGAAAACCCGCAAAGGGCGCCTTGAGATCGAATATTCAAAAAAAAGAGAGAAATAAAGAAAGAAAAATAAAATAAGGAAAAGGAGAGGCCAAAGCGAAAACCCACAAAGGGCGCTTTGAGACCAAAGGGGATTTGAGTTGAAAACCCGAAAAGGGCGGCCCAAGTTTTGACCAAAAGTGGGGCACACAGCAGTCTTGCTACATCTGAATCGACAATGAAGAAGTATGTTATGTCTTGGGGCATCGACAAAGTACTCCGGATCCCCTAAACACATATTGAGCTTAAAATGGTCCTCAAGAAGTTTGAACAGAGAAGCTCAGGCTGCGATATCTGGGGCACCTAGTTTCCATTTTACCCATTTTGAGTTTGCTATTTTTCTTCTCCATTGCATTTTCTAGCTTTGATTAACTTGTTTGTTTCGAGCTATGCTCCCAATAAATTTTCATTTCGTCCATCATTATGATCTTTTTCTAGCATTTTGCATTGAAATAACGATTATTAGACTAATAATACTTTCATGAAAGGAGTTTTGCATATTACTCTGGAAACCTCTAAATAATACAGGAGTCTGAAACATGATTATTGTTAGGATTCACCAAGCTTAAAGGTTGGAAATATTTGAGTCCAAATTAAGGTTATCTCTTCGGATTTTGTCAAAAATGACGGTTGAACAAGATGACAAGATATTACGTCAGAGAGCAATACCGACTCAAGCATAAGAGGGGAATCATTCCCAAGAAGAATGATATTTTGTACCCATACGAATATCATGAATATACATCTGGGCGGATTTCCCAGGGAGTGATCAGTTGATTGAACAAGTTATTTACCCCTGAATGACAATGGAATAGATTGAAAAGTTTCACCCCCTGAAGTTGCAGAGAGGGGGTCTGAGGATGGTATAAGCCTTAAAGTCCTATAGATACTGTGGAATGGACCTTGAAGTTACATTGGGGCAAATCGTTTGAGCAAAATAAGATTGTTTCTTTGAGTTTTGGCAAAGGTACCAGCATAGGGGCCAAGTCATTTGAGCAAAATAAGATTGTCTCTTGAGTTTTGGCAAAGGTACCAGCAGAGCGAGATAGCAGCGTAATACGTCAGCAATAAGATTCTGATGGACGACGAGCAATGACAACCCTAAGCATTAAAAAAGGGTCATTTCTACATCATCGTTAGGAGCGTTTCAATCATCGCATCCCGATCTTTATGCATTTTTAACAAAGAATCATTATCATGACATTCTGCAATCATGCAAATGTCCTTTAGTTAGGAGCACTCGATTTATTACGATCATTGCATCTTAATCAGCATTCTCATGACATTCTGCATTCATGTAGATGTCATCCATAGCACATGCAGTTAGGAGCATTTGGGTCATTCCGATCATAGCATCCGCATCATTTGCATAAGCATAAGCACATAAAACTAATTCTACGGGACAGGTTCCCCAGAGAACGGTGTAGCAATATTGAAGATTTCAGATTTCGTCCCCTAGAGATAGTAGTGGGGCAGACCGAAGATTGTAGTCTTATCTTCCTAAGTTAGCAAGTCTGGCATTCCTGATGTTGCAGGAAGCAGATCGAAGCCCTGAATTTTTATTTCCTCAAAGTTCCAGTGGAGTAGGTTGAGATTACAAATCCCGCCTCCCTGAGTTAACAATGAGGATCAACCCTTATTTCTTTAAAATTTCAGTAGAGAAGATGGAGACTACGAATCTCTTCTCCTTGAATTCTTATTTCCTCAAAGTTCCAGTGGAGTAGGTTGAGATTACAAATCCCGCCTCCCTGAGTTAACAATGAGGATCAACCCTTATTTCTTTGAAATTTCAGTAATGGAGACTACGAATCTCTTCTCCCTGAATTCTTATTTCGCTCAAAGTTCCAGTGGAGTAGGTTGAGATTACAAATCCTGCCTCCCTGAGTTAACAATAAGGATCAACCCTTATTTCTTTGAAATTTCAGTAGAGAATATGGAGACTACGAATCTCTTCTCCCTGAATTCTTATTTCCTCAAAATTCCAGTGGAATAGGTTGAATATTGTAGATAGCAGATATTGTCTCCACTGAGCAGTAGTGAGGCAGATCGAGAAGATGAAGTGGATGGGGAAGCATCAAGAAATCAGGGCTCAGCAAGACCGGGCAAAATTGACTCTTTTAGGATCTTTGCTTCGTTCCCGTTACACGACAACAAGCAAAGAGGGGCAGCTGTATGACCCAATTTTGGCCGGAGGCCCACATCAACACCAAAAAATATAACAACAGATTTGAAAAAAAATGGCCCAACCATCAGCCCAAATGGCCCAATTTTATCAAGCTTTAGCAGAAAACCCTAAGGGCTTTCGGAGTGACCAGCACCACAACTACCCCCACCAACAGTCTCACATTCGCGTACGTCTCGTCCTCTCCATGTTATGCGCCTCCACGGGGGTGTACCTGCGAAAGAAAAGGAAAATCGCCCCAACAGATTTAATAAAAGTAGGAGTCCTTTTCATTTTTCAGAGAAGGCTATAAAAGCCACGAAAATCCTTGTAAACGGGACCTTTCTTTTTTTTACACAAGTTACACATAGAAAACAGAGGCGATACACTATCTTTTTTTCAACTACGGAATCAAAGAAAGCAGAAAGGTTTATTTTTGTTATTTTCTTCTCTTTTTCCTTTTGCATTTTCGAAACTGTTTCCCCATCATATTTTTTCATTTCTATTTTTTTCCCTACAATATTTTTAGTACATAGACATAGATTTAAAAAAAGAAATAACTAACCTTTAGAACTTCCAGCCACCGCGCGCGGTGGCCGGCGTCGGTGCCGCAGCCTCGTCGGAGGGCGCTGGAAATCGCCTGGTCGAAATCGGGGTTGGAGAGCAAAGAGAGTTTGAAGGTTTTTTTTTAAAAAAAATGGAGGCTGAAATGAAAAATGAGAGTTTTAAAAAAATTTCAGCTTTTATACTTATATGACACGGCGTCGTTTTAAGCATTGGGGTCAGAGGCCAAAACGGCGTCGTTTTGGGCCTCTGACCCGTGACCCGACCCGATGGGTTCATAGGATCCGCGCGTTTCTCCAATAAAATGGGATATTTACTGCGCCAGTCCTTCCACTTTTCTAGTCCAGTTCAATTAGGTTTTTCTGGTTTTAATTTGGACCCGAAATTTTTACAATTGTTTCAATTCGGGTCCTTACTGAACGCACCGTTTCAGCGGAGGGGTTATTTGCTGTTTTGGACCCTCTAGGTTGCGCGCGCATGGCAATTTAGCCCTTCTATCTTTGTTTTGTTCTAAATTCGGCCCCATGCTTCTGTTTTTTATCCGATTTAGTCCCTTTTCGTTTGTTTTGGCTATTTTATCATTAAATTAATAATTTTTAATATTTTTATTACTTTTATGTGTATATTATTATTATAGCCGTATTTTCTCTATTATATCTACTGTTATTATATATATTATTGTTTTTATTATCTATTATCATTGTATTTATTATTTTTTATTATTATTTTACCACTATTATTTTATTATTATCATTATTATTTTTTTACATATTATTATTCTTATATTTTTAATTATTTTTATTTTTATTATCAATGTTGTTATTGCCATGTTCATTATCATTATTTTTATAATTTTCTGTTATCATTATTAGTGTTATTATTATTATTGTTTCTTATATTATTAGGGCTATTTGGTTATCGTTATTATTACTTTTGTTATTATTTATCATTTTCTTTATTATTAACACTGTCGTTTATCTTATTTTCCTTTTACCACACTTTTTCCAGACTCATAAAAAGATTTTTTTCACGAAGGTAATATTTCGTGTTTGAGAAGTTCGAGAAATCGTGCCCAATCGTGCTGGGCTTCGATTTCTCGTTCGTCTAGATCACTAAATGCCCTTTAAGGATTTCGATCGTGATTTTGACAGTAAAGGCAATGTTTTGTGTTTGGAAGTTCGAGAGATCGTGCCCAATCGTGCTGGGTCTCGATTTTCTATTCGTCCAAATAACCAAACATCCTTCAGAGATTTTGGCCGGATTTTTTGAAATAAAGGCAATGTTTCATGATTGGAAATTCAAGGAATCGTGCCCAATCGTGTTGGGTTTCGATTTTTAGTTTGGCCAAATAGTGAAATACCCTTTTCAAATTGCAATACATGAATTTTGGAAATCGTGAAATGATCTTGGTATCGAGGGTTTGAAATATCGTGTCCTATCGCTTTGGATGTGGTATTTCATCTTTTCGGAACAAGAGAGTTTCGATATCCAATTCGAGTTATCCAAACATTTTTTAAAGATTCATACTTTAAAATCTTTTTTAATTTTCGATATTAAGGACATTAATCAACCAATAAGGTACCAATTTTGGGCGTTGCGAGGCTGCTAATGCTTCCTCGTGCGTAACCGACTCCCGAGCCCATTTTCTTAAAATTCGTAGACCAAAATATTTTCTAAGTGGCCCAATCGCACTTTAAAAAAGATTGGTGGCGACTCCGTTTTCCTTTTTTAAAGTCGGCCCGTTTTTTCAAACAAAAAATGGTTTCGACAACTATGTTTGTTTGTATGTTTAAGAAATAAAGCATGATTTATTGGATTTTTGAATTGATTTCACATGTTCTTGTTCTGTTAATTACTGTAGCAACCCATACTCTGATTCCGGCAATGAAGACGAGTGAGGGGTGTTACAGATCAACTATTTAAGTTCAGTTAAAAAATATAACATATGATATTATAATCAGTTGATAACTTCAAAACTTATAAAAAAATATTTCAAATATTTATTATGTCAATTTTTATATGTCTACAACAAACCAAGGTTAATTTATCCAAGCATTCATTGTGTCATCTATTGTCTATAACAATTCAAAACTCTTACTTTACAAATATGTTTATGACAAGTGACTGATAATTAATTTTTGCTCAAATGATGAGTGTAGAATTTACCTTAATGTTTGCTAAGAGTTTCACCCTTTCACCTCAACGTTGAAAATTTAAAATAACATAACAAAATTAAACAACTCAAACTTAGATGAAAAATACATTATATATAAGAAACTTGAGATTTTACAAGGATAAAGAAACAAATAAACACTAACAAGAAAATTATATTGATCTCAACTCCAAGATACCTCCTATTCTAAAATTAAAGGCTATTTATAAAAGGTTGGGAATTGAAAAATTACAATGCAAAGGTCTTGCTAGGAATAAATTGTTAGGCTCATTTCTTTGTCATCTTTTGAAACCATTTTTCACATGTTATCTGATAACTTCTTTTGTCCAAGTTAACAACTCCAAATGAGAAAAGTAAAATAAAAAATTTGAAGATGTGCATATTGTACATTCATTGTAAAAATTTCAACTCCAAACTCCAAGTATGTTAGGAGATATGACCCCAAATATGAAACATTAAAATTGCCCATCAGTGTGAAACTTGTAACTTTCTCTTTTCTTTTGGATTTTTTCTCGATGTATTTTGGCATTGGTGTTCTAATATTTGAATAGATCTTCAAATTCCCTTTTCAATGATATAAAGTACACCCAAAACGGAGTCATGGAGGTCGAGATATGGTCGAAACACTTAGAAGTGTTCTAGCTGGAAGTTCTAAATGTATCCAAATTACAACTTTTGAATCTTTGAGCATTGGACTGACATTCATCATCTTGGATCAACTTTAGGCTTAGTGCATTAAATCTCATGGTTCAACAAGTGACTTATTGATCTTGATGTTTTGAAATTTAAAATTTCAATATTAAAAAAAAAAGTTTAGAATTTTGGCAATGGGATAAACAAGTACAAATTGTTAAATTTTTAATGCATTATATTAGTTTCTATCGTTTTTTTCACTTTAATCCATTTTTTTACCTGGACCAAGACTTATAAAAAGATTATTTTTGGTGAGCAAAATGAATTTGTAAATATAATGTGGACCTGATTTAGTGTGTATAAGCCTTCATTAAGGATTTAACCCTTGAGTGACTAAAATAAAATATTCCTAACAGTTGAGTGATAAAATTACAAAAATATTTTTTAATGACCAAAATAAAATTACCTTAAAAATTAGTGATCAACTAGATAGTTTATCAAAAAAACATAGAGTTTCCCAAAAAAAAATAAAGAGTTAAAAGGACTTCTTTAATATTATAACTTTCTAAATAAAACAGTGCAAGGGATTAAAGTTATGCATTAAGATTGACGATTGGCAATAATATTTCCTTCTTCCATTTGGAGAAAAAAACTCAATTGTACCAATTTATTCTCTTTGATGCATGTTTTAATTTAATAATTAACCTATTGTAGATAAAAGTTCTTTTCGTAGATTTGAATTTTAATATTTATTAGTGAGTAGAATTAATTCACAAAAAGTTTTTCATTTTAAAAAAAGTGTCCATGAATAGTAATATTTATTAAATTCATATGTTTATCCTCCAACTTTATTTAAAAAAAAGTTATTTTAGCTATTCATTTAATTTTTCGTCATTTTTAGCCTTTGAACTTGTATTTTTTGTCAGATCACCCCAAAATGGATGAAAATTTTAAAGTTTATTTACTTTGCTGACGTGTGGCATACATGTAGATTGCCACGTAGATGATACGTTAACATTTTATTAATTTTTTTAAATTTTAAAAAATATTTTTAGAATTTTTAATATTTTAATGATTTTTAATTTTAAAAATAGTTTTTAGAATTTTAAAAAAATTAATTAAATGTTGACATTTTATCCACGTGGCAATCCACGTGTATGCAACATCAGCAAAGTTAAAAAAACATTAACTTTTACATTCATTTTGGGGTGATTTGACAAAAAACGCAAGTTTAAAGGCTAAAAAGGACGAACAATTAAATTGAGAGCAAAAATGACAATTTTTTGTAAAGTTGGAGGGCTAAATAAGTCATTATGCCTAGGTAAATAACATAGATAGTCACCCAAGTATAAAAAAAATTCATTTTAGGCACCCAAAATAAAAAATTTACAATTTAAACACCCACGTTACATAGTTCGATCATTTTGACTACTCTCGTTAAAATCACATATGGCAAGCTGACGTGGCAGTTAAAAGAATCGATATAATAGTAAATTTATCCCTCAAATTTTTTACATATATCAATTTTTCATAATTTTAAAAAAATTAATCCTCAAAATTTACAAATGATTTCAATTTGATCCTAGTTGTAAAAAATTCAAAGAAATATATAAAAATACATAAATATTTTCAAAAAACATAATAATAAATTTAAAAAACTAAAAAAATTGTTGGAATGAAATAAAAATATATAAAAATACATAAATATTTTCAAAAAATATGATAATAAATTTAATAAAATAAAAAATCCCCCACCGTGACTGAAGATGATGAGGAATAGAGGAAGGGGGAAAGAATAAAGGGGAAAATGAAGATTGGAGGAATTGGGATAATGAGCAGAGAGTTAATTGAGTCTTTGGGATTGTCTGCACCTACTTTAAAGAAATGGAATTTCAGTGTACGGGTCATGTATTTGTGTAATTTTTGTATTGAATTTGATTATCTGTGTTTTATAGCACTGGATTGCATAGCAAGGTGTAGTTGGATTTAATTTATATGACTCACGTATATACCACTCAAAATTTAACTCAATTACTTGTTTTCTTTTTACAAAAATTACATCTATGTTCAGAACTTTACATTTTGAACATCCTTATTCTGTTGCAGCTACTTTGTATATATACTTTATGACAAGTGTGTGTACATGCTAAAATTTTGGCAAAATTCATGTGGGAAAATAAAAGCAAAACCAAAGAGTTATTTAACAGGCAGTGGGCGGGTGAGCTTGGCCAAGGCCCCAACTGCTAGAGAATTAATGTAAGTGCATGGCTCGGTGTAGACGGATGACCAGCGTTCATCGTTGAACTTGTCATGGTTGTCAGGTCCACCTAGGATGGCGCCGGTTAGCTCATTTGGATTGGGTGTATTTTTGTTGTACCAACGAACGAAACTCATGGGGCAGTTCACCTCCGAATTGGCATCCGATAATGGGATTGAGGCACCCCGGTGGTGCGCTTGTTTTGGTGGATTCTTCCCAAAACCAACCATGTACGATCTTCCTTGTGGGTTTTGACCTAATATGTAGTCCATCTGCAATGTTTCCAATCAAATCTTTTAACCACTACTCCTTCTCATCCCTATCCGATTGAATTGGAAAATCGTGTACCTGATGCTTTGCAAAAGCCAAGAGGTGAGTGGAGTCAAAACGTTTGTCTCCACATTGGACCTTTTGGTTGAACCTTTGAAGCAAATCGCCATAGATACTGAAGAGGAAAGAAATTCCAGTAGCATATTGAAGGTTGGCTCCATCTCTCAAATGAACCAGACCAGCTGGGGTCATGGGAATTTTGTGGTAAGGACTTTGAGGAAGGGCTGAACAAATAAAACTGTCAGCATGCTCCTTGTAGGCCTGCATATCACGGCCACCTTGAAAGAAAGACTGCATTTTGTACAAAATTAATGGTGAGATTATTCAAACATATAAAATGGAAGAATAATGTATATAGTTGCAAGAGAGAGAGACCTTAGAAAGGAGGATTTGGACACCAGCATACTTGAGGTCCCAGTTAAACTCATCCACAACTGCATGAAGTGCTTCTTCTGTGACATACTTGAAATAAGTGCGGTCGCGTGTGGCACTGTATAGCCATGCTGCCGCCCATAACAACTCATCCTGCACCACCCCCCATCAATTCAACATCAATCTCTAAACCCTTAAATATCTCTAAACACTTGATTAGCTTACATGATAGCCAGAGAAAGAGCAATAGAAGGGGCATTCTCCATCGAAAGATCCCTTGTGTTCTCTAGCAAATTTGAAAAGCTGCCAACAACAGCAAAGGCATAACCAAACATGTCTAAAACTTACAATTAAAACAGCATATGTAGGTACCATTTTGGCTTTGTTAAGGAGACGACGTGCATAGGGACGATCAATGCGTCTAAAGACTATAGAAGAAGCAGCCAATGCGGCTGAAGTTTCAGCTGCAATCTCGGTTCCAGGTGTCTTCTCATTGATTTCCAAAACAGGTCTTGGGTGCTTCATATTCTCTGGTCTTACCCAACATTGATGTTCTTTTTCAGGGTCACCAACCTTTTTTTTAGAAACAAAAACAAATCATCAAACAATGCAGTCATCTGTATGATACAAATAAATAAACAATTGGTATGTTGTTTAATCACTTTACCTGCACGTACAATTTGTTACGTTTACAAGCGGCTTTCAGGAAATAATCAGTTCCCCATCGAATGGCAGCTTGAGTATTTCCTAACTCACCGGCGGATTTTAACTCGGAATTGTAAACAATTGCAGACCATGCCAAGGTGGTGACTGTGAAGGCCATTGGTAGCCCATACTTCACATTGTCACCAGCATCATAATATCCTCCAACGAGGTCCATCTGAATGAATTCAAACACCTAGCTATAGCTATCATAATCAAGATGCATGCAAATTAAGATGGAAGGCAAAAAAGGAAAGAAGAGGGTACATCACATTTGCTTCTTTGCCATCATTGAGACAAGAATCACCTCTCCAGGCTACTCTATGATTGAGAGGGAGTTTCCCTGACCTTTGTGCTTCCAAGAAAATGAGTGACTTGGTGAGAGCTTCCTTGTAGTTAAAATTATCACCATTAACAACCACTACATACCCTAGCAAAACAGCCAACCATGCCACAAGAGCTGCTGCAGATGGTCTTGTCATTCCCATGAAAACAATTCTATATCTAAAACAGGGGACTAATGGTTTAGGGTGTGAGAATTCTGATTCACAGCTTTGGGTTTTTGATGATGGAAGGGAAGAGATTAGATATAGTGAGCCAAAATGTGAAGGTTAAGTTGATGTGCGGAGGGGAAGATGGTTCACCCGTATTTAGGCACACTAAACATGATCACTGTATTTTTGATAATAATAATAATAATTATAAGCAATATCTAGTGTTCAGAAATTAGGATGTGATTTGTTTGGTAGATTAAGAGGGGTTCCTCCTGCCTCATAGCTCCACCTCTCATTCTTTTACCTGTAAATAATAATAATAAAAACCCTCTTTTTCATAATGTTTAAAATTGGATTGGATTTTGTGGCTCTTTTAGACCAAAACCTGTGTAATGTCTTTAGTGCTTTTCATTCCAAATGCTCATAACAAATAACATTGTGATGTTATGTTAGCTATGAGTAAAAAAATAATGAAATTTTGTCTCTTATTATTTGCTTGGTATGGTTCGAATAAGGGAAATTTGACCAATTTCACATTGGCTATGAAATTGACTGGAAATTGGTATCCTTGATGGTTTATATATATGAAGGGTGAAGATTGTTGGAAATGATGTCAATAAGTACTTTGCTTTTCCTGTGAAAAGAAGTAAAAGGAAATATAGACGGAAAATTAACATCCATCCTTCGCAAAGTAGTTCAGTATATTGATGGATTCTTAAAGGTGAGTGAAATTGATAAAACCCTTCATGATATATCTTAGCTTTTAGGGCCACATTTGAAATCAAAGTCCTGATTTTACCACTTCTGTTTTGATATTGACATCTCCAATCTGTATATGTATATATGTATATGCGTCTGTATACGTATATGTATAATAAACATAAACTGCAACATTTTTCCTCTTAATTATCGATTTGATTTGGTTTTGATAAAGTAATTAATGGTTCTCTCAAGAAACATAACAACTTTACGTGTAGTAAAAAAAATGATGACAATATATAATAGGGACATCTCTTTTAACTGATGATTATCCCCAAATCTACAAAAAATGTAGTAATAATTAAAACTACCCTAACAAAAACCATAGAACATTTGAGTTTCTGGTTGTCCCATTGGTTGTGTTCATCAGCCACTTCCTCTAAAGTACCGTATAAACATCCATAAAAGATTTTGAGTTCCTCATGCCACTAACCATTTGCTCATTTAAAATTTGAGAAAATGGCGACGGAAAACAAGCCACTTCAGCATCTCCTTATAATGTTTGCCACGTTCCTGCCAATGTCTTCTTTTGTTTGCTCCGACACCGGGAAATCGCCGATGTACATGTCAAAGAAAGCCCCTGACATATAGCAAATATTAGAACCCCCACCTTTTGCAGTTAATTGTAGTGTGGAGAAAATGCTAATCAACACACTTCTGTGTCAAGGAACGCTAGGCCAAAGGGTTTACTTACTGCATAAGTCCTTGCTATGGACTGCTCCAATCTGGTTACCTCCGACTGCACAAATATATATTTTTCACTATAAGATGAATGTAATATATATACTTAATACAATATTTTCCCAACGACTTTGTCTAACTCATTTTCCATGAAACAAACTACCTGAGATAATTATCTCATTGAAGTTGTTGTTACTGTTGGAGAAGGGATTAAATAGAACAAGAAAGAAACTTACTTTTGGTAATTAGTTGTCCATCAGCTGTCCGCTGAAAGTCAATTATTGTTCCCTGCAATATCCAGTAGGGTTAAGTTCACTTGCTGCTACATTAGATCAAATAGAACAAAGATAAATGAAAGATGGAGGGGATTTACTGCAGGCAATGCAATATCTTGAGTGAAGTAGGAACCAAATGTACTGAGGCAGCGATAATCAGTGTTGGGATTTGTCTGGTAGTAAGTTAAGAAGTTTGTTAAAAGTCCAGCACGTCCGTAAAAGCAAATAAAAGAGGAAAGAAGATAGTAGAAGGGGGAGGGGGGGATTAAAATGCACCGACTTCGATTGCTTACCTTTACTAAACGAGCACGAAGAGATTTTTCAAATGCACTGCAACATACACAACAAAAGTCATTAAAGCCACTCATCAAACTGAAAATTAATGATAGACACTTGTATGTTCTTACCACAAGAGCCTTGAACCTAATCAATCTATTGTTCTCACATAAAGCAGTTTCCAAGTGAGTGGCATGCAATTATGAGTATTAAGTTGACAAAATCTTCAAAGGTGCAAGAAATGGAGAAAAAGAACTTACTCTCTTACTGTATTGACTTTCATCCCATTGCAGTTAACAACTAGCCTTACAGTCATACTAATATCCTCGCTGCACACATATAGAAAAAGCACCATAAGAAAATAGGCAAAGAAAATACTTTAGTCTGCATAGACAAAAAGGGAACAAGAAAACAAGACTGAGCTTGAAATCCATGCCAACTCATGGCTTTGAAGTTGAACACACAGTTTACGAATGTTCCAAGTCCTCAATAGAGCCTTGATTGGCATTTTGGAGCAGTTAAACTTCTAAACAAACTGTCTTGAGCATGGAAATTCTTAAGTACCTAAGAAGATCCTGATAAAAGTCATTGTGTTTGTTCAGTTCATCCACTGGAATAGAGGCATACTTTGCACCCAATTTCTTGCAAACAGAGTATGGATGAATATCTATAAGGAGAAAGGAAAATCAAGAATAAGTAGTTGAAGCACTAGGAAAAGCACGTCATTAATAACACAAGGTAGGAGGAATGAAGCAAAATCCACAAGCACTTACAAAAACCAAATGCATACACCTTAAGAGACTTAATTTTGATGATCTTCATGGTTCTTGATCCAGTTCCAACAAGCACCTAAAAGCATAGAGACATAGTCTAAGTTATTGTAAAAAGAAACCAGAACCCCCAACATGTAAATAATGACCAGATCATGTTAAAGTGATGCAAGTCCCCAGTGTGACTATTCAAGTTTGACCTAAAGATGTTTTGTGATTCAAATTCCATGGCTAACCTATGGAAACTTTAAAATCGGTTGGTTTAAATTTTCAACAAAGGTGTCCATAATGCATCTAAGCAACCATGGAAAGTAAATGGCTAAGAGCATTTTAAAAAAGAAATAAATTTCCAGAGAGCACATAAACCTACATTGTGAATATATTAAAATATAAATAGGCTGCTTAACTGATGCAAGAGAAACAGATAAAAAAGCATATCACAGATGATTGATACAGAGTGGGTTACTGAATGTCAGACTAGCAGCAGCAATGTCCACAATGTTTTACCTCGGAAGCTAAACTAGAATTATTCTGTGTATCTAATATGTTATCCAATATCGTTGGGAACTCAATGCCAGTTCTGGGTTCAATAGCATGTCGTCTCCGGTTCAAATCTAGAAAAGATAGACTGCCACATCCTTGACCAACTTCACAAGGCCTTCGATCCATGAGTTCTTGCATTTGAAGTTCAGTGTTATCAAGTGGAACAGCTAGTACCTTTGAAGATCTGATCACATTAAATCAAACAGCTTAATCAAAGAAAACCATGTGAACAGACAAACATAACATAGAAAGGTAAAAGACAATGTAATTTGTGAGATAAAAAACCTTACAAGTTGTCTAATGGTGGTATCAAAGCTGCAGCTAATGATAGCAAAGGAATGTGTCGGAGTGCTTCTGCTTCTCCAAAGAAGCTTCTCATTGCATAACTCGAAATTTTACCAAAAACAAGAGGGGTGGCAAATAGGCCTCTTGAATCAGAGGCAAACCGATATCCGGCAAGATTATTCTTACAAGAAAATATGTGCTTAACCAGAGCTGAAGAGTCACAACTCCTAGATTCCAAACCACGTTGATTACCAGATGATATATCCCTACTCAACTTCGAGGTTGACATACTAGAGAACCAAAACAGTATAGCCCCTGTAAACTTCGACATACAACTAAAAGCTTCTCGAAATGCGAGACTACCAGGTACATACAAATGTTTAGAATGGTACAAAGAGCTGTCAACAAACGAACTAAACTGCGAAAACAAGTGAGCTCCCAAACCATTAGAAACAAAGGGCTCCATGGGAAAAATATATGGAGACCCTCCTCCATCTAAATCCATGAAAAACAACCAAGTATTCCGCATACTTTGGACTTCAGCTATATGCCCAATTCAGAAACCTTAACCTTTTTTTTCCGTTTTTTTTTCTTTCTGAACTGAGCAAATTGGGTGGTAAAGTTTACCACCCTTAGAGAAAAAAGCACCTACAGAGAAAAAAAATGATGATCCAATTAGAATTCAATTATGATCCATTTAAGAACAAGGAAGCATTTAGTAAATAGAATTACCCTTTGATGAGAAGAATAATAATAATAGTAAAAACGTACAAAACCTAAGCATAAATAATTAAGAAGCCAAAGGAACCAACAATGTATTTTTGAATAAAAATGACTAAATCAATTCATTTAACATTCAGTACAATGAAAGGTAATATTTTTCCTTTTTATAATTAATAGAACTAATCTTTGTTCCTAGAAAATGAACAAAACAAATATAGCCGTAAAAGAAGGAGGTAATCACCAGAAGCAATGCTAACTCCAAATTCATCAAATGCAACCAAAAAAAAAGGTAAATAATTCTAAATAAATTATTTACAGGAAACATCAACAAAATTTTCGAGAAAAAAAGGTGAAAAGAAAAAAAAAAAGTTGAAAACCGCAAAATTTAACAAACTTCTTTTTTTTTTTTTTCTTTTCGATCAAAAATTTCATAAAAAAGAAAACCGAAAATGCAAAGAAAATGAAACGTGAAGAACGAACCTTAAATCACAAGGAAAGAAAATTGCATGTGGAGATCAAGAGATTCAGATTACGGAGAGGGAAATTAGGGTTATTTTTTTTCCAAAAAAAAAAAATTATTTCGTTATTTTTTCAAAGAGGTTTTTATTTGATGGGAGAGAAAGGAATATGCTGTGTTAAGGGGAAAAAAATAGGCAAAAGGTGAAGAAAACGAGGTCAAAGTGATTCAAAGCTATGGGAATGGGAAGGACAAAAGTGGAAAACTAATAAAAAATTTATTTCTTTATTTTGAACTTTTTGGTGATGGTGACGGTAATGGTTTGGCCCCCACTTTATATTGTAACAATTTCACACTCAATTAATTAACTAGTGACGGTTCCAACTCTAATGTTTCTAGTATTGCAATTAACCCTTTTCCATGAATTTCTTTTTTAGATATTATTTAAACAAATAAAGTTCACCAATGACGTTTTAATAGTGTTAGATAATGCAATATTAAAGGTTTTAAGTACGGGTAAATGTTATATGTAGGTTTTTGTTTTAAAATTTATTTTGGGTTTAAATTTTATTATGTATAGATTTCTACAATTTTATTCTAATTTAGGTATGAATATATTTTAATTTTTAATTTGTCTCTGCTTTGTTTTGGTTGTGTTTTAGCTCTAATTCATCCAACATATATTACTTGTGATTTATATTTGTAATTCAACCTATACCTATATTTGTAAACAAAGGGTTTTTTTACTTAAATAATATAAAATAATTAAATAAATATTGAAATGGGATAAAGGTAGTAGTATTTATTAATCTAGGTAGGAGCAACAGTAAAAAATCAGTACAATATGACCTATCAGCAACACCCCTCTCCCCAGCCACCGGTCACATCAAATTTAAAAAAAAAATATTTTTTATGGGTGTCGTCTGGTCAATCGGCGGCACCGGACTAGAATGCTATTATTTAAAATATTTAGGAACTTGATATGTAAATTTTCTATTTTGATTGAAAAGCTTTAAGGGTGTCGACTGACACCAAACTTCAAATAGGATAAATTACTTCACAAACCCTTCTTGTTTATTATTTCTTTTTATTTTCCTTCAACACAAAAAATAGAGAAGCCTCTTATCAATCAGTCCAAAATATTTTTTTTTACTAAAAAGTATTTTTGTAAAAAACTTATTCCACCTAGAAATAAATTTTATTTATTTTTTAAAAAATATTTTTTTGTAAAATTATTTTTCAAATTTATTTCCAGTTGAAATCGGCTTTTTTACAAAAATATTTTTTAGTAGAAAAAACTTTTTAGACTAATTAGTAATAGGCCTATCTTTTTTTTTTTTTTGTGTTGAAGGAAAATAAAAGAAAATAAATAAGAAGGGGTTATTAAACAATTTACCATTTTGAAGTTTGATGCCGCCAACTTGTCTGGCGGCACCCTTAAAGCTTTTCAATCAAAATGACAAATTTACATACTAGGTCCCTAAATATTTTAGGTCATCACATTTTAGTTCAATGTCGCCAATTGACCAGGTGGCACCCATAAAAAATTATTTTTTTAAAACCTGATGTGACCGGTGGCTGGGGAGAGAGGTGCAGCCGATTGGTTAGGCAACACTGATTTTTTATTGTAGTTCCTACCTAGATTTGTAAATATTATTGCCTATATCCCATTTCAATATTTATTTAATTATTTTATATTATTTCAATAAAAAACTCTAAAAGAAACAAATAAAAATTATTTTATGCCAATGAGGATTTAGTAGTATTGGCAAAGGCTAAGACCATGTGACCTTGTGTGCTCATGTTTGGGTCACATTATGTGCTAATGCCAATTATGGGTTTTCCTTCATAATATATTAAAATATGCTCCAAGTACTCTTCACATATTTTGACTTTAACCCCTTCACTTTTCAGATTTTAAATTGTAAGTTTTATTATTAATATTGTTAAAATTATTCTATTAAATTCATACTCATTTTAATATTATTCTTTTTCATTACATGGCTACTAAATAAGTATTTTTTTTTCTATTTCAAAATGTCACACTAGTAAATTTAATAGAAGATTTTTAATGATGTTAACAATTGGACCTGAATTTTGAAATTTAAGAAATAGATGGACTAAGTTTCTAAAAAGAAACTAAATTCATGAAAATAAAAATAGATAGACTAACTTTCAAATATACGAAGAGTACATAGACTAACTTTCAAATATACGAAGAGTACAGAGACTTGGAATATATTTTAACCATCATATTATTCTAGGTTAAGTCTTACCATATGTGGGCCATATCTAGATTTATTGTGGTTTAAGTTCGGATATATTCTAATTTTAGTCGACTGTGCTTTATATTAAGTGGATTCTAGTTCTAGTTAATCGGATGTTTATTATTTGTGGTTTGTACATTTCTTGTACTTATTATTATATTTATAATTTTACTTGTAAACTCCTAAAAGTACTTGTAAACTCCAAAAAATAACTTTTATTTTTGAAGGTAATTATATCTTTTGACACCTAAATTTGATTTCAATGTTCAAATTGGTACATAGAATCAGTACAAGTACAAAACTTTACACATTTAACTAAACAAATTGGTTGTTATCACTTTACAACTAAGACAATCAATTTTACAAAAAAAATAAAAAGTAAAAAAATAAAAACCTTTGGAGCCTAGATTTGCCTCTGAAAATTAGAATTACGTTATTGAAGATGTACAATAATTTTGTACCTACTATGCAAAATTTACATAACAAGCATTTGTTTGAAGATGATAGATGCCCTTGAATAGATGTCATCAACTATTAAAAGATATTTCACATGTTTGCAAGGATTGCAGTGTTGGTTCATTAATTTGGGAGCAATTGAACCGATTCAATCTCATACAATAATAATATATATTGGTTTTTTTTCTTTTGATGAAATGAAATGTTATGCAGTGGCAATAACAATTTGGGTTTATATAGGAAAATGGAAACAAAAAAAGTACATGATGATGCAAAAACTTTAGTACAAGAGTTGTATTGGTTCGTTTCTTCTTATTGGTTGGAGTCATAAGAACAACAACTATCAGGTCAATTGAGTATATAAAAGTTTCGGGGTCTACCATCGTAGTCTTTTTTTCAATATTAAATTTGACAATAGATTTCAAGTGATCGATGGGGCGGTCAATGTAAGTATTATAAGGATCATTAATTAAGGTGATGTTTTGGTTGCTTACATGTTGAAAACTTCAATTGTTATTGATCCATTTATGATAGAAGCAATAGTTGCTTTACAATTTTGAATTGATATGGGATTTCACCATGTTATTGTTGAAAAGATTCACTAAGAGTTATATGGCGTATGAACTATTTGACATTTGATAGACCAAAGATCAAGCCTTTTTTGAAGGACATGAAATAGCTGAGGTAGGATTTTCAGTATTGTATCCTCAACCATATATATAGGGGCCACAATATTGTAGCACATGCACTAAAGAAAGGTCTAAACTTGGGTTCAAATGAATATTTGGTGAATGAGATGCTTGATTATTTTTTTCTCTATACAGTGAATATTAATAAACAACACTTTGACAAATGATAGAGTTAGGGCAGGTGAAAAGTTGGAGTAAACATTTTTATTGTAAGCATTGTTTTTTATGCATGCTTTAATTGGTGTAACAACATATTGTATCAATTAATGTAATCCAACTTAAAAAAAATAAATTGTAGCATCCTACACTTGACTTGAATGGCGAATCTGGATAGAAGACGATACGTTGTTGCCAAATCAACCTAAACAACACTTAAATTGTCAAACTGAATCTAAAAATAAAGCAAGTATGACATAAACAATCAATTGATGTTATGAACATTAAATGCATTTAAATTGTAATGACTCGAATGTCAATGGTGCCGAAAAATACGGTTTTGAGACCTCATTTCTGTAAGCCGAGCCCATAATATTTAATATAAATATTAACAAAGTTATTATATAGGTAAATTGAATTTTGGATAGGTAATTTAGCCAAATTAAGGCTTAATTAAGGTTTAAGGACTAAATTGTAAAATCCAATTGCTATAAATTTTTAATTAGTAAAAGGATTAAAGACTTAAATTACAATTAACCCAAGGTTCAAAATAGAAAATATACCATGTTTGAACATTATAAACTGGACAACATAAGCATGTGTTCATTAAGCTAATTAAACTAAGCATTATATGTCAATTTAAGGTTAATTACCTAATTAACTTAACTAATTATACACTTATATTAGAGATAGTGGATGAATAATAAACTATTCATCATCTTCCTCATCTTCCACCCAAAACCAAAGAAAGAAAAACCTAAGAAACTTTTGAAGCTTTCGACCCTAATTTGGTGTGTGCAATCTAATCATTTTCTTGTAATTTGTACGTTTTTGAGGTTATATGATCTTGATTTAGCTAGCCCGTGTATCAATTTTTAAAATTTTTAAAGTTTTAGAAAGTTACCATTGTTGATTTCTTGAAGTTTTAGGTGTTAAATTGATAGATTTTAAGCTTAGATGTGAAAAATGACTAAATTGTAAAGTTTAATTGATAGTTTCATACGTTAGGGACTAAAATACATAAATTGTAAAATTTATTGTATAAATAAGAAAAGGAGGTTCCTAATGGACAATAGTTAAATCGAAATTCAATTTAGAGTTTTAAATTGAAAGTTATGCTAATCTCAATTTTAAGGACTAAATTGAATAAATTGTAAAATTTTTATGAAATGAAAATTGATTGTAAATTTGGTTGAATATTGATGCAGTTGTATGTTTAATTAATCTGTAGCTAACATCGACCCGAATTCCTCGAGAGATCAAAGAAAAGCTAAAGTCGTCGAGGAATAGCTCAGGGTTTTCGGTTTGTATTTCTATAATTCGAGCCACTTCAGTTGTTGCATATCTATTCTATTTTGCATGGTATGATTATGAGGTGAGTTGAAACTGATTAATCAAATTAAATTTATATGAATTTGATTGATTATTGAGATAGAGGACTATTTGAATAGAATTAAAAAAATTAAGTCTTGGTGAAAACATAGAATTTATTTTGAATTGCGTTGATTCATGCTATGATACATATGAATTGATGATTTGGTTGATGAATGAAAATGAGGATTTGTGAAATTAAGTTAAATTCAAAATTGAATAATTGTTATCATATTAAATTCAAAATTGAATAATTGTTATCATATTAACTACTCGGGCAGAGTCGGATATAGTTGACATGCCATAGGATAGATAGAGTATAAGTTAATTCAATTATGTGTCGATGAGTATTGGGTACAACTTTGGTTATACCAATGAGTGCTGGGTATAAATTATTTACTTCGGAATTGTTTGATGAGGCATTGGGTGCCAACTTGGTGTGTTGGTTGGATCCATGTATCCGTTCAAGTCCGAGTCAAATTGATAATTGTATATGAAATGAATTGCTATTTGAAAGATTTTGTACATCGGATCTACAAATTCGGAAGATTGATACGAGATTGAGACAAATCGACCATTTTGATTTGGGATATGTAATGATAGTGTGTTATACTCATAATCTAATTAGTTAAACATGAATGGAATGTTTCATATGATATAATAGTATATTATAATATGTTGTTTGGTACTTGTATTGAATGTTTATAATTGGCTTACATACATTTTGTTATTTGATTTATAGAAATACCATTGAGCTTTATCGCCCATCGTACGATTTTGTTTTCCATAAGTAGGTTAAGTATAAAGAGAGATTTTGAGCATCGGTTTCAGCATCCAATCAACGATCCCAGGCTCAACAAAGTTTGTGCATTTTGGTTTTGTTGTTAGTTGTCATGTACCTAATAGGTTGAGTCAGTTGGAGTTTGTAACTTAAACATTAATAAGTTTTTGTTATGCATATGTTTATACTATGTCTCCAAATCCTTTGCATATATGTTTCATATTATATGAATGGTTAAATGTTTAAGTTCTGGTGAAAATGGGTTTGAATAGGTAAGTTCTAAATGAATTGTACTATTGGTTAGTATTGGTGATGATGTTATATGCTTAATATGTTTATATATGTATATTCTAAATATGCTATAGTTTGATCAAGCATGTTATATGAAATGGCAATATGATTAAATGGTAATGGATGAGTGTGTATGGGTTTGCATCTAATATGACATGAATACTAAATAAGTTAGTGAGAGTGTTTGAATGATTGGAAATATTAGTGATTAGATCTTGCTATCATGTGATTAAAAATGTTATTATTTACTATAGAACTCATAGGTATTGTACAATTGGTTAAAAACATAAGGTAGAAATTGATTGTACATTAGTGTGTTTAAAATTATATGTTTTGTAAACTAAAATTTGCAAAAACAGTATGTGACATCGTGATGTCACACGTATGTCGTCACGAAGAGATTTAGGCTCCAGGTCACAGCACGACAAGGAACCCAGTCTCTATGATGAGGCCAAGTCAGTATGTCATGCCATGATGAGGAACTCCCTCATGTCGCGACATCAAATCTGTGTTTTGAATTCTTTTCAGTTCAGTCTTAATTTGACCTCAGGTTAGCTTTAGAGATTTCGTAAGCTCATGTAAAAGTCAGGAATGATTTTATATGATATTAATTGCATGTTTTGTTGGATTTTAACCATTAAATTGTATAAATTATTTGTGATTTGATCATAGTTGCTCTGATAACAAATGTGACACCTTATAACTCAGACTGATGGTTGGATTGGGTTTAAAGTGTTACATTTAATGGAATTAGAGCTATAGGTTTAGTCAATTATCGGACTAAATAGAGCTCAAAAATTGATTCTAAAGGTACATGCCAGACTCGAATCAAGTCTGAGTCGAGATTTGGATGCTAATAATAAAATTTCTTTGTTTTATAGCAAAAGGTGTTTGTTAAATCCTAAAACGATGTTGATAATGATGTTGATCTATCGTAATTTGATATGTCAAATTAGGGTCTCCATTACACTTGACGAGCTTATTCTCAAGCAATTTGAATGTTTTTTCGTGTTTTTAGTTAGTTTTTGCTTTTTTCTTTAATTAGTGAATTAGTGTGTTTTATGCTTTTTTTTATACCCAAATTGGCCAAATGCGCCATAAGGAACCTAATGGTTTATTGAGTTTTATAGGGAATCAATGGTGGCTTGAATGTAAGCGAAAACATCATTTAGAATGGGAGTATCGCGATATTGAAGCATGGAAGTCATGATACCCCTAACCGTATTGAAATGAAGAGGATTAAGGCCACCTACAGTGGTATCGCGGTACCCAAACACTAAGGGCTCCTCTATTTCAAGACTGACATAGGTATCACGATACCAGACCATGGGTATAGCGATACCACTATCGTGAGGAGACAAAAAATGACTGTAGGGGTCATCCTTGTCCAACTCCAACAACAATAAAAAATAGACGCTGTGGGGTTTTTTTAGGCATTATTTTTGGGTTGTAATCAAATTAAAAGCCACTTTTGGTTAAGAACTAAAAGGGGAGAGATTTAGTTTATGGTTTTCTTTCATCTTTTTAGCCTAGGTTTAGCTGTAGCTTTCTTCTATGTAGTTTTAAGGTTTTAGTTAGAGCTTTTTCTGGTTTTTCTTAGTGTTAATGGCAGTTAGTTAATTTAGTTATCACTGTAGCTAGGGTTTATTTGCTTGTTCAGTACCTTATACTCATTGTGTTTTTAGTTTAATCCTTAGTTTCAATATAACTTAGTTTCATTTTAGTTCATTGATAAAAATCTGATTTTTAAGTGTTCTTTTACATTTCCTTTGCTGCCATTTTCATTAGCTCTAAGCTCTTCCAAGAGAAGCTCAAGGTTTCTTATTTTTATTGTGTTTGCCATTGATGTTCATTTTGCTTGCTTATTGGGTTTTTGTTTACTTAAATATGATTAGGGGCAGCTAAATCTGAGGTGGTTGGTTGATGAAAATGTTAGCTAGTTAATTTTTGGTACATGGGCTAAATCGTAAAAATTAGAGTAAATCGAATAGACTTCAAAACTTAGGATTGACATCCCTGAAGGAAAATATAGGTAAGTGAGACTGAGAGGAGATCTTATCGAGCACTAATTCATTAGTCCCAGATTAGTTGGTGCGGTCGAGAAATAAACCAAACTAATTTGTCTAGGTTGGTAAAGTTGAGGCCTAGAGGTAAAATGGAACCAATTTAAGAGTTTAAGTGATTTAGATCCCTAATCCAAAGATTAATTAGTAACATAGAAGTCAACTGATCGATGTTTGTTATTTAATTGTTGTTGGTTTAATTTCATTTGTTTTGCAATTTAGTTCTTTGTAGTGTTAGGTAATTAATTAACTTAATTAACCTTAAATTATACATTGTTGTGATATAGAAATTAGTGAGTAGCTAGCTAGACTCCTTCCTTGCATGCATGTCGAGTAAAAATCATTAAATCATTGACTCTCTTGGGTTGGATCCTTGGAATACTCTAGTATTCCATTGAGCATTAGAAATATTACAACTGACTTGTCACACTTGCAGATATTGCTTTATTATTTGATTGTGTTATAGTGTTGATTCTTTCGGCTATGGTGTTCAAGCTAGTGATTGATAGGTAGTCAAGTTGTTGGCGCTGTTGTCGGGAAATCAGTGTAAGATTTACTGATTTTTATGTGATTTTTTACATGCTTGTTAATGAGATAATTAGAGAAAATTAAGAGATAAATAGAGCAAATTAAGTTTATAATTATGACACTTTATTTTTATTTTAATGGTTTTCTTAATTTTGTTTTGTTGATAATTGATTGATAGTCATGTTTAATGATGACAATAGGTGGCCGAAAGGCTCATTTGTGTCTGATGCGAATGATGCTTCAATGTCTAGCTTGGGGTATGGCGGCTACTATGGGAGGCAAGGATATGAGTCTTCTTATGATTCTTATGGTTATCCGTATGGAAGTGATTGTTACAATCAAGTATGGGTAGGTAGTCACTCGACATATGATCCGTATTCCTCTTGTTCATATCAAAATTGGGGACAGTGAAGAGCCTAATTAAGATCACTACCTAACCATTTGGGTTGATATACTTGAGGATGGGATGTTGAGTGCCATGACACCATGAAAGCCATACAGAATTAGTTGGACTTTGTGTTAGAAACTGTCTGACGTCAAGCTAGGGAGAAAGTTTCGGTGGATAAGTTTGTAGAGTAAGATGATGTTGAAGTTGAGGAGGAGGTCCCTTATACCATCGTTGAACATCAAGACTTAAAGGTTAATTGTCAATAAGAGATATATATTGGAGAATTGAGTGAAGTGTTGGGCATTATTGATGAAATCTCCGACTCTATTGACATAGGTGTAGAGGTAGGGGTAGAAAAAGTTTTGGAATTAATCACATCAATATTAAATTAATAAAATATTATCAAGATACATATTTAATTTAATTTAATATCTCATATTAATATTAAAGTAATAAAATACTATCTAGATAAATATTAAATTTAATTTAATATTAAATTCATTAAAACAATATTATCTTTGGAAAATTTAATTTGAAATCAAGTTACCCGGTAAAGTCCCACTATGAAACTAATTTTTCCACTGCTCTACCGTCGAAGAACCACTATCGCCGAACATTTGTCGACAACCAGATCATCGTCGTCGCAGTCATCGTGCCCAGCAATACCATTGTCAGCGTCACTTTTCCCCAACGCCCCGAACGATCATCGTTTTGCCTCAATGGGCCTGGCTCATTGATTGTCTAAGTTCAAACTGAAGACAAGTGGCATTATAAAAATGTTTACATTGTGAGAAAGAGAACTTACTTCAGTAGATAATCTAAATAAGTCTATAATTCTGTAAAAGAATCAAAGTAAGCATTTGATTCAAATACTGAAAAGGATTATTATGTCGTCTACAATCCCAATTGGGGAGATGGCTAGTCTTGGCTATTGGAGCAGTTGACTCCACGGGTAGAGACATAGATGTATTCATTGGTAGAATGATACATTGGACTGGACCCTAGATGAATTAATTCTAAATCCATTTGTAAATTAATTCACTTGTGACGTTCATTGTGTGATTTACCTAAATCCTGAGTTAGTCATTAACCATGCGTATGCAACTCATGTGCTTTGATATAAGAGGAGACTATTCTCTAAAGATGATCGAGCCCATAGCCGATATGCTGGTTACATAACTTGTGTATGGCATGGCTTTACTAGCAATAGTGGAATTCATAACTCAATTAAAGAGTTAATGATACTCTCTCATTGGCATTGTGTGGATTGATAAATATAGAACATGGCCACGGGTTGCTTATTCTCTTACGAGCAATTGATCACTGTCAAATCACAGTCATTTGTTGGCAGTGATTATATTAATCATTAAGAAGACACAATGGTGACAATGAGATAAAATATGATTGTATTAAGTGAACAGATTTAACTAAAAGGAATCAAGGATATCATATGAGGGTAACATACACATGATGAGGTCATTGGATAAAACAGTTGGATGAATTGTTTTCGTAAAGAGTATAAAATAAAGAGTTTTCAATCATGGTACTTTTTATGAACTGACTCCATGATTAAGTAACTGCGAATTATCAGAACGATGCTTCTGGACATAATTGCAATTACTAGAGCCTAATTGTATATGTGCGATTGGTCCCTCTATTAGCTCAACAAAAGCTCGATTGGGTTGCATTTGAATCAAAAGAAAATTCTACAACTTTGGAAATAATTTAATTGAGTCGATTTATTCAATTTGGAATTAAATTAGGTGGTCGTGAGAATTGTTCAACTAGAGAATTTGATTAAAGAATTTTTTTGAAAAATTTATTTGGAAAATCTAAGTGACTTTTGAGAAAAATAATTTTGATCAAGTAAAATTAAATTAATCAAATTAATTAAGATTAATATGATATTTTTGGAAGTTAATTTTTAAGTCAGACAATTAGCCTAATGGGTAATTGAACTTGAAAATTGGACCTGAGATAGTAAATTGGGCACGAGAGCCCAAAATCGAAACCAATAACCAAAAACTTGTCTAACTGGGCCAACGGTCCAACCGATGGCTAGACCGGACTGGTCGGGCTATCACTGACCCAGACCAAACAAGCTTGAGGCGTCGTAAGGGTGTCGTAGCTGCATTATAGAACACGGTGGTACTGGCAGCTGTGATGGCAGTGTCCTTGTAACGCCCCAAACCCTACCCATGCGTTAAGGCCAGATCTGACATGTCACATGAGAAAAATGCTTTTAAGTCCTTTTCATTCGTACGTAAATAGATATTGATTTAAAATCAAGTAAACCAAATTTCCATTTAAAATTTTTGACAAAGTATTACTGAATAGAAGATTGATTGATAAATCGATAAAATTGAACTAATGATTTTACAACCATGTCTTTTGAAAAGTGTTGATGAAAATTTAAAAGAAGATTTCAGAGTTAAAAATATTTATTTAAGTTTATTATAAAAACCATTGAGTAGCCATTTTAGAAAATCTTTGTTTAAGTTTTTCAAAAAAAATCCCATTAAAAAAAGTAATTTGAGCAAGATATAAGTACGTCAAACATAAAGCAAAACAAAATAATCCAGAGGCCTTATTACAACCTTAACTCAAAATAGTAAAGTAATTAAGTGTACTAAAAAGAAATCCAAAGTCCAAATAAAATCGTTTCTGTAGTATGGCCTCCACCGAGTCATCCATGGCCCAAGTCCACGTCACTGAGCATTTCCTGAAAGGGATAAGGAAACGAGATGAGTTACTTAGAACTCAGTACATAACCCCCTTACCGTTGTCCACTGGGCCTAAAACCCATTTAGCAATATTTTGGGCCTAAGCCCCTTTTTACATAATAATGTATCAATTATATCATATGAATGTAATGCAATCCCAAACCAACCTAATAATCCATCCACTACACACCACCCGTACCATCCATCACACCTGTGGGGATCAAGTCAACCCACCCCGCCAAACACACCAATCGCAGGCATTATGCCATTTATAACAAATTTAATTGTAGGCAAGCCACCAGAATCACCGAGTATCATAATATCAAACATATTTGTGGCAGTGCCACTGCAATTACTTCTCTTCAACATTTTCCCAACCCATGCAAAATCATGTAAATGCATCATACATAGCAAATCATGATATTTACAAATATAACAACAATAATTAATTCAGGCAAAAGTTCAGCCCATTAACACTTTGCAAATCGGCCCATTAAGGCAATTTATCAAATCGGCCCATTAAGCAATATATCAATTCGGCCCATTAGGCAATGTATCAAATCGGCCCATAAGCAATATATCAATTCGGCCCATTAAACAATGTATCAAATCGGCCTATAAGCAATATATCAATTCGGCCCATTAAGCAATATATCAATTCTGCCCATTAGGCAATGTATCAAATCGGCCCATAAGCAATATATCAATTCGGCCAATTAGGCAATGTATCAAACCGGCCCATAAGCAATATATCAATTCGGCCCATTAAGGCAATTTCGTAATTCGACCCTTTAGGGGTATTTTCGTAATTCGCACAATGATATTACCCATTTTGTCAATTTTATCAAAATAGTGTATCTTAGGCCAATTTTTCCGGTTTACGCCCTATTACGATTTTAGTCATAGCGATTTATTTCCAATATGATATCAATCTTAAAATCTACGGATAACGGTGTGAGATTACACACCTGATTACGGTAAGTACTAGACTTTCTTGATCTTTGACACCTAAGATATCATAACGCTCGATTAGTCGACATACGCGATTTAATTAATCAAATCTAAAATAAACGATCTAAAGTTTTTACCCTTGGACTCGTGAACGACCACAATTTTTCGATTTTCCCCGGATGACGGTCCACAACCCGGTGGAGAATCCCGAACAGCCGATACTGCCCTTCGTTTGAATTTAGGAGTAGGGATTGCAAATCCGCTCCTTTTGCGATCTCCAATCGCTTTCCCTTTCGATTCGATATCGCTTGCCTCCATTTAATACAAATCTTAGTCAAAAATAATATTACGTTGATACGAAATTATTGACTAAGGAAAAGGTCGGCTTACCACTAGAATCGTACGGTCACAAATCGATAGATCGAGTGATTTAATCCCTAAAATATAATCGGTTAAACATCATTATTCCGATAACATCTTAAACGAATAAGGAATGATTTCATAAAATCCATAAAGAACTCCTTACCTTAAGGATTTATAGGACCGATTCCCAACGATTGTAAGATGGCTACGGAAGAATCAAAGTTTTGGCCTTCCATTATAACTCTACATTAGAAGATGATCATATTGTAAAGAGTTATAAAAGAAAGATATTTGGTTGAAACAAAATAAATATTCGAATGTTGATAAACACACATTCGGCTAGGAGAAAGAAAAATAAGAATATAGAATAGAACCACTTATCGATTTATCAAAGGAGTGAATGTTAATACGGATGAGAAGAAAAGATAAAGAAGAGATGAAGGGTTCGGATATAGAGGAAAATGAAGAATGATATTCGGCTATGGAGGGAAAAACAAGCAATAATATTCGGCTATGGAGGATATGGATTTGAGAAGAAGAAGAAAGGGTTGGAAAATTTTCTAAAAATGAAAAGAAAGATGTAAAGGAGTATTTATGAGAATTCAGTTTTTCAAAGAAAAATGAGTGAAACAATTTGGTCTCAAAGGCTTAGGTACTTTCGGCAAACAAGGGAGAAAAGAAGAAACAAAATGCACACTTAAGGATTGAAAATTCGGCAAGGAGAAAAAGAAATTTGGAGAGAAAGAAAAATGACACAAAAAGCTAAAGAGAAACAACCTCTCAAGCACTAAAATTGCCAAAAACTTCTAGCAAAATCCGGCTATCCTCTCCTTATGCCAAAACCGTCCATGCC
Organism: Gossypium australe; assembly: GCA_005393395.2. Taxonomy (NCBI): domain Eukaryota; kingdom Viridiplantae; phylum Streptophyta; class Magnoliopsida; order Malvales; family Malvaceae; genus Gossypium; species Gossypium australe. The sequence continues at coordinate 111,522,639 of CM016619.1, forward strand.
TTAGCAAAAAGGTCAAAATTTGCCAACCAAAACTTTCTATAACACCTTCCTCTCTTTGTGCCAACATGTTCCCTATACTTTCCCCTTTCTTTTGATTTCTTTCCCTACCTTCATCCTTTCCTAATTTCCTTAGCCACCTTGCCAAAATTAAAAAGTCCACCTTGCCTTATTTACTAGCTTGGCCGGCACTTAGGGAAAGAATACAAAAATAATAGTCAAAATTTGCACATTATGGGATTTGAACCTCCTCCCTCAAAGTACTTCATGTGGGGCCATATCCCCTTTACCATAAGCTTCATTATGCTAGCATATTACTTATTTATTTCCATAAGCATTGAGGTCACTTACTATATCTCCTTAAAGTGCTAAAATACCAAAATTTTACTAGGGCCCAAATAAACCTCGAGCCTTCTCAGGACCCCTAAACATACATAATTAGTAATTTAACTAGCTTAACACCAAAAATAATGCAACACATAAAATTCCAAATTTTAGGATGTTACAATTCTACCCCCTTAAAGAAAATTTCGTCCTCGAAATTTACCTGATTAAAAGAGGTGAGGATATTGCTACCGAATCGCTTCCTCAGGTTCCCATGTAGCTTCCTCCGATCTGTGATTACGCCATAATACTTTGAGTAATGGTACCGATTTCTTTCTCAGCACCTTAACGTCCCAATCTAAAATCTGTACTGGCTCCTCTTCAAAAGACAAATCAGGTCTTATCTCAACTTCCCCTACCGGTACTATATGAGACGGATCCGATCGATAACGCCTTAACATTGAGACATGAAATACACTATGTATCTGACTCAGCTCCGGAGGTAGCTCAAGCTGATAAGCCACTGGCCTAACACGTTTCAATACATGATACGGTCCGATGAACCTAGGGTTCAACTTGCCCTTCCGTCCAAATCTAAAGATCTTCTTCCAAGGTGAGACCTTTAGAAAGACCTGATCTCTCACCGTAAACTCAATATCCTTACGTTTCAGATTCGCGTACGATTTTTGTCTATCCGAAGCTTCCTTTAACTGTGCCCGAATTACCTTTACTTTTTCCTCCGTCTCTGATATCAGCTTAGGACCCAATAATTGTCGCTCCCCCAGTTCAGTCCAACAAGTAGGAGTACGACACCTATGCCCATACAACGCCTCGTAGGGTGCCATCTGGATGCTAGATTGATAACTGTTGTTGTATGCAAACTCTGCCAACGGTAGGAAATCTTCCCAACTACCCCTGAAGTCGATCACACAGCCCCTTAGCATGTCTTCCAGAATTTGGATTACTCTCTCCGACTGACCATCTGTCTGAGGATGAAATGTCGTGCTGAAATTTAACCTTGTTCTCAAAGCTTCATGTAAAGCTTTCCAATACCGTGATGTAAACCTAGGGTCTCTGTCCGATATAATAGACACTGGTACCCCATGTAACCTTACGATCTCTGCTACATACAACTTGGCCAACTTCTGCAATGAGTAATCCGTACGAACAGGTAGGAAATGAGCAGTCTTCGTCAACCGATCCACTATTACCCAAATGGAATCTTTCTTAGTAGGCATCAACCCTGGCCACCAATACTGCTCACGAAGGTCTCGATACATTTTATTTCCCCCGAGGTGCATAGCATATGGGCTACTATGCACCTCACGCAGAATCATTTGTCTCAATTCCGAATCTTTGGGCATACAAATTCTTCCGTGGAAACACAATACTCCATCACTATTCAATCCAAAATCCCCTATCGCACCACCTTCCACTTGCTGAAGTAAGGAACCCAACCTTTCATCTGATAACTACTTTTCCTTAATCTGGCTTACCCACGCAGGCTTCACCTGAAGTTCGGCTAGCAGACTACCATATTCATACAGGCTGAGATGAGCGAACATTACTCTCAAATCCGATATCACCTTACGACTCAACGCATCTGCCACCACGTTAGTCTTTTTGGGATGATACTCGATTAAGAAGTCATAATCTTTCAATAGTTCTATCCACCTCTGCTATCTTAAGTTCAACTCCTTTTGGGTAAGGAGGTACTTTAGACTCTTATGATCTATATAAATAATTGACTTCTCACCGTATAGATAGTGTCTCCAAATCTTCAAAGCAAACACCACTGCAGCTAACTCCAAATCATGAGTGGGATAGTTCACCTCATGCAGCCCTAATTGACGAGATGCATAAGCCACCACTTTTCCTCCTTGCATCAACACACATCCCAAGCCCGTGGGTGACGCATCACAGTAAACAATAAACTCTTTTCTAGCCTCAGGTTGAATCAATACTGGCACTTCTGTCAGAATCTTCTTCAATCTCTCTTGCTGCTGATCTGACCACACAAATGGTACTCCCTTGCGCAACAGCTTAGTTAGGGTGCAATAATCAACGAAAACCCCTCAACGAAACGCCTGTAATAACCAGCCAACCCTAGGAAACTCTGAATTTTGGCCACTGACTTCGGTGGTTTCTAATCCAACACAGCCTTGACCTTTCGGGGATCAACTCTAATTCCTTCGGCCAACACAACATGCCCCAAAAAAGGTCACTTCCTTCAGCCAAAATTCACACTTACTGAATTTGGCATAAAGTTGCTTCTCCCTTAATATCTGCAATATTACCCGCAGATGCGAATCATACTCTTCTTCATTCTTCGAGTACACCAAGATGTCATCTATGAACACCACCACAAACCGATCTAAATAGGGTTGAAAGACCTGGTTCATCATGTCCATAAATGCAGCTGGTGCATTAGTCAACCCAAATGGCATCACCAAGAACTCGTAATGCCCATAGCGAGTTCGAAACGCAGTCTTATGAATATCCGCCTCCTTGACCTTAAGTTGGTGATAACCCGATCTCAAATCTATCTTCGAGAAAACCAAACTCCTCGCAGTTGATCAAACAGATCGTCGATTCTCGGCAATGGATACCTGTTCTTGATCGTTAATTTATTCAACTGTCTATAATCGACGCACATACGCATCGACCCATCCTTCTTCTTGATGAACAATACCGGCGCTTCCCACGGTGACATACTCGATCGAATGAATCCTCGATCCAACAACTCCTGAATTTGAGCCTTAAGCTTCGCTAACTCATTCAGCACCATTCTATAAGGAGCCGTTCCTGGTAGTAACTCAATGCCAAACTCCACTTCTTGATCCGGAGGCAATCTTGGAAGCTCCTCGGGAAAGACGTCCGAAAACTCTTTCACCGTTCTAACACTTTCCACCGACAATTCCTTAGTATCCAAAGCACTAATGAAAGCTAGGAATGCTCCACACTCCTTTCTCACCAACTTTTCTGCCTTTAAAGCAGATACCACATTAGATAGATAGTTTCTTCTTTCACCTATCACTATCACTTCCTTATCCTCCGAAGTTCTTAGTAACATCTGCTTTGTAGCACAATTCAAGTTCGCACGGTGTTTCACCAACCAGTACATGCCCAAAATAAGATCGAACTCGCCAAATGGCAGTTCCATCAAATCCGCCAAAATATTTCCCCCTGAATTTCTAAGGGCACATCCCTAAACAACTTATTTACTATCACCGTCTGTCCTAGAGGACTAATTACAGTTGTTTCTCTAGCAGTGACCTCCGATTTAATGTTCAGATTTCCAGATACATCACAAGCAACATACGAATAGGTGGATCCGACATCTACCAAAGCAGTAACAGGTACATCAGATATGAAAAACGTACCAGTTATTACATCAGGTGCATCGTCATCCTCTCGGCGTCTGACCGCATAGACCAACCCTGGCTGTCTTGCCTCTGCGTTACCCCTATTACCAGTACCTCTACCCGGTGCACCCTGACCTCGTCCTACGCCATTACCACCTCGACCTGGCCCACGGCCTCTCGGTGGCTGCTGAGCGCCTCTAGCTGGTTGTGCATCATAGTTACGAACATCTTGAGCCTGAGCAGTCTGTCGAGGGCAATCTCTAAGCTGATGGTCCTTGGAACCACATTTGAAACAACCACCGGTTCTCTTCCAGCATTCACCCGGGTGTCATTTTCCACAATCTGCACATGACTGTAATTGATTGGTAGCAGCTGGTACTCTAGCTCGAGCTGGCTCCTCATTCTTGGGCTCTTCTGAAACCCTCTAGCAGGACCTGAATACCTAAAGTCTCTCTTGCTCCTGCCCCTATCCTTGTCTCGATTTTGCCACTCTGAGTGCTTAGCCTCTTTAGCTATCTTGGCTTTCTCCACTAGTATGGAAAAATTCCTTTCCTTTTGTTGGGCTATCAGTACTCGCAACTCATCATGCAACCCGTCCTCAAAACACACATAGCGTTCGTAGTCAATCGGCACTATTCCCCGGGCATACCGACTCAGACGCAGAAATTTCGCCTCATAAGCTGCCACAGTCCTACCTCCTTGGACCAGATTTAGAAATTCCTTCCTTCGGGCATCCACATAGCTAGCCCCGACATACTTTCTCTGGAATGCCATCTTAAAGAAATCCCAGGTAATACGATCGGCCTGAGTGCCTTCCCAAATCGTGAGCCACCATTGATACGCCTCGTCTCTCATCAAGGACAAAGTTCCTTTCAGTTTCTACTCGGTGGTGCAATCCAGATCGCCCATGATTCGCTCCACAGCCTCAAGCCAGTACTCCGCTACAATTGGGGCCACACCTGAGATACCGCTAAAAACCTCAGCACCATTTGATCTGATCATTCAGAAATTGACCCACGAGATGCTGACACATTTCTTGCCCCAAAACCCTTTCCAATACTCGCAACATTGCTTGGGACAGAGCTTCGTCCTCCCTCATACGATCATGTGACCCAACTTCAGTCACGGGTGACGCAGGTGAGTCTATTTCTGACATATGTCCCAACGCCTCAGACACAACTCTAGCGCCTCGGCCTCTACCACAGCCACGTCTACCACGTCCACGTCCTCTAGTGCTCATATTGACTAATTTGATTTAATCTGATTAAAAGTCTTATGAATCAGTATAATATCCCAATATTTATTAAACAATATTTTATGAAATATAAGAAGTAAAGTCGTTTTCGCAAGCGCATCTTATAGTCCCAATCTCTATAGTTTCAACACCTAAAACTAAAAGTTCTAGAGTGTTCCTACAGCCATTTCACAATAATCATAATCATACAATAATAATATATACTTACTTGGTGCCGGATACCCGTGGTGCCATACTTCTTTTAAAACATGCATTTTAAATTTAAAATCCAAAACAGCTTTGGAAAACTTTTTTGAACCCAAACGACAACTGAGTTTTGAATCGGGCTTTGATACTATAAAATGTAACGCCCCAAACCCGGCCCATGCGTTAAGGCCAGATTGACATGTCACATGAGAAAAATGCTTTTAAGTCTTTTTCATTCGTACGTAAATAGATATTGATTTAAAATCAAGTAAAACAAATTTCCATTTAAAATTTTTGACAAAGTATTACTGAATAGAAGATTGATTGATAAATCGATAGATTTAAACTAATGATTTTACAACCATGTCTTTTGAAAAGTGTTGATGAAAATTTAAAAGAAGATTTCCGAGTTAAAAATATTTATATAAGTTTATTTTAAAAACCATTGAGTATCCATTTTAGAAAATCTTTGTTTAAGTTTTTCAAAAAAAATCCCATTAAAGTAATTTGAGCAAGATATAAGTACGTCAAACATAAAGTAAAACAAAATAATCCAGAGGCCTTATTACAACCTTAACTCAAAATAGTAAAGTAATTAAGTGTACTAAAAAGAAATCCAAAGTCCAAATAAAACCGTTTCTATAGTATGGCCTCCACAGAGTCATCCATGGCCCAAGTCCACGTCACTGAGCATTTCTTGAAAGGGATAAGGCAATGGGATGAGTTACTTAGAACTCAGTGCATAACCCCCTTACCGTTGTCCATTGGGCTTGAAACTCATTTAGCAATATTTTGGGCCTAAGCCCCTTTTTACATAATAATGTATCAATTATATCATATGAATGTAATGCAATCCCAAACCAACTTAATAATCCATCCGCTACACACCACCCGTACCATTCATCACACTTGTGGGGATCAAGTCAACCCACCCCGCCAAACACACCAATCACAGGCATTATGCCATTTATAACAAATTTAATTGTGGGCAAGCCACTAGAATCACAGAGTATCATAATATTAAACATATTTGTGGCAGTGCCACCGAAATCACTTCTCTTCAAATTTTCCCAACCCATGCAAAATCATGTAAATGCATCATACATAGCAAATCATGATATTTACAAATATAACAACAATAATTAATTCAGACAAAACTTCGGCCCATTAGCACTTTGCAAATCAGCCCATTAAGGCAATTTATCAAATCGGCCCATTAAGCAATATATCAATTCGGCCTATTAGGCAATGTATCAAATCGGCCCATAAGCAATATATCAATTCAACCCATTAAACAATATATCAAATCGGCCCATAAGCAATATATCAATTCAGCCCATTAAGCAATATATCAATTCGGCCCATTAGGCAATGTATCAAATCAGCCCATAAGCAATATATCAATTCAGCCCATTAAGCAATATATCAATTCGGCCCATTAGGCAATGTATCAAATCGGCCCATAAGTAATATATCAATTCGGCCCATTAAGGCAATTTCGTAATTCGGCCCTTTAGGGGTGTTTTCGTAATTCGCACAATGATATTACCCATTTTGTCAATTTTATCAAAATAGTGTATCTTAGGCCAATTTTTCCGGTTTACGCCCTATTACAATTTTAGTCATAGCGATTTATTTCCAATATGATATCAATCTTAAAATCCACGGATAACGGTGTGAGATTACACACCTGATTACGGTAAGTACCAGACTTTCTTGATCTTCGACACCTAAGATATCATAACGCTCGATTAGTCGACATAGGCGATTTAATTAATCAACTCTAAAATAAACGATCTAAAGTTTTTACCCTTGGAACCGTGAACGACCACGATTTGTCGATTTTCCCCGGATGACGGTCCACAACCCGGTGGAAAATCCCGAACCGCTGATACTGCCCTTCGTTTGAATTTAGGAGTAGGGATCGTAAATCCGCTCCTTTTGCAATCTCCAATCGCTTTCCCTTTCGATTCGATATCACTTGCCTCCATTTAATACAAATCTTAGTCCAAAATAATATTACGTTGATACGAAATTATTGACTAAGGAAAAGGCCGGCTTACCACTAGAATCGTATGGTCACAAATCGATAGATCGAGTGATTTAATCCCTAAAATATAATCGATTAAACATCATTATTCCGATAACATCTTAAACGAATAAGGAATGATTTCATAAAATCCATGAAGAACTCCTTACCTTAAGGATTTATAGGACCGATTCCCAACGATTGTAAGATGGCTACGGAAGAATCAAAGTTTCGGCCTTCCACTATAACTCTACATTAAAAGATGATCATATTGTAAAGAGTTATAAAAGAAAGATATTTGGTTGAAACAAAATAAATATTCGAATGTTGATAAACACACATTCGGCTAGGAGAAAGAAAAATAAGAATATAGAATAGAACCACTTACCGATTGATCAAAGGAGTGAATGTTAATACGGATGAGAAGAAAAGATAAAGAAGAGATGAAGGGTTCAGCTATAGAGGAAATTGAACAATGATATTCGGCTATGGAGGGAAAAACAAGCAATAATATTCGGCTATGGAGGATATGGATTTGAGAAGAAGAAGAAAGGGTTGAAAAATTTTATAAAAAGGAAAAGAAAGATGAAAAGGAGTGTTTATGAGAATTCGGTTTTCAAAGGAAAACGAGTGAAACAATTTGGTCTCAAAGGCTTAGGTACTTTCGGCAAACAAGGAAGAAAAGAAGAAACAAAATGCACACTAAAGGCTTGAAAGTTCGGCAAGGAGAAAAGGAAATTTGGAGAGAAAGAAAAATGACACAAAAAGCTAAAGAGAAACAACCTCTCAAGCACTAAAATTGCCAAAAACTCCTAGCAAAATTCGGCTATCCTCTCCCTATGCCAAAACCATCCATGCCTTGGCAAAAAGGTCAAAATTTGCCAACCAAAACTTTCTATAACACCTTCCTCTCTTTGTGCCAACATGTTCCCTATACTTTCCCCTTTCTTTTGATTTCTTTCCCTACCTTCATCCTTTCCTAATTTCCTTAGCCACCTTGTCAAAATTAAAAAGTCCACCTTGCCTTATTTACTAGCTTGGCCGACACTTAGGGAAAGAATACAAAAATAATAGTCAAAATTTGCACATTATGGGATTTGAACCTCCTCCCTCAAAGTACTTCATGTGGCGCCATATCCCCTTTACCATAAGCTTCATTATGCTAACACATTACTTATTTATTTCCATAAGCATTGAGGTCACTTACTATATCTCCTTAAAGTGCTAAAATACCAAATTTTTACTAGGGCCCAAATAAACCTCGAGCCTTCTCAGGACCCCTAAACATACACAATTAGTAATTTAACTAGCTTAACGCCAGAAATAACGCAACACATAAAATTCCAAATTTTAGGATGTTACAGTCCTGATGGCCGGTGGCAATTGGTCTTTGGTGGTTGAGTAGTGGAAGAGTTACACTCCTACTAGGACTCTACCAGAAAATCTGATTTCAGAGTAACTATTTCAAAAATAATATTTTTTAATAGTTTAATATTAAATTTAATTTAATACTTATCTTAATAGTATTTATTAATTTAATATTAAAGTGATTATCTTAATATTAAATTAAATTTAATGTTTGTCTTGTAAATAAATATTTTATTATTTTAATAAGATTTAATATTATGTTTAATCTAATATTTATCTTGATAAATATTATATATTATAGTAATTTAGTATTAAAAGGATTAAGTTTAATCATAGTTGAACTCTCTAAACTCTCCTTATATAAAGAGAGCCTTGGGTCATTATTTACATACACTTGAATAGAAGAGAAAGTTGTAGAGAGAAAATTCTTTGAAGAGATTATTTCAGAAAATTTCTAGAGATATTTTTCTAGTTTACAACTTGACCCAAAAGTTTAGAGAAATTGAGAAATTACCCCACTGGTAATTTCTGTGAATTTTTTTTAATTTGAAGCGAGCCCATACTCGGTAGACGTGAGCTTAAGGATAGCAGAGAAGACTACTCAGTCAAAGCACTCATCCTAGAAGAATCGGAAAGGTACAATTTTGATTAAATGTTTATTACTTTAGATATCACAACTAAGATCTTGTTTTAAAAAAAAAATTAAAACTTTGTTTTCCCTAAATTTATTTTTCGCTGCGTTTTCTAAACTTTTTTTTTTCCAACATTTAGTATCAAAGCTAAATTGTGTTCTATTTATATGTATAAACCGCTAATCAAAATAAATTTCTCTTCTTCTTGAATGATTTGATTACATAAAAAGTAACATTCATTAGATCTTATGCAGATTTTGAGTTATATATGGGAATGGATGTGATATTATATATTTTTTATATAATTGTTTTTAATGCCGAGGTTGTGGTTCTTAGGAAATAGACTATAGACTATCGTCTCCATATAGGGCTATTTTTTTTAAAATTCATGGAATTCTTGTGAGTCGGAAATGGACATAGGACTTAAATGTAATTTTTCCAAAAGGAGTCCATGACGAGGAAAAGATGTGATGGCGGTTGAAGACTCAAGGAATGTCTTGTGGCAAAATTTTATGTAATTTTATTTTCTAGAAATAGAACCATGGAAACCTTGGCTAGAAATTTTATTTTAATCACTTATCTCTTTTTATATCTATTTTATAATTGTTTATAATATTTATATTATGTAATGTTATAATTGTGATATATATATATATATATATATATATATATGGGGTGATCCACAATTGATCGCTTAAAAAAAATAAGACGTGTGGTAATGAGAAAATACATGTGTTGTATTACTCTATTCACTTCTTTCAGTTGTTCGATAACTGTGAGAAGTGTGATAATGATAAGGTACATGTCTAGGATTGGCTCTAGCTAGGAAAGACTTGGTTTTTAAGTGGTAAAATTTGACTCACCTCCCTTTCTTGGGACCCTTCATGGTGCACGGTTCACATTTACTTCTTCGGGTTTTCCCTTAAAAGAAAAACTGTGGAGAATCAAAATTGTTTGTTTTTATTATTAATTGATTCTTGTGAGTGAATGTGAATATTATAAAATTGTCATAGCATGCCATGTATATATTGGAAGCATGTCATTTAGATTAGGTAAGAATGTCACTAGGACTATTGTATGATCATTCTTGTAATTTTGGATAAAAAAACATTGTATGTTTTTAAAATATTTAGTGGGGGAAGGTCCTTAAACAAGACCTACGGCCTCCATTGATGGTCCCTAAGTGATAATATGATAAAGTTTCAAGTCGGTTCCTACCCTGGCCGCACCCCGAGGTAAACTCTGTCATGTGGGTTCACTAGATGAGATTTCCTTTTAATGACAACTAGTCATGCATGACGTTCAGAGAGATTGTCCCAAGATGACTCACAAATGAGAGCATGTTCATGATGGGTGTTGAGTCAATGGTTACACACTCAAGATCATCTCTTATTAAATAGTTTCCCAATAAACAATATTTAAGCTCGAGATGATGGTCAAACGTTAAACAGACGTTAGTTCGTGTAGAGTCTTGAGAATTAAGATTCACGAAGATTGGATGTAATCCATGTTGTTGCTAGTTAATCATGGGACCCCAAGGCAACATGGTTTATGGGTGTGAGAATGATTGCAACAACGAAAAAAATATTTTTTTCAAGGTTTTAATACAATACGCATGCATCATATTGCATTCTTGATATGTTGCTGAAATAAAAAATATTTGCTTAATACAAATATAGTAATTAGTGAATCTTTATTTTTTTCCAATTCAAATATGTCTCCTGCTCTTATTAGCATTCTTACTGAGAATAAATTAAATGGGGATAACTTTCAAAATTGGACACAAAACTTGATAATAGTTCTCCGCTGTGAGAAATGTTGGAAAAAACAGATTTGGAAAACATAGCGGAAAATAAATTTAGGGAACAACCAGAGTTTTTAAAAAAATTTCCAAAACAAGATACTGGTTATGATATCTAAAGTAATAAACATTTGATCAAAATTATACCTTTTCAATTCGTCTAGGATGAGTGCTTCGACCAAGTAGTCTTCTCCGCTATCCTCAAGCTCACATCTACCGAGTGTGGACTTGTTTTGGATCAGAAAATTTTTCACAAAAATTACTAGTGGGGTAATTTCGTAATTTCTGTAAAATTTTGGGTCAAGTTATAAATCAAAAAAATATCTCTAGAAATTTTCTTAAATGATCTCTTCAGAGAATTTTCTCTCTACAACTTTCTCTTGAATTCAAGTGTGTGCAAAATAATAACCCAAGACTCTCTTTATATAGGGAGAGTGTAAAGAGTTCAAATATGATTAAATTTAATCACTTTAATATTAAATTAATATAATATTTATCAAGATAAATATTATTAAATTTAATATTAAATCTTATTAAAATAATAAAATGTTTATCTACAAGGTAAACATTAAATTAAATTTAATATTAAAGTATTAATATTATTTTTGAAATAGTTAATCTGAAATCAAATTCTCTAGTAGAATCCCAGTAGGAGTGTAACTCTTCCACTGCTCAACCACCGAATACCAACAACCGCCTGCTATTGGGATGCCGCCATTATAGCCACCAGCACCACTATGTTCGGTGATGCAAGTGCGACACCCTTACGGGACCCCGAGCCTGTTTGGTCTAAGTTAGTGACAACCCGACCAGTCCGATCTAGCCATCGGTTGGACCATTGGCCTAGTTTAACATATTGTTCCTGGTTCAACTAGTTTTTGGGTCTTGGTCTCGGTTTTGGCTCTCGGGCCCAATTTATGATCTTAGGTCCAATTTTCAAGTTCAATTACCCATTAGGCCAATTGTTTGACTTGAAAATTAATTTCCAAAAATATCATAATTAATTTGATTAATTTAATTTTACTTGATCAAAATTAATTTCCCAAAAATCACTTAGATTTTCCAAATTAAATTTTCAAGAAAATTCTTAATCAAATTCTCTAGTTGAAAAATTCTCAAAACCACCTAATTTAATTCCACATCGAATAAATCGACTCAATTAAATTATTTCCAAAATCGTAGAATTTTCTTTTGATTCAAATGCAGTTCAATTGAGCTTTTGTTGAGCTAATAGAGGGACCAATCGCACATATACAATTAGGCTCTAATAATTGCAATTATGTCCAGAAGCATCGTTCTGATAATTCACAATTACTTAATCATGGAGTTAGTCCATAAGAAGTATCATGATTGAAAACTCCTTATTGTATACTCTTTACAAAAATAATTCATCTAACAGTTTTGTCCATTGACCTCGACATGTGTGTGTGACCCTCTTATGATATCCTTGACTCATTTAAGTTAAATTTGTTCACTCAATACAATCCTATTTTATCCCATTGTCACCATTATGTTTTCTTAATGATTAATATTATCACTATCAACAAATGACTGTGATAAATTGCTCGTTTGAGAACAAGCAACCCTTGGCCACGATCCATATTTATTAATCCAGACAATGCCAGTGAGAGGATATCATTAACTCTTTAATTGAGTTATGAATTTCATTATTGCTAGGAAAGCCATGCCATACACAAGTCATGTACCCAACATACCGGCTATGGGCTCGATCATTTTTAGAGCATAAGCCTCCAATTATATCAAAGCACATGAGTTGCATACGCATGGTCAATGAATAACTCAGGATTTAGGTAAATCACACCATGAACATCAAAAGTGAATTAATTCACAAACGAATTCAAAATTAATTCATCTTGGGTCCAGTCCAATGTATAATTCTACCAATGAATACATCTATGTCTCTACTCATGGAGTCAACTTCTCCGGTAGACAAGACTGACTATGTAACACCCCAAACCCGGTCTAGACGTTACGACCAGATCTGGTATGTCATAGGGAAAGGTTGTAAAAGAATTTCAGAATTTTGAAGAAATACCGTAAGTTTGAAATCTTTTCGTTTTAGGTGATGTTTTGAAAACAGTGGTTTGCAGTTCAAGGGAAATTTCCGAATTGAGTTAAATTCCATTTATTATCTTTGTTGACACTTGAAAAAGAAGCGGTTGTTTAGTTAAACTTATATTTTGAAAATCCCATCTTAAAGAAATTTTAAAGAATAATAATGTCATTCCATAAGTAAATAATAACCCATAAAAACCCAAGTATTAACTTAAGAAGGCCTTATTACAACCAAAAATCTCCAATTAAAATAATTTAAGAAAGAAAATGAGTTTACGAAGAAAAGAAATGTTATGGCCTTCACGAGTCCGCCTCGGCTCCCAGATCCACGATCTATTGATTACCTGCAAAATTAAGCAGAGGGGTGAGTCACCAAGACTCAGTGTGTAAATCCCCTTAAGTCACATGTAACACCCCAAACCCAGCCTAGAGGTTAGGCCCGAACCTGGCGTGTCACACAAAAAAAAAACTCGTTTGAAAATTACAGCCTCTTTGTTAAAACCCAAAACACTTAAGCAATTGTTAACTACTTGAAAACGTAATTATCTTTTAAAAAAAAACCTTTTTGGTGGCAAAAGCATATTTGAAATAAACAATTTACAAAGATGTGATGTTAGAAATAGAGTTGCAGAAATATTTTAAAATCGTTGCGAAAACGTAGATAAAATACAAGTATTTTTGAGAGATTGATTGATGAGTCAACAAACAAGGTAGTGAACTTTAAAACCGTGACTTTTGAAAATATCGTTTGATAGTTTGAGAAAATAACTTCCGTGTTAAAATATTTATAAAGTTTATTATGAGATCCATTTGTTAATCGATTTTGGAAAACCTTTATTTAAGTTTTTTGAAAAATTCTCGTTTTAAACAATTGAAGCAAAATAATAAGTATATCAACCATAAAGCAAATAATAAAAATACTCCAGAGGCCTTATTACAACTTAAACCAAAATACCAAAATAATAAAATAAACGGAAATAGAAATTTAAAATTCAATAATACCATTTCTGAAGTATGGCCTCCACCGAGTCATCCATGGCCCAAGTTCTCATCACTAAGCATTACCTACAAGGATTAAGAAAGAAAGGGGGGTGAGTTACAAGAACTCAGTGTATAATCCCCTTACCGTCGTCCACTGGGCCAAAATCCCATTAAGCAATAATTTGGGCCTAAGCCCATTTACAATAATAATAATTGATCAATTATAACATGTGTATGAAATGCAATTCCCAAACCAAACCTAGTAATCCATCCGCTACACACCACCCGTACCAACTAACACACCTGTGGGGATCATCAGTCAACCCACCCCGCCAACACACCAATCGCAGGCATTAAGCCATTTATAACAAATTTAATTGTGGACAAGCCACCAGAATAATAGAATTTTCGTGGCATTGCCACTATACAGATTTGTGACAGAGCCACCAGAACTTCTCTTCAACATTATCCCATCCCATGCAAAATCATGTATATAATGCATAACAATTCATGATTTTTACAATAATAACAGTAATTTATTTGGATTTTCATTATCAAAAGTACGGCCCATTATAACAAATTATCAAATAGTCCCATATAGCAAAATATCAGATCGGCCCATTAAGCACTATATCAATTTGGCCCATTAGTAATATATCAAATCGGCCCATTTAGCAAAATATCAGATCGACCCATTAAGCATTATATCAATTTGGCCCATTAGTAATTTATCAAATCGGTCCATTTAGGGCATTTTTGTAATTTGGTAATCTTACCCACTAAGGGTAATTCGGTAACCTCGCAACCCAGGGGTATTTCGGTAATTTACCCACCAAGGGTGTTTTGGTATTTTCGCAACCCCAGACTTAACTACTAATTTGGGGCATAAAAATTGAAACTGTCCATCTGCGTCATACTGACTAAACTGACTATAACTCGAGTTAGGAAACTCGAAATTTAGATCCGTAATCTTTTCTTGAAACTAGGCTCATATATCTTATTACTAAAATATTTCCAGAATTTTTGGCTTAACCATTTAGTACAGTTTATTCCTTAAAGTTTCCCTTATTTCACTATCCAACGATTCTAACCTCTCTTACCCAAAATTCAAATATCTCACTGTACGGTTTTCATATATTGCTCCCACTTGTTTTTAATGAAAATAGGCTCACTAAGGAATCTATAAATATAAATTATAACCCATAATTCACTTTGTACAATTTTATACGATTTTTCAAAGACAGATCAGGGAACCACGAAGTCAATCAAAACCAGTCTCACTAAAATTAAGATATCTCAGAATACAAAATTCATTTTCCTTCTCCGTTTCTTCCATATCAAAATAGACACAGTAAGCTTTGATTTGATATCTTATTCATTTTTTAATCCCTTTTCTCCTATTTTTCGTGAGTTTTCAAAATCACGTCACTACTACTAACCAAAACTGTTTTATTGCAACCTATGGTTACCGCTACGAATATACGCACACCCGAGTGGTCACGAATGCCGTTTTCTGGTTTTCTTCGGTATTCTGACCGAATCACAGAATATTTCATGCCAACATTAAAAGGGATGTGAGATTACACACCATTTCAAATATGTATACGGAAGGTATGGGATTACACATCTTGATTAGGATTCCCTAAAGAACCACTCTTCGTTGACCCTAGAACAATACCAACCAAAAGTTAGAGTCGAATTTCCAAAAGATTTCATACCCAATGTATTACTTACACTTGAATCACTTACCACAATCCGAGTCTCTTATTACGAGGGATAGGTGATCTAGCGATTTGGTCCCTAAAAATAAACTCGATTAGTCACAACCACTATCCCGCTTAGCAAAATAATCGATCAACGAAAAAGATCCAAAAGAACCATGATGAATCCCTTACCTTAATGATTATAAAACCGATTCCCAATGATTGTACAATGGCTATGGATGAGTCAAAGGTTCGGCCTTCCACTATAACTCGATTGATCAAAGGAAAGAGTGTCAACCCGAATGAGAAAGACATTGCAAAGGAGAGATTTTGGATAGAAAGGTTCGGCTATGGAGGATAATCAACAAGAAAATGTGATTTTATGATGGTGTTGATTTAGAGAAGAGGAAAAGTTAGAGGAATGGTTAAAAGAAAATAATGGATAGTTGGATGGATGCTAGGCGATTCGATTATCAAAGGGAGATGAACAAGAGGTGAATGTCTTGACCAAACAAAAGAGAAGAGAAATGCACCATTGTGCTAGGAGGTTTCGGCAAAGAAGAAAGAAAAGAAGAAACTAAACTCACAAAGAGTGGAAATTTTGAGAAAATGACATAATGGATGATAAAGGTATTTTTGACCAAAACAATCACTAAAGTTTTACCAAAACACCAAGAGAATTTCGGCTACCTCCTTTTAGCCCCAAAACCATCCACATACATGACCATAATGGTCAAAAGTTGGCCAACCACTCTTTCCATAACACTTCCCTTGAAAAAGGCCACATGTTCCCTTTACTTTCCCCTTTCTCTTGATTTCTTTCCTCACCTTCATCCTTTCCTATTTTCCTTAGCCATCTTGCCAAAAATAAAAAGTCCACCTTGCCTTATTTACAACTTGGCCGACACTTAGGGAAAAAGTACAAAAATAATAGTCAAAATTTACACATTATGGGATTTGAACCTCTTCCCTCCATGCTCTCCACTTGATGCCATAACCTCATTGCCATAAGCTCATTTATGCTAACAAATTACTCATCTATTTCCATAAGCCTTGATGCCACTTACTAACTCTCCTTAATAGGCTTAAACACAAAATTTCACTAAGGCCCAACTTGAACCCGAAACTTCATAGAACCCCGTAACTTTCTAAAATCACCTTCCTAATAAGTCCAACTTGAAATAATGCTTTTCTCTTGTTCTCAAAAATTTTAAACACTTCTATGCCCAAGGCCCAATGGGCCTAATCCTACTAGGCCCAATTTTGGGATGTTACATCACATCAACGGCTTTAAGCCCAAAATCGCGTAGTGGCCTTAGCCCACTCAAAATAGCATACACAAATATGAATGTAATGTGCCCCAGCCCAACCTAAATTTTCCATCCTCTACACACCACCCGTACCAGCCCATCACACCGTGGGGATTTCTACAATCGACCCTCCATCCGCTACACACCTCATATATGTGGCACCAAGCCACTCGTGGTTCCAGACCACCGTGATACTAGATCACCGTGACAAAGTCACTATTAACATACGTGGGGCCAACCCACTGTGGTAGCAAACCACCATGACAATCCCTGATAAATGCATGTGGGGCCAACCCACTGTGGTGCTAAACCACTGGGACGAGTCACTGAATCATGTACATATATATACGTGGTATTAAACCACCGTGGCAGCAAGCCACTGAGACATGGTCACTGAATTAGATATATGTAGGGCCAACCCATTTGTGGTACCAAACCACCATGACAGTCTCTAATACTTCCCCTTTAGCATCATAGCCCAACCCATGCAGAACATACCAATCAAATGAATGCACATACTCTCATCGTAGTGACAGATTACAGCATATTTTCCATACTCATTAATAGAACAATATAGATACTTACCTGGTATCCCCAGCTTTACCCATAAGGTATATCAACCAGCTAATTAGTCACTTCGGCTTTTCAGCCCAAACAGTTAATAACGCGTTTCAATAACAAAGTGTGAATATTTTTATACACCTGTAAACACGAAGGATTATACTATCGATCTCGCTAACACTTTCACTCGCAGGGATCACAGCGATCTGCTTATCCCTCTCCGAAGCCGGCCCACAACTCGGTGGAAAATCACGAACGGCGGAACCACTCGTTTTTTGAACTTAGAGGTAGGGGCTACGTGACCACTCCCCTCCTTCGTTTGGATGGCATTTGAATCCATGAAACGATCTTGGTCAGAAGATACTATAATGAAACAGTGGTTGTTTAACAACAACATTGGGTTAAAGCATCGAATAACGAAAGGAGAACCCGACCAAATAACTAGAGAGAAATCCCTTACCTTAAGATCCCGAATAGAGAGATAGGATTCGGAGATTGGCTGATCCTCAGACTTGGAACTCAAATGATTCGACTAGCAATGTTTCCCAGAATAGGCGCCCCCAAAGAGAGAATAAGATGAAAGAAGAAAAGTCAATACAACTGCATCACCAAGCCAATTAGCCATTCGACTTTGGCTACCAAAAACCGAAAGAAGAACATGAAAAGATGGCAGAGTCTCCCTTACCTTAACAACCAAACTGATGAAAGACCCAAAGCAGATTCCTAACTCCTTGCTCCACAGTATTCGTCTTAACACAGAGAGAAAGAACCAGATTTAATTATTAACAAGGTAGGTTCGGCCTTACTAGGAAAAGAAAGAATAGCGGGTTTATTCATGAGGAAAACGAAAGAGAATAAACTTACCTTAACATAGAGGACCCGAACCACACCCAAGAGAGATTCGGCACAAGTCACTATAGCAGTGAAGTTTCGGCTCCAAGATGATATTTCTAGGAGAAAAAAAGGAAACCAACCAGTCAAAGATCCGGCTCTCAAAGGATAACTAATACGGGAACAATAACAGTAGAGTGACGAAAGAAAAGAGAAACAAGAGGAGGAAGATTCGGCTAAGGTATTAGGGTGTCGACAAAAGTGGATGGTTGAAGGAGATGGTTCGGTCAAGAGAACAAATGGGATGAAAAGAAGGTAACCTTGTTTGGTACGAATAAATCGATGTGAAAAGAAAAAGAATTAGGTAGGAGATTCGACAATGATCAAGAGTGGAAGAGAACGAAATGGAAGAACCAAAGTGAGAGAATGAGAGATTCAGTAAAGTCTCAAGGGTTTCGACAACACAAGAAAAAGGGTGGAAAAGATATGGAGATGAGGGGGAAATGAGAAAAGAAGAACAAAGAAAGAGGGCAACAGGTTTCAGTTTTGGCTAACAATGAAATGAAGAGAAAGGTTTAACCAAAAGAAAGAAAGAAGTGTTTTCCCCCAATCAGTTTCCAACCTTATGCTCAACGTGACACTAAGGAGAAATCGGCACCACAAGGCACCCCAAAAACCGATTGAGCCACCCCCAAGAGAGGGACCTGGTGCCACTAGCCTTCAGCTTTCGACACACCACCCTCCTAGCTCAAAACCGAAACTCTCCCCCCTTCCAACATTCAAAAAAAATTCGACCAACAACCCAACAAGCCACTCCCCTTGTTCGGCTCCTACTTTTACTCTCATTCACCCATTTGAAATATTTTGAACAATTCAAATCCCACATTCCTTTCATGGCCACAAATTCGAATTGTTTGACCCTTTCAACACTCCCCCCTTGAAGTGGCCTAGCCGATCTCTACCACCTCCCATCCTGACATCAAAATAACTCAAAAAAAAAAACAATCCATGCGACTCGAACTTGCTCCCTCACTACCCCCTGAGGCGTCACTTACCTGCACCTTAAGTGGCGCCTCTTTGCCACTTTACCACTTCAATTGTTGTGTCAACAAACACAAGCAATAACCCTTAAGTCCTGCCTCAGCTGGCTCTCCCCTAAAGTGCCCAAAATTGAAATTTTGGCCAAGGCTTCGGCTTAACCCCGAGCCTTCTCGGGGACCCCAAACACACTCATACAACAGACAAAGCAAACCAACACACAGAAGTACAATAAACGCAAAGCCCCTAATTTAGGATGTTACAGTTGACTGACTATCTCCCCAATTAGAATTGTAGATGACATAATAATCCTTATCAGTATTTGAATCAAATGCTTACTTCGATTCTTTTACGGGATTATAGACTTATTCAGATTATCTATTGAAGTAAGTTGTCTTTCTCGCAATGTAAACATTCTTACAATGCCACTTATCTTCAGTTTGAACTTAAACAATCAATGAGTTAATATTTGCTTGTCACAATTTCGCTATGCATGCAAAATATAAAAGATAGAAATACAAAAGACATAATAGTGAAATGTGAAATTAACTTTATTTATTTATTCATCGTTCAAATAAATAGAAAACAATTATATGTTTACTACAATATGGGCACATTCCTCAACAATCTCCCACTTGCCCTAGTAAAGTAAATGTGTCATGTTTTGCATTCCGATATCCTCGACATGTTTGTTAAAACTCCTAGTTACAAGAGTCTTAGTAAACGAATCCGCAAGGTTATCTTCAGAAGCTACTTTAATCACATATACAATTTCTTCAGCTACTATCTCTCGTACCAAGTGATACTTTCGATCAATATGTTTCGTCCTCTTGTGACTTCTCATTTCCTTGGTATTAGCTATTGTAGCATTACATCATTGTTATCAGAATATAGTATTATAGATTTTTTCATACTAGGAATGACTTCAAGATTGATTAAGAACTTTCGAAGCCATATTGCTTCTTTCATTGCCTCAGAAGCAGCCACATACTCGACTCCATCATAGAGTCAGCAATGCAAGTTTATTTTACATTTCTCCATACTATGGCTCCACGGCTTAGAATGAATACATTTCTCGATGTTGATCTCCTCGAGTCTTTACAGGTTTAGAAGTCTGAGTCTGTGTATCCAATAGGAGTAAGGTTCTCCCTAGAATACACAAGCATATGATCTTTGGTTCTTTTAAGATACCTTAATATATGCTTTACAGCTTTCTAATGCCTGAGACCTAGATTCGCCTAATATTGACTAGCCATTCCTATTGCGAAACAAATATCTAGACATGTGTAAAGCATCACATATGTAAGGCTTCCAACTATTGAAGCATATGAAACCTTACTTATATGCTCTCTTTCTTTCGCTGTCTTAGGACAGTAATATAAAGAAATATGAAAACCTGATGCAGTCAGCTAAATGCCTAGCTTTGCATTGGTCATTGAAGAATGTTCCAATACCTTATCGGTGTATGAAGCTTGAGATAGAGCAATCATTTTATTCTTTTGATCCTTAAGGATTCGTATTCCAAGAATATAACTGGTTTCACCCAAGCCATTCATGCTAAATTGTTAAGCTAACTATAGTTTAACCATTGACAATTCTCCTACATCGTTTCCGATAAGTAGAATATCATCGACATACAAAATGAGGAAGACCACCTTTTTTACTTTTATATGCTTATAAACATAAGGTTCATCAGCGTTTTGCTCAAATCCAAAAATCTTGATTGTTTGATCAAACCTTTTATTCTATGAGCGGGATGCCTACTTAATTCCATAAATGGATCTTAGTAGTTTGCAAACTTTCTGCTCCTTTCCTTTGACAACATAGCCAGTAGGTTGAGCCATGTAAATGGTCTCATCGAGATATCCCTTCAAGAATGCTATCTTGACATCCATTTTTCAAATCTTGTAATCGAGAGCAGTAGTAATGGATAAGAAAATACGAATAAACTTAAGCATGGCTACTAGAGAGAAGGTCTCATCGTAATCGCTGTATTGTTTCTGTGTGTAGCCTTTCCCTATAAGTCTAGCTTTGTGTGTTTCCACTTTCCCTTCTGCATTTCTCTTCTTCTTGTAGATCCACTTACACCTTATAGGTTTAATCCCAACCAGTAAGTCTACAAGTTTCCACATCGTATTGGATTTCATAAAATCCATCTCGTTATCCTTTACCTATTTTCAGAGCTTAGAATCAACGTCCTGCATAACCTCCTCATAAGTGAGTGGATCATTATCCTCATGATTGGCTTCCGTATTATAAACACTACCATCATAGATGAAGAAGTCCGGTTTCTTAGAAACTCTCCCACTACGACGGATTCCCCTATGTTGTTGATCGTTTGCAGGTCTTTCTACAACTTTCTCAACAATAGACTTGGTGATTGTTCTACCACTCCCGAAAGTTCCTCGAGTACCACTTTACTTTAAGGGTTAAAGTTATACAAGTAGCTTTCCTCGAGGAAAGTAGCATGTGCAGAAACTTTAATTGTATTATCTTTTGTATTGTAGAATAATCCTCCCTTTGTTCCTTTCAGATATCCTACAAGTATGCACAATTCTGTCCGTGGATCTAAATTTTTTGCATCCTTATCCAGAACGTGTGCTGGACAACCCCAAAGTGATTTAGAGCGTGTTTCTTTCCATGCCACAGTTCATAAGATGTCTTACAAGCAGACTTGGTTGGCATATCATTCAGAATAGCTTAACATTGAATGAACCATGTCAAGCAAAGTTCTATTCCTTCTCTCAGCTACACCATTCTACCGTGGACTGTCCAACGTAGTTAACTTGGATAAAATCCCATTCTTTATGAGGTATCCTACGAACTCATTGGACAAGTACTCCCCACCTCGGTCAGACCAAAGATTCTTTATGGATAAACCTAATTGCATTTCCATTTCCACACGAACTCTCGAAATTTTATCAAAGGTTTTGCTTTTGCGATGCATTAGATACACATATCCATATCGAGAATAGTTGTCGATAAAAGTTACGTAATAATCGTAACTTCCTCAGGCTCTGATGCTCATAGGACCACATAAATCAGTGTGCACAAATTCTAACGGTTGGTTGGCCCTTGTACCTTTCACATTAAAAGACCACTTAGTCATTTTAGCTTCCAAGCAAGATTCACATTGTGGAAGACTAACTTCTTTAAGCATACTTAAAGGACCATCTTTCACGAGTCTAGTGATTCTTTCTTAGTTAATATGACCAAGTCTTAAGTACCATAGGTACCCCTCATTAGAGTGTGAACTTTTAAGCTTTTTATTCACTATTTCAGTTTGAAGCATCGAGTAGTTATTTGGTTTGATAAAGTAGATATTATTTTCCTTCATTCCATCAATTACAGATTAAAGAACGATTTCTGTAAATAGCAATTCCTTTATTAAATGTCACGGTATAACCGTCATAAATAAACATGCTATAGAAATTAAATTCCTCTTAAAATGAGGTACATAAAATATGTTCTTTAAAACAGTCTTCTTAAAATTATCAAAGTGTAAAATAACATCTCCCACTACATCGGTTGAAACATAGCTTCCATCTCCGGTCTACAACGAGAGACACTTATCACCCAGAATTTTTGTTTCACTGAACCCTTGTAAAGAAACACACACATTGTTAGTGGCTCCAAAATCAATAACCCAGTTGTCAATTGATTCTTCCACTAAGCAAGCTTCAACCACAAAGAGTTTCATACCTTTGCCCTTTTCAGCTAAGTAATCCAAATACTCATTGCAGTTTTATCTAAAATGCCCTTTTCTGTTGTAGAAGAAACATTTGATCTTTTTGGGATCTTTTGACTTATTAGCCTTCTTCCTATGCACACGAGTTGGAACTAAAGACTTAGTCAGTTTCTTTTTTCCCTTAGATTTCTACTTCCCCTTAGAGGACGAAGGGCCCAAGCTAAGTTTGCTTCAAGTTTCTCTTGAACTTACTTACCACCATTCAACATCAACTCATAGGATTTTAATTCCTTCATAAGATGAGTCAAGGTAAGTGCCTTATTAACCAAGTTGTAAGCAGCCCTAAAACCAACAAACTTCATGGTTAAGGATTTGAACACTATTTTAATTTGAGTGTTCAGGTCTAGTTCAGCCCCATTGTCCTCCGCTTTTGCACAGAATCCAATAAGCTTAAGCATATGTTCTTTGACCGAAGTTTCAATTTTCTGTTGAGAATTCATCAAATTTGTAATAGCAGATTGTCGAGCCAATGCGACTTGGCCTGCAAACAAATCCTTCAAATTTGTTATGATCTCTTTGGTAGTATGAAAATTCTCGTGTCGCTTTTGCAACATACTACTCATGCTCGCTAACATAAAACATCGAGCAATCAAGTAAAAATCTCCCCAATGATTTCTCACTTTGGAATGAGCTTTAGGAGGGCACGTTTCATCAATAACGAATTTGTTTTTCTCACAGTTGAGAACTATTAGCAAGTTTCGTTTCCATTATCAAAAGTTAACCCCATTTAATATATTCTCAGCAAGAATGCTAATAAGAGGAGTAGGAGATATATTTGAACTAAAAAAAATAAAGATTCACTAATTACTATTTTTGTATTAAGTAAATATTTTTCATTTCAGCAACATATCAAGTATGCAGTATGATGTATGTGTCTTGTATTAAAACCTTGAAAAAATATTTTTTTCATTGCTACAATCATTCGGCACCATCACTTCCACACTCCTCATCTCCTAACTTTTCTCTCTGATAATCCCTCCATCTCATCCAAATTTTCCTCCTCTATCAGCTCACAAGACCAAGTCAAACACTCCAACGAAAGAGTTCTAATTCCCCACAACTCTGGCAGTCCACTATGCAAAACAACACTCCAAAAACACCTTACCACAACTCGAACCTTGGACCTCTTCAGCTTACAACCATGCCACCTCATAGCTCCCAAGTGGCGCTACTTGCCACTGGACCACAAGCCCATTTGTGCCCTATTTTCTCCTAATCTGCTTAAGAGGCCTAATGCTTGAGACTAGGGTCCACTGAAACAAGAAAAATATTTTTTTTCTATGGTCTCCCCTATCTCTAAGGCTGCAAATAATCCCGATAATACCTTAAAATTAATATTCTAAGTGCTACTGATACATACCAACCTCAGTGCACAGAAATTTAAAGTTTCGGGATTTTTGGGGCGTTACAACCCAATAGGCCCAAATCTACGAGGCCCAAATTCGGGGTGTTATAGTGTATGGTTCGGGTGGTAGGTTTTAAGGGTTTAAGGGTCAATGTTTAGGGTTTAAGGATTCAAGTTTTGGGATTAAGGTCTCGAGTCTCATGTTTCACAATTTGGGTTTAGTGAAAACCAACCTGATTTTTTATATTTATAGGAATGAACCCTAGACCGAACTCACACGTGTGTTTTCAGATATCCTTGTCGTTCCTTACTTTCAACTAGACGATCTTCTACATTATTTTCGTACTACAAGCTGATTCAAGTGTGGCTCGAACGAATTGAATCAAACATAGAACCAGAAATGTAACACCCCAAAATTTGTTACATTATAAAAAGCAATGATAAATCAAGATTATGTTTTTGATAAAGTGAAATAAGGAAATAAAGGTGATCAAAGAGGACGCTGAGTGATGTTATAGAAGATTTAATTGAGAATCATGATGTGATGCATTAATTTAAAATAGGGACAAAATTGTAAATATGTGGAAAGTTCTGATGCCTAAGTGCAAATACTCAAAATATGATAGGTTAAAGTACAAATATGAAAAATTTGAAAGGCCAATAGGTGCAAACATCTTAAGGGTGGAAAGATCTAGAAAATATGGAAATGGATGAATAAGAACCAAACTGAATAAACAGAAAAAGTATGAGGAACTAAATTGTAATTTTAGCAAAATCAAGTGATAATTTAAGAAAGGAATTGTGAAAAATGTTGAAGGATAAAATGGTCATTTCTCAATCAAGATAATTATCATGAAATACCACTAGAATTAAAGGACTAGTGTTAAAATTTGATTGGTTTGAATATTTTATTATTATTTTATTTTAGGATGTTTTGTTATTAATTAATAGTCAAGAAAAGATGGAAAAAAAGGGTCTTTCATCTTTCCTTCCACCTTTTCACGCCACTTTTTTTGGAGAAAGAAAGAAGTTTTCATTTCCTTTACATTTAGTCATTTCAACATAAATCCATCACTTTCACCTAGAATTTCAAGGCATTTTCATAACCATCAAGAGAGAAAAGTGATAAGAAGGCTATGGAGAATAAAAATAATACCTTGGATTCAAGAAAATAGAAGTTGGGGGGGGGGAGAGAAAATCAAGTTAAAGTTTAAAATCAATAGGACAAGGTAAGAACATCAAGATTTCAATATGTTTTTAAGTTTGATATTGTTGAAAAATCTTGAAAATGATGTTAAAGTCGAGTTTTCTTATATAAAGGTTTATGTTCTTAATATGCCAATGAAGGGAGGGAAATAAGAGGAAGTTAAGGGAAATGTTGTAGAGAAAGGAAAGGAGAGTGTTACAAATTTGGTTATCAACATTCTAAAATAGTTTTGGATGGCAACATGAGTCTGACTTTAAAAATTCATAAAAAGTTGTAGGAATCGATTTGGAGGTTGAACCAAATATGAAATTAAATCTTATTGAGTATAGTTTTATATGAAGAAACGGTGAAAGTAATAGAATTTTATATTTTGAGATATATTAATTTTTGCGGGACAAGTTAAGAATGGATTCGAATTCTCCTGTTCTAAATTTGGAAAATCATCAAAAATTGTAAAAAAAATGATTAGAGTCTAAAATTTATATGTTTAAATTATTAACGAGTCTATTTTCAAGAGAAACAAACTGAAACATCATCCGAACCCCGTACTAGGAGATAATTATTTTTTACTAAAAATAGGTCGAAGTTGTCAAGCAATAGAATAGGGGAAGTTTTAAAGAATTTACTGTACTGATTGGCTCAAATAGAAATTATGAAAATTTTATGGTAAAAATATATTTGAGTTTAGTTTTAAAAAAAATCAAGAGAATCTTAATTTTTAATTGTTCAGCTCAAGATATAAATAATTTAGTAAGTATGATACAAGTGGACAACTTTAACATGAACACTTAAGTAATGTTACATATAAGCATGTTATACTAAAAGCTAAAAATTATTATATTTATAAAGGATGTGGAATGGAGAGGAGAAGGAAAAGAAATAATAATAATAATAATAGTAAATGAATTTGAAATGTTACGAAATGATTATAAGTGGTGGAATGATTATTACATGTGAGAATTTTTAAACGAATTGATAAAATAATAAAGTGAATAATTATTAATTGATGTGATATTGAAATATTGGCTACAAGTTATGAAGAATTAAATCGATTTACACAATTTAGAAATAAATATGAAAGATACATAAAATGGTAAACTATTTTAGAAAGTTCAAGTCCTCCAATGGACTTACTTGTAAAACTTTAATAATTGTGTTAATTTTATAAACTTGGCTATCTTTGATTGAATATAATATTTTATTATGTGGATTTAAGATTATAAATGGGCATATGTTAATGATATGTGTAATAAATTAGTTTGATTGTGACACTTGAATATAGTATAACATGTGAAATAGAGTTCTCATCGCGACGACGGAGAAACCACATCACGACGACACAAGTTAGTTTGTCACGTGGCAACGAGGAACCCCCAACATTGCGATGCCGCTCCAAAATTTTGAAACTCATACATTTTAGTCCCTATTCCTTCATAAATTGTTTTGAGAGCTATAATAAGCCCGTATAAGACTCACAAATGATTTTAAGGCATATTGAAAGCATAAATTGATCAATTTGATTAAATATCTACTCAAAAATAAAAATGAATTTGATTGTTGTTGCTTCGACAACAAATGTAACATCTCGATATCTTGACCCGATGATCGGGTCTGTATAGGTGTGTTATAAGTTTTCTTTTCTTTAGTGTAAAAACAAAAATCTCTTCTCAATAAAAACCGACAGAATTGTTATTCCAAAAAATATATTTAATATTTGAAAATAAATTCTTTCTAGTTTCGAGTAGAATAACGATATCTGAAAGTTTTTTTTAGCCCTACCGGAGTCATCTATTTATAGGGAGAGAAGGTAGAACCCTTATCAAATTGTAAAAGTTTATTTCAACTAGAAAAACAAACTCCTAGTCTAACTATGAGTATAGGTGGCGACAACCTTGGTTAATATTACTATGGTTTGCTGTCCACCCTTTTAACATAAGGAGCTTTTGGGCATCTTCCATATCGGGTTCAATTACAAGTACTTCTTGGACTTTTAACTCAATACATTATAATTCGATCCAACATAATATTTGTTTTTCTATTTCCCAAAATAAACTTCAATATATATCCAATTAAATAACTCTCTCAACCCAATTCTAATTTCATTAAAATCATGACAACTTTACCATAAAAGAATCTATGAGAAAATATATTTAATATTTCTTTATTCAACGGTTAAGTATGACCAAATGATTTATTTCCATTTACAAACTTTATTTAGTTTGAAAAATATAAATTCATTTCCAAGTCATTTTCATTTTGGAGAAAACCCTAATCATTTCCAAATGTTTCTCATTTCTCCATTTTCACCATTTATATTCATCTCTATTCATTTTATTTACTTCAAAAGATTGCAACAGTTGAAAATCCGGTAGATATGATGACTAAGGCGGTAACAGTAATCAAGTTCAATCATTGTTTGAACTTGGTTAATATCCTACAAATTTAAACACCTTCGAATGTATGCCGATCGAGAACGCATTTAAAGCCACAATCGAAGATGATTTTAAAAAAGTTAAGAAGTGAAAGACACAAAAAGTTAAGTGGGATTGAAAAACTAGACAAAGGTGGAGAATTATTAGTCTTAGCGTGTTTTTTTAATTCCATATTAATAAGGGATAGTTTTATGCCACTTCTGTAACACTCCAAACCTGGCCTAGAAGTTATGGTCGAATCCGGAGGAGTCACATGAAATGGGTTGGAAAACCATTATCGTTAAGCTTAAATCTTTCCGGTTCATTAGCCTTTATCGCTCTTATCAGTTTCAAAGCTCTCTTTCATTTGGCTCTTTGGAGATAAAACGTGTTTTTAATGAAAGCTTATAAAATCGTTAAGTTTAGGCAAAATTGTTCGATATTTTTAGGAATCATGTTTTTAGATAAAAACTGTCATAATGAAAAGTAAGTTAAATCCAAAAACCCAAAACCAAACCCAAACAGTTTATAATAGTTCAAAGAGTCCCAGAGAATACAAACTCCCAAATCGTAACGCAAAACTTAAATAAAAACTAAAACAAATAAAACATATTTGGCGGATGGTCACTGTTGAGTCCTCCGCAACACCAATCCTCCTAAGACTGTGGGTCACCCGTACAGACAAACAGAAAAGAATGAGCTTACGTAAACTCAGTGTGTAACCCCCACAGAATTGAGCATGCACACAACAGAAAATCAGAATCAGACAGATGCAGATACAGGCTTAAGCCCATTACAGATACAGATATGCAGATCAGAATCATATATCAAATGTCCTACCCCCATCCTCTACACACCATCTCCAACCATCCCTACACACCATGTGGGGTTTAAAACACCCACCTAGCCCTACACACCACATTGTACCGATGCGGTACATAATAGATTAAGTGCAGCCAAGCTGCCAGAATATAGGCGATAAATGCCTTTCAGAACACTTCCTCCATATATATATATATATATATATATATAATCCCAACCCCAACATCAGGTACAGAATATTTAGTTTCAGACATACAAATTAACCATGCTTACATGCTTACATACAGATATAACATGCACATACTATCATACTGAGTACAGAATATCAGTCAAGCAGATCATACAGTTTAGGGTTTTGTTAGCCCTTACCGACCCTACAGGAGGCCCACAGTCGTTTGGGATGACCCGTGCAACCCTAAGAAAATTTTTAGATAAATGGGCCCACAAGCTCATGTGGGCCCACACGCCCAGATTGGCCTAGCCCGTGCGGATCACACGCCCGTGTGGCCCACACGGCCACACTTCAGCCATCACACGGTCGTGTCTTATGCACGGTCGTGTCGTCGCACACGGCCTACCACACAGTCATGTGGCGTCGACAGAGGGGTTTTGCGGCTTTTGTTGAATCCTATTTTTCTGTTTTTCGGCGACACACACCTGGTACTATTTCGCAGTGAAAAGTATGAAACCTAAAATTGACCAAATAAACCCCAACAATTAGCTACAAACCAAGGTTAAACCATAACCACAAAACCAACAAAAGCTTAGATTCGACCGCTCATCGTTTACCTCCAAACTCCACGCGATTTCCACTACAAATCAGTACGAAGGAAGCCCCACTCAACCTGATTCTTTGCTGCCAAAACAGAAACATAAATCTCCAATCTATAATTCAAAAATTAGAAATATAGTTCACTTAAGCCACTTACCAGCAATCGACAGAAACAGAGAAACGAATTTCGGAGAGTAACAACTGAATGGAACAGAATAGAAATGAGCAACAATTGAAAAAAAAAACAAAATGGAAGAAGGGGAAAAACGAACGTCGGTTTCTTTTCTTGGAAAGAGGGAAAAAATCTCAAAAAGAATAAAAATAAAAGATAATTAAAAGTCACTCCCCCAATCCCTCAAACTTCTCCCCACTAACCCACTACTAATAACTTCCTCAGAATTCTTGTTTGACTGAAACTCTCTTAGTCAAATGGGAAAAAATAAACTCCCTCTCTCGCACAGGGATTCGAATATAGGACCTCCCGACAACTTACAAACTCTTTTACCACTCAAACCAACAGGCTCATTCTGATATGGAACTAAAGGCAATTTAATATAAGCCCATTGAACAGTGATAAGGCTTAATTCCAAAAATAAAAAAATTTGTTAAGGTCAAGGCTTGAACTTGGGACCTTACACACACACCCAGAACACTAAACCACTGAAGCAGATATATATTTGTGTCAAGATTTCACAAAATTAAAAATAGAAATTTTGGGGCATTACAACTCTACCCCCTAAAAGAAATTTCGACCACGAAATTTATCTGATTAGAACAGATGAGGATACTACTGACGCATTGAGTCATCAGGTTCCCAAGTACCCTCCTCGGTGCTATGATTCCGCCATAGCATCTTCACTAAATGAATGAACTTCCTCCTCAGAACCTTAACATCGCGATCTAGAATCTAAACCGGTTCTTCCTCAAAGGTCAAGTCTAGCCTAACCTCAATCTTCTCAACCGAGACGAAATGGGATGGGTCTGAACGTACCACCTCAATATCGAGACGTGAAACATATCATAAATACAGTCCAGCTCCGGGGGTAGCTCCAACTGATAATCAACTGGTCCCACACATTTCAGAATTCGATACGGTCTAACAAACCTAGGGCTCAAAAATTTATTCCACGGAAATACCTTAAGAAATACAGAGTCCCCCACAGAGTATTCAATCTCACATCCCTTCAAATCTGCATAAGTTTTGTCTATCAGAAGCCGCTTTCAATCGATCTCGAATCAGTCTAACCTTATCCTCAGTTTCAGAAACCAATTCAGGACCCAAAACTCACCGTTTGCCAAACTCAGTCCAACACAACAGTGTACGACACTTACGACCATACAGAGCCTCATAAGGTGCCATCTGGATACTAGACTAGAAACTGTTATTATAAGCGAACTCGGCTAATGGCAGATAATCCTCCCAACTACCTCAGAAATCAGTCACGCAACTCTGAAGCATATCCTCCAGTATCTGAATCACTCTCTCGGATTGACCATCGATCTGAGGATGAAAAACAGTACTGAAGTCCAACCTTGAACCCAGAGCCTCATGTAATTTCTTCCAGAACCAAGAAGTAAAGTGAGGATTTCTATCAAAAATGATCGAGACAGAAACCCAATGCAGTCTTACAATCTCATAAATGTACAACTTCGCTAGCTTCTGCAAAGAGTAGTCAGTTTGAACCGGAATAAAGTGAGAAGACTTGGTTAATCGATTCACGATAACCCAAACAGAATCCTTCTTAGTGGGTGTCAAGGGCAACCCACTAACGAAATCCATAGTCACTCGTTCCCATTTCCATAAGGGAATCTTGACTGGCTGCAATAAACCCGAAGGTAACTGGTGCTCAGCCTGAACTTGTTGGCACGTCAGACATCGAGCCACGAAGTCAGTAACCTCACGCTTCAAACCCGACCACCAGTATAACTCACGAAGGTCGTGATACATCTTATTACCACCGTGATACATAGTATAAGGGCTACTATGCGCCTCCCTCAGAATCGACTGCTTCAGATCCACATCATTTGGTACACAAATTCGACCACGGTAACAAAGTACCCTATCATTATTCAGTCTAAAATCCGAAGTGCTACCACTCTCAACCTGACAGAACCGTAAACTCAGAGACTCATCCCCCATCTGCTTATCTCGAATCTGCTCAATCCAAGTTGGCTTAACTTGCAACTCGGCCAACAGACTCTCATCATCAAACATACTAAGGCCTACGACTTAGAGCATCGGGCACCACATTAGCCTTACCAGGATGATACTCTATCGTGCAGTCGTAATCCTTGAGTAGCTCAATCCATCGATGCTGTCTAAGGTTCAACTCCTTCCGAGTAAGGAGGTACTTAAGACTCTTGTGATCGGTGTAGATAATACACCTCTCACCATACAGATAATGCCTCCAAATTTTTAGTGCAAAGACCACAGCAGCCAACTCGAGATCATGCGTCAGATAGTTCCCTTCATGTGTCTTAAGCAGACGGGACGCATAAGCCACAACCTTAACATCCTGCATTATAACACATCTCAAACCGACATACGACACATCACTGTATACCACAAACTCCTTTCTAGATTCAGGATGTATTAGAACAGGAGCCTGAGTCATAACAGATTTGAGATTCTCAAAGCTTGATTGCTGCGCATCAGTCCAAACAAACAGAACACCTTTACGCAGAAGCTTATTCAATGGCGCAGCAATCAAAGAGAACCCATCAACGAAATACCGATAATATCTCACCAAACCCAGAAAACTGTAGATTTCAGACATTCTTGGGCTGTTTCCAATCCAGTACAGCCTTAATTTTTCGAGGATCAACACCAATCCCCTCAGCAGAAACTACATGCCCCAAAAAAGTTACTTCACGAAGTCAGAACTCACACTTGCTAAATTTAGCATAAAACTACTTCTCACGTAGAATCTGAAGCACTACTTTAAGATGCTCATCATGCTCATCCTCGGTCTTAGGGTATACCAAAATGTCGTAGATGAAGACCACGGCTAACTGATCCAGATAGGGCTGAAACACTCGATTCATTAGATCCATAAATGCAGCCGATGTATTTGTCAACCCGAAAGGCATAACAAGGAACTCGTAATGTTCATAACGAGTCCTAAATGTTGTCTTATGCACATCCAACTCCTTAACCCTCAACTGATGATATCCTGAATAGAGATCGATCTTAGAGAACATAGAAGCCTCTCAGAACTAATCAAATAAGTCGTCGATCCTCGGAAGTGGATACTTATTCTTAATGGTCACTTGTTCAACTGTCGATAGTCTATGCACATCCTCATGGTCTCATCCTTCTTCTTAACGAACAGAACTGATGCTCCCCACGGAGACACATTAGGACGAATGAAACCACGGTCCAACAACTCTTGCAGTTGAGCCTTAAGCTCTGTAGGCTCTTTCAGTGTCATACGGTAGGGAGCGATAGATACTAGAGCTGTGCCCGGAAGAAGCTCGATCCCAAATTCCACTTTCCGATTTAGAGGTAATCCCGATAACTCCTCAGAAAAAACGTCCGGAAAGTCCTTTACTATTTTGATGTTCCCAACAAAAGAGTCATTAGAGTCACACTTACATAGGCTAAGTACGCCTCATAACCTTTCTAGACCAGTTTCCCAGCTACCAGTGCGGAGATCACATGCGATAGATAGTCTCGATGCTCACCAATCATAACCACCTCCACATCATCCTTGGTCCTCAGAACGACCCTCTTAGATGCGCAGTCCAAACTGACTCGGTGCTCCATCAACCAGTCCATACCCAGAATTAGGTCGAACTCCCCAAACGGAAGCTCCATCAAATTAGCCAGAAACATCTCCCCTTGCACCTTTAACGGAACATCCTTATACAGTTTACTAACCCAAATAGACTGTCCCAGCGGACTTATCACAGTAACTTCACTAGAAGTACTCTCAACCGATAACCCCAGATTTTTGGAAACAGAACAAGCTATGTAGGAATGAGAGGATCCAATGTCTATTAAAGCAAAGTAAGGTACATCAAATATAAAGAACGTACTAGTGATAACGTCAAGAGCATCTCTATCCTCTCGACGTCGTGCAATATAAACTAAAGCAAGCTGCTTCGCCTCAGTCTAACCAGCACCTCTACCCGGTGCTCTCTGCCCTCGACCCATACCATTACCACCCTTAGCCTGACCATGGCCCCTAGGTGGCTGCTGAACTACCCTCTGAGGCTGCACAAAACCTGGAGCCTGCGCCTGATCTGCCCGCTATGGACAGTCTCTGATACGGTGCTCTAAAGATCCACATCTCAAACAAGCTTCAATCCTCCTCCAACACTCGCCCGGATGGCGTATACCACAACCACCACAAGGCTACAACCCAGCTAAAGCAGTAGGATTCCCCACTCTAATTGGCCCCTCAGATCTGATATTTTTCTTAGGCCACTGCACAAAACTCGAGGGCTCTGAATCCCTCTTATTCTTACCTCTCTCCCTATCTCTATTCTGGCGCTCAGCGCATTTAACATTTTCAGCCATCTTCGCTTTCTCCACTAGAACAGAAAACTCACGCTCCCTCTGCGGAGCAATCAAAACCCTTAGACTATCTTCCAGCCCGTCCTCAAACCGAACACACCTCTCATACTCCGATGTTACCATACCTCGAGCATAGTGGCTTAGCCTTAGAAACTCGGCCTCATACTCGGCCACAGATCGGTCACCTTGCGTGAGGTTAAGAAACTCACGCTTGCAAGCATCAACGTAGCTGGCTCCCACATATGTGCTCTGAAATGAAGTCTTCAAGAACTCTCAAGTTAGACGGTCAGGCTGAGTGCCCTCCTTAACTGTCAACCACCACTAATATGCTTCGTTGCGAAGCAATGAGACTGCACCCTTCAATTTCTGCTCAGAGGTACAGTCTAAATCATCCATAATCCTCTCGGTGGTCTCCAACTAGTACTCAGACACATTAGGGGCGACTCCTGTGACACCCTTAAATAACTCAGCTCCATTAGACCAGAGTCGCTAAATTACCGACCCTCGGCCCCCAGATCCAGAGTTGGGTCCAGCGACCCTCTCTAATATCCTCAGTATGACTTAGGACAGTGCGTCGTCCCCAGTCGATCGGCTCTGAGACCCAGTCTCAGTAGCAAGTGACACAGGTGTCTCACTAGTGTCCAGATTCAGCATGTTGCCCAGAGATGAGAACTCAGCTTGAGCTCCCCATACGGCCTCTACTTCGGCCTCGAGTACCACGTCCATAGATACCTCGTGCGCTCATTGTCTAATACAAGTTTATCTACATTAATATTTTTATGCATCATTTCAATATTTATTAACAAATATTATATACATGATTATCAGAAGTTTAAAATCGTTTTAGAAGTTTCAGTCTTCTAACTAACTCAGTACAGTTTCAAAAGGTACTAACTATAGTGTTTCAGAACAGTTTTAACTAAGTACAAAAATACTTACAAAATCGGTGCCGGAGACTCGATGGACCACATTCTCAATCAGAATATTTTAAACTATTTGTAAACCAGTTCTTTAAAACATATTTTGGAACCCAAAACCCATAGCTGAGTTTTGTAACCTGACTCTGATACCACTAAATGTAACACCCCAAACCTGGCCTATACGTTATGGCCAAATCCGAAGGAGTCACATGAAATGGGTTGGAAAATCGTTGTTGTTAAGTTCAAATCTTTCCGGTTCATTAGCCTTTATCGATCTTATCAGTTTCAAAGCTCTCTTTTATTTGGCCATTTGTAGATAAAATGTACTTTTAGCGGAAGCTTATAAAATCGTTAAGTTTAGGCAAAATCTTTCGACATTTTTAAGAATCATCTTTTTAGATAAAAACCGTCATAGTGAAAAGTAAGTTAAATCCAAAAATCCAAAACCAAAGCCAAACAGTTTAAAACATTCTAGAGAGTCCCAGAAAATACAAACTCCCAAATCATAATGCAAAACTTAAATAAAAACTAAAACAAATAAAAACAGATTTAGCGAGTGGTCACCGTTGAATCCTCCGCAGCACCGATCCGCCTAAGACTGTGGGTTACCTGTACAGACAAACAGAAAAGAGTGAGTTTACGTAAACTCAGTGTGTAACCCTATAGAATTGAGCATGCACACAACAGAAAATCAGAATCAGACAGATGCAGATTCGGGGCTTAAGCCCATTACAGATATAGATACAAATATACAAATCAAAATCATATATCAAATGTCCTACCCCCATCCTCTACACACCATCTCCGACCATCCCTACGCACCATGTGGAGTTTAAAACACCCACCTAGCCCTACACACCACATTGTACTGATGCGGTACATAACAGATTAAGTGCAGCCAAACTGCCAGAATATAGGCGATAAACACCTTTCAGAACACTTCCTCCACATATATATCATCCTAACCCCAATATCAGGTAAAGAATATTCAATTTCCGAGATACAGATTAACCATACTTACATGCTCACATACAGATATAACATGCATATACTATCATACTCAGAACAGAATATCATCAAGCAGATCATACAGTTTAGGGTTTCCCTTACCGATCCTACAGTATGCCCATAGTCGTTTAGGACGACCCGTGCAACCCTAAAATTTTTTTTAGATAAATGGGCCCACATGCTCGTATAGGCCCACACGCCCGTGTGGCCCACATGCCCGGATTGGCCTAGCTCATGTAGATTACACAGCCTGGCCCAGTTATCACACGCCCAATTCGGTCTAGCCCGTGTGGCCCACACAGCGACACTCTAGCCATCACACAACCATGTCTTGCGCACGACCTGGCCTTCGTCGACCACACGGTCGTGTCATCGCACATGGCCGTGTGGCATCGACAGAAGGGTTTTTCGGCTTTCGCCGAATCCTATTTTTCTGCATTTCGGGTACACACACCTGGTACTGTTTTGCAGCGAAAACACTCTCGAGCCTTTTGAAACCTAAAATTGACCAAATAAACCCCAACAATCAGTTTCAAACCAAGGTTAAAGCATAACCACGAAACCAACAAAAGCTTAGATTCGACCCCTCATCGTTTACCTCTAAACTCCACGCGATTTCCACTACAAATTAGTATGATGGAAGCCCCGCTCAACCCGATTCTTTGCTGCCAAAACAGAAACATAAACCTTTAATCGATAATTTAATAATCATAACTACAGTTCTCTTAAGCCACTTACCAACAACCGAAAGAAACGGAGAAACGAATTTCGGCGAGTAACAACCGAACAGATCAGAATAGAAAGGAGCGGCAATTGAAATAAAAAAACAAAAGGGAAGGAAGGGGAAAAGCGAACGTCGGTTTCTTTTCTTGGAAAGAGGGGAAAAAATGTCAAAAAGAATAAAAATAAAAGATAATTAAGAGTCACTTCCCCAATCCCTCAAACTTCTCCCCATTAACCCACTACTGATAACTTCCTCGGAATTCTTGTTTGATCGAAACTTTCTCGGTCAAATGGGCAAAAATATAACTCCCTTACTCATGCAGGGATTCGAACACAAGACCTCCCCACAACTCACAGATTCTCTTACCACTCGAACCAACAGGCTCATTCTGATATGGAACTAAAGGAAATTTAATATAAGCCCATTGAACAGTGATAGGGCTTAATTCCAAAAATAACAAAATTTATTAAGGTCACGGCTTGAACTTGAGACCTCTCACACACTCCCAAAACACTAAACCACTGAAGCAGACATATATTTGTGTCAAGATTTCACAGAATTAAAGATAGAAATTTTGGGGCGTTACATCCTCAATTTTTCTATATAAGAAGGCTTTTTGCCTTCACTTTATATAATCCCAAAAATGTGTTCTCCATTTGGGTTTTAGGTATTAGTGAAGTTAACATTCGATATTGGTGATTGAGGATGTAGGCAATTTGTCGATTGTGTTCTTTCATTTAATATTTTTATCAGCATCAATTAGTTTTTTCTATCGCATTGTAATATTTTATAATACTTTGTCGAGTTAATCCACTATATTTAGGTAGTTTCAATTTATTATTGGTGTGCTTCAATTTATTAGTGGTGTTCAATATTAAAGTTACACTTATGTGGGATATTACCCAATGTCCCGAACAGGTGCTTGGATTTTGGGAGAGTTATCGGATTGGTACTCATATTTGGTACGAGTGGCTGATGGTCATTCTTTCGATTGTGATTTTTCTTGTTGCCCAACTCTTTGGTTTCATTTGCAATTGATTTATTTGCGTGGACTTTCGTTGAATTCTACTCAGGCCCGACCCTGGGTGTAGTCTAGGAGTGTGGTCGCCTAAAGCCCAGGGCTGGAAGGGGCCCAAATTTTCTTTTTCAACTTTTAAAGTGGAAAAAAAAAATCTTTAGCCTTTTTAAGTTTTTTGATCGACGCTTCACTGCAAGCAGGAAAATAAATAAAAGGGGACTTCAATTCTTTGCCATAAATGTTTCATCTCCAACTCCTTAGCTTCTCCAAACCTCCTCTAGTTCTCAAATTCTAACTCCTACCATTAAAGATAATCGATAATTTCAATTTATCCCCCAAAAATTAACAGTTACTAGTATTATTTTAATTTTTGTTAGAAAATATCTTATTTGCTTAATGTAATAAAATATATTATTTTAAAGAAATTATTAGTATATATTTTATTTTATTGTACTATGTTTTATAATTTAAAAGAGGCTCTAATTTATTATTTTGCTTGGTTCGTATTGGTGATTCAATGTGCGAATGGGCATGCTTTTGTTTGGTCTAGGTAATGGGTTTTTGGCTCTATCCCTTCTTGTATTGTTGCTTTTTCTATTTACGAATCTTGGGTGTAGACCTTTGTGCTTGTTTGCTTTACAAATGCTTCATTCTTTGTTGTATTACTTGTAAATGACACTTTCTTTATGAATGCTAGTGAAATATTTAACACACACAAAATAAAAATATGTTATTAGACCATATACATTATAAAAGTTGTGGATTTAGTATCTATATTTTAATTTAGTTATTTTTAATTTCTGTACTTTTAGATTTTAAAAATTTTAGTCCTAACCAAATGATAACTATTAAATTCATTAAATTCTATTATTTTTAAAATTTAATGTGTCAAATATATTATCACATGTGTAATGTTATGTCTAAATCTATAACTTTATGCATAACACAATACTAATAACATAATTTAACCAAATAGATTTAAGTGTTACTATTAGTTAGGACTAAAATTTAAATTTTGAAAAGTAAAAGGACTACAGTTAATCAAATTAAAGTATAGGTACTAAATCCACAATTTAACAAATATAGGGTCTAATAGCAAAATTTGAAGGAAAAAGAAAAAAGCAATTTGCGAAATTGACGAAAAAAGCAGGAGACCATGTAATGCAACCTGTCTGGATTAGTTGGCGGAGGTTATTTATCGGTGGACGGATTTATCCTTGGAATATAATTGTATTTTCAACTCAGAAGATTCTGCTGATATTCGAATATTATTGAGATTTTAAATAAAAATAATTATAGTGATTTCAGTTTCTTTTTGATAAATATATGATAATCTTGAAATTAAAAAATATATAAAAAATTCTAATTATCATTCCTCTCATATTTATTAACAAAACATAAAAAGAGGAAGTATTATATATACTACATTTTTGTGGCTGTACATGTCTGCATCAAACGTGCCGTGATGTAGAAATGTGGGATATTTTGTTTTAATAATTAATACGACATGCCAATAACATATTTAATCGATTGTATGTGACTTTGGTGACCAGATTCACCGCCTAACATTTGGACGTTTATGCCCATTATGACATAGTGTCACCGTCCACTATTTTAGACCCCACACATCCATATTGTAATTTTCACTCATTTGCCTTTTCTTTGCATAGAGATTAGAGAACTCAGGTTTGATACAAAAGGAAGTGATTTGAAGTTTGAGTTGCTACCTGAAATTGATTGCAAATATATATATAGTTGGAAATTTTATTTTAGTATTTTTTATTCTATTTTTCATTAAGAAAGAGATATTTAAATGGGTAAATTAGTAATATGTTATTTTTAGAAAATAATTAAGGTTTTAGATCGATTTTGAAGAAAGAAACAGAAAAAAGTGTCCTGCAAGATGCATTTTTAACTGAGGTGGCAGAAAGCGCACCTTGTAACACACACTTTCAGCGTCTCTACTGCCACCTCATGATACATGCACGGATGTGGTGATATTTATTAAATTCCATTCACCGAAGCTGCCAATTTTCAAGTTTGGAAAATCATCAGACTTGCGACAACTTTTTGGATGGGATTCAGGCATTTCTTGGTTAAGATGTCTCGTGGCGTTCGAAGATCTATCTCTTAGCTTCAAAATGCATTTTGAATCACTCGATTTTTAGTTCAGGAGCTCAAGTTATGATCATTTTAGTGAAGCCTGTGCGAACAAAATTTCTGGACGAGATTATGACAGGAATTACGAATTTCGGGCTATTAATTCGAGTTTAAATCATATTGGGTTCGGGTTTTAGGCTTAATTTTTATTATATATGAGCCAAATATTGTATTTATCAACTCTTATTTATTTTATTATTCCAAAATTTTGATAATTATTAAGTATTTTAAGTTATTTAGGAGTTTTATATCAACAAGAAAGTTTAGTTTAAAACTACTTCTTGTTTAGGTTAATTAGAGTTCTAGTATAGTTGAGAGTTTTATTTAGATTTATTTAGCTAGCCCATATAAAAGCCTTTGCAGTGTACACAATTCAGTCAATTTGATTATTATTCAACTTCTCTTTGAGTTTTTCTTTTTCAATAATTTTTCTCTGAGTTTTCTTTTAGTAGAGTTTTAACAATTTTTTCAAATTATGGGGATCATCTTCAAAGCTTTCTTGCCAAGTTTTCTTTCTTGGAAGGGAAATTAGAGCCGCTTAAAGAGGATTGTGGATTCTTCTTGTTTCCAAGGCTCCTTAGGACTTCTACATCCCACGTTCCATCTTTTCCATTTATCTTCCTTATTATCTTCTTTATTTTTCTATTGTTTTATTTTACTTCTCTCTGTTTATTTATTTCAATTGTTTTTCTTCATTTTTTTATATGACTTAGATTTGTTTGTATTTCAAATTGTTTCAAAATACAAGTTTCTTTTTGAACGTCTAAAGCCTTAAGTCAAATCTACGATTTGGACAAACTACAATCCTTCTTCCGCAATCATATTTATCACCTCAGCTAAAAATGTGTCCTGCGAGAGGCCTTTTCTTCCCTCCCATTTTCAACCCTAACTCTAACTCGTGAAAAAAATTCAGAGCCCGAAAATCTTGAGATAATTTTCAAACATCCTGAGAATCTCGATCACGGGCTCCCATATTGTTTTTTTTTTTTTTAAAAATTCCCCCTGATTGCTTATATAAAGGGAGGTTTTGCTCCCCCTACTCCATCAACTTTCTCGGCCACCATCCATTATAAAATAAAAAATTCTCTTCTATTTTTTTTTTGTTGAGTGTTGACATTTTTGGATGGAAAGATTTTTTTGTGTTTGTGCTTGAGGGAGATAGTGTGATAGTTTTAAGGTGTGTTTGAGTTTACGGTTATGCAGTGACACTTGGAGACCCCCATATTTCATATATCATGTGGGGATTGGACCATCACCTTAGAAGCCCATTGCATTGAAACTCAGACTCCCAGTTCACGGTAGTTATATGATCACGAGTTGAAGTATAATTAGGGTTCCTAGTTGACGGTGGTTATGCGGTTACAA
Source organism: Gossypium australe (assembly GCA_005393395.2). NCBI lineage: Eukaryota > Viridiplantae > Streptophyta > Magnoliopsida > Malvales > Malvaceae > Gossypium > Gossypium australe. The sequence continues at coordinate 111,564,115 of CM016619.1, forward strand.
GTTGAAGTATAACTCGGGCCCCCAGTTAACAATGGTCATGTGGTCACGGGTTTAAGTTTTATGATACCCAAAAAAATGCTTTATAAACCCCATACATAAGTTTGAGACCATAATCGTAGAGAAAAAGAAAGGGGTTTCCCAATATAATCAACTTATTCTTTTTCTCCATCTCCACCAAAGCAGTATTCTTAATCTAATTATCCGAAAACTGTGACAGAGTTAGGGGCAATAGGACTTTCTGGGGGAGTGACTGTGGTGATGGAGAGAAAGCTAAAACCTTTAATTTTTAGTTTTGGATTTTTAGGCTTATTTTGACAAAATAAAAACCTTTGAATATTATTTGATAAATTTTCAAAGTATTTTTCATAAATATTTCTTAAAAGTTAATAATTTTTCAAGAACTTTTAAATTATTTTCACTAATTTAAATATAAAATATTTATTGTTGGGGTAAACTACCAAAATAGTCACTTTTGTTTATCTCATATTACATTTTAGTCACTTATGTTTGAAAATGTTACGTTTTAGTCACTTACGTTATCGCGTTGTAACATTTTAGTCACTGAGAGCCGTTAATTGCCGTTAACAGTGTAACGATAAGCTGACATAACACGTTAAATTATCATTTCAAACAAAAAATTTAGGTTAATTTATACAATCAATCCCCATATTTTTTCATTTTGAGCAATTTAATTTTTTTCATGTTCTTTTAACTTTTTTTTACATTCTCTTTTGCTTCTCCTTCTATTTTCTTCCCTTCTCCATTTCTTTTAACATAATTTTTTCTATGTTTTCCATTTGTTAAAACTAGTCTATATACTTTTATTTTTTAAAACAATTTAATTTTTTTCAAGTGAGGCGAGCTTGAGGACTATTTTTAACAAATGGAAATCATAGAAAAACTACGTTAAAAGAAATGAAGAAAGGAGGAAAACAGAGGGAGAAATAGAAGTGAATGGAAAATAATGAAAAAAAAAAAAGAAAGTTAAAATAACATAAAAGGAAAAAATAAATTGCTTAAAATGAAAAAAATAGGGACCAATTGTAGAATTTAACCTAAAATTTTCGTTTGAAATAATGATTTAACGTGCCACATCAGCTTATCGTTACACCATTAACGACAATTAACGGCTCAATGACTAAAATGTTACGTAAGTGACTAAAACGTATCATTTTAAATATAAGTGACTAAAATGTAACTTAAGACAAACAAAAATGACCATTTTGATAGTTTACCCTTATTTTTATATAATAAAAATAAAAATAATTATATATTAATTTTTAAAAATATATTTTAAATCGATTTTAAGTAAGGGCAAATTCCTCTCAAGAAATCAAATCTGGGGTTTTTTAAGGGAAAAAAATCGTCTTTATCCTTGCGATAATTTGTCAACGAAATGGGCAAAAATCAAAATTTTAGGGTGTAATGAAAATATGATATGGCAGCAGTCATCTGAGGATACAATAGCTCCTCCAATTTCTTCTTTACAGACCTTGATAGAAAGCGGATCTAAATGGTCCAAGGTGATGAAATGATTCACAACTTGGAAGACCGTACTGATGCTAAATTTTCATTTTTAAACATCCCGCCTTGCTTTTATAACCTTGAAAATTTTGTAGTTAAATTTTTTTGATACAGTAATTTCTTGAATACAAAGAATATTTTTTTTTTCTATTTTTCTCTTCAAATTGAGCTTTCTCGCGAGAATTGTCTAGATTGATATTAGATGGATATAAATTGCTTTAAGGGTCATGTTGACTTTGACTTACTCTTGATATGGTTTAAATTTCTTTTCTTCAATTGATTTGTATTGAAAGATGGTTTTATTCGGAAACGGCTTTTTGTTGGAAAATATGGACATCACATATATAATAAGGGTAATTACATGTTATTATTTACTATCATGATAGGTTAGCCCAACTTAAAAGTGATCTAATTTGGTTAAAGTTTATTGAGCTTTAATTATTAAATAAAGTATGGGTTGAATATGTGTAGATACTTTAGTAACTAATTTCTAACTGATGATGGGTTGGTTAAAATTTAGTGCTAATATGTCAAAGTTATATATATTAGGGTTATTGTCTCCAAATTACACACAATGTAACTTTTCTAATATCTCATATTTAGAAGAGAGTGTCACTTTCTCAAAATTACTTGTGTGCTAATTTGAAAGATCAAATTCCCAAGATTCGAAAAATTTCAAGGAATCCATAGATTCAAGTATGTTTTCACATCTAGTTCTGTTATCGTTTTGTTTTTCATGATTTGACATGATAGATCCTGATTTATGATTTATTAAGTTTTATATCATATCTTGATTTACGATTCTAATAAGTGACATCTGAGCATCGTCATGTCAAATCATTGTCGATTAATGCTTTTTCTTCTTTAAATGATTGATTCATAAAATTTCATAGCTTTATATTTCAAATATATATGTTGATCTTTGAAGTTTTATATTAAAATATTTTTTAGATTTTGATTATCTTGAATTCATATTAAAATTTTAGGGTTTTGTTTTTAATTTTTAATTTGGGTGATTTTGAATCGATGGATTCAATTTTTAGGGTTTGAAATAAAAATCGCACAATTTTTTTTGTTTACATATCGAAGGTTAAGTTCTATTGAAGTTTGCATGCTACTTTGGAAATATGAATATGTGTATATGTATTAGTCGTAGTTTTTGTTTTTCTTCGTACAGTTTCTATTTGCATGATCTGTGTTTCAATTTTTAATTCCTGTGTATTTGCAAGTCATGTGATTTAATTATTATTATTATTTTTAATCCTATATGGCATTTAAAAAAAAAGGTTAACAATATATACGCATGGCTTAGTTCATATATATATATATTGATTATATATATATAATATGCTGCTTGTTTTGGAAAAGCATATAAATTCATATATATACGATTATCTTTTAATTTGATTAAAAGATGAGATTAAGAAAAGTATTTTGAAATAAATAAATTCATATTTTTGTTTTGAGTTTTAATTAAGGATGTCTAATATTTTAAATAGATTAGTTGAAACAAAATCAGCCAAAGTGACCTCTTTTGTGTAGATTAGTTTATTTAAAATATCAAGATGATTATATATTTTTGTGATTCATGCGTTTATTAATTGACCCAAAGGTAAGTTAATATTTGACAGAACTTCAACGACATATGTAGTGATAAATGTGTGACAATTATAAGGTATTTTATGTGAACAATAAGTTAGACCAAAGATTAATTAATTGTTTGACATAATTTATTGTCAATGTTTGATTGCTACAACAAGAGTATCGCTTACTGTTAATATTATTGTCTAAAGACTTTATATTAATGTTGTGTTTGGTATCTTGAGATAAGATTTGCCATTATCTTGAATTTATTGTTTACTTATGAATATCGATGTGAGCTTGTTTTTATTTATTTTGGTTCTATATTCAGCTAGTTCATCTTCTGCTACCATAATATATGCTAATATAAATTCTATACTCATGCTTAATAGGACCAATTTTAAGGAATGGAAAAGACACTTACTTATAGTGCTTGGCTGTATAGACATAGACCTTGCACTCAGGAAAAAGTAACCTGCACCTCTCACTGCTGAAAACACCCCTGATGTTAAGAGGGATTTTGAGAGGTGGGATCGTTCAAATCGCATGAGTCTAATTATCATGAAACACAACATTCCAGAAGCCTTTAGAGGCACAAAATCTAAAGAGATTACTTAGGCCAAGGGTTTACTTGACGAAATTGAAAAATATTTTGCTAAAAATGATAAGGTTGAGATGACATCACTTCTGACGTCTTTGATGTCTATGAAGTATAAGGGTCAAGGAAACGTTATGGAGATGTTCCATGTTGCTTCAAGACTTAAGGCACTTAAGATTGAGCTTTCTCAGGAATTTCTTGTTCTTATGGTTTTGGTATAACTTCCTGCACAGTTCAATCAATTTAAAATTAGTTATAACTGTCAAAAGGAGAAATGGACTCTAAATGAGCTCATTTCGCATTGTGTACAAGAAGAAGAAAGGCTAAAGCGTGATAAGTCTGAAAGTGCTTATTTAGCCAAGCCTCTAAAGACAAGGGTAAGAAAAGAAAATATCATAATGAAACGACTAAGGGTCCAGCTCAAAAGAAACAACAGCAAGCTACTGAGAGTTATTTTTTTTGTAACAAGTCTGAACACATGAAGAAAGAATGTACCAAATATCATGTCTGGCGTGCAAAGAAAGGTATAATTCTTAAATTTGGTCTATTCTAAGGTTAATTTAGCTTTAGTACCTAGAAACACTTGGTGGATAGATTTTGGTGCTACTACTCACATATGTGTTTCTATGCAGAGTTGCTTGAGTTACCGAAAGCTAAGTGATGGTGAAAGACACATCTTCTTGGGCGATGAAAAATCAATAGAAGTGGAAGCAATTGGGCATTTTAAGTTGTTATTAGGAACTGGTTTTTATTTGGATTTAAAAGTCACTTTTATTGTATCGTCATTTAGACAAAATTTAGTTTTTGTTTCTTCATTGGACAAATTTGGATATTATTGTTCATTCAGAAATAATCAATTTAGTTTGTCTTTAAATTCGAATGTTGTTGGAACTAGTTATTTAAATACTTATGACAACATTTATTTGCTAGAAACAGTTGCATCCTATAATGAAACATTGCATGTGGAATCACATGGTATTAAAAATTAATTAAATAAGGAAAACTCAGCATCATTATGACAGAAGTGCTTAGGTCATATGTCAAAAGTTAGAGTTGAACGCCTTGTGTCTGATGGTATTTTAGAGTCCCTTAACTTCACATACTTTGATAGCCGTGTCGATTGCATTAAGGGAAAACAAACTAAAACCAAGAGATTGGGTGCCAACAAACCTTTAGACGTCTTAGAATTAATTCATAAAAATATTTAAGGGTCATTCCCTATAGCATCCTGGAATGGTCAACAATATTTCATAACATTCATAGATGAATACTCACGTTATCGGTACCTATATCCCATTCTTGAGAAATCTCAATCTCTAGACATGTTCAAAGCTTATAAAGCTGAAGTTGAGAGTCAACTCAACAAAAGGATTAAGAACGTCAGATCTGATCTAGTAGTGAGTACTACGATAGATATGATGGCTCAGATGAACAATTTCCAAGACCATTTACGAAATTCTTAGAGGAATACGATATTGTCTCATAGTAAACCATACTAGGATCACCTAGTATGAATGGTGTAGTTGAAAGACGAAACAGAACTCTTAAGGATAGGTTAAGGAGCATGATTGCTCATTCTACCTTACCTGAGTCCCTCTAGGGAGAAGCATTAAAGACAACAGCTTACATTTTGAATAAAGTACCCACTAAAGCAGTTGCAAAAACACCTTATGAGCTTTGGATAGGTCAAAAGCCTAGTCTAAAGCACTTTCACATTTGGGGATGTCCAGCTGAGACAAGGCCTTATAGGCTACATGAAAAGAAATTAGACTCTAAATGTAATAGCTCGATTTAGGGGCTAGTCGGAACAGTGGTTCGGAACCACTAATTCGAGTTTAGAGAAAATTATTTTTATGTTATCATATGACTTAAAGCATGATTATATAGGTGCATAAAAATTTTGGTGCTTTAATTTTAGCAATTTCATGCTTAATTGCGAAAAAGGACTAAATCGCATAAAGTGAAAAAGTTCAAAATTTCAAGCTAAGGGTACCAAATAGCTATGGAATATTAATTGGAGGCCTTTAAAGGGCAATTAACCCCTTAAATGAAGGTTGGCCGGCCATAGGGGACAATAAAGGTCAAAATTTGGTCAAGTAGGTGGATTAGGTGGACTAAAATGAGATTTTATATTAAAAGAAAGAAAGAAAAGATATCATTTTCTCTCCTTCATTCCTCTACTGAAAATTATCAGAAAATAGGGGTTGGAACACTTCAAAAATTCCAGCGCACTCTTCTCTTTACAAGTAAGTGTTCTAGTGATCATTTCTTGATAAAAATTGTAATTTTGGAACCCCTAAAGCTTAAGCTTTCTAAAGAGGGGACTATTTTGTTAAATGGTGAAGAGTTTAGAGTTTTTCCATGAAAGCTTTTAAGTTGTTTGCTACATTTTTATGGGAGAAAATGAGTCTTAGTTGTTAGATGAACAACTTTTGTGAAATGTGTTATCATGAAAACACCTAAAAGGACCTTTTTGTAAAGGTTGTAAAATGTGAGGTAAAAGAGTGAAATAATGAGTTTTGATGGTTTCCATAAGAGAAATAAATGTTCACCTAGGCTCATTAAAGGTAAAACTTTGATGAGAATTAAATTACGAGCCTAGGGGTAAAATGGTCATTTGTGAAAGTCTAAGGACAAAATAGTAATTTTGCCAAAGCATGATTATTGAAATGCATTTATTAATATGATAATTAAAAGAGCTAATTTGCTATTATAGATCAAGAAAAACCAAGAATTAACTTCAACCGGGGAAAGAACAAAGTATCAGACTAGATCGACAATCTAGCCTATTTTGAAATCGAGGTAAGTTTGTATGAGATAAATTCAACATTTATGCTAGTATGTTTGAGAATGTTTGATATTGTAATGATATATGACATTCTATGAAATTGAGTAATGGTGTTGAATGCGAAAGATGATAAAAGTTGAGATGTTGAAGTCCAGGTTGGACTATAATAAATGTGAGAATATTATCATCGAGACATGAGATGGATAAGGTCTCATGTAAGACCATGTTCGGGACATGGCCTCGGCATCGAATTGAGATCACATATAAGACCATATCTGGGATATGGCTTCGGTACTGAATATGAGAATCGTATAAGACCATATCAGGGATATGTCATCGATACTTGATGTGAGATTCCGTATAAGATCATATCCGGGATATGGCATCAGCACTCAGAGGTGACCCCATGCAAGACCACATCTGGGATGTGGCATTGGCTTCATGTTTATGTTAATGACGATGAATATGCGTCTTTGAGTATCCCTAGTGATTTAGTAGGATAAATAGATAAGCTTGGAAATATGAATGAGGTTAGTACTAAATCCATGTGATTGAGTGAATACAGGTACCCGTGAGTAATTCACAAGGAATGTTTACGATTTGTGGCATGGTATGTGCTAGATAAGAACAAGTACGAGTAAGTTATGGCAAAGTGCTTAAGACTTTGGGTGGTTAACTAATGCCATAGATTGATGTCATTATGAGCTTATTGTTGCTATTTAATTTCATGCAAACTTACTAAGCTTTATGCTTACCCCTCTTATTTCCCATTTCCTTGTAGTATGCCAAGATAACTCGAGGGTCGTGGGGCGTCAGAGTTCGGAAATCACACTATTGACATCTCTTTGGTATAACAAAGTTAGATTTATTTTGAATATGGCATGTATAGGACTTGGGTATTTTGTTATGTCATATTTGTTAGCCAAAGTGTTGGCTATTTAAGTTATCAAGTTCATTTTGTAAGAGGTCATTGGAATTGGGCCAATACTTGACAAGTTTATATATATATATATTCAATGATGATGAAATTATGAAGTTCATGCTTGTGTGGATGCTTTGATTTGAGTTCTTGAAAGTGCCTTAGGGTCATGAGTTATGTTGAATTGAGTTGGTATAAGTATGATTGCTTTGTAGGGAGGCATTTGGCTTGGAATATAGCCTTTTTAATGTCCACATGAGTAGACACACGGGCGTGTGTCTAGGCCGTGTGTGACACACGGTCAGCCCCATGGGCATGTTTATCGGCTGTGTGTCCAATTGCATGCTAGATTTACAAGTCAGTATACTCAGTAGTAAACCCACAGGCAGAGACACGGCCATATGTCTCAGCCGTGTGGGAGGCACGGCCATAGACATAGGCGTGTGCCTAGGCCGTGTGAAGTCTGCACCTAAAATTTGGAATTTAATTCGACACACGGTCTAAGGACACGAGCGTGTGCCTTGGCCGTGTGACCATAGTGAAGTGATGACGTCATAAAAGAATGCCATGGTTTTGGAACATGGGCTATGACACGGGCGTGTTGAGACCGTGTGAGGGACACGGACCAAGGACACGGGCATGTGTCCAGCCGTGTGAAAACCCCTGTAGGTTCAAATTAGAAAATAAATTCCACACGAGCTAGGGACCTGGGCGTGTGTGACCACATGGCCTTCCTACATGGGCGTGTCCCATTTCACATGGGCGTGTGGCCCCTGTTTAGGCAAAAAATTTTAAGTGCACAAAAGTTTCCGGTTTAATTCCAAAATTCTCCGTATGCAAGTTTGAGGCATCGTAGGCCCACAATAAGGATATTTTGCGTATGAATGAGAAGTTTTAAGCTGGAATAAAATTTTAAAGCCGAAGGTTGTATGTTCAAGCAAGTTAAGTCTGGTAATGCCTCATACCCGGTTTCGGAGTAAAATACGGGTAAGAGGTGTTAAATTTAGTGGTATCAGAGCTACGGTTTAGTCGATTCTCAGACTAACGTAGCGTAAGTATGAGTCTAGCTATACATTTCATACATGAGAGTAATTGTGTAATGATAGTGTGACGACTTCTGACGATTTGAATTGTGTTTTTATATAGTAAATGGATCCTGATCTCGACTGAGCTGTAGCTAATGATGCTGCAAGTAATGCGCCAGCTCCCGTGCAAGGGACCGCGTCAGTAGAGAGTAGACCCGAGACTATGGCTCAGTGAGAAGATGCTCCAGAAGCCTTTCTCCATATGATGAGCAATTGGTACACTAAGTACATTCGAGAGAACCCTAATGCTCAACCCCCTCCACCCCCACCTATTCCTCAGCCCGCTCCTATAGCTCCTCAAGTGGTTGAGGTAGTAAGAAGAGAAAGGCCTCCGGTAGATAAGATCCGGAAACAAGGAGCAGGAATTTCGGGTTAGTAAAGACGATGACCTAGAAAGGGCAGAATTCTGGCTTGAGAATACCATTAGGGTATTTGATGAGTTGTCATGCACACCTGATGAGTGCATGAAGTGTGTGGTATCTCTCTTGAGAGATTCGGCCTATCAGTGGTAGAATACCCTTGTGTCAGTGATACCAAGAGAGAGAATTAACTGGGAATTCTTCCAAGAGGAATTTCGGAAGAAGTATATTAGTTAGAGATTCATCGACCAGAAAAGAAAAGAGTTCTTGGAGTTAAAGCAGGGCCAAATGACGGTGACCGAATACGAACGTGAATTCGTAAGACTTAGTAAGTATGCTCGAGAGTGCGTATCTACGGAGGATATCGTGTTCAAAAGGTTCGAGGACGGGTTAAATGAGGATATCCATTTATATGTCGGAGTTCTCGAACTAAAAGAATTTGTGGTGTTGGTAGATAGAGCCTGTAAGGCTGAAGAGTTGGCCAAAGAGAAAAGAAGAGCTGAGATTGAGTCCCGTGACTCGAGAAAGAGCCAACTAAGTCATACCAATCCTCATCTAAGAAATCGAGGGATTTTGCTACTCGATCATCCACTTCAGCCGGGTTTTCAAACCAAAGTAAGGGCAAACAATTCTCAGGGTCTAAAGCTCAGACCACATCAGTTGCTAGTGTTGGCAACGTTCGACCGAGTAGACCGAAATGCCCGCAGTGTGGCAGATGTCATTCCGGTGAGTGTAGAGCAAGCGAGAAGGCTTGTTTCAAGTGTGGGTCTCTAAACCATTTTATCAGAGATTGCCCCGAGGTGGGTGAGAAAGAGAAGTCTCAAAATGCAAAACCGGGAAGTACTGCTAAAGGAAGACCAAAGAGAAACCCGAGAAATGAAATGGGTAACAAGAATTCATCTAGAGAGCAGACTGCGAGAGTTGAGGGTAGAGCACCGGCGAGAACATATGCCATTCGTGCTCGCGAAGAAATGTCCTCTCCTGACGTAATCACGGGTACATTTTCTCTCTATGATACTCGTGTTATAGCTTTAATTGCTCCGAGATCTACCCACTCGTATATTTGCATAAAATTAGTCTCTAGCATAAGCATGCCTATAGAGTCTACTGAATTTGTAATAGGAGTGTCAAATCCCCTAGGCAAATATGTGTTGGTTGATAGAGTATGCAAAGGTTGCCCTTTGATGATTAGGGGTCATTATTTTCCTCCTAATCTCATGTTATTACCATTTGATGAGTTCGATGTCATCCTTGGGATAGATTAGCTAGTTACTCATGATGTGATTGTAAATTGTGGGAAGAAGTTTATTAAGTTAAAATGTGAAAGTGGGGATTTTATTTGTGTTGAATCAGATAAGCAAGACAAATCACCAGTAGTGATATCTTCCTTATTGACTCAGAAGTATTTAAGGAAAGGGTACGAAGCTTACATTGCCTTTGTGATGAATACGAGAGAAACTGAGTTAAGAATTGAATCAGTGCCCATGGTATGTGAATATCTAGACGTTTTTCCAGAAGAATTGCCAGGGCTACCTTCGGTTAAAGAGATTGAATTTGGTATTGAGTTAGCTCCGGGTACTGCCCCCATTTCTATTGCTCCATATAGAATGGCTCCAACCGAGCTAAAAGAATTAAAAGCACAGTTGCAAGAACTAACAGATAAAGGTTTCGCAAGACCGAGTTTTCTCCATGGGGAGCTCCCGTATTATTTGTGAAGAAGAAAGATGGTTTTATGAGGTTATGCATAGATTATCGGCAACTCAACAAGGTAACTGTGAAGAACAAGTACCCGTTGCCAAGAATTGATTATCTATTTGATCAATTGAAGGGGGCCACGATGTTTTTCAAGATAGACTTAAGGTCTGGGTATTATGAGTTGGAAGTCAAGGACTCGGATGTATCGAAAACTGCATTTCGGACGAGGTATGGCCACTATGAATTTTTGGTCATGCCTTTTGGTTTAACAAATGCCCCAGTCGTTTTCATGGACTTGATGAATCGCATTTTTCGGCCATATTTGGATAAATTTGTCGTGGTCTTCATTGATGATATACTGATCTACTTTCGGGATGAAAATGAGCATGCCGAGCATTTGAGAACGGTTTTGCAAATTTTAAGAGATAAACAATTATATGCCAAGTTTAGTAAAAGTGAATTTTGGCTTAAGGAAGTTGGACTTTTAGGGCATATCATCTTGGGAGATGGAATCAGAGTCGACCCGAGTAAGATCTCAACAATTGTAGATTGGAAGCCATTAAGGAATGTAACCGAGGTTAGGAGTTTTTTGGGCTTAGCAGGCTATTATAGACGTTTTGTTAAGGGATTTTCTGTGATAGCTGCTCCGATAATGAAATTGCTACAAAAGGATGTAAAGTTTAAATGGAAAGAAAAGTGCCAACAAAGTTTTGAGAAACTAAAGACAATGTTGACTAAGGCCCCTATTTTGGTGCAACCTGAGCCGAGAAGAGAATTTGTGGTCTACAATGATGCATCCATGAATGGATTGGGTTGTGTACTTATGCAAGAGGGCAAGGTGATTGCATATGCTTCTAAACAATTAAAGCCGCACGAGAAGAAACCAGACCCATGATTTAGAGTTGGCTGCCATTCTGTTTGCATTAAAAATATGGAGACACCATTTATATGGTAAAATGTGTCAGATATTCACCGACCATAAAAGCCTAAAATACTTGATGACTCAAAAAGAATTGAATTTGAGGCAACAAAGATGGTTAGAGCTGATCAAGGATTATGAGCTAGTGGTTGACTATCATCTGAGAAAGGCGAACGTTGTCGTCGACGCTTTGAGCAGAAAATCCTTGTTTGCGCTAAGAGCCATGAATACACGGATGACTTTGTCAGATGATGGTTCTATTCTAGCTGAGTTGAGGGCTAGACCATTGTTTCTTTAAGAGATTTATGAAGCTCAGAAAGGCGACAGTCACTCACAAGCTAAAAGAATTCTATGTGAGTCACATGTTGAGTCAGACTTTCGGGTAAATCCTAACATATGTCTGATGTTTCGAGATAGGGTTTGTGTACCCAGAAATGATGAACTTATTTGAAAGATCTTGCATGAAGCACATAGCGGATGTTTATCGGTGCACCCGGGCAGCACAAAGATGTACAATGACTTGAAGAAATGGTATTGGTGGCCGAATATGAAGAAAGACATTTCTGAGTTTGTATCGAGATGCCTAATTTGTCAACAAGTGAAGGCTAAACATCAAGTACCTTCGGGTCTACTTCATCCCATTATGGTTCCCGAGTGGAAGTGGGACCGTATTACTATGGACTTCGTGACGGGTTTACCGTTAACGCCGAAAAAGAAAGATGCTGTACGGGTGGTAGTCGATAGACTTACAAAGTCAGCCCATTTCGTACCAGTATGAGTCTATTATTCTGTTGGTGAATTTGTATGTGTCAGAGATTGTGAGACTTCATGGAGTACCGTTGTTGATTATTTTGGATAGAGATCCGAGATTCACGTCACAGTTTTGGAAAAAGTTGCAAGAGGCTTTAGGCACAAAATTGAGTTTCAGTACAGCTTTCCATCCGTAAACCGACGGGCAGTTGGAGAGAGTGATACAGATACTGGAAGACATGCTTCGATGTTGTGTTTTGGAATTCCAAGGTAATTGGGAAAAATACTTATCGTTGGTAGAATTTGCCTACAACAACGGTTTTCAGTCAAGTTTGAATATGGCACCTTACGAGGCATTGTACGGGCGTACGTGCTGAACGCCCTTATATTGGATAGAACTCAGAGAGAGTCAGATTCATGGGATTGATTTGGTCAAGGAAACTGAAGAAAAAGTAAAGTTGATACGCGAATGTTTGAAAGCGGTCTCAGATAGACAAAAGTCCTATTTGGATTTGAAACGGAAAGAAATTGAGTTCCAAGTCGGTGATAAAGTGTTTCTGAACGTATCACCATGGAAGAAAGTTCTCAAATTTGGCCAGAAAGGCAAATTGAGTCCGCGTTTTATCGGACCTTATAAAGTTACTGAGAGGATATGACCGGTAGCTTATCGTTTGGCCTTGCCACCTAAGCTGGAAAAGATTCACGATGTCTTCCACGTGTCTATGTTACGCCAATACCATTCGGACCCTTCACATGTGATTGTACCATCAGAGGTAGAGATTCAATCGGACATGACTCATGGCGAAGAGCCGGTTAAGATTTTGGCACGAGAGGTCAAACAGTTGAGAAACAAAAGTATAACCCTTGTTAAAGTGCTATGGCAGAGACATGGAGTAGAAGAGGCTACATGGGAGCCCAAAGAGACCATGAGAAACCAATATCCCAACCTTTTTACCGATAAGATTTTTGGGGACGAAAATCCTTAAGATGGGAGAATTGTAACAGCCCGATTTAGGGGCTAGTCGGAACAGTGCTTTAGAAGCAGTAATTTGAGGTTAGAGAAAATTATTTTTATGTTATTATATGAGTTAGAGCATGATTATATAGGTGCATGAAAATTTTGGTGCTTTAATTTTAGCGATTTCATGCTTAATTGCGAAAAAGGACTAAATCGCATAAAGTGCGAAAGTTCAAAATTTCAAGCTAAGGGTGCCAAATAGCTGTAGAATATTAATTGGAGGCCTTTAAAGGGCAATTAACCCCTTAAATAAAGGTTGGCCAGCCATAGGGGACAATAGAGGTCAAAATTTGGTCAAGTAGGTGGATTTGGTGGACTAAAATAGGATTTTATATTAAAATAAAGAAAGAAAAGATATCATCTTCTCTCCTTCATTCCTCCACCAAAAATTAGCAGCAAATAGGGGTTGGAAAACTTCAAAAATTTTAGCACACTCTTTTCTTTACAAGTAAGTGTTCTAGTGATCATTTCTTGATAAAAATTGTACTTTTGGAACCTCTAAAGCTTAAGCTTTCTAAATAGGGGACTATTTTGTTAAATGGTGAAGGTTTTTCCATGAAAGCTTTTAAGTTTTTTGCTGTATTTTTATGGAGAAAATGGGTCTTAGTTGTTAGATGAACAACTTTTGTGAAAGGTGTCATCATGAAAACACCTAAAAGGACCTTTTTGTAAAGGTTGTAAAATGTGAGGTAAAAGAGTGAAATAATGAGTTTTGATGGTTTCAATAAGAGAAATAAATGTTCACCTAGGCTCGTTAAAGGTAAAAACTTGATGAAAATTAAATTCCGAGCCTAGGGGTAAAATGGTCATTTGTGAAAGTCTAAGGGCAAAATAGTAATTTTGCCAAAGTATGATTATTGAAATGCATTTATTAATGTGATAATTAAATGAGCTAATTTGCTATTATAGATCAAGAAGAACCAAGAATTAACCTCGATCGGGGAAAGAACAAAGTATCGGACTAGATCGACAATCTAGCCTATTTTGAAATCGAGGTAAGTTTGTATGAGATAAATTCAACATTTATGCTAGTATGTTTAACAATGTTTAATATTGTAATGATATATGACATTCTATGAAATTGAGTAATGGTGTTGAATGAGAAAGATGATAAAAGTTGAGATGTTGAAGTCCCGGTTGGACTATAATAAATGTGAGAATATTATAATCGAGACATGAGATGGATAAGGTCCCGTGTAAGACAATGTCCGGGACATGGCCTCGGTATCGAATTGAGATCCCGTATAAGACCATATCTGGGATATGGCTTCAGTACTGAATATGAGAATCGTATAAGACCATATCCGGGATATGGCATCAGCACTCAGAGGTGACCCCATGCAAGACCACATCTGGGATGTGGCATTGGCTTCATGTTTATGTTAATGACGATGAATATGCGTCTTTGAGTATCCCTAGTGATTTAGTGGGATAAATAGATAAGCTTTGAAATATGAATAAAATTAGTACTAAATCCATGTGATTGAGTGAATACAGGTACCCGTGAGTAATTCACGAGGAATGTTTACGATTTGTGGCATGGTATGTGCTAGATAAGAACAAGTACGAGTAAGTTATGGCAAAATACTTAAAACTTTGGGTGGTTAACTAATGCCATGGATTGATGTCATTATGAGCTTATTGTTGCTATTTAATTTCATGCAAACTTACTAAGCTTTATGCTTACCCCTCTCATTTCCCTTTTCATTGTAGTATGCCAAGATAACTCGAGGGTCGTGGGATGTCAGAGTTCGAAAATCACACTATCGACATCTCTTTGGTATAACAAAGTTAGATTTATTTTCAATATGGCATGTATAGGATTTGGGTATTTTGTTATGTCATATTTGTTAGCCAAAGTATTGGCTATTTAAGTTATCAAGTTCATTTTGTAAGAGGTCATTGGAATTGGGCCAATACTTGACAAGTTTATATATATATATATATATATATATTCAATGATGATGAAATTATGAAGTTCATGCTTGTGTGGATGCTTTGATTTGAGTTCTTGAAAGTGTCTTAGGGTCATGAGTTATGTTGAATTGAGTTGGTATAAGTATGATTGCTTTGTAGGGTGGCATTTGGCCTGGAATATAGCCTTTTTAATGTCCACATGGATAGAAACACGGGCATGTGTCTAGGCCGTGTGTGACACACGGTCAGCCCCATGGGCATGTTTATTGGATGTGTGTCCAATTGCATGCTAGATTTACAAGTCAGTATGCTCAGTAGTAAACCCACGGGCAGAGACACGGCCATGTGTCTCAGCTGTGTGGGAGGCACGGCCATGGACATGGGCGTGTGCCTAGGCCGTGTGAAATCTACACCTAAAATTTGGAATTTAATTCGACACACGGTCTAAGGACACGAGCGTGTGCCTTGGCTGTGTGACCATAGTGAAGTGATGACGTCATAAACAGAATGTCATGGTTTTGGCACACGGGCTATGACACGGGCGTGTCGAGGCCGTGTGATGGACACGGACCAAGGACACAAGCGTGTGTCCGACCGTGTGAAAACCCCTGTAGGTTCGAATTAGAAAAGAAATTCCACACGGGCTAGGGACATGGACGTTTGTGTCCACACGGCCTGCCTATACGGGCGTGTCCCATTTCACATGGGCATGTGGCCCCTGTTTAGGCAAAAAAATTTAAGTGCACAAAAGTTTCCAGTTTGATTCTGAAATTCTCCATATGCAAGTTTGAGGCCTCGTAGGCCCATAATAAGGATATTTTGCATATGAATGAGATGTTTTAAGCTGGAAATGAAATTTTAAAGCCGAAGGTTGTATGTTTAAGAAAGTTAAGTCTGGTAATGCCTCGTACCCGGTTCCGGAGTAGAATACGGGTAAGGGGTGTTACACTAAAACAGTGAGCAACTATTTTATTGGTTATTCTGAGTGACCTAGGGGCTATAAGTTTTATGATCCCATAATTAGGAATATTTTTGAGACAAGAACTGCAACATTTTTTGAGGATGTTGAATTTGGAGGGAAAAATAAGGTTAGAGACATTGGTTTTGAGGAGGAATTGGATTAACTTAGTTCCTACTATCAGTTTTGACGATGTTCAGGTTCTCATACTTATCATTAATTAAGAAGTGAATCTAGTACCTCAGCAAGACAATGTTGAACAACTCCCTATTCAAGATGAGGTAATTGTTCTAGAAGAACAAACTCAACAACCTCAAGAACAAGGGTCATTAAGGTGGTCCACAAGAGAAAGGAGAAATGTTATTCCAGACAATCATGTTGTATTTCTCCAAGAACATTAAGATGATAATGGAATAATGGAAGAAGATCCAATCAACTTTCATCAGGCCATGGAAAATTCTAATTTTCAAAAGTGGATTGATGCCATGAACGATGAGTAAAAGTCTATGCAAGACAAAAAAGTTTGGGAACTTATCCCATTACCTAAAGGTGCAAAAATAATTGGTTGTAAATGGATATTTAAAACCAAGAGGGACGCAAATGGTAATGTGGAGAGGTATAATGTGCATCTTGTAGCTAAAGGATCTACTCAGAAAGAAGGCATTGATTTTATAAAGACTTTCTCTCTAGTTTCATCGAAAGACTCTTTCAAGATAATCATGACACTTGTTGCTCATTTTGATCTTGAGTTACATCAGATGGATGTTAAGACTGTGTTTCTCAATGGCAACATTGAAGAAACAATTTATAAAGTGCGACCATAAAATTTTGAGCCAGAAGACCCAAACAATATGGTTTGCAAATTGACAAAATTCACCTATGGACTCAAACAAGCTTCCCGTCAATCGTACCACAATTTTCATCAAGTAATTGTTTCGTTCGGTTTTAAGATGAATATTGTTGATGATTGTGTGTATCACAAATTCAGTGGGAGTAAGTACATAATTCTAGTTCTATATGTCGATGACATTTTGCTTGCCGCTAATGATATAGGCTAATTGCACGAAACCAAGAGGTTTTTATCTAAGCATTTTGAGATGAAAGATCTTGGGGATGCCTCTTTTGTTTTAAGAATTTAGATGCATCGAGACTAATCTCGAGGTATTCTTGGATTGTCACAAAAGAGCTATATCGATAAAGTACTCAAAAGGTTTGACATGCAAAGTTGTAAACCATCTGATGCCCCTGTCACTACAGGAGAAAAATTTAGTCTTACTCAATGCCCTAAAAGTAACCTTGAAATTCAGGAAATGCAAAAGATTCCCTATGCATCACCTGTTGGGAGTCGAATGTATGCTCAAGTATGTACACGCCCGGAAATTGCGTACATTGTTGGGATGTTAGACAGATATTTAAGGAACCCTGGTATGAACCATTGGGTAACAGCCAAGAGGGTTATGAGGTATCTTTAGAGAACAAAAGGTTACATGCTCACTTATAAGAGATCAGATCATTTGGAAGTCGTAGGGTATTCTGATTCTGAATTCGCTAGGTGCCAAGATAGTAGAAAATCTACATCAGGCTATATTTACATATTAGCTGGAGAAACTATATCCAGGAAAACTGTCAATTAGACACTTGTAGCTTCTTCCACTATAGCAGCAGAGTTTGTAGCATGCTATGAGGCATCAAACCATGGAATATGTTACAGGCCAATTTTTAGTGGTGTCAAAAACAGTGGGTTGAGACCACTAAAATTCGACAAGTAGTTTAAAAATTTTATTATTTAGTGTTTAAGAGCAAATTGTGAATTTAGGAAAGCTAGAATTAGTGATTTGTGCTTTAGAAATAATTATTAGATTAATTAATTTTGAAAACGAGGTATCGAGACTTCGATTTCGTAAACTGAGCCGTAAATATTTTTATAAATATTTTTGGACTGTCATTGAGTTAATATTAAAGTTTCGATAGAAAACTTTAACATTTTGATAGTTAATTTAGTAAAAAAGACTAAATTGAAAAAGATGCAAAATTAGTTAATTAAAGAAATAGTGATTAAATAGCTTAAGTGATGAATAAGGAGGGACTTAAGGCATAAATATGCCAAAAGAAAATGGCAGGGGCAGCACATGCCTTAAAAAGGATGATAAAACAGTGTGAACAAGGGGTAAAATTAGAAATTTTGTAAAATTAAGCTTAAAAATTGAATTTTCATGAGAATTCTAGACATTTTCTTCTAAAAATTCAGCAAAACACCATGGAAGAGTCTCTCTAAGCTGGTTTTTCATATTTTTGCTACAAGTGAGTTCAATTCTTGCCTTTTTCTTGTAATTTTTGTGTTTTTGAGACTTTTACAACTAGGTCCACTATCTAATTCATTAGTTTTTGATTTTATGGGTGATATTGAAAGTTGCCATTGATGAGTGCTGGAAGTTTCTGATGAATTAATATGGATTTAAAGCTTTAATTTTGTTATATGATGGTTTTATTAAGTAATTTTGATAAATATTGATTTTAGGACCAAATTATGGAAAAGTTAAGAATTAGGGTTTGGTATTAAAATTATGAATATCTAATGATGTATAGTAGCCTAGAATATTTAGATAAAGTGTTAATTGAGAAAAATTAGCTTATTTAGTGGGAAAATTGATAAGGGACTAAATTATAAAAACTGTGAAAGTTGGGGTAAATGTGTAATTTCAAAAATTGAAGGGTATAAATTGATAAGTGAATTAGAATTGAATTAGATGCTGATGAATGAATAATTTTATATTATAGATCAAGAACCCGAAGAAAATCGTGAAAAGGGGAAATTAGCTGAATAATTCCTGAATTACAACAAATTCTACAAATTGGCCCAGGTAAGTTCACATGGTTGAACTTTCATGATTAATTGTTAATTTAGGAATTATATAATGTATTTTTTCATATCTTTGTTATTGAATTATGATTACTGTAATAATATGAAAATCGAATTGGAAGTTCAAATTAAGGGGAACGCAGGATTGAGTATGATCGTTCCGTGACAAAAGACTAATTGACGGATAAGACCATGGTTGGACCATGGCAGTGTTTAAATGTAAGGCCATAGCTGGCCTATGGCATTTTAGTAAAAAGACCATAACTGGGTTATGACACCATGAACGTAAGACCATGGTTGGACTATGGTAGTATATATACATGTGTAAGACCATAGCTAGGCTATGAAATTTTGATGATAAGACCTTAACTGGGTTATGGCACTACGAGTGTAAGACCACGGCAGGGTCATAGCAACAAATGTGTAAGACTATAGTTAGACTATGGCATCAAGAAAACGATGTACTCAAATCCTTAAGACGTTCTCTAATTTGACAAAGATTGGTAAGTGTAATATGGAATTAATGTGATAGAATTTAAGAATCTATTGATATTGAGCTCAATCAAGAGAATTCATCATTTGAAATTATGAATGGCAAGAAATATAACAACCCGATTTTGGGTCTAGTCAGAATTTTGGGACCACAAATCCGACACAGTAAAATTCATTTTTAGTATATTTTTATAGTCTATAGTTTTATGGAACGATTTCGTAAAAATTTCGTTCGAAAATTTTGACGTTTGGGCACTCAATTTAGTCAAAAGGACTAAATTACAAAAAGTGTAAAACTTGAATTATATATGTTAGAGGTTTCCAATTGCTATGAGATTTTAAATTAGAGGTTCTTAAATGGAAATTAGACCATTGGTTAAGTTGGTGGACAAAAATGGATATGGTTTGGCATGTTTCTAAAGTTTTTCATTAAGGGCATTTTGGTAATTTGGTAATTAAAATGAATTAAAAAGCCAAAATAAAGCCAAATTTGTCCAGCTTCTTCTTCCTTGGCTGAATTTTACATGGAGAAGACATGGCTAGGGTTTTTCAAGCTTTCAAGCTCGATTGCAAGTCCGTTCTTGCCCCGTTTTTAATGCTCTTTACATTTTTGAAATCATTGTAACATGATCTATCTATTTCTACCACCAATTTGAAGAGATGTCAAAGTCTAAAATTTTACCCATGTTGAAAATGTATATACTTAGATGTTTGATGGTAGAAAATGCATGCTTGTTGATTGTTAAACGACTTTTGCTAAGTGATTTCGGTAAAAATGTCAATAAGGATTTATTTGTAAAAGTCTATAAAATGAGTAGAAAAGTATGATTAAATGAGAAATGTGGGCTTTTATGAGTATGAAAAGGGTTTGGCTAGGCTTGGGTTTTGAAGAAATTGAATAAAATCATTTTACGAGCCTAGGGACTAAATTGTAAAAATGTAAAACTTTAGAGGCAAAAATATAATTTTTTCCATAATGTGATTTTGGGCTGATTTGAATAGTAGAATGATTAAACAAGTTAAATGTGATATTATAAATCGTGAAAAATGAGGTTCGGAGTTAGAACGAGAGAAAAACGAGTATTTGACGATTTAGTCCTTTTTATCGTTTTTATGCCGAGGTAAGTTCGTATGTAAATAATGCAATGTTATATCTGTATTTTAATTTTTTGATATTGCATGAAATGTGTTATTGACTCTTTAGACGTATTCGACAAAGTTTCGACAAACGAGAAATCTTGGTTGAACCTTAGGAATAGATTAGGATACAAGTGACATGTCACTAGGAACCCATGTGATTATGTGATTTATGTGTCCCGGGTGCTGGTCCTGTACGTCCTACCAGTGGCTGCGTATACTGGCATATGTTGCAGATACTTGACAGCTTGTGTGAGCAGCACCGCATAGCTACGTCTCGACTGACAGCTTGTGTGAGCAGGCCCACGGATAGCTCGAGAGCTAGCCTATATGTTTTATGAGATATGAGGTAGCATTGACTACATATGTGGCACTTATGTGCAAGATTTTCCATGTATCCGATAGTATTCCAAATGGTTCAATGGGAAATTCAACGAGTATGTCAAAGAAGAGAAAGAGTATGTAAGTTATTACAAAATGGTATAGGTATGTACGTAAAGTCTATAAGCATTGACTTCATGAAATTATGAGTTCATGATTTCCATGAGAATGATTGAATAAGAATTATAACTGTGAGATTTATAGTAATTTGTATTATCTTGTGTTTAAATTGTTGGATTTGATAAAAAAAAATTGGTAAGAGTTGCTTATTATTTTCGTACGGACTTACTAAGCTATATAATATAGCTTACCCCCATTCCTTTCCCATGTTTTATAGTGACAACGAGCCAACTCGGGTTGGAAATCGCTGGAGATTCTATCACATTGTCAAGCTGTCATTTTGGGTATAGATGAATTCAAGTATTTTAAGTCTATGGTATGTATAGGGACTAGGTCAATTTGTTAATTTGGCCATATGTAATGGAATGTAATCGCCAAAGGCTTGTTTTGCTATTTGACCATGTAAGTTGGCTTATATTGGCTAACATGGTTGTAAGCCTAAGTATATTCATATATGTGTCAATGCTTATGGTGATATGATCATGGTATGCTTGGTAAATGTGAAATGTTTGGAAATGTCATTTATGACATGATATTGTAAACTCTTGAAAATGTGACCTATTGATAAGATGAGGAATCTGAGTATAATTTGGAAACTAGAAAGTAGGTGAATGAAGCCTAATGAATGTGAAATTTGTATGTTTCATTTAGGGCTTAATAAATGTAGTGAACATGTTAGACAAAGATATAAAGTTGATATGTTTTAACCATGCATGTGGATGTTTTGGTTGCCTAAGTATGTATTGTTTTGTGCCTTTGAATTGGTGTAAGTATATGTGTGGACAAGGGTGGCAAATGGCTTGGTAAATAGCCTTTATTTTGCCCACACGGGTAGACACACGGGCGCACGTCTAGGCCGTGTGTGACACACGATTTGCCGTACGGGCATGTTTTTCGGTCGTGTGTCCCCTGCACCTTAATTTTGAGAAACAGAATGTCCAGAATTGAGCACACGGGCAGAGACACAGGTGTGTGGCACAGCCGTGTGGCACAAGTCAGAGAGCACCCTAATTTGAACACGGTCTGAAGCACGGGTGTGTCCTCGGGATCGCGCAGGTGTGTCCCTTGGACTACACGGGCGTGTGAGCCCTGCTTCTAGCAAAAATTTTCTAAGTTTTGTAAAATTTTCTAAAGTTCTCGGTTCAATCCCGAACCACTTCTAATACATGTTTTGGGCCTCGTAGGCTCGTAATAGGGAATTCATGATCGAATATGAATGGTTTTAATTTGGATGCAAATTTTATGACTCGGAATGGTGTGATTGCTTGTGATGTGAGTCCGGTAATGCCTCGTACCTTGTTCCGACATCGAATATGGGTAAGGGGTGTTACAAGAAATGTTAGTGACATGCTTGTTTAATGATTTATTATAGTATGTTCGGTAAGATTTATTTTTAAAGCCAATGAACTTACTAAGCTTCATTAAATTTACTTGTGTTGTTTAATATTCTTTTAGATTAACGTGAGATCAGAGGATCGGATCGACACGTCAAGCCACACTATCCAGTTTAATCCGGTAGTTTTGCAATGTAAATTTTGGTTTATATGGCATGTATAGGGTTGGTTTAACAATTAAATAGATTGAAATATAGTTATGAATCTTAAATGTTTGTATGTGAGTATAGTAATAGAACTTGTTAAATCTATGTAATGAATTAAATAGGTAAGTATAAGAAAATGAAGTGTTGATGATGTTATGCCATACTGAGAATATGTTTTGGTTTGTATTGGTTGCTTGGTTGAGATATATTGGTATATGAAAGTGTTGTGTGCAGGTAGATAACAAAAAGGGTGAGAAAAATGGCCTTAAAATGGCCTATTTTCATCCACACGGGCAGAGACACGGGATTGTGTCTCAGTCGTGTGTGACACACGGCTATGCACATGGGCATGTGGTCTGGTCGTGTGTCCCTTACACCTTAAAAACTAGAAACAGAATGCTCAGATTTTAGCACACGACCTAGCACACGGGCGTGTGGTTTAGCCGTGTGATCCCTGCACTTTGCACACGGCCGTGTAACACAAGTCAGAGAGTTACAAGGGTAAAGACACGGGCTGGGACACGGCCATGTGTCTCACATCGAATGGCCACACGATCTAAGACACGGGCGTGTCACCTGGCCGTGTGAGCCACATGGGCGTGTGTCCTCTGCCCTTAAGAAAAATTTTGAAATTTTAGGAAAAATTTCTTGAGTGTTCAGGTTAGTCCTGATTCACTTCTAAAGTGTATATTGGGCCTCGTGAGCCCATTTAAGGGACAATATAAGTGTTTTATGATTAATTCTTGAAATAAATAGTAAAGGTTGTGATATGTTTGTAAATAATCTGTAAAGTCTGGTAATACTCCGTACCCCTATTCCAGTGACAAATAAAGGTTAGGGGTGTTACAAAATATGGTTGCGGAATTTTGTTACTCGGCTGCATATTTTGGAGAATGTAGAAAGACCATTCAAATTATTTTGTGACAATAAGTCAGCGGTGCTGTATTCCAATAACAACAAGAGTTCATCTAAGTCAAAGCATATTGACATAAAGTTCCTAGTTGTGAAAGAAAAAGTGAAAATTGGACAAATATCCATACAGCATATTGGGACAAACTCCATGATAGCGGATTCACTCACAAAAGGTTTACCACCCAAGGTCTTTCATGAGCACACTACCCATATGGGTGTTACATTATTTGAGGATATCATGATTTAGTGGGAGTTTGTATTTTATCTACTTTATGTTTGTTTTCAGACATTTATGTTTTTGGTTATTTTTTGACCAGAAATGAAGTACTCAGTTTATTCAATCTGTTTTGTTATTTTGATACTAACCTCACTTAAGTTTAAAGAGGACTAGTTGGAAATAGACACATGTTTAGATCATATTGCATGTAATTTCCATGCTACACATCCATACTTGATCTATGTCATTTGGTTGTGTTAATATATGTGATCAGGGATGGATTTAGTTACGATATATGTAACGAAAGAAGCATTGGTTCTATGTTAGCATAATTAATGGAAGAGATTGTTTGGAGTACCTTTTGGATATGATAGTAAAATTTTGAGCTCATAAGGTTATAATGACATGTAATTATAGAGTAATTAGTATATATATGTGGTCCAAGCGGGATATTGTTGGAAAATATGAACATCTCATATATAATAAGAGTAATTACATGTTATTATTTACTATCATGATAGGTTAGCCCAAATTAAAAGTGATCTAATTGGTTAAGGTTTATTGGGCTTTAATTATTAGATAAAGTATGGGTCGAATATGTGTAGATACTCTAGTAACTAATTTCTAATTGATAATGGGCTAATTAGAAATTAGGGCTAATGTGCCAAAGTTATATATATTAGGGTTATGGTCCCCAAATTATACACAATGTAACTTTTCTAATATCCCATCTTTAGAAAAGAGAGAGTCACCTTCTCAAGATTACTTGTGTGCTAATTTGGAAGATCAAATCCCCAAGATCCGAAAAATTTCAAGGAATCCATGGATTCAGGAACGCTTCAGCATCTAGTTCTGTTATCGTTTTGTTTTTGATGATTTAACATGATAGATCCTGATTTATGATTTATTAAGTTTTATATCATATCTCGATTTATGATTCTAACAATTTTAGCTTTTCTCCATGGTTAAATTGGATCATAATGACAATTTCCTTCAAAATGTATATAGTGTTCATTAGAATTTCCTCAAGTTCTTCAAATATTTTTACAGAGTTCCTCTGAACTTCTTGAACTTGTATTTGTGTACAATAGCTTGGGTGATCCCCTTTACTTGAATACTTGAATCAACAGTTATTAAAAAAAAAGAGAGACTGAATGAGATTGTTTAAGAACACTTTTTAGTTTACTTAGAGTTGTGTTATCAAACTAACTAGATGGAAAGAATATAATACATGCAGTGAAGCACAGAATGACATATTATTAAAAAGGGTTTAATATTTGTTTTGGTCCTTGTATTATAGTGAAACTTTTGCTTTGGTCCTTCTAATATTTTTTTCAATCACTTTGCCCTCTGGACTTTTATTTCGTCCATCACGTTACCCCTTTGACCAAATACATTTAAAAAGATTCTATGTATTAAGGTGTTCGTCCATTGACAATTTTTGTTTTGGCTTCTATATTACAATAAAATTCTCACTTTAATTCTTTTATTATTGTTTATGTGTCCGCATTTAATTGACTTAAACAATGAGGATTTTTTTTAATGAAAAAGAATGGACAAAATGAAAATGGATAACACAAAGTGACCATAAAAATACGAAAATGAGAATTTCATTATACAAGGGGAAAAAACAAGTATTAAGCGTTATAGATTCACTTGTCTTTATTTCTTAATGATGTGTTTATCTATTGGTTCACTCATAACGTGTACAGAGATGAAGCTTGGGGGAAAGAGCCTTAGTTCTCTTGGTTAAATGGCATAATTTCCATTTTAGTCTCTATTAAGTATTAAGAGTTCAATCATTTTAGCTATGTTTAATTAATACAATTACATTTTCGGCCCCTCCAATGAATTATTTATTTAATTTAGACCATTTTAACACACAAAATTTAGATTTGGCTTTCTAAATTTTTTTTAATCTTATCTCAACTTTCTAATACAGAATTCCTAGTTTTCATTTCCGGCCGGTGTATAGAATGAATATATATATATATATAAGGGTATTGTTTGAGAACTATGATTTAGAATTTGAATTTGAGTTTAAAAAATAACGTAAATCGAATAGTAAAACATTTAGAAATGTAACACTCATGCTAATTTCTCAAATCTACATATGTCTATTTAGTAATGATTTTAAAGTTTTTAAAAATATTTTTGGATTTGAAAAATACATGTTTTTATATTCTTCTAATATATATTATATTGAATTTAAATTAATTTTTTAATCATTTAATAATAAATGAAATTCAAATTTACGTTCCAAAAGGAAGAATTTTGAGACATATATTTTCCAAGAGTTGAAGGTGTAATGTTTACCATTAGGCTGATGATTAGCTTGTTGGCATATATGCAAGAAATGGTTAGTTGGAAAAAAATCCAGCCTTCTGAGCTTATATAGCGTAACTGAAATGAGTAGAATTTTGATGGAGATGGAAACTTTTCTTGAATTATAATCCCATAACATTACATATTTATATAAGGAATTTATGAGGACCAACATAGGAAGTTTTTGACAATGTTGTTGAACTGTGTTGAGTTCTCAATCTGGGGCACATGAGATGTGTTTTGTATTATTTCCAGCCTTGTCTTCTTCCCAATAAGCCTGAAAATTCCCACCCAAATGTTATTAATAATAAAACTAAATGTTTACTCAAAACCAAGGGTGCAGTGTGCATACTCCTTGAGTTCATGAGCCATTTTCAAAGGGAATATCTGGTCTTTATCTCCCCAAACTATCAGCACATCCTAAGTCACACGGAAAAAGAATGCAGCAGACAATCAACCAAAGTTAAATAGCCAACTTGTTATTATATGGATGTTTATATATACCTGTTGAAGTGGAGGTAGCTTGCATGAATCATCACCAGCCAGTAGGGTAATTCCCTTTAAAAGTTGCAGTTTCTCGTTTCTGTTTTCTGAGTATAATTGCTGCATTTTGCACGAAATTAACTACACTTGGAGCATAATAATAGAGTTGATCTACCAACGTGACAGCATTTGCTTTCTTACTTGGACACAAACATACATCATCTCATAAGAAAGGAAAATAAGTTGCTTGTAACTACTAGCTCTCTAAAAAGTAATTTTACAAAATTCACCATTGGATGGGAGGCAAGGCTACTGGAACTATCATGGATTGTTTCATATTTTAATCCTAACTCTGAAAATTTAGAAAAGAAAATGGTAAAATCAAAATATGGGCAATAAATATTTTACATTTGATATAAATTTGTTGTAATAGTATTGTGTTATTGGGACTAGAATGGTAAATAAAATATTTTGATGTTAGTGGCATTCTTTATATGCATATACCAAACAAAGATGGGGTTATAGTTAGGATTTAGGAATTCATCTCTATCATTCGGCTCCACTTTCATAAAAGTGGATGTATTTCTCAATCCAAATCTAGCAAAGATTGTTCTGACCCCACGTATCCCTTTTCTTTTTCGTGAATCAAAGAGATCGATTCCTTCTCGAATTCAATTTTTGTAATTATAGAAACTAATGTGGAAAAAGAAATGGTTACTAAAATGGAAAAAGGGAAATATACTCACGTTAACCACGTCCTTCCAGAAAAAATCAGGAACCATGGTGAAACGCCTTGATATGGCCAAACGAGTCAATGTCCTTAACTGAGTGGCCGTCTCGGGAAGCATAATCTCTTCAACGTTCTCCACATTAGCTCTTTGCAACAACTCCATGTTATCTGCTTTCCGCATGTTTACTCCAGAGCTCGCAATCACGACTTTCTCCACCTTCTCCGGCCACAGTTTGGCCATGTGGTACGCCACGAACCCTCCATAGCTGGTCCCCATAACGTGGTACTTCTTCACTTGAAGCTTCTCCATCAGCTTCCCCATCGAAACTGCTTGGAATACCTCCGACCTTTCCTTGGACTTTGTGGTGGAATCGCCGAAGAAAACCAGGTCGGGAACGTAGACGTGGAAGTGAGGGGAGAAGAACTGGGCCTGTCGACGCCATTGCCACATAGCGCTGGGACCGAACCCGTGGAGCAAAAGCAAGGCGGGTTTTTGTTGCTGTGGAGTTTGGTGGTCGGGATTTGGAGCCCATAAGTGGATGGTGGTGTGGTCGTCGATGTCGATGAATTGTGAAGTGAGGCCGGAGGTGGCAAAGCAACGGCGGAGGTAGATGCCGTATAAGGAGACAAAGCTGAGAAAGGAGGGTGCCATGGTGGTTGACTGTTGGAGAAGAAAAAGGGTTGTTTAGGCTTTCAATTTTCAAGGTATGCCATGAAAGGGAAAAAGGAGGCAGGAAGGTGAGTTTGGTTTTGACTCTTGTTGAAAGGCCTATTTATATTTATGAAACCACGCCAACATAATTTTTACGCCCCAACATAGTATTTGTTGTATGGTTTATTATTAAATTGAAAAAAAAATATGAAAATTTTGTAAAATTTAGATTAATAACAAATATTAATAAATTTATTTAAATATGATTAAAAATATTAAAAAAATACTAATAATTTTTTTTTGCAAATCTTCTCTACTTTTATTTAATTTAATGATGTGTCATATTATTATTCACCGACGATGCATTAAATATTATCTTATAAATTAAAACTAATGTATTTTACTTGTAATTAATTTATAAGTTTAAAATAAAAAAGAGAGAAAATAAAAACAAAAACAAGCTTTGTTACTCGAAAAACATACAAAATTATTATCATTTATATTATAAGTTTATATGTGATTCATTAAGAGTGTGCTTGGTTGGGTGAAGCAAAGGAGAGAGTGTAAAAGTAGAAAGAAAATATAAATTGAATGTGTTTGGTTGGAAAAAAAATAGGAGAAATTATTGTTTTTCATCCTAATACATTAAAATCAATAATTTCTTTTTTTTAGATGAAAATTTGAAAATAATTCCAAATTAGAAAGATAGAGGAAAAAAATAAGAGAAATGTGTATGTTAGTTTAAAATGTTGCATCTTTCAAATATTTTCTTTTCTTTTTTTTACATTTTTTAATTCTACCAAATAATGGATAAAAAAAGAAATTTATTTTTCCTACCAGGTACACCTATGGGAAGAGAAATTATGTTTTCTATTCTTTCAATTTTCTTTTCACTTTACCAACCAATGCTTAAAAGAATAATAAAACTAAGAGAAATTATCAAGTTATTTATATGGCCATATTTAAATAATAAATTTACATTTGAGTATATAAATTCGATATACTATCGTTATATCGGATAATGAGGCATCATTAAATATAAAATTACTTAAATTTATTTTTACAAATTTTTAACATATGACATAATAAAAAATAATATTTTTATTTAACCCTTTAAAAATAAAAAATTTTATTTATGCCCTTTAATAATTTTATATATTTTTAACTCTATTATTTTATGTTTTATCTAATGATAATGAGTTCTATTATTATTCACCTATGGTATATATAATAGTAAATAATATCACATCATTAAAAAAAGAAAAAAAAAACTCAAGAGTTAGATGAGATGACGAAAATTTTTTTTACCTTAATCAATAGTCGAGGATTTGATCCTTGCCCTAAATATGGAACAACTTTAAAACTCATAGCTAATATCTATACTCTTGATAGATCTACAAAATAGGTAATTTAAGAAAGAAAAAACTTTTTTTAATGATAATTTGTGAACAAACTTGGGTGGGGAAAATGTTGGTGAGACATGAAATGTTGGTTGTGTAAATTAAAGAGCAGGGACAGAGAAATAAAAGGGTTGGTTGGGTTGGGTTGGGTTGGGTCGGTTTTCCCATGATGTGGGGGAGTGATGGTAATCTGCTCACCAAACTCTCTTGTGTTGTCCCAATACCATTCAGAAAATTAACGAGCATGTCCTACCCTTTTGTCTATTTCCACTACTGCTGCCAATCATTTTTAAACACTTGTGGATTCATTAACCAATAAATAACCACATATATGTTGGATTTGTGGGGATTTTCGCCATAACGAAACCAGGCCAGCATCCATACTTTTCAACACCAGGGTCGACTGAGGCATAGGATCCCCTTGTAATATTCCAACCCCCATGAATTGGTTATTTCTAAACTGAGTCAACGAATATATTTTGTCTATACATTAGATCAAGAATGGGATTGGAAGGATAAAAAACGGCTAATTCACATAGAGCCATTGAACCGGCCCAACCAGCAACTAAAGTCGTATGCATTATATGAACAGAAAGCAAGCGACCGAAATTATTCAATATGACAATATAAACACGATACCAAGGCAAACCCATGGAAATACCCCTTTATCAACGAAAAATAGACACTATGTAACTTTATTGCATCGGAATAACACTATGTGTATGTGGGTTGTCAGAATATTTATCACTACTGGTAGGTCTTGCTCCCTTTTTATTTTGAGTTTAAACCAATATTTACCTTTTCAATTTAAAAACTAAATTATACAAATAATCACCATTCTTGATTTTTTTATAGTTATTTTAATTTATTTTATATCCGAGTTTGACATTTTTTAATGTAATACTTGTGTTATTTTTTTTTTTTTGGTCTAATGTGGTATTTCTATTTGACAAAAGTTATATATTTAGTTAATAATATTAATAATTAACATTCACAAATCAATCTTAAAACAATATTTAAATCACATCCATCGGACTGTATTTGACAAGTTAAACGAAAAATTAAATAAATTCACAATTAATACTAAATTTATTTTATTAATAAAATCATTAAGAATTCAAACCTAATAATATTAGCAATTAGCTTTCATCAAATCAACCATAAAAGTCGAAATAAACACTAAAAAGTTAACACCATAACTTTTGGGTACCAAAACATATAATTTTTGTCAAATACAGGTACCAAACTGAACCAAAAAATAATATAGGTACCACATTAGAAAAAAGTATCAAACTCAGATACTAAATGATATATTAAACCATAGTTAAAATGTATCTGGTTACCAAACAGAATGCTTACGTGACCTAGTATAGTAATAAATTTAACCTCCAATATTGTCCTATTTTATTAATTTAATCTTAATTTTTAAAAATTTAATAAATTTAACCCTCACCGTTTACGTAGTCTATCAATTTTACCATGATATTAAAATTTTAAAAATTATAAATAAAACATTTTAAAAAGTAAACAATTACAAATATATTGCATATACTCCTACACAAACCGATCATATTTGCATGGAAAATCTAAACACCAATAATGTTACCCCTTTTAAATATGATTTAATTTCAAGTATGATTTTTTAAAGAGATAATATAATTTTTGGCCCTAAATTTGCAATTAGGTTCATTTTGGCACCTGTATTTTTTTCGTCCACTTTATTCCTTAAACTTGGCAACTAGATTTATCTTGGTCCCTAAACTTGGATTCTGTTAAGATTTAATGATGTGACCAGTGTTACCGAAACAAGATTAGATCAGACTGACTGAGATCTAATCAATATAACAGTCTGAGTGAAAAGGATCGATTGACTCAAAAATTGCTCAAAATTGATAAAAAAATCGAGAAAAAAAATCCATAGTTGAATAGGTTGAATTGATTTAATAATTTTTTATTTTTTATTTCTATGAATTTAATTAATTAATTAATTTATTATTATTATTGGCTCGACGGTCGAACCATTCGAATTTGTTAAATCAAGAATCAATGGTCTAACCTATTCAACCATTGGTCAAGTTATTAAAACAATGAATGTGACATTTTGATATTATACCTCATCATCATCTGAATTTTTTTATTTTCAAGTGATGGTGTAGCACAATTTAAGAGTGCCACATCATCAAATTTTTATATATTTGAAGTTCAGTGACCAAAATGAACCTAGTTGTCAAGTTCAAGTGTCAAAGTGGACAAAAATATTACAAGCACCAACGTGAACCTAATTACCAAATTTAGGGACTAAAAATTATATTATCTTTTTTTAAAATTATTCCAAGGAAATATATGTTGAGCTCTCTTATTAGTTGGATGATAGCTAAGCTGCACAAGGAAATAAAAAATGGTTAATGGTGTGTTGTCTTTTCCACTCATTTATTCGAGAAATTGAAAAATAGACGATACACATACAAATTCTGGACAAAAACATATTTTGAAGGATGATGAAAAGAACTCAACAAAGTAAGAATGACTACATTGTTTACTATGAATAAACCTTGAGAAGAAAGCTTAATTGATTGAGAACCTGAGAGGAGAATTTATACACATACAAGTGAGAGTAAACTGCTACTAACTAATTAACTGAATCTGTTACAACAGACTCTAATATTCACCCATCTACTACTACATCGAAATCTAAAGTTTTTCTTGAAACTGACAAAAATTAGAAGTGGACAAAGGTTTGGTGAGAATATCGATAATCTGATCACACGCAGGAACTTCACAAACAACCAACGACCCATCGACAACCTTTTCACAAAGAAAGAAAAGATCAAGTTCAATATGCTTGAATTTGGAGTGAAAAATGAGATTGGCCGCAACAGCCATTGCACTGGAATTGTCACACCAAACAGTAGATCAATCATCAGAAGAAAACTAAAGTTTTAGTAGTAACGATTCAAGCTATGTGATGTCAGCAGTTGCAATAGTTAAACCTGCTTCAGCCGTCGATTGAGAAACAACCTATTGTTCCTTGGAGCACCATGAGATGGGATTCCCACCAAAGTACACACAATACCCAGTGGTGGATCGATGATAGTCAAAATCCAAACCCCAATTTGCATTAGCATACCTAACTAAAGACAATATCTCGAAATGTCGAATTTATAACCCATAGTCAATAGTAGCACAGAGGTAGCGTAAAATGCGTTTGATGGAAACAAAATGTTCATTAGTTGGAGCATGAATGAATTGACATAGTCGATTAATAACATAGGCACTATTCGATCGAGTAAGAACCACATACTGTAATGCTCCGGCAATACTTTGATATTCACATGGATCAATAAGAGGGCTTCCCATGTGTTTAGATAAAGAACAATAACTAACTGTGGTGTAGGTACTCCTTTAGCCTTGTCTATATGACAACGTTCTAATAAGACAAGGATGTATTTCCTTTGACAATGATGAAGGCCACCAGTTGGGAAGTGAGTCACCTCAATACCCAAGAAATAGTGAAAAGAGCCCATGTCTTTGGGTGAAAACTCAGTGTGAAGTCGGTGAACAAACGTATCAGTCTCAAAACTAGAGTCACATGTAATAATGATGTCATCTACATAAACCAAGACATATATCCGGGACTTATTAGTGATATGAATGAATAAAAAGGCACCGGACTTGGAAAGCACAAAACCAATAGAAACAAGGAAAGCCTTCAACTTATCGAACCAGGCACTTAGAGCTTGGCTCAGTCTGTACAACGCTTTGTTCAACTGACATACAAGAGGTTGCTCATTCTCATCTGTTTGAACATAACTGAGAGGTTG
Source organism: Gossypium australe (assembly GCA_005393395.2). Classification (NCBI taxonomy): domain Eukaryota; kingdom Viridiplantae; phylum Streptophyta; class Magnoliopsida; order Malvales; family Malvaceae; genus Gossypium; species Gossypium australe. Next base: position 111,597,296 of record CM016619.1, read on the forward strand.
TTACATGTACACCTCTTTGGTCAAATCACCATTAAGGAAAGAATTATTAACATCAACTTGTTGCAACGGCTACTGTTTGGAAACAACAATAGATAAAATGGTGTGAATTGTAGCGGGTCTGACCACTGAACTGAATATCTCATGAAAATCACACCCAGGAACTTGAGAACATCCTTTACCAACCAATCTACCTTTCCAGCGAACTATTGTCCCATCAGGATTCCGTTTTATCTTAAAGAGCCACTTGCAACCAATTGGCTTCCGACCTGGTGGTAAGGGAACTAAAGTCCAAGTGTTGTTACAAAGCAAAGCATCATACTCATCCTGACGACCTTCCTCTACTTAACATTCACAAAGGCTTCATCAATATTACGAGGTTCGTGATCGACAAGTTCAACTATCAGCACCTTCGATTTAAAAATACCGAATTTCGATTGAGTGATCGTTGAATGAGTGTTAACTGACTGAAGCGAAGGAGGATCAAGAGGAATGAGAACTTCTGGTAGAGGAGAGAATGGGCCGGAGCTACCACATGTACTAGCAATGTCGAGAGTCAAGGCCAGATCGGACATACTCGAAATAGGGTTGGAGGAAAAAATCAGGGTGGGAGTCAAAGAAGCGACATCAGAGGGTGGTGGAAATGGTGGACTTAGAGGAGAGGAGTGGATGATGGGCAAAATAGTGGTAACCCGATTTGATGCCGGAGTCTCAGATGATGAGCTTTGAGAAGCAAACAAGAAGCAATCCTCATCGAATACCACATGTTGAGAAATAAACATCTGTCCATCCAAAGCAAAACACTGATAACCTTTATGATGAGAGTTGCAACCAAGAAAAGTACATGGTTGGGATTGAAACTCCAACTTATATTGATTAAATGGTTGGAAATACGAATAGCAACAACACCCAAAAACACGAAGATGGTCATAAGCCGGAGGAGTACCATAAAAAACCAAATACGAAGACTGATTTTGAAGAACTAGAGTGGGCAACCTATTTATCAAATGAACAGCACATGAAAAGCATATCCCCAATACTTCATTGGTAAATGGGCTTAAGCTAGTAATGTGAGTCCAACTTCCACTGTGTGCCGATGCTTTCTTTCGACAATCCCATTTTGCTCAGATGTGTATTAGCATGTAACATGATGGATAATTTCATGATGAGCCAATAAGGATGTAACACCCCTAACCCATATCCGTCGCCGGAATAGAGTTACGAGGCATTACCGATCAATATACATCATATAGCATACATAACTCATACATTTATGCATTCATATTCAAATACCATTCAACACAATCACATTGTCCCTTATTAGGGCTTATAAGGCCTTAGACATGCTTTAAAAATGGTTTGGGACTAAATCGATAACATACAAAAATTTTGAAAAACTTAGAAAATTTTCATGTAACATCCCGAAATTGGGCCTAATAGGATTAGGTCGATTGGGCTTTGGGCTTCAGGAAAAATTTGAGTATCATCTTATTACTTGTGTTAATTCAGGTATGATTTTATTGTGGGCTTAATATAGTCTTGTGAAGGCTTGGAATTAATTGGTTTAGAATAATTCTTAGTATTAAAAATTTAGTGAAGTGGATTAGGTGAACTTGACACTTAAGTTAATTTAAGTGTTAAATTTAGCACATGAGGAGCTAGTGGCAAGATGGTTAGGACGCAAGAAGAGTTGCTTGAGGGAAGTGGTTCGAGTAACATGGATGGCATTTTGAAGACTTTATTTTTATGTATCCTAGCATTAAGTGTCGGTCAAGCTCTAATTATGGTAGGTTGGACTTTCAATTTTTATGGCAAGTTGAATAAGAAAATTAGGAAAGTTTGAACTTTGCGAAAGGAATCATATGGATTAATGAAGGATGGGGGACATAAGGCTTGGTTTAAGGTGAAGTTTTTGGAAGCTTTTTAATGGCTATTTGTCCATGAATGTGGACGGTATGGGTGTCTAGGGGGATTGGCCGAATTTTTGGTTAGCTTGTGGCATGGTTTGGTGCTAGTTTTGGTAGAATTAGTGTTAGTTGAGCACATCTTTCTTTTGGGTCATTTTTTGAGTTTCTCTCTAATTTGTTTACTCCTCTTAGCCGAATGTATTTTGGTCATAAGGTAACCTTTTGCTTTCTTTTCTTTTTGGCCATTTGAGTTTTGTCTATTTTGTTTTTAATTGTTCTTTCTCCTCTCAAGTGCATTCCTTCTTTCTTTTCTTTTTGTGACCGAAACTACAAAACCATCAAAAGACCATTTCTTTTCTTTTTCCCTTATTGCCAAATGCACTTGGACTCAAAGTTCTTCCTTGATTCATCTTCTATCCTTGAGAATCCGAAAACCAAACTCCTCATTTCTATTCATCTTTTCCTCTTTGATTTCCACAAGAGACTTTCAACATTATTCTCTCCCTAATTTTTCACCATAGCCGAATTCTCTAAGCATTCAACTTCCTCCATTTTGGCGTGATCTCTCTTTATCATTCATGTGCCGAAACCTTTCTCTTTGGGGTCTTGGAGCCGATTCTTTGATGGTGCTTTAGGAGTGGTGAACAACGTGTGGTAGTAAGTATATTTTCTTCCTTAGCAATCGGTTTTATTTATTTCTTCTTGGGTGTGCCGAAATCAATGGACTAAGTCTTGGTTTTAGGCATGGCCGAATGTTCATAGTGCCATAAGAAGGTGTTCTTTTGTGTGTAGCTTAAGGAAGGGAACACAGAGTGTGATTCAGGATTTGGTAGGAGACCAAATCGGCATTTAGGGAGAAGGAAGAACCACGTTTCGAGATCGTGTTAGATTCGAGCAGTTCGGGATTTCACTAATAGGCAGGTGTGTAGTTAGCCTACCGTTTTCTGGGTATTTGTGTTATATCTGTATGTGTTAAATATGTGCTAACTAGTGCAATGGAAATTGTGATATGGATACCCTCAAGGGGTATGTTGATAATCCGGTAAGTACCAAATCTGATCAAATGTGATTACTATTATGAATATGTGATAATATGCTTGATGAACATGCTCATGCATCATTATATTATGTCATTATGGAATGTTGCATGTGCATGGGTTGGGATATGATATGAAAGAAGGTACGGGTGTACTTCGAGTACGTGGTTTGATGTTAGCGTTGAGCTACTTCGTGGATTGACGTTGACTAAGGTCACGTTGTGGATTAATTGCGATTTAGTTCACGTGGTTTGATGAGTTGCTGTGTGCCTCATCGTGGTTGATATCGGCTATGTGCCATATCGTGGTTGATGAGTGACTTTGTGTCCCATCGTGGTTTTGGTGTTAGCTACGGCTACATCGTGGATTGGCGCTGATTGAGGTCGCGTTGTGGATTATTGTGCTTAATTGCACGTGGACGGCATTGATTGCCTTTTGGAGTAAAAAGGAGAGGGTGATTTAATAATCCCCTGGTGTGTGGTGGTTGGATACGGGGGGGTGAGTAGTGGATGAACCCTAGGTTGGGTTGGGTGCATTTTGCATAATTTTAATGGATATGTGGATTAAGTGATTATATGGGCTAAGGCCCAATTGTGGAAATGATGTGAGTAAGTTGTTCTACTATCTGAATTGTGATATGATATGTGGTTGTGGGCTAAGCCCACATGTGGGTGGATTTCAGTGGACTGATTACACACTGAGTCTGTGTGACTCACCCAATTTTTCTCAAACCTTACAAGTGATGCATAAAGCTTGGACCGGGTTGGAGTGGATACGTGGTGTCCCATGCAGAAGATATTTTATTTGTTTTACACATTTTATTTATGAAAGGTTATTTATTGTAATAAGGGCCACTTTAAGTATTTAAGGACTTTTATTATGTTTTAAGTTGGATTGTCGATTATATTATTATTTGAAAATGTTTTATTTTAAACAACTTAATTTTATTTAGAACTTTAATTACACAATGTTTTAGTAAAGACAACAAATCTTTTATGTTTTTAACTCTAAGTCAAAAGTTTTTCAAACGTTTTCCGCAGTGGCATTTCAAACTCGGTCATAGCGAATGGGCCGGGTTTGGGGTGTTACAAATTGGTATCAGAGCCCGGTTCAAAACTCGGCTTTGAGGGTTTTGGGCCCAAAAACATTTTCTTAAGATGGGCTTTTCAAAGATTTGGGCTTTCATAAATTTTTCAGGTTTATTCTGGCATGGCACCTGTATCTCCGACCCGAAGTCCACCAGGTAAGTACCTCTAATTGTTGTGTGAATTATTATATGATTGGTATGTGGGCATAATTGGGCTCGTAGATTAGAATATTGGGGCTATTGAACCCTAGGACTAGTCTACTCAAACACAAGTGCATAAGACTTAAGGACTATCAAACAAACCTGTGACTAAGTCGCCGAGCTAGGGTGTGGTAACAGTTGTGCGTATGTCTAGGAGTGGATTCGGTAAGAGCTTGGTATTTAAGCAGTCCTAGTGACTCACCTCCTCTTTACTCGAATTCTACCTGGTGCGTAGTAACCGTTCACCCTAACCAAGAGGACTTATTCACGGGCTAAACCAATCACTAAAACCCGAAAGGGACTAGCCATGCAGTTTTATAAAAACTCTAGTTTTTTTTAAATCACTAAACTGCCCTTTTGATCTGTACAAACTATTTTGAAGACATTTCTCAAAATATTTTTGATTTACAAAATTACGAAAATACCCCTGGCTGTAAAATTACTAAAATGCCCTTGGTTTCTAAAAGTTTCAATACTACCCTTGATTTTAATAAAATTTCCTTACTTTGCAAAAGTATCCAAAAACCTTATTTCGCAAAATATCAAGATGCCTTGATTTGGAAAATTTACGAAATTACCCCTGATTGACAAAATTACCAAAATAACCCTGATTTTCAAAATTTCTATCATGGTTCTGATTTGGGAAAATTTTCGAAATACCCTCGAGTCTTGGAAAATTTCATAGTGCCTTTGTAGTACCCAATTTTTGCCCGGGCCCAATACAGATTAGAGGCCCAAACAAAGTCAAACAAAATAAGCCAAAAATAAAATAATAGAATAAAAAATAGTCCTTTTAAAATGTCCATTTACAAGCCCAAATCCAAGTAAACCCAAAATACCCACTAAAGCCCAAGACCCGTCAGACCGACCAAGCCCAAATTAAAAACCCGAACCCAATTACAAAGGCCCAATGACCCAGATCCGTGAACTGAAACCCTAGGGTTTCTGCCCTAATGCGCCGCTCCCTCGGTCACTGCCACTACGCGCGTTTGCTACACGCGCTCGCGCGTCGTCTCGATGCCACCACGTACACTGACCCCGTCGCACGCCAGACTCCACCAGCATCCTCGCGCCTCGATCGACACCAGCCTTGCCCATACCCTGCAAACGACACGCGCAAAGCAAAAAACGAAAACAGACAGCACGAGCAGCAAAAACAACAGAAATAATAGAAAAAAGAGGTAAATCCGTTATAAAAAGGGAAGGAAACAAATCTTGTAGGGGTTTTTTTTTCGGCGATTACTGAGAAATAAAAACAGCAAAGTTTCAGAAGGTTGATTCCGATTTTACTCTTTTAGTTTCCCCTTTTTGCACTTAGTCTATTGATTCGTTCGTTTACCCCATTATCTCAAAACAGACTTTTACAAAATCAGTAACGAAACGAAAAGAAAGAAAACTTACCTGAATCGGCGCTCTTCGGTGTCGAAATCCTCTCCTTCCTCCATGTCGAAATCGGGCTGAAGGAGAGGGTCTTCGAGAAGGGCTTCGGATGGGGTGAAAACCCATTCTCCGCGCATCGCCGATTCGTCGGTTATGGTGGTAGTACAACCACCGCCGGTTAGAGGAGCCCAACCGACAGAGAGGAGTTGAGAGAGACTAAAAGGATGATGGCTGTAGGGTTAAAACAAAATGAGGGCTAAAATGTTTTGGAAAGCAGATTTTGGGGTTTAAAAAAATTAACAAAACGGCACCGTTTGGTTAATGGGGTTACTGCGCATATTCCTTAAAAGGAATATTTACGCGATGGCCCCCTTCCCCTTTTCAGCGCCTTCAATCAGCTCCCCGCTAGCTTTTTTTTATCGGCCTTGTTGTTTTGCCTCATTCTTGATTTGGTCCTCGTCCAGGTCACTTGAAACGCAGTGCATGGGAAAGGGGACAATTTCGTGTTTGGTCCCACTCCTTCCACGCGCATTTCAAATAGGCCCTCTCTCCTTTTATCTTCTTTCGAATTGACCCCAGAAATTTGTTTTAAATAAAATTTGACCCCTCTTTTAGTCATTTGGCGATCTTTTAGTCCTTTTATTTTTATTATTGTCATGTATATATTATTACTATTATTATTATTATTACTATATTCATGTTAATATTATTATTATTATTACTATATTCATGTTAGTATTATTATTATTACTGTATTCATGTTAGTATATTGTATATATGTATATTTTGTATTATTGCTATTATTATATTTATTATCACTATATTATTATTATTATTACTATTGTTATTATTGTCGTTGTTATCATTATTATTATTTTTGTTACTTTATTATATATGTATATGCATATGTTATTATTTATTTAACTTTCATTCGTATATTTATACTTATATTATTTCACATATACTTCTATTTTCATATCATCACATTTTATATATTCCTATTTATATTTATATCACAATATCATCGTTTATATTATTGCCCATTATTGATATTATTATCATTATTATTCATGCCTGCCAATATTTTAGATTATTGATTTCAATGTCATGTATTACGTGTATTATGTTGTCATTATGCCAAATTCGTGTCACATCATCATTATTCGTCGCATGACCCTATTCACATTTTGAATAATGTCTCTTTAAAACATAACTGATTTTTTTTATCAATTTCATCCAAAAAACCGAGATTTTCAAAATAAGGCAACATTCTGTGTTTGGAAATTCGAGAGATCGTGCCCTATGTGTTGGGTTTCAGTTCTCTCGCTTGGCCAAACAATTGAATATCCTTTTGATATCTTAACGCGCGAGTCTCGCGGATTAAGAGACGACCTTGGATTTGAAGATTAAAATCATCGTGTCCTATGTACTGGATGTGATATTTTATTCCTTTGGAACAAGAAAATTTTGATATTAAATTCGAGAAAAACTAAAATATTTCAGAAAGAGATTGATTTTTAAATTCTTTTCAAAATTTTCAACTTTCGGCATTGGGACATTAATTAATCAATTCGGTACCAATTTTGGGCATGACGAGGGTGCTCACCCTTCCTCGCATGTAACCGACTCCCGAACCTATTTTCTCAAATTTTCGCAGACCAAAAACATTGTTTTAGTAAATCAAAATATTTTATTAAAACAAAGGTGATCCGATCACACCTAATAAAAGATCGGTGGCGACTCCCGTTTCTTATTTTCAAAACCAAGTCGATTCCCGTTTTTTTTAAAAAATGGTTACGACAGCTTGGCGACTCCACTGGGGACGTCGAGAGTCAGGCCGTAAATTGATTGATTCTTGTCCCTTTGATCGAAAATTTGGAAAATTGTTTTGAAAAATCGTGTTTCTCTTTGATGCATTTGCTTGTGCTATAGTGTCAAGTCTCGTGAAATACTTTGGCATTGCATTGCATGACCATTACGGTCACACCCTTAAGTGGGAGTGAGAAGCTACTCTTTCGTGAGGTTTTTACCTCCGTGCAAGATAGTGGATCGCTTCCGGGATACATCCGTACCTATGTCTTCGTGAGATTTTTATCTCCGTGCAGCCATAGGGAAATGTATTCCCCTGAACTGAACTCGATCCATATGAGCCTATAATGGGTGAGGATCGAGGAATCTGCTGGTTCAGGTACCCTTGCTTTAGCACCGAACCACATGTAGAGAAACCTAAGAGCCCGTTGTAAGTAGAGCCGGGTAAACCTTAGTCGTTACCTCAAATAGGAGTTTGATCGTTTCCTGTTTGCTTTAAGTTCTTTTTGTACCTGATACTAACTTGTTGTGTTTTGCTTTTACTGCATGGCATTTCATCATAAAAGGGTGTTGATTCATATTCGGTTACTAGATAGAACATGGAAAATGGGTTTCTCGATAGAGTGGAGGATAATGCGGCCGTCCAGGTGTGGTCCGAAAGAGTACAGCAAGAAAAAGGGGATAGTCTGACAGTGGGGCATGAATCAGAGTTATGGGATTTCACCCGCATCAGTGTGGCCCAAAATGACCTGCGAGAATTGAAGGAAATATGGGATTCCTGGGGCGACGAGGTCAAACAGCTATTCTACTATAATTACGGTGATTTACACTATCTATTGGATATCAAGGTAGACGAGTACCTACTTCGAGCTATTACCCAGTTTTGGAACCCCGCTTACAGTTGTTTCACTTTTGGAAAGGTGGATTTGGTGCCTACCATAAAGGAGTACACATCTTTGTTCCGATGCCCGAGACTTCAAACTGATAAGGCATATTCAAGGTTTGCTAATGTGCCGGCATTCTCAAAAAGGCTAATGAACATTACAGGGATGGGCGAGCAATGGGTTACGGCCCGGATCAAGCAAAAAGGAGATTATAAGTGCATTCCTTGGAAACATTTGAAGGATCTGATTTTAGCGCATCCTGACGAGAAAAAGAGAGTCGATGTCTTCGCTTTAAGCATCTATGGTTTGGTTATCTTCCCCAAGGCGCTGGGGCATGTAGAGGAAGCGGTCTCCGACTTATTTGATAAACTTGACAAGGGAGTCACACCCGTCCCTGCAATCTTAGCCGAAACTTTCAGATCCTTGAGTGCTTGCCGAAGAGCGGGCGAAGGGAGGTTCATGGGATGTGCACAATTGTTGCTATCATGGTTCCATTGCCATTTCTGGAAGATAGAAAAGGTCCCATGCAAAGTCTTTTTCGAAAATTATTCTCCTCTAAAGGAATTAGCGGATACGACGAGGCGGGACGACCTATCTGGAGAAAAATGGATAGCGATCCTCCAAAATTTGCAAGTGGAAGATGTAAAATGGAAGACTCCGTGGATGATCCCTGATGAGATCTTATATCGATGCGGAGAGTTTGACTGGGTCCCTTTACTCGGGATATGGGGAGCTGTTGGGTATGCCCCATTGCTAGTGATGAGGCAGTATCAATCAAGGCAATTCATACCAGCGACACATGGATTAGCCCAGTGTGAGTTTTCATACAAAGACGATAATTATAAGAAGAGAGTTCGTGAGATATCAAATGCATGGACTCGAACCCGGAAAATGAAGAGGCTCGCCGTAGGGCCCATAGCGACCCTCGAGTACGAACGATGGTGGGGCAAAAGAATCAACGACAATGTTCCAAGGCCAATCCAAGGAGGTGCTCGACCAATAGAAGAACAACTGCAAGTAATCCCGTCTGAATTAGAGATTATCAAGCAAGATTTCGAAAGAAAGAGCCGGGAATTGGGTAAGCGAATAGAGCAGCTAGAAGGGGAAAAGATGCAGTTGGGGTTAGATGTTGACATCCACATGTTCGAGGCTGAAAGATTGAAAAAAGGGAAGAACAAGGCCGAAGAGGATTTGGATAGCTTAAAGACAGACTATAAGAAGCTACACATGTCCATCAGAACTGCTGGTTTAGGCAAGACGTCAGAGCAATTGCGACAGGAAATTAAAGAAGAAAAGTCCAAAGCCGATCAGTGGGAAAGGAAATTCCAAGATGCTCGGGTACGAGAGGACACTCTGAAAAAGAGCCTGATGGAAAGCCAAAGCGAAAAGGAGCGATTACGCGCCCAAGTAGCAGAGTTAGAAAGGTCACTGCATCTGCACCGTAGTCGCAACTCGGTAGTTGAATTAAGAGCCAGTTAGAACCAAATCGAGGAGATGAGAGGAAGGATAGGGGAGCTCGAGACTGCATTACAAGATAGCAAAATTCGGATTGAGCTCCTCGAAGCGAACAATGAACATTGGAAGGAGCAGCTCCATCATTCCCAAGGACAGATCAGAAACAGAGACTATGTAATGGACGAAGCCGTGGCCCAAGTCCGAGAGGTGGTCGATCATTTGCAAACCTTGGCGGTTCGGGCTGATGCGTTAAGTCTGATATACGAGTCAGGATCGGAGCGAGGCCAAAGTTTAGCTTGGCTTCTTAGGAAAGTTAAGGATTTAGGCATTAGGGTAAAGTCGTATATGTAATCACCCGTTCTATAAAAAGAAATTTGTTTTCTAGTAAAGTTTATCTAATAGAATCGAATCAAATCAACACCTTTTTGCATTCATACCACGCATTTGCATTACATTGCATCATACACATCGAATTTCACAAAAGGACCCTAAAATTATGGCAGTTACCCTGGAACATCACTACGGTACGAGAGGCAAAACAAAAATAATGGACCAAAGAATGGAGAGACTAGAACAAATACAAAAAGAAATGCAGGATCAAATGAAAGGACAAGCGCAACTACAAGAGCAGTCGGCCAAAACCCAGTAGGACATGATGGAGCGGATGCAAAAATCCCAGGACAATATGATGAACCAACTAATGCAATTGATGTCTAAAGAACGAGGCATTGCCACTAGCTCAGGGAACGACAGTGATAATCCCTCTCTTCCCTCACTAGATGTCCAAACACCACCAGATACGTATCCCCAAAGGGCATCTGTCACTATCAGGCCACAATATCAGGCTGATACTGCAATACCGACGCACCTCCCGACGGGCTCTGGTACTAACCCAGGAGAAAATCTGGTCAATCCCAGCGTCCCAGATCTGGATGAGATGGCTGAAAAGGCAAAATAAGAACTGCTAAAATGGGTGGAGGAGAGATTCAAAGCTCTGGAAAATGCCGGTAAACGTCGGAGAGTAAAAGCCAATGACTTAAGCTTAGTCCCCGACTTGGTGCTCCCATACAATTTTAAGATGCCTGAGTTCGAAAGGTACAATGGGACAAGTTGCCCAGAGGCCCACATCACTATGTTCTGTAGAAGGATGACGGGCTACACTAATAATGACCCGCTGCTAATCCATTGTTTCCAAGACAGCCTGATGGGAGCAGCAGCCAGATGGTACAATCAGTTGAGCCGTGCCAAAATTGGGTCATGGGATGATTTGGCTCAAGCATTCTTGGAGCAATACAGTCACGTAATGGACATGACCCCTGATAGGATCACTCTGCAGAACATGGAAAAGAAAGTGAACGAAAGCTTTAGGCAATATGCACAGAGATGGAGAGAAGTTGCCATCCAGGTCCAGCCACCGCTTATGGAGAAAGAAACCACAATGCTCTTTATCCGCACGTTGAAAGCCTCATTCCTCATACATATGATAGGAAGTGCAACCCGGAGCTTCTCAGACGTCGTAACTACTGGAGAAATGATCGAGAATATTATAAAAAAGCGGAGGGATCGAGACGGGGGAGAGTGCCAAAAGGATGCCCCCAAGAAAGAGAGAAAGTGAGGTGAATAACGCGAGCATAGGACACCCGAGGTCAATCACCATAAATCAGCCAAAAGCAACAACCACGGGGCAATAGGGGTTACCCAAGAAAGAACCTGGCACCTCAAGACAAGATAATGAGAAGCCCCAATTCACACCGATTCCGATGACGTATAAGGAAATGTATCAAACCCTGTTCGATGCGCATATTGTGTCCCCTTTTCATCTAAAACCAATGCAACCTCCGTACCCCAAGTGGTACGACTCGAACGTCCAGTGTGAATACCATGCAGGGATCACGGGGCACTCAATAGAGAACTGTCTGGCTTTCAAGAAATTGGTAGAGAAATTTATCAACATGGGTGTGGTCCAGTTGGATGACATGCCAAACGTAACAAATCCTTTACCTAATCACGCTAAGGGCAGAATTAACGCAATCAGCGAAAGTTCAGAAAAAAGGATCAAAACGAATGTTGCAGAGGTCAAGACTCCCTTGAGATGGGTCTGGAAAGAAATGGTCAAGCATGGACTAGTCATTGCGGAAGAAAGTCGAGGAGAACTGACAAACTATTGTGAGCACCATCAAGAGTTGGGACATGAGATTCAGACCTGTGGAGAATTCAGAACTCTAGTGCAAAACTTAATGAACAATAAAGAAGTCGAATTTTATGAGAAAGGCACAGAAGATAAGAGCATATGCGCATCAGAGTCAACAGTAAAAAGTTCGAAAGTTAATCTTCCGATGATCACTATTTCACGTCCCAAAAGTGATAAAACAGGGGCGCAGGTAGCGCCGAGAGTGGTCATACGGAGGCCCGCTACCGTTGAAGATAATAGGGAGGTTCCTCGGAATCATGGGTGTGAGGTAGTAGTCTCCGTAAATGAGAGTTCAGCTAACAATGAGATAGGAACACGGGTAACACCGAAAGTGATAATACGGAAGCCCGCTGCATTCACTTACAAAGATAGCAAGGAAGTTCCCTAGAACTACGAGTGTAATGTAGAGGTCACAAAGAGCTCGACTAATGTGACGAAGGAGGATTCAAATGAAGGCTTCCATACTCGAAGTGGGAGACGCTACGACTTAATAAAGGGGAAAGCTCCAATGGTGGAACAGGAGAAGGGAAAGCCAGCTGAACCCGAGCCGAGGATCAAGGAGCCAGTGACTGAGGAAGAGGCTAAAGAGTTCCTAAAATTTCTAAAACATAGTGAGTATTGTGTGGTAGAACAGCTGCACAAATAGCCGGTGCGCATATCCATATTGGCTTTGCTCCAATGCTCAAAAGTACACAGGAACGCTCTGATGAAAACTTTAAACGAAACCTACGTCGCCAGTGACATCTCGGTTAACAAGTTGGATCGACTGATTAGCCATATAAGTGCGGACAACTTCATTCATTTTAATGATGATGAAATACCATCAGGTGGTAGAGGATCCACCAAGGCTTTGCACGTTACAGCTAGATGCAAAGGGCACACACTGCCAGGGGTCTTGATAGACAACGAGTCTGCATTAAATGTGTTGCCCTTATCCACCCTCAACAGACTACCGGTGGATATTTCACACATGAAGGAATGCCAGAGTGTGGTAAAGGCCTTTGACGGCACCCAAAGAAGGGTCATGGGGAGGATTGAGGTACCCTTACTGATTGGCCCAACCCTTTACGAAATAGATTTTTTGGTTATGGACATCGAACCTTCCTACAACTGCCTGTTGGGGAGACCATGGATACATTCATCCGGGGCAGTACCTTCATCACTACATCAAAAGGTGAAGTTAATAGCGGATGGCCGACTGATAACGATAAAAGCTGAAGAGGACATTATTGCCACCGTGACCAGTGACATGCCTTACTTGGAGACCAACGACGAGGCAACAGAATGTTCGTTCCAATCTCTCGAGTTCGTGAACGCAACTTTTGTTATGGAAGGGAACAAAATCTTGAAGCCAAGAATCTCGAAGACCACAAGGATGGGTTTGAAAATGACCGTGGAAAAAGGCGCTTTACCGGGAAGAGGGCTTGGAAGATACCTTCAGGGGAGAGTAGCGGCCCCAATACTGAGAGAAAAACAGGATCGCTTTGGCCTGGGATTCAGACCAGATGCAAGGCAAAAGAAGAAGGAGTTAGAAAGGAGACAGGAAAGAAGACGCGCCCGTTTGAGTGGGAAGGAAACCAAGTGGGAACCCATGATAATCCCGCACATATCCAAGACCTTTGTGTCGGGAGGGGTAATCCACTCTGAGCAGGGGACACTGAAGGGAGAGGACATCGCAGAAATGTTAGGCAATGTCTATATTAGTGCCCTATCAGAGGAGGTGGTTGATGGAGGAGTCTTGCCAAATATCCAGCCTTATGAATCGGAAAGCATCTTGAACAATTGGATTGCGGAAGAAATCCCTGTAGTGTTTAGGGCTCCTTCAGAGTAATGTCCAGGACACACTTGTTGTTTTGAGCCTAAAAGTAACAAGATTTCTTTTGTGAAATAGGCGCATGTTCACGTATCGTTATATCAATAAAATGCATTTTCACCATCGTTTGAAGCAAACATTTCCTTTCTTTTCCGATCATTCTTTCAGCATTACCATACATACAATTGTTCATTTACAAATTCATTTATTCCACCCGTATTTTCTTAAACTGCAACAGGTCCCCGGATGTCAATGACTTGAGCAACGCTGCCTTGGATTCAAAATATCCTTTTGAGCAAGACATGTGCTTAGGAGAATTACAGGATTTTGAAGATGACACGGACGGTGACCTATCTCCTGATTGGTTAAGAATTGTAGAGCAGGAGGAGAGACAGATTCAGCCCCATAAGGAGGCAGTAGAGACTGTGATATTAGAGGAAGGGGAAGCGGTAAACATTGGAACATGTATAGCCGGGGAAACAAGGCAGAATCTCATCAAATTATTGCAGGAATTCAAGGACGTCTTCGCGTGGTCTTATGAAGATATGCCCGGTTTAAGCACCGATATCGCAGTACATCGCTTACCCATAAGGAGGGATTACAAGCCAGTTCAGCAGAAGCTCCGAAGGATGAGACCGGATATCGTGCTGAAAATAAAGGAAGAAGTCCAAAAGCAGTTCGATGCTGGATTCTTGCAGGAGATCAAATATTCAGAATGGGTAGCCAATATCGTACCTGTCCCTAAAAAAGACGGAAAAGTGCGAATGTGTGTGGATTATAGAGACCTAAATAAGGCTAGCCCAAAGGATAATTTTCCTTTACCTCACATCGATACTTTAGTAGACAATACAGCAGGCTTTTCACTATTTTCCTTCATGGATGGCTTCTCCGGATACAATCAGATAAAAATGCACCCTGAAGATATGGGGAAGACTACCTTCATAACATTGTGGGGCACATTCTGTTATAAAGTGATGCCTTTTGAGTTGAAAAACGCAGGGGCCACATACCAAAGGGCCATGGTGACCTTGATCCATGATATGATGCATAAGGAGATCGAAGTCTACGTGGATGACATGATTGCAAAGTCTAGAACAGAAGAAGAACATATCCAAGTATTACAGAAGTTGTTTCTGAGGTTAAGAAAATTCCAGTTGAGACTCAACCCCGCTAAATGTACTTTTGGAGCTAGGTCGGGCAAACTGTTGGGCTTCATAGTCAGCGAGAAAGGGATCGAGATCGACTCAGACAAGGTCCGGGCTATACAAGAATTGCCTCCGCCGCGCACTCAAAAAGAAGTTCGAGGTTTCCTAGGGAGACTGAATTACATTGCTTGATTTATTTCACAGTTAACCGATAAATGCGATCCCATATTTCGTCTTCTGAAGAAACATAGCCCAGGTGTATGGAATGATGAATGTCAAGAAGCTTTCGATAGGGTCAAACAGTACTTGTCAAACCCTCCAGTACTGTCACCTCCACGTCCCGACAGGCCATTAATCCTATATCTGACGGTGTTTAGTCACTCTATGGGATGTGTGCTAGGTCAACATGATGATTCGGGAAGAAAAGAGAAAGCGATATACTACCTCAGTAAGAAATTCACTGAGTGTGAAATGAGATATTCATCGATTGAGAAACTGTGTTGTGCGCTGATCTGGACGACTCGGAGATTGAGACAATACATGCTGTATCACACGACCTGGTTAATCTCGAGGTTAGACCCCCTAAAGTACATGATGGAGGCGACCGCTTTGAATGGGAGGATGGCTAGATGGCAAATCCTACTGTCTGAATTTGATATTGTATATGTAAACCAGAAAGCTATAAAAGGGAGCGCGATAGCCGACTTCCTAGCCAGCAGAGCGTTAGAAGATTATGAGCCGTTGAACTTTGATTTCCCCAATGAGAATCTAATGTACGTGGCAACTACGGGAGAGGATACTGCAAAGGGTGACCTTTGGAAATTGAATTTCGATGGAGCATCAAATGCTATTGGAAACGGGATTGGGGCAGTCTTGGTATCCCCAAATGGAGATCACTACCCGTTCACATGCAAGTTGGATTTTGATTGTACGAATAATATGGCAGAATACGAAGCCTGTATCATGTGACTCCACGCCGCTATAGAACGTAGAGTCAAAATGCTGGAAGTATATGGAGATTCCGCATTAGTGATCTACCAACTAAGGGGCGAATGGGAGACAAGAGACTCCAAATTGATCAATTATCGAAGGATAGTCATGGGGTTAATGGAGGAGTTTGACGACATCACCTTCAGATATCTCCCATGAGAAGAGAACCAGATGGCAGATGCTTTGGCTACATTAGCTTCCATGATTAAGGCGAGTGAGCAAGAAGATGTAAAGCCCATTCAAATGAGTATTTACGAGGCCCCAGCTTATTGTTGTAACGTAGAAGAAGAAGAAAAGGACGATCACCCCTGGTACCAAGATATATTGTGATATGTAAGAAATCGCGAATACCCAAATCATGCAACTGAGAATGAGAAAAGGACACTCAGGAGATTGGCCCTCGAATATGTTTTGGATGGGGACATCTTGTACAAAAAGGGAAAAGATCAAGTATTATTGAGATGCGTCGACGCTCTAGAAGCCAAGATGATCATAGAGGAAGTTCATGAGGGCGTTTGCGGAACGCATGCTAACGGATTCACAATGGCTAGGCAAATAATGAGATTTGGATATTACTGGTCCACCATGGAAGGAGATTGTATCAGCTATGCTAAGAGGTGTCATAAATGCCAGATCTACGGAGATAAGATTCACGTGCCTCCGTCCCCCCTACACGTTATGACTTCCCCATGGCCCTTTTCCATGTGGGGCATGGATGTTATCGGACCGATCTCACCAAAAGCATCAAACGGACACCGATTCATCTTCGTAGTTATTGACTACTTCACGAAATGGGTAGAAGCTGCTTCATACGCTAACGTCACTAAATCAGCAGTTAGTCAGTTTTTAAAGAAGGAAATCATTTGCCGATATGGGATGCCCGAAAGGATCATATCAGACAATGCATTGAATTTGAACAATAGCACGATAGCAAATGTTTATCGTCAATTCAGCATTAAACATCATAACTCATCCCCATACCGTCCAAAAATGAATGGGGCAGTGGAAGCGGCGAATAAGAACATCAAAAAGATAGTGGGAAAGATGACAGAGGCTTACAAGGATTGGCATGAGAAATTACCGTTTGCTCTTTATGCTTATCGAACATCCGTCAAAACCTCTACTAGGGCAACACCCTTCTCACTGGTCTACGGGATGGAGGCAGTCCTACCCATTGAGGTAGAAATACCTTCTCTTCGGGTTTTAACAGAAGTAAAGCTGGATGAAGCTGAGTGGATTCAGGCTCGATACGATCAATTGAACCTAATCGAAGAAAAGAGGCTAAAGGCTATTCATCACGGTCAGATGTATCAAAAGCGCATAATGCGAGCCTACGACAAAAGGGTTCGCCCAAGAGAGTTTCACGAGGGAGACCTAGTACTGAAAAAGATCCTCCCCATACAAAAGGATTTCAGGGGAAAATGGATGCCGAATTGGGAAGGACCGTACGTGGTGAAGAAGGCTTTCTCCGGAGGCGCACTGATTCTAACGAAAATGGATGGGGAAAGCTTGCCCAACCCCGTGAACTCAGATTCAGTCAAAAGATACTTCGCTTGAACGAGCTAGGACGAAAAACCACCAAGGACACCTTGATTCCCTAAAAAAAAAAAGGGGAGAGGTCAAGGCGGAAACCCGCAAAGGGCGCTTTGAGACCAAAAGGGGATTTGAGTCGAAAACCTGAAAAAGGTGACTTGAACTGTGAAGAAAAATCTCGCTGCGCTGGAATGGACAAGGAGGGGGTATGCTGCGCCTCGATGCATCAACAAAATACTCAAGATCTCCTAAAGCACATATCAAACTCAAAACGGTCTTCCAAATGCTCAGGCAGAGAAGCCTAGGCTGCGATATCTGGGGTACCTAATTTCTATTCTACCCATTTTAAGTTTGTAATTTGTGATTATCTTATCCAATGAACTTCTTCTTTGATTGCATTTGCCAGTTTGATTTAACCTGTTTTACTTCGGGTTATACTCCCAATCCTCCCTAGGCATTTCACGTTGAAATGACGATTACAGAACTAATAATACTTTCATAAAAGGAGTCCTACATATTATCCTGAAAGCCTCTGAATAATACAAGGACTTGAAACATGACTATTGTTCGAAATCCATTCCACCTAAGGTTTAGAAATGTTGGAAAATGACGAATGATTGTCTATTTGAACAAAGACCAGATGCCTCGTCGGCAATATGCCCTTCATAAATAACGAGCAATGCCAGTCTAGGCACATAATGAAGGCGTAGTACCCTTATTGATTCTACACCCCGAAGTCGCAGCAAGAGGGTTAGAAGAAGACGAATGTTACTCACCTGATATGGTAGTGAGAGGTACGAACGTTATGTCTCAGGGAGTACAATGGAAAGGACAATGAAATTACGACGGGGCAAGCTCGTTTCTATGAGTTCCCTACATCTGCCACAATCGTAGTGCGTCAGTGATAGAATCTCGCTATGAGCAAATGACAATCTAAACCATAAATGGAGTCCTTCTCACGCATTCATATGCATCCAGTTAGGAGCATTCGATTTATTGCGACCATTACATCCTAGTTATTTTTACACTGTGAAAAATCATCATTCACATAACATTCAGCATTCATGTAAATGACACATATAGTTAGGAGCATTTGAGCCATCTCGATCATAGCATCCTCGTTATTTGCATAAGCACAAGCATATTCTACTTGACAGGTCCCTCAAAAAGGGGGCACCACCACATTGAAATTTAGATTTTGCTCCAGCGGAGCGGTCTAAAGATTGAAGTCTTCCTGAGGGTAGTAAGGAAGCAAGTTGAAAGACCAGACTTATCACCGTTCGTTTTCGAGAAGTTTCAGCAAGAAGATCACAGTCGCGGATCTCTTCTTGCTAGATTCCTATCACCGTTCGTTTTCGAGAAGTTTCAGTAAGAAGATCCAAGTTACGGGTCTCTTCTGGATTCCTATCACCTTTCATTTTCGAGAAGTTTCAGCAAGAAGATCCGAGTTACGGGCCTCTTCTGGATTCCTATCACCGTTCGTTTTCGAGAAGTTTCAAGAAGAAGATCCGAGTTACGGGTCTCTTCTGGATTCCTATCACCGTTCGTTTTCGAGAAGTTTCAGCAAGAAGATCACAGTCGCGGATCTCTTCTTTCTGGATTCCTATCACCGTTCGTTTTCGAGAAGTTTCAGCAAGAAGATCCAAGTTACGGGTCTCTTCTGGATTCCTATCACCGTTCGTTTTCGAGAAGTTTCAGCAAGAAGATCCAAGTTACATGTCTCTTCCTTCCGAATTCTTATCACCCCAAACCCCCAGTAGAAGGAATCGAAGCGAAGAGTTACAGTAAAGTTTGAAGCTGTTTGGAGAAGACGCGGATCAAGAAGTCAAGGCTTAGCTAAGCCCGGGCAAAATTGGTTCTTTTATTGTCTTTGCTCTATTCGCGTTTCACGACAATGAGCAAAGAGGGGCAGCTGTAGTACCCAATTTTTGCCCGGGCCCAATACAGATTAGAGGCCCAAACAAAGTCAAACAAAATAAGCCAAAAATAAAATAATAGAATAAAAAATAGTCCTTTTAAAATGTCCATTTACAAGCCCAAATCCAAGTAAACCCAAAATACCCACTAAAGCCCAAGACCCGTCAGACCGACCAAGCCCAAATTAAAAACCCGAACCCAATTACAAAGGCCCAATGACCCAGATCCGTGAACTGAAACCCTAGGGTTTCTGCCCTAATGCGCCGCTCCCTCGGTCACTGCCACTACGCGTGTTTGCTACACGCGCTCGCGCGTCATCTCGATGCCACCACGCACACTGACCCCGTCGCACGCCAGACTCCACCAGCATCCTCGCGCCTCGATCGACACCAGCCTTGCCCATACCCTGCAAACGACACGCGCAAAGCAAAAAACGAAAACAGACAGCACGAGCAACAAAAACAACAGAAATAATAGAAAAAAAAGAGGTAAATCCGTTATAAAAAGGGAAGGAAACAAATCTTGTAGGGTTTTTTTTTCGGCGATTACTGAGAAATAAAAACAGCAAAGTTTCAGAAGGTTGATTCCGATTTTACTCTTTTAGTTTCCCCTTTTTGTACTTAGTCTATTGATTCGTTCGTTTACCCCATTATCTCAAAACAGACTTTTACAAAATCAGTAACGAAACGAAAAGAAAGAAAACTTACCTGAATCGGCGCTCTTCGGTGTCGAAATCCTCTCCTTCCTCCATGTCGAAATCGGGCTGAAGGAGAGGGTCTTCGAGAAGGGCTTCGGATGGGGTGAAAACCCATTCTCCGCGCATCGCCGATTCGTCGGTTATGGTGGTAGTACAACCACCGCCGGTTAGAGGAGCCCAACCGACAGAGAGGAGTCGAGAGAGACTAAAAAGATGATGGCTGTAGGGTTAAAATAAAATGAGGGCTAAAATGTTTTGGAAAACAGATTTTGGGGTTTAAAAAAATAAACAAAACGGCACCGTTTGGTTAATGGGGTTACTGCGCATATTCCTTAAAAGGAATATTTGCGCGATGGCCCCCTTCCCCTTTTCAGCGCCTTCAATCAGCTCCCCGCTAGCTTTTTTTTATCGGCCCTGTTGTTTTGCCTCATTCTTGATTTGGTCCTCGTCCAGGTCACTTGAAACGCAGCGCATGGGAAAGGGGACAATTTCGTGTTTGGTCCCACTCCTTCCACGCGCATTTCAAATAGGCCCTCTCTCCTTTTATCTTCTTTCGAATTGACCCCAGAAATTTGTTTTAAATAAAATTTGACCCCCCTTTTAGTCATTTGGCGATCTTTTAGTCCTTTTATTTTTATTATTGTCATGTATATATTACTATTATTATTATTATTACTATATTCATGTTAATATTATTATTATTACTATATTCATGTTAGTATTATTATTATTGCTGTATTCATGTTAGTATATTGTATATATGTATTTTGTATTATTGCTATTATTATATTTATTATCACTATATTATTATTATTATTACTACTGTTATTATTGTCGTTGTTATCATTATTATTATTTTTGTTACTTTATTATATATGTATATGCATATGTTATTATTTATTTAACTTTCATTCGTATATTTATACTTATATTATTTCACATATACTTCTATTTTCATATCATCACATTTTATATATTCCTATTTATATTTATATCTCAATATCATCGTTTATATTATTGCCCATTATTGATATTATTATCATTATTATTCATGCCTGCCAATATTTTAGATTATTGATTTCAATGTCATGTATTACGTGTATTATGTTGTCATTATGCCAAATTCGTGTCACATCATCATTATTCGTCGCATGACCCTATTCACGTTTTGAATAATGTCTCTTTAAAACATAACTGATTTTTTTTATCAATTTCATCCAAAAAACCGAGATTTTCAAAATAAGGCAACATTCTGTGTTTGGAAATTCGAGAGATCGTGCCCTATGTGTTGGGTTTCAGTTCTCTCGCTTGGCCAAACAATTGAATATCCTTTTGATATCTTAACGCGCGAGTCTCGGGGATTAAGAGATGACCTTGGATTTGACGATTAAAATCATCGTGTCCTGTGTACTGGATGTGATATTTTATTCCTTCGGAACAAGAAAATTTTGATATTAAATTCGAGAAAAACTAAAATATTTAAGAAAGAGATTGATTTTTAAATTCTTTTCAAAATTTTCAACTTTCGGCATTGGGACATTAATTAATCAATTCGGTACCAATTTTGGGCATGACGAGGGTGCTCACCCTTCCTCGCATGTAACTGACTCCCGAACCTATTTTCTCAAATTTTTATAGACCAAAAACATTGTTTTAGTAAATCAAAATATTTTATTAAAACAAAGATGATCCGATCACACCTAATAAAAGATCAGTGGCAACTCCCGTTTCTTATTTTCAAAACCAAGTCGATTCCCGTTTTTTTTCAAAAAATGGTTACGACAGCCTTGATTTATTAAAATTTTTGGAATTGACCCTGAATTATTACCAAAATACCCTTATAGGACGAATGATGAAGTTACCCCTGGGTTGGGAAGGACTGAAATGACCATAGAGGTGTAGTGAATGAATGTGTCTCTGCTTATGAATGTGTATACGACTCTCTGAACTAGAGTAGTGAACTTGAACTGAACCTTTGTGTGATCGAAAGAACTACTTCTAAATACTTTATTTCATAAAAATTGTTTGCTGTTAATAAGTGGAACAAAATTCTGATGCATAAAATCTCTTAATCAGATTAAATCGCGACGTTAGAAATGAATTCTAGGGGACGTGGTCGTCGTGGACGTAGTAGAGGTAGAATGGCAGTATCGGAACCGGTAGGGTCTGGCCATGGGTCAGAAAATGAAGTACCGCCACCAGCAGTGGGCGCGGAGGATCAAGATCAGACAGGAGGCGATGACGCAATATCGCGGGCCATGTTGCGAGTGCTCGAGCGAGTGGCAGGAGCTAGTGTAGGAAGCGGAGCTCGAAAGTCAGTGTCGGAGCGACTCAGGTCGAACTGGGCTGAAGTTTTTAGAGGAATATCTGGAGTAGCTCCGAATGTGACGGAGTATTGGATAGAAGCAGTCGAAAGAATAATGGACGATTTGGACTGTACCGATGAGGAAAAGCTGAAAGGTGCTGTTTCGTTGCTCCAGGACGAAGCTTATCGATGGTGGCTCACTGTCAGACAAGGTGTTCTGACGGATCGATTGAATTGGGATTATTTTAAGGTTAAATTTGAAGGAAAGTACGTTGGAGCCAGTTACTTGGACTCGCAAAGAAAGGCGTTTCTCAACTTGGTGCAAGGAAGTAAGTCGGTAGCAGAGTACGAAGCGGAATTTGTGCGGTTAAGTCAGTACGCCAAAGGGATTGTGACCACTGATTATGAAAGGTGTGTCCAGTTTGAAGATGGGTTACGAGATGAGTTGCGAATGTTGATTGCACCGCAAAGAGAAAGGGACTTTGCTGTTCTAGTGGAAAAAGCTCGGATCGCTGAAGAAGTTAAGAGGACTGTAAGGGAGAACCGAGAAAAGGATAGAAATTGGAACAAGAGGAGTTTTGGCCCAGCAAAATCGCCGGAAGACTTTCAGAAAAGACCGAGGGTCGAGAATTCTGTACGTGCACCTGTACCAGTTGCTGAGAATCGGAATCGTTTATGTGCTCAATGTGGGAGAACTCACACAGGAGAGTGTTGGGGTAATAGTAAGGAATGTTTCCGGTGTGGATCTAAGGCTCATTTGGTTAAGAATTGTCCTCAGACAACGAAGGTTCGTGGTCCAAACCATGTAAAAAATGGTTCTGGCCGAGGTCGTAGAACACCCGGTAGAGGTGCTGAAGGTTCGGATGTGGGACAACCAAGGATGTGATAGAGGGTAAGTTCCTTGTTTTGCTTTAGAGATAGCTCATTCTTGTGTTGCTAGTGAAGTGCTTGAAACCTTGGATGCGAACTTAGGATCTGTGCCTAGAAGATAAGATAGTTTTATTAAGATCAGAGTGCGCAGCATAAGCGTAGTGTGATGAGTAGGATTGCACGACTGCTAGTTAGTAAGTAATTTCGAGGGCGAAATTAATTTTAAGGAGGGTAGAACTGTAACATCCCGAAATTGGGCCTAATAGGATTGGGCCGATTAGGCTTTGGGCTTTAGGAAAAATTTGAGTATCATCTTGTTGCTTGTGTTAATTCAGGTATGATTTTATTGTGGGCTTAATATAGTCTTGTGAAGGCTTGGAATTAATTGGTTTAGAATAATTCTTAGTATTAAAAATTTAGTGAAGTGGATTAGGTGAACTTGACACTTAAGTTAATTTAAGTGTTAAATTTAGCACATGAGGAGCTAGTGGCAAGATGGTTAGGACGCAGGAAGAGTTGCTTGAGGGAAGTGGTTCGAGTAACATGGATGGCATTTTGAAGACTTTATTTTTATGTATCCTAGCATTAAGTGTCGGTCAAGCTCTAATTATGGTAGGTTGGACTTTCAATTTTTATGGCAAGTTGAATAAGAAAATTAGGAAAGTTTGAACTTTGGGAAAGGAATCATATGGATTAAGGAAGGATGGGGGACATAAGGCTTGGTTTAAGGTGAAGTTTTTGGAAGCTTTTTAATGGCTATTTGTCCATGAATGTAGACGGTATGGGTGTCTAGGGGGATTGGCCGAATTTTTGGTTAGCTTGTGGCATGGTTTGGTGCTAGTTTTGGTAGAATTAGTGTTAGTTGAGCACATCTTTCTTTTGGGTCATTTTTGTGTTTCTCTCTAATTTGTTTACTCCTCTAAGCCGAATGTATTTTAGTCATAAGGTAACCTTTTGCTTTCTTTTCTTTTTGGCCATTTGAGTTTTGTCTATTTTGTTTTTAGTTGTTCTTTCTCCCCTCAAGTGCATTCCTTCTTTCTTTTCTTTTTGTAACCGAAACTACAAAACCATCAAAAGACCATTTCTTCTCTTTTTCCCTTATTTCCAAATGCACTTGGACTCAAAGTTCTTCCTTGATTCATATTCTATCCTTGAGAATCCGAAAACCAAACTCCTCATTTCTATTCATCTTTTCCTCTTTGCTTTCCACAAGAGACTTTCAACATTATTCTCTCCCTAATTTTTCACCATAGCCGAATTCTCTAAGCATTCAACTTCCTCCATTTTGGCGTGATCTCTCTTCATCATTCATGTGCCGAAACCTTTCTCTTTGGGGTCTTGGAGCCGATTCTTTGATGGTGCTTTAGGAGTGGTGAACAACGTGTGGTAGTAAGTATATTTTCTTCCTTAGCAATCGGTTTTATTTATTTATTCTTGGGTGTGCCGAAATCAATGGACTAAGTCTTGGTTTTAGGCATGGCCGAATGTTCATAGTGCCATAAGAAGGTGTTCTTTTGTGTGTAGCTTAAGGAAGGGAACTCAGAGTGTGATTCGGGATTTGGTAGGAGACCAAATCGGCATTTAGGGAGAAGGAAGAACCACGTTTCTAGATCGTGTTAGATTCGAGCAGTTCGGGATTTCACTAATAGGCAGGTGTGTAGTTAGCCTACCGTTTTCCGGGTATTTGTGTTATATCTGTATGTGTTAAATATGTGCTAACTAGTGCAATGGAAATTGTGATATGGATACCCTCAAGGGGTATGTCGATAATCCGGTAAGTACCAAATCTGATCAAATGTGATTACTATTATGAATATGTGATAATATGCTTGATGAACATGCTCATGCATCATTATATTATGTCATTATGGAATGTTGCATGTGCATGGGTTGGGATATGATATGAAAGAAGGTACGGGTGTACTTCGAGTACGTGGTTTGATGTTAGCGTTGAGCTACATCGTGGATTGACGTTGACTAAGGTCACGTTGTGGATTAATTGTGATTTAGTTCACGTGGTTTGATGAGTGGCTGTGTGCCTCATCGTGGTTGATATCGGCTATGTGCCATATCGTGGTTGATGAGTGACTTTGTGTCCCATCGTGGTTTTGGTGTTAGCTACGGCTACATCGTGGATTGGCGCTGACTGAGGTCGCGTTGTGGATTATTGTGCTTAATTGCACGTGGACGGCATTGATTGCCTTTTGGAGTAAAAAGGAGAGGGTGATTTGATAATCCCCTGGTGTGTGGTGGCTGGATACCGGGGGGTGAGTAGTGGATGAACCCTAGGTTGGGTTGGGTGTATTTTGCATAATTTTAATGGATATGTGGATTAAGTGATTATATGGGCCAAGGCCCAATTGTGGAAATGATGTGAGTAAGTTGTTCTACTATCTGAATTGTGATATGATATGTGGTTGTGGGCTAAGCCCACATGTGGGTGGATTTCAGTGGACTGATTACACACTGAGTCTGTGTGACTCACCCAATTTTTCTCAAACCTTACAGGTGATGCATAAAGCTTGGACCGGGTTGGAGTGGATACGTGGTGGCCCATGCAGAAGATATTTTATTTGTTTTACACATTTTATTTATGAAAGGTTATTTATTGTAATAAGGGCCACTTTAAGTATTTAAGGACTTTTATTATGTTTTAAGTTGGATTGTCGATTATATTATTATTTGAAAATGTTTTATTTTAAACAACTTAATTTTATTTAGAGCTTTAATTACACAATGTTTTAGTAAAGACAACAAATCTTTTATGTTTTTAACTCTAAGTTAAAAGTTTTTCAAACGTTTTCCGCAGTGGCATTTGAAATTCGGTCATAGCGAATGGGCCGGGTTTAGGGTGTTACATTTCATCAATACAGGGGTCACACGCCCGTGTGAACAGGCCGTGTGCCTCACACGGCTTCAAACACGCTCGTGTCTCAGGCTGTGCGAAAACAGGGCATACATACTGACTTGCATCACACGGCCGAAGACACGCCCGTGTGCCAGGCCATGTGAAAATTAGAGAGTATACTGACTTATGTAACACGGCTAAGTCACACGCCTGTGTGCTAGGCCGTGTGCCAATTAGGGGGGTATACTGACTTGTACCACACGGCTAGTCACACACCCGTGTGTGAGACCGTGTGGAGCATACTGACTTCAATTTAATATCACTATCAGGGGACACACGGCCGTGTAACATGACAATGTGTCGCACACGGCTGAGACACATGCTCGTGTCTCTGCTCGTATGGACAAAAATAGGCCATTTGCAAGGCCAATTTGCCACCCCAACTCATGCTTACCTAAACAACCAAAATGGTACCATATCATCATACAATTAGGCAGCCAAAATCATCAACCAATGTGCAATTCATACCATATCCATTTCAACCAACATCAATACTTAATTCAATGTCATTTACCTAATCAAATACTTATCAACTCAACTTCTAAAATCATACTTCATCAAAGCATTTTCTCAAGCTTTTATACTCCACAA
This sequence comes from Gossypium australe, assembly GCA_005393395.2. Classification (NCBI taxonomy): domain Eukaryota; kingdom Viridiplantae; phylum Streptophyta; class Magnoliopsida; order Malvales; family Malvaceae; genus Gossypium; species Gossypium australe. Next base: position 111,624,013 of record CM016619.1, read on the forward strand.
ATCAATCATCCATTTGAGCAACTATAAATCCATAACCATATTAATAACAAAGATGCCATAATAAGCCATCACTCATGGCTATATATATATATAGCAAAACATATACATTCACAAGCCATTTCTAATAGCCAAACACACATCAATATTTACATCATTTAAAAGCCAACTCTCATGGCTATAATTACAACCAAAATACCTCATCTAGCCTTTACATGCCATATACCATATTTACACAACTCAAAACTTAAATGTTTGATAGTGCGATGATGTTCCCAACGACTCACGGATCCGAACTAGCCTTGATTCACTATAAAACATAAAAATAACACGAAGTAAGCTTCATAGCTTAGTAAGTTCGTATTAACGTAATGAGAAACTTCACCAATCATTCACAATTCAAATAATATAAATGTAAGATAACAAAATACATTAAATCTCAAGCCATTCAATCATTCATTCACTAACTTACCAAGAATTCATCCATTTCATGGATTCAATGTTTATAAACTTTGCGTACATACCTGTACCAACTCTCAAGGTATAAATCCACCAGAAGTGCTGATATCATGGCCCGAAGCCAACATAATAGCCTAATGACATGTCACTGGCATCCTAGACTATTTCTAAGGTTCATTCGGGATTTCCAATACCAAATCGTAGTTGAATCATTTCGAATTACTACCGAATCATTCCCGAACTTGTCTGTAATCACATAATTACAATTCATGCTATATCAAAGCATATAAAATACAATTATAAATAAGCTCATTTCATACGAACTTACCTTGTGTTCGGAATTAACGGATCGATTGGACTACTCGATAACCTTGCTTTTCCCCCGATCTAAATCCAAATTCTTTCTTTCTTGATCTATATGAATTCAAAATTAACTTATTCAATCACATATTCTTTCAATTTAGTCCATAACACACATTTAAGCATATTTACATATTAGCCCCTAAACTTTCACATTTTCACAATTTAGTCCCTATTTCACAAATACACAAAATTCACATAATTCAACAAAACCCATGCTTGGCTGAATTACCATAGTGCCCCTAGTAGCCCATAATTTTCATTTATTCACACTTTTAACCACTACATTTCACATTTTCTCAATTTAATCCCTTTTTGACATTTTTGTCAAAAATCACTTAACAAAAACTATTAATCTATCAATTAACCTTCATAATCTATCATCAATTATCAAATTACTCAAGTATTCAACAATGGAAACATGTTAAAACTTTAACAATTTCAAAATCTAAGGTATGGGCTAGCTAGAATACGAAGCAACGATCTCAAAAACGTAAAAATCATTAAAAATCGAGTAAAAATGACTTATAATTAAGCAAGAGAATGGCCGAAAGTTTCAAGCAATTTCCATGGCTTTTTCTTCTTCAAAATTTTGGCTAGATGAAAGATAACACTATTTCATCATTTTGTTTTATTTATTTTATGATTAATTACTAATTTACACATATACCCTTAATTATAAATCATGTAAAACATCCATTTAATGTCCATTATTGTCCAATTGCACTAGGGATGGTCTAATTACAACATAAGGACCTTAAATTTAAGGTTCCATAGCTATTAGACACTTTTAGCTAATAGAACACAAGTTTTGCACTTTACGCGATTTAGTCCTTTTTCTCTAATTAACCATTTAAACAATAAAATTAGCTCACAAAATTTTCAAACATATCAAATAACATGCTGTAAACACAGAAACTAATATTAAAATAATTTTTTGACATCGTATTTGTGGTTTCGAAACCACTATTTCGATTTAGCTAAAACCAGGCAGTTACATTGGAAGTAAAAGAGCGAAATTCACCACCCTAATCACTCTAAAACTGCTTTATATCTTTTCCAAACTGAAATTTAACCAATTTTTGAAAATAAACAAAACAATAAATAGCTTGAAACTTCATTTGAATAAGAAATAACCATGTAAACCGACTAAAAACATCAACAAATGAAACATAATACCAACTAGTCCCACAATTAACAACAGTAGGTCCTTATAGATCAAAAACAACTAAATCAAATGGATGGTGATACATAATGGTGGAAGCCGAAAATGGTAACTTTTGTGACTTCCCTTGTTGACAAACAGAACACACATGTTGCAATTTATTAGTATCAACAACAACATTAGAAGTCTTTAAAATCAAACTAACAATATTCGACGATGGGTGTCCAAGTCGATGATGCCACAATTTAAACAATTTGTACTTAGGAGGCAAAGAAGAACTAGTGCCCAACTCTACATTGTGAAGAGACATTTTAGTTCCTTGAACGGATCCCATATTGATGGAAGACGACACCGAAAAAAATGGATATAATCCATCATGTGTGTGGCCTCGAAACAAAATTTCCTATGTCTATATATCCTTTACAAGACAATGAAACTCAAAAAATACATTATTATCCCGAGCAAATTGAGAAATCGAGAGTAATTTTTTCCAAATCGTGGGTACATGTTACACATTTCTTAAATGCAACAATCTACGAGAAGTAGAAATACTGTTATGACCCAAACGTGCAATATGAGCACACGTAATATCACCTATAAGCAGAGGGATTTTACCTATAACAACCCGATTTTCAGTGGTATAAAAAATAGTGGTTTTGGGGCCACCAAATTCGACGAGTAAGTTCGTAAATAATATTATTTAATATTTACGAGTCAAATTTGATTTTAAAAAGGTTTTTGATTTGATAAATTATGTTATTTAAGCGATTTATTAAGTTCGAGTGGTAAGACTTTAAAGTCAAGTGATTTTGGAAAATGAGGCATCTGGACCTTTTTTCTATAAATCGAGCCATAAATATTTTTAAAAATATTTACAGAGTGTCATTAAGGTGGTATTAAAGTTTCGTTAAGAAATTTTGACGTTTAGATAGTTAATTAAAGAAAAAGGACTAAATTGTAAAAGGTGTAAAATTTGTTAATTGATGCATTTAGTGACCAAATGGCTTAATTATTAATTGATAAAAAACCTATGTGATAATTAAGCCTTAATTAGTGTGGTGGGACGGCATTGGTAAAGAAAAAGATAAAAAAAATTTAGTAATTTAATGGCAAATTTGTAAATAGTTTGAAATTAGGTAAAACAAATTGAAAAATTAATTCAGTTCCTGTTAATTTTCTTCAACTTTGGCCAAATTCACCATTTGGTAGAGCTTCAAGCTTCAATTCTTTCATCTTTGTGCATATGAGCTTAATTCTCATCTATTTCTTGTAATTTTTATATTTTTGAAATTATTGCAACTAGGTCCAATTAGCCCGTACCTTTGATTTTGAAATTGTTAAAGATTTTGGATGTTTCCATTGATGAACCTTGTGATTTTAGATGTTAAATGATGAATTTGAGATATGAGTTGTTATTTAAAAGTATTTTATTTAGTGATTTTTGATGAATTTATTGATTAGGGACTAAATTGTTAAAATAGTAAAAATAAAAGGATTTGATCTGAAATTATTGCAAAAATGAGTTGTATTGGATGCCATGAATATTCAGTTTTTATGGGTTTGCATTAAAAATGGTTAATTTGCATGTTTTTGGCTCAAGGACTAAATTGAATAAAAGTAAAATATTAGGGGTAGTTTTGTAAAAAATTTAAAAATGATTAAATTGCATAAAATAAATTGTTTTACTATCAAAATTAATAAATTGAATGAAATTACTAATTTAGATCAAGAACGAGTGAAAAATCAAAGAGAAGGGAAAATTACCAAATAGTCTCTGTACTTTGACATTCTTCAATTTAGCCAGGGAATTTCGTTATACAATTATTATTAATTGTATTGAATATTTCACACTATTTCATTATCGGTTAAATCTTGAATGTCATTTAGCTATGTTTTAAGAAATAGAAACGTAACGTTATTTGGGCTCCGTGCCTAGCAGGCTTTGTGCCAGTGATATTCAGGCTCTAAACCTAGCAGGCTTCGTACCGGTATATTATATTAGGCTTTGTGCTAGTGTATTATATCAGGCTTTCAGCCTAGCAGGCTTCGTGTCGATGTATTATATCAGGCTTTATGCCTAGTAGGCTTTGTGTCAGTATGTTATATTAGGCTTCGAGCCTAGCAATCTTTGTGCTAATGTATTGTATCAGGTAAGTTGTACTGAAAATATTATTTCCATTATTCAATGTTATTTCATTTGATTCAACGGGTATGAAAAGGAAAGGATCGGTAAATATTCAAAAGACTTATGCCATGAATCTATGAAAAGGAATAAAAAGGTAATGTTTAATGAAAATATGTTTATGTTCATGAAATTGATGATTTCAAGTGATGTTATTCATGTATATGACTTACCTTATGATATTTTGAGTGAACTATGAGTATATGCACTAACTTTGTATTGATGATGATATATAGGCTTGTGTCAAGCTTGTGTAATTGGTCGATGTTTATGCTTATGTCTTGCATTATGCATATGATACAAGTAAGGAAATGTAAATTCATAATTTAGATGTAATGTGATAATGTAAATGGATTGATGAGTTGAAAGGTTTACTTATATGTGAGAAATTTACTTAAGTTATGGATGAACTTATCTAGGTTCCAATAGCAACACACGTCACATTATTAACAGTAGGTCCAACTGAATTACCAGGAGCAGACCCAAACACGAGCCTAGTAGCAGATGGACGCCCAAAGTTGGGATATGACAAATGAGACTGTTTACGTACTGGAGCAGCTGGGCTGATGGACAATAGGGCCCAACAGACAAGCCATAGGGTAAAGACCTATAAAGCAAAGTAGAACCCCCGTGAGCAAAAAATGAGTCAGGGTTTAGGGTAGCCATTGAAACCCTTTCAAAAGGTCACGAGTGAGATGAAGCCGAAGGGTCAAATGACTTCACCGTAGGACCAAAGGACGACACTAGAGGGCTGAATGATGACACCGAAAGACCATCAACTGAGTGGTCGAACTGATAGTAGCATCATTGAGCAAGATGTCCAAATTGGCTGCAGATCTGACACTAAGGGTGACCACGATTACTTCGGCCACAACCCCGGTAAGAACTGTGACCACCATGGGAGAACGAGCCCATCTCTTGAGATTCAGACACCGAAATCATCGAGAAGCCATCGCTGAATCCCTAGAAGCAGGCAAATGTTGAGCCAAATTTGATTGGGGAAGAATCTCTGAAACAAACCTTCGTTGCTGATTTTCGCACTCCAACAAGATATCCATAAGGCGATCCATTGCTAGAGATTCCGATGAAAAAGACGAAACTGCTAGGACCGAATTGAACTCTACCGAAAGACCAGCAAGAACTATCGACTTGATCAATAGCGAAAATAGGATGGCCAGAAGCCCCAAGAAAATCACAGGTACTCTTAATCTTGGCTACATACTCCTTTACAGTCATGTGCCCTTTTTTCAATGAATAAAGCTTATGTTTTAACCAAGAAACCTTGGCACTAGAGGCTGCAACAAACAAATGACACGTCTTGCTCCACGTCATGGGCAGTGTTAGCACCTCTAAATTATGACAAAAGATTGCCACTAACCGTGGATAAGAGCCAAGAGGCAAGGAACTTATCTTATTAATGGTAAGCAACAAAATTCGGGTTAGAGATTAACTTCCCTTTTTGATTCGACACGAATTAGGACGAGATCGGAAGAGTATCATTGACATAATCGATAAAAGCATGTCCTTCAATAATGAGCTTTAGTTGATGCTGCCATTGAACAAAATTATCTTCATTAAGCTTCACTGTGTCATGTCTAGGAAAGGATTGAACCACACGGGAAAGCCTTTCTTCATCGAAAAAACATGACAATGAGGAACTGTGGACAGGAGCAGAAGTTCTTGGAGACATTGCACCATTGGCAGACACATCGGGTGAATTTGCAGCCATCGAGCACAACGAAAAACATCCTAGGAAAAAATGGCTGATACCATGAAAGGAACTCAACAAAGTAAGAATGAATACATTGTTTACAATGAATAAACCTTGAAAAGAAAGCTTAATTGATTGAGAACTTAATAAGAGAATTTATACACATACAAGTGAGAGTAAACTGCTACTAATTAATTAATTGAATTTTTTACAACAGACTCTAATAATGTTGTGATGTAACACCCCTTACCAGTATTCGACGTCGGAACAGGGTACAAGGCATTATCGGACATAAATACACGCATTCATACAAATCTGAGACATGAAATTCTACTCAACTTTAAAACCTTTCATTTGCATTCATATGGTCCCTATTATGGGCCCACAAGGTCCAAAACATACATTGAGGACGGTCCGAGACTAAACCGAGACCTTAGGAAGATTTTACAAAACTCAGAAAAATTTTGAGGCTTTAGGGGCACACGCTCGTGTGGGTCAATGGGCACGCCCATGTGGCATGTCACACACCCGTGGGCTTAGGCTGTGTCGATTTTAGGTTGCATTCTGTTTATGACGTCAGCAACAAATGGTAGCCACACGGACAAGTCAAACGCCCGTGTACTAGGTCGTGTGGTCAATTTTATTTTCATGATTTTTCATAAATCAGGTGCAAACTTCACAAGACCATGGCACACACCCATGTCCCAAGGCCGTGTCACTCACACGGCCGAGACACACGGCCGTGTCTCAGCCCGTGTGGCCCATTCTGGACATTCTGTTTTGCTATATTAAGGTGCAAAGGACACACGACCGGATCACACGCCCATGGGGGTAGACCGTGTGTCACACACGGCCTAGACACACGCCTGTATCTACCCGTGTGGACAAATACAAGGCTATTTTTCAAGCCATTTTTCCACCCTCACTTGAACACATTCACACAACATCACATATCATTCTCATATCATCATTTGTCATACTTAATCATCACATTTAGCTCATGATAACCATACTAGATTCACATTCACAAGAGGGCATTAACACATGCATAAACATATAATCAACATAAGCCATCATTCATGGCTATATTCAAATTGAACCATAAACCATTTTAGGCCAACACATTTGGTTACATTAACAATGACTTAATTAATCAAAAGACAAAGTCCCTATACATGTCATATCACAAGAAGGCTTGAATACTTATAACCAAAGTGACAGCTTGATAGTGTGATAGCATCTCTGGCAATCTCCAGCCCGAGCTAGCTAAATTAACCTATAAGAGATAGAAAAGGGAGGGGAGTAAGCAATAAAGCTTAGTAAGTTCATATGCAAATAATAAACAACTATTGACATTCATTTATTTTAACCAACCATAATTATAATACAATTTGCATTTAATCTTATAATTCCCACTTATTCATTCATAGTGCTTACTATTTTATCTTTAAATACCATTTACGTGCCTTGGCATTAGCCTAACCACCATAGTCTCTCCATTATAACTTATCACATTATTTAACAAGTTATTTCCATCCTCTTAATCACATGCACATCATTTATGAGTAATCATAATTTCAACATATGGTTTAACCACCTTTCATTTGTCAAAGCTCATATCATACTATATTCTCATAGTGACTTCATCCGGCAATTATGTCTATCTTTCCTTTCTCTCATATCCAATGAAACACAAATTTAAATAAATAAACCATACTATATCACAATTCAATTTGGTTCATAAACCCATCACATGATCATTATCAAATCTTATCATGTATCAATTCATCATGAATGTAGATCACTAATCACAAGGTTATCAATATTTCACAAGTATAAGCCAAAGATTACAATATCGTCCCGAAATCATTCTCATAGATAGGACTTACTCAATTTCATCCTTACCATTAAGGCATCATAACTAAGCTCCTATCTCATGAGTTTTGAGTAAGAACCTATACCACTCACAACATGATTATATCCTATCATATCTTTATCATAAGGTTTAAATAACCCGTGGAACCATTTGGAATTCTAAAGGATATTCGATAAGCCTCACACAAGAGGGTAAAATGTCGATGCCATGTCCCAGACATTCTTACACTGGCTCTCATAATGTGGCTGATGCCATGTCCGAGACATGGTCTTACACTAGCACACATATCACCCAAATGTCATGGCATGGATATCCAATCTATTCCTAAGGTTCAACCGGGAGTTTTTACTACATCAATTCTCATCATGCATGTTCACAACAATAATCAAACACTTTATGCCATATTAATTGTTCAATACATAATAACAATAAAGTTGTATTATTTATGTACAATTTACCTCGGTATACAAAAAGTGAGCGACTAAATTGAATTAGTCTACTAGCTTAGTCCTCCCCCGGTCTGGGTCCGGACTCCATTTTTCTTGATCTATAATGACAAATTCACTTATTTAATCACTACATTAATCAAGACAATCTATAATTCATACTTGGGCAAAATTACCATTTTGCCCCTAGACTTTCACATAATTATGATTTTGCCCCTAGGCTCGTAAAATGATTTTAATCAAATTTCCTCCTTTAACAAGCCTAGCCGAACCTTTATTACTCTTATAGCAACTCACAATTCCAATTATTTCACACATTTATTACCCATTTTATAACTTTTACAAAAAAGTCCATTTTAGGTGTTTTCATGAAAAATCCTTTCACAAAAGTTGTTTATTAAACAACCAAGTTTCATTTTCTTTCATAAAATTTCAGCAAACAATATAAATACTCTCATGGCAAGACCCTAGACTCTCAACCATTTTGCAAAATAGTCCCTTCATTAGCTAGATTAAGCTATAGGGGTTACAAAAACACAAAAATTAACAAAAACAACCACCAAAATCACTTACTTGCAAGGGTGAAGAGTTGCTGAAACTTCAAGCTTCCAAAACCCTTATTTTTTCTGAAAATTTCGGTGGAAGAGGAAGAAGATGGGAAAAGATGATAACTTTTTCTTTGTATTATTTTATTTTATTCATTTAGTCACCTAATGCCACCAAACTTTGACCATTCATGATTTTTTTTTTTAATTCCATGTCCATCCACCACTAATTTTATTGGTCTTTTTACTCAATAAGGACCTCTACTTTAGTGTTCCATAGCTATTTAACACCTTTAGCTTGTAGAACAAAACTTTCACATTTTATGCGATTTAGTCCTTTTTCAAAATTAAGTATGAAATCGCTAAAATTAATTTACCAAAATTTCCAAACACTAATATAATCATGCCATGACACTTGAAATAATATTAAAATAATTTCTCCAACTTCAGATTTGTGGTCTCGAAACCACTATTCCAACTAGGCCCAAAATCGAGCTGTTACATGTGATATTGAACCTCCATTTAAATTTATGATCATTTAATGTTCCAAGTATATGCAACCTACAATTTCAATACTCCATAATTGGTCATTTTTATGGGTCTCATGAATCCCAACAATGGTAATAGAGAGGGATGTATGAGGAGCCTTAGGAGTCGCAGCATGTTAAATATTTCCAATTTTTGGATTATTTGAATTTAAATTTATAAATTTAGAGTATTATTATTCAATTCGAATTAAATATCATTATCTTTCAGATATTCGAATTCACATAAAATCTTAATTTAACATTTCATATGTAAGATATTTCGCGACATAATATAAAATCAAACAAAAAATAATTTTAAATGAGCATTATTCATAATTAACGACAGTAAATGCAAATTAACAAAGGCAGTTAAATAACAATCCAAACAAATTAAACATAAGATTTTCACAACAATTTAGATATACTTAATAACTTAAACATAAAAATTCTAAACATATTAAAAGTTCCATAACACTCCGCAAAAAGAAAGAGAAAAAAATCTGAATTTAACATTTTCAATCACATGTTGGATATTTTGCGAAATAATAAAAAATTACTTTCAAATAAAAATTATTCATAAATAACAACAAATAAATGCAAATTATTAAATATCAATCCAAACAAATTAAACATAACAATTTCAAAACAATTTAAATGTGTTAGATTTGGGTTTTAAACTATTTTTATTTATATTAGTCTTGAAATTTGGTAACTTTTTTTTTTAAAAATTTAACCATTTTCTTTCTTTCCTTTTTTTAACTGATAATTCCACCTAATGTATTCAAATTACGATTTAGATTTTAGATTGATTTCTAAATTTTAAAATGTTTTAATTAAATTTTAAAATATCAATATCCGTAAGCTTAGTTTTAGCATTAAATATTAGCTTAAATATGATTTGAAACATATTTAAAACATATGGATGAAATTGTAAACAAATGAGTGGCTACCACACAACAATTTGGATTTAAAGTGTTAAAAAACAACCATCGACAATAAAATACAATAAATACACACGGGTTTACACATTCACATTATTTAATATGTTTTATGTCATATTCAAACTGTCATTTAAAATTTAAATTGTCAACTAGACCCATTTAAGAATATGATTGTTACAATATTAATATTTTGATAATATAATTAAAATGTTTTGAAGTTTAGAAATTAATTACAAAAATTTATCATTATAATCTATAATTACATGGCTGAATAACGACTAATCAGAATACTTCTACACAGCTCCCAACAAAAATATATTTGGACGAAAAACTCATTGCATGTGAAAGTTCAAATTCAAAAACCAGTACTCCACCATTTAGTGGATTGTACTTTTTGGATTTTTCGAACCAATTATGGTAATTTAGTTTATTTTATACTTTTTTTTAACTATTCAGTCTTTTTCATAAATATTATTTTCTAAAAATTAATTTTTTAAAATAAAAAATAACTCTTAAATAATTCTTTTTATATAATTTTAAGCTATTTTTCAGTTTTTTAAATATAAAACTAGTTTTTTTTTCACATGATACACGGTTTGAAGTTGAGTGACTAAAACTTGGTAACAGTTTAATGAAATTGGTGCAATTTATCCAAAAAAAAAATAATCGAGCTCCTTGTGTATTGTCATGGGCCGGGCCAGGTCGAGCTTCTACTAAAAATTTAGGCTCGTTTGCTAGGCTCGGGCTTGACCTAGCCCGCTCATATTAATTTTTATATTATTTTTATATAATTTTAAAATATATATAATACATCAAAAATACTAAAAATATTAAAATAAATATTTCTCGATAAATTAAAAATAAATTTTTAAAAATATGTATGCTTAAATAAGACTAACACTAAGATAGATACAACTTAACAAGCAAATGTCTCTAAAATAATAACAAAATTAACAAATGTCTTTAAAATAATAACAAAATTAACAATAAAATAAGTTTTATACAATATCCAAACAATAGCAACATAATAGTAAAATAGGGAGAAAATAACAAGAAAATAATATTAAAAAAATTAGATTTTTTTCCTTTTGTGAATTCGGGCCGGGCCCGGGCCAAAATTGCCTTACCCGAGGCCTTGGCCATTTTTTAAACGGCCCTTTTTTTTTCCAAGCCTATTCTTTAAGCCTATATTTTTGTCCAAACCTTCTTACATTTCGGACGGGCCTTCGAACCGGGCCGAGCCGAGTATCCGGACCCATGCTCACCGGTGTAGCTAATCCACTATTAGAAAATTGTCTGATTTCAAGTCACAGAATAACGCTGCAACTCAGCCATGCCATTTTCTATCAAACTTAAAACAACCAACTTTATACATATTTTTAGGGTATCAAAATCAAACGGAATTCAAAATCAAAAGAAAATCAGTGTTCTTTTGTTTTGTTTTTTAAAATAAAAATAGAAAATTTTTATTATTTATTTTTGATATTTTTCATGTTCTTTTTATAATCCATGTTCAGGGTTCATAATTGTTTCTTCTAATAATGTCATATCTAAAAATAGAACCTGTGTTTTTCTTTTTGAAATGCAATGTGTTTTACTATTACATTCAACTATTTATTGATCGGAAGTTTTTTTTTTATCATGTTTTAGTTTTTTTATTTTTTAAAATATAATCTTTCTTAATTTTTCTATTTTTAATAATTATTAATTTATTTTTAAAATAATTAAACCGTGGAATTGAACTGTTGAATAAGAATAAAAAAGTCAACTAATTCTAACCATTTTTGTTACCATACATCATTGTTGTATTTATTAGGTTAGAAAGTAGTAGTAAATTCAATTACTGACCTTGGACCACATGTTTCAGTGTTACTGGATCCTTCTTCAACCAGTCAATCAACTTTCTATTTATCTCCTTTACACAAAAGTTTACGAGGTTCCTTCGGTGAAATTCATTTTGTAACTCTAATAATAATAGGAAGATTAAAATCAATGATGAAATATGTGTTTAAATTTAATCACAATAATAACAGTGAAACGAAAGTAAAAAATGACCATATCAGATTAAAAGTAATTTTTATATAACAAAAATAATAAAAATATAATTACATCCTAATTCTCATTTCATGTTTAGTAGTATCAATTATAATTACATAATTTTAAATTTTAAAAAATTAATATTAATATAAAAAATTTAAACAAGTATCAAAAGTTACAATCAAATCATCGTATATAATATATCAATATAAAAAAGTATTTGACAAAATTATTATAATAAAATTAAGAGATAATGGCATGAAAGATCCTTATATTTTGGGGTTTCTTCTAATGACACCTCTACTATTAATATCCAATTCGATACCTATATTTTATTTTCGTTAACCATTGCATTACTTGATTGGACTATTAAGGATCGTATCTCGTGCATATTCTACATTATAGCCTACAACTAATTTAGCTTCCATTTCTAGGAGATCAAGCAAAGCTCGAATAGTTTCTGCTAGATAAGAAATGAGGAACATAACCAATATAGGAAACAAAGGAATATTGGACCATATATGCTTTTGCGCCATAACAATCTCACTCGAATTACGAGGATCTACACATATTAGTACAGTATACTAGGGTTTTCTTGACTTAGAGTGTAGATGTGACGATTACTCTGTCTTTCCAATTTAGCCTACCATGGGACATGGGAAGGGACAAGAGAAAGCCTTTTAATAGGATCCTGCTTTCACTATTTACTGCTCTCAAGGTATTTCCTAACTTGAGGGTGAGATTTCAAATGAGAATATTGTTTTCATTGAAAACTAGGAGAATGTGATAGAGAAGCGTCCTATGTCTCCTGAGTGCAACATGATGGCCCTCTTGGCTTATTGGCTAACCTGATTGTTTATTATGTTCACTGTCTCATGGTAGTTTCCCTAGTCACTTACACACCTCCTATATTTCATAAACAAATGGCAAACAAAGGTAACCCTAAGAGCCACTTGATGGCATTTTGCACTTAAACTATCGAGCTTAGAAGCCACGAATAACCTATTGATTAGGTTATTCCCTAGGAGCTTAGATGACTCAGCCTAAGGAGTGGTATACCTCCCAACCCATCGGATTTTTCACCTCTTTGATTGTAACCTCCCTAACCTGGTCTAAACGTTATGGTCGAATCATGAAGGCTACATTAGCCACAAAAATGGCCAAGGAGTCTGTTTTACTCGCAAAACCCTTAATCAATCTATCTTTAGAAACATCGCTACTTTTGAGCTCGAAGTATGTTAAAACATCCATTAATTAGGCCAACTTCACTTAGAGCCCATTTTACTTATTGATCGCGTCATTTTTTAAAAATAGTTGAGTTGTCTTTTTCATTTATGAAAAAACCCATTTTGTTCTCATGCAAAGGAAACTTGTTACTTTAGGTCGAGTAACATGCAATTATCGATTATTAAATTCAAACTACTCGAATGAATAATGCATGCATAAAAATTTCAAACCAAAAACTACCAAGCCACAATCCAAATAATAATTTTACAGTCCAAAACCAGTGAAAAATTATATAAAAATAATTCGATATAAATAAAATAGTCCGATTTCTAAAGAGTCATCCTCATGCCAAGTCTGATCCTAGTCAAGAACATTACCTGAGAAGTTTTAGACTAAAGGGGTGAGCTTATGAAAGCTTAATGTGAGTAAATATAAGATACAATCATACAAGCAATCATAACAGATAACATTCAACAATGTCATTTCAGAACTGTACATAGCATAACCAATCAATGTATGAACATGTCATGTCTATAATCCAATGCAAAAGGTTCCTGCCCAACCATTCGCTACACACCATGAGTTCCTCAGAACCCATCTACCAAACTCCAAACAGTATAATTGAAAGCTCGTTGTGGATAAACCACCAGTAACATAATGCAATTAAACTACCAGTATAAGTGCAGACGAGCTGCTAGTCTCCACCAATGATAAGCTCTGTCCCTCAGCAAGGACACAACACCCTTAAGCTTTTGTTCTCGAGTGCAATCCATATCCTATAGAATTCTCTCGGTAGTCTCCATCCAATATTTTGCCACTGTAGGGGTTGTTTTAGCAACACCCCTAAACAATTCAACCCTATTAGATCGGAGTCTCTCAGCAACAAGCCAATGATTTCCTATACTAGTTTAGGCCCTATCAACCCTCTATAATACTCTTAACATTGCCTGGGACACTGCATCATCCCCAATTCCTTGATTATCGCCCTCAGTAACTGGCGTTTCTAAAATCTCACTAGTCTCTAGGTCAGGTATGTCTCCCATAGAGGACTCAACTTGAGCCACTCGACGATGCCCTCCACGCCCTTGCGTACCACGTCCTTGTGTTTCGCGGGCACTCATTATACTATCTTATTTCACATTTTTAGATATTATCTATAGGTTCACAAAGACACAAACACCAATTATTATTAGCTTTTAGAGTCTTGAAATTTTATGCAATTTTGTCCTAGTGTTTGTCTACAGTCTAATATTAACAGTACTTAATGACGTCAATATCGAAGTCTCAAAGTTCAAATAATAATTATTTTTTACAACTTCTCAAATAAAACTGTGGCAAGTTTTTCCCAAAATACCCCTTTTGAAAACATGCATGCAGACTCAAATTTTCTTCCAGGCCAAATTATTGAACCGAGCTTTGATACCACCAAATGTAACCTCCCAAATCTGATGTAGATGTTATGGTTGAATCTTAAAGGTTACATTCAAGTAAAATCGTCGGTTTGAAAATTGCAATTTTGATCAATTTTAGGAAAACCTAGCACGATTGCACTGAATTTAATGAAATCACCAGTTTGTTAGGTCATCTATAATTTAAGCCCAATTTTACTCAGAAAGGCGTGTCATTTGTAAAATAAAATACTTTAGTTGGTTTTGTCAGTAAACTTCTAGAAACTATGTTTTACCATTTTATAACGGAAAAAAGTGTTGCCTTTGGTTTCTGTTGAAAATCCATATTTTAAGTTGTGTTAGACCGATTATTTTAATTTTGTTCAATTTTCGTGAAAAACTCATGCATGCAAAAATCTCAGTTAAAAATATCCCATACCACATTCCATACGTAGATAAAAATTATAGTCCAAAATAAAAATAATACCAAAAATAATTAGAGTAATTAAAAAAAACTTTAATGCCAGAAAATCTGTAGTGAGACCTCCAAATGCCGAATCCAAGCCTAGTCCTGAGGGTTATCTGTAATGAGTAAGCTAGGGAGTGAGCTTAAAAAGCCCAGTGTGAGTCCATACAATATAAGTATTTTATCAATCAAACAAACATTCATTTATTAAACAGATCAACCAATTTGTCATGGCATTATAACATTTGAGTATGGCATGCTAAATGATTCAATGCAATAATCTTACCCATTCATCCGCTACACACCACGAGTTCCCTAGAACCTATCATCCAAACTCCAAAACAATAAGGGTTTAAGCCCATTGTGGTTAAAACTGCCAATAACAATATGCAGATAAAATTGCAGGTAAAATTGCAAACAAGCTTCTAGTTAAAATATGAAAAATCGTCCAATCTCTTCAAATCTTCGGTGCAGTGCACTGACAACAGTATTGCAGACTTAAAATGCCGTCTGGTTCTCCACAAAACTCCTCCGTCAACCACAAATACATTGTTGGAAAATCAAATTTGGAAAACGCGGTAGAAAATAAATTTAGGGAAAAATCAGAGTTCTAAAAAAAATTCCAAAATAAGAACTTGGCTGTAATATCTAAAGCAATAAACACTTAATCAAAATTGTACCTTTTCAATTCATCTAGGATGAACGCTTTGACCGAGTAGTCTTCTTCATTATCCTGAAGCTCACGTCTGCCAAGTATGGGCCCGTTTCGAGTCAGAAAAATTTTCACAAAAATAAGTAGTGGAGTAATTTCACAATTTCTCTAAACTTTTGGGCCAAGTTACAAATAAGAAAAATATCTCTAAAAATTTTCTGAAATAATTTTTTCGGAAAATTATCTCTCTACAACTTTCTCTTGAATTCAAGTGTGTGAAAATAATGACCTAAGGCTCTCTTTATATAGGGAGAGTTTAGAGAGTTTAACTATGATTAAACTTAATCACTTTAATTTTAAATTAATATAATATAACTATTAGATAAAATTTAATATTAAATCTGATTAAATTAATAGAATATTTATCTAAAAGATAAACATTAAATTTAATTTAATATTAAGATAATCACTCTAATATTAAATTAATAAAATACTATTAATATAAGTACTAAATTAAATTAAATATTAAATCTATTAAAATATTATTATTATTGGAATAGTTAATCTAAAATCAAATTCTCTGGTAGCGTCCCAATAGAAGTGTAATCTTCTATTGTGTAACCACAGAAGACCCACCACAACCAGCCACTTTCCGACCACCGAAATGCCGTCGTCACAGCCGCTAGCACCCTGAGCTGGTTTTATTTCAGCCAATTCGGTCTAGGCCAATGGCGGTCCGACTGGTCTGGTCTAGCCACCTATTGGACCGTCGGCTGGTTTCACATACTAGGCCCGACTCTACCTGTTTTTAGGTATTGGTCTAGATTTTAGGCTCTCGAGCCCTATTTACAATCTCAGGTCCAATTTTCAAGTTCAAATACCCATTGAGCCAATTGTCTAACTTGAAAATTAATTTCTAAAAATACCATATTAATTTTAATTAATTTGATTTTACTTTATCAAATTTTTTTTCCAAATTTCCAAATTAATTTTTCAAGAAAATTCTTTAATCAAATTATTTAGTTGAACAATTCTTACGACCACCCATTTTAATTCCACATCGAATAAATTGACTCAATTATTTCCAAACCCATAGAATTTTCTTCTGATTCAAATGCAGTCCGATCGAACTTTTGTTGAGCTAGCGGAGGGACCAATCGGACAGATACAATTAGGCTCTAGTAGTTGTAATTATGTCTAGAAGCATTGTTTCGATAATTCACAATTACTTAATCATGGAGTCGGTCGACAAGAAGTACAATGATTGAAAACTCCTTACTGTATAGTCTTTACGAAAGTAATTCATCCAACTGCTTTATCCAATGACCTCGTTATGTGTATGTTACTCTCATATGATATCCTTGATTTCTTTGAGTTAAATCCGTTCACTCAATACAATCATATTTTATCTCATTGTCACCATTGTGTTTTCTTCATGATTAATATGATCACTATCAACAAATGATTGTGATAAATTGCTCGTTCGAGAACAAGAACACGTGGCCACATTCCATATTTATCAATCCATATAATGCCAATGAGAGGATATCTTTAACTCTTTAATTGAGCTATAAATTCTATTGTTGCTAGTAAAGTCATGTCATACACAAGTCATGTACCCAATATACTGGCTATCGGCTCGATCATCTTTAAAGCATAAACCTCCACTTATATTAAAGCACATGAGTTACACACGTATGGTCAGTGACTAACTCAGGATTTAGGTAAACCACACCATAAGTGTCACAAATGAATTAATTCACAAACAAATTCAGAATTAATTCATCTTGGGTTCAATCCAATGTATCATTCTGCCAATGAATGCATATATGTCTCTACCTGTGGAGTCAACTGCTCCGATAGTTAAGACTAGCCATCTCCTCAATTGGAATTGTAGATGACATAATAATCCTTCTTAGATTTAAACCAAATGCTCACTTTGATTCTTTTAGGAGATTACGGACTTGTTTAGATTATTTACTGAAGTAAGTTGTATTTCTCTTAATTTAAACGTTCTTACAATGCCAATTATCATCAGTATGAAATTAGATAACCAATGAGCTCATATTTCTTGTCACAATTTTGCTATGCATACAAAATATGAAAGACAAAAATACAAAAGACATAATAGTAAAATGTGAAATTTATTTATTCATCATTCAAATACATAGAAAACAATTACATGTTTACTATAATATAGGCACATTTTTCAACATGACCACCCATGCAAATGCAATTATGACATACAACCAGTGAAGCACATCATGCTTATCAATAACAGTTCAGTACAATGGCATGCTTTTCAGTAAATAGTAGCGAGGTATGCCTTGTATACTTTCAAGTAACAGAATCAGTGGCATGTATACATGCTCTCAATGCAAACAATGTCATACATGGTATACAACACAATTACGTACATAACACAACTTCAGTAATGGAAAATTTATATGCACATTAAACAGTAATACAAAATCTAGCATGCTAAACACGCATTCCATTCACAATTTCATCACCCAAACAAGACATTTAATAATCAGGCTTTCTATTTAATTACGTACATTTCTCGGCACCTCACTTATTTTCATTTAGGTCATTCGGCCGAACCAAAATTAGCAATCAAATGACATTATTTAAATATATTTATTTAAGTTTTAGGTTATTTAGACTTAAGAAGACCCACACCTAATAAGTGCAAATTCAAAACGATCATATAACCAGAGCGGAACAAATCATAATATCACCAAGATTTTCATAACGATCGAATAACAAAACAGTGTATGTATGTTTGTGCCAATGCAATGTTTTCTAGAAAAATAATATGCAGATTTTTTAGAAACCATCCTACCCAACTCCACTACACACCAAAATAGAGTTTTTCCCAGAACTCATCCAACCAAATCACACCAACAGATAGTTGTGGGCAATGCCACCAGAATTGCAGTTAAAACTGTCAGATCATAAATATGTGGTCAAGCCACTATGTTGCAGCCAAGCTGTCAAAACAAATTGTGGATAAACCACTAGATAATGCAGATCATTGAACTGCTAGAACTTCCTCCTTCTACATCAACCCAAACCCCATGTAAAGTGTCATGGCATGCATATTCAAAATCAGAATGATAAGTATGTAGGACATGCTGTCGTACAATAACAACAATAGAAGACATGAGAGTCAATGCTTAGCAAAACAGATTGATCAAATCTTAATGATTCATATTAGATTTGCCACAAAATCACATACATGGTTACATATCAGAATCAGTGTTAGACACAATAACATATTCAGATATCACATGTCCTCATCCAACACAGCAACACATAAATGAATCATCAAAATTAACAGAGCATAGATTATACCTGAATAAATCACATAACATATTCAGATATCACATGTCTTCATCCAAAATAGCAACACAGAAATGAATAATCAAAATTAACAGAGCATGGATCCTACCTGAATAAATCACATTCCTTAAACACATCCCAGACAAAAACACATTATTCACTAAAAGAATATACTCACTTAGCTTATATCATATCAGATATACGAACAGATAACAAATTATACATCAATAGTTCATCAAATATAAAGTTTAATAGCTTATTTCAGATCGTACAGACCCTAAGGAAGGCCTGCACTCAATTCAAAAGACATTTACAGCCTTAGGGAAAAATAATGATTTTTGGCCCAAAAGTCCGTGTGGATTCACACGGCTTGGATGGCTGGCTCGTGTGGTTCACACGGCCTAGCACACACTCGTGTAGCCCTCATAATACCATACATAGCGTGTGACATGATTGTGTGGCTCAAAAATAGTGAGTTACACGGTTTAGCACATAGCCAAGCGTACGACTGCATGACTCAGATCTCAAAATACCTCTCATACGGCCTGGGCACACGCCCTTGTGACTCTAATTCCAAAATAATGAGTTACACGGCCTGGCACACGATTGTGTAGCGTCAACAACCATGTTTTCCAGCATTCAAAATTTGCAGAAAATTGGGTTTTCAGTACACACCTAATACGGTTTTGACGTAGAAGCAACAAAGATGATTCTAGGACCTAACAATGACATTACATTAACCAAATCAGACAATTAAACCGAATCAAACCGTTTGAATTAAAATCCAACTGAGGTCATGTTGAACATTACCTCAACACAAGATCTCAAACAGAAGTTAAACGTTTACCCTCTCTCATAAACTGTAATGCAAAACTTAAATCGCTGAAGGAACGTCACTTTCAAGATCCTCGCCTAACAAATCTTATGTAAATCATAAACTTGCTTCTCATAAAAAAACATAACTTCATTTATCACAACTCAAATAAACCAACTCAATAGGACTTGGTGCAACGAATACGAAAAGATTCAAATACAATTTAACAAGGCACAAGAAAAGAAATATACAATTGAAGTGAAGAGAAGCAAAAACAAAAAAAATGGAAAATAGAAGGGAAGGAGAAAAATGTTTTGGAAAAAAGAATGGGAAAAGGAAGTTAATTAACCTTTTAAAAGAAAACAAAACAAAACAAATGCAGAGATTCGAACTCAAGACCAAAGGTATACAGACACCTAACCATTGAACCAGTAGGCTCATTCTTGACATCAATTAATCGAAATATCATTTATGCCAGATGGTCAGTGGTTGAGGTTACAACAAAAAGAACAAAAATTTCCAAATATTAAATTTGAACACATGACCTCAAACACACATCTAGAGCACTTACCCATTGAGACAAATTAATTTACTTGCACAATTTCTGAAATTTGAACTCAAAATCAAGAGATGGTCATCCTTGGTTTAACTAACTCAACTTCTTTTAACTCGGTTTTTTGGATGTTACGTCATTTATACTTCTTAGGCCTATAAATAGAGACTTTGAAGAAGCACTGTATATACTTCTATTGATCAATAAAATACGCTCTTTTTCTTTGCTCTCTCATTCTCTTTGTTCTTTACTTTCTGTCTTTTTATTTTATAACACTTATCAACACAGTTCTCTTTTAATTGTTTTTCCCCATAAGTCACAAAAATACCCCAAAATTTATTATTTTCGATTGCTTCCTAGAGTTGATGCTATTTCAATTGAGGCTTGCGCTTTATAGGTAATCATTAGAGCCTTTAACCACTTAGTACTCTTGATAATAACCAAGGTGATGACAATGATGTTAAAGATCTTTAGGTATATTCTACTATAATTTATTATACATGTTTATTATGATTGGAGACTAATCATGACAACATGAATAGATAGATTTTGATTTGAAGTCCACGTATGTGTGCGATGGTGATTATGAAATAAAGAATTATTTGAGGCATTTAGAAGTCTGTCCTACTAGATTTGTTGCATTCCTAAAAAAGTAAATGCAAACATAAAGAAAATAAAAGATATAACCATGAACCACTAAAAGTGGGAACACAGTAATAAATAAGAGAACAATGAGAGTTCTCAATATAACTCTTCAAAGGGTAAAGATAACTTATGTTATCAATGTAATATGAAAGATTATTGGCCACATATGTAGCGTATGCCCAAATATTTTGTTTCTATTAATATTCTTTGAGGAAGGATATGAGAATGTAGTAATGAATTCTATTATTACATATAGAAAATATTTATCTTGTTTGGTACTGAAACAAACAAATATTATTCCAATATTTGGTAGTACAAAATTAGTCGAAAGCTCCAAAAGAGCTAATTTATTAATATCTTGTGATGGTTAATCCATTGGTTTCAAAAGATATTTATAATGGATATCATATTGAGATTGTGAATGAAAAAAAGATTATATTTCATATGAATCACAATTGCTATAAGTATCTATTTTGAAGGGATGAAACAAAGGGAGGATTGAGTTATTGATTACTCTTGTTAGTAAATTTAATTGACTGTGACTATCTTTATGATCTTCTTTTGTCATCATGCTTATTAAGGGATTGAAAGAAAAATATTTGACTATGAAAGATATACTTATGAGTAATAGAATATGATAATTTTATCTAAAGCTCGTTATGGTTGGATGCACTTGAAGTTGCAAGTTTTTTTTAAAAAAAACTGTGAGTATAACTCTATATTATTCAGAATAAGTTCCCAATTAAAATTACGTGGAAAAATATTATTGATGAGAACTTGCAAGAGAGAAAACTTATGTATGAAAAGTCATTGGTTATATATCTGTTTTACACTTGGAAAATAGTGATTTAGACTTCACATTGATTTGGACATTTCTAGTAGTAGATGTCACAATAGTTCTTATATATGGATACAAAGTAAAAGGAATAACAGTAAAATTATCAATTTGTCACAATTTATATTTACATTATTAGTACAATTGAAATGCATGTTAAAGTAAACCAGAAGTTTACTGATACAAATGCATTTACTACTTGGCGTGACCAGTTATACCATCCTGAATCATATATGATTCGAAAATTAATTTAGAATTCATATGAACATTTATTAAAGAACCAGAAGATTCTTTAATTTAAAGAATTATCATTTGTTGCGTGTTCTCAATGAAAATTTATTATTAGAAATTCACTAGTTAAAGTTGAGATTTAGTGTCTTACATTTCTAAAATGAATATGGGATCATTCATCCACCATGTGTATGGCTTTGATATTATATAATTTTGGTAGATGCATCCACAAAATAATCACATATGTGTTATCAATTTGCAACTTGTCATTTGCAAGATTGCTTGTTTAAATAATTATATTCAGATTATGCAACTAAGGCAATTCATCTTGCTAAAGCTAATGAGCTTATATCTTAATCTTTTATTAATTGAGTTTGAAAAACTTTTGTAAAAGTTTGTTATTTATGTGCATAATGGTTTAGAGAAATTATTGATTGAACACATCTGATTAATGTCTAAAGCATTACTTACGAGAACTAAACTTCCTATTTCAACATGAGATTATGTTGATTTATGTGTTGTACGCATCAAGCCAATAAGTTATAAATACTCCCCATTACAATTGATTTTTGGTAAAGAGCTACATATTTCCCATCCTTGAACTTTTGTATGTGCATATATATTCCAATTAATCCACCACAACGCACAAAGATGAGTGAATCCTCAAAGAAAATTGGGAATATATATTAATTACAAGCCTCCTTGTATTATTATCTGTTTTAAATGTTTTGAAGATTCAATTATGACATGATTTGTGATTAGTATTTTGATTCGATAGTTTCCCTGACATTAGGGGGAAAGAAATAATAACTTGTAATGAGTTAGGGGGAGAGTAATTTGAACCAAAATTTCAATAGGGATAACTCATTACAAGTTCCAAATATGAAAATTCTCATAAAAGAAAATAATTCTTCTAGATAGTCATATAGTGGAGGCAGGTGCTTTAGAAGAGACCCAAGACATAACTAAAACTCTAGAAGAGATTCAAATATCTGAAACTAAAATTAAATATTAAATAGTGAAAATAAATAAATCTCGCTAAGTTATGTCAATTCAAGTAAATGTCGAACCGATAATAAAAGTGGTCAACAATGGTTTTTCATGCAATATTATTGTTGAAATATTGAAATAAAAAGAGGATATTGAATAAATCTATTAAGAAATATAAATATGGAATAAATTATTAAAAATAGAAAGACACAACTCAAGTACAATTAAATTCGTGGAGTTTTTGGACCTGTAGTCCAAATATCTAAAGGTATAAAGCTAGTGAGGTACAAATGAGGTAGTTTTGCAAAAATAGAATAAAATATGAAGTTTTTGCTAAGTCCTGGCATTGATTATGAAAAGATATAATATTCTTTTGTGGTGGATGTAATAACCTTTAGATATATTATTAAATTAGCGGTTCATAAAAGATTTAACTTGTGTCCAATAGTTATTGTTACAACCTTTTATTAATCACAATATAGTAATGTTTATATTAAAACCCTTGAAGGATTTAAAATGCTAGAAGCATATTGAAATTCTGGGAAATTATTCGTTTATATGAATTGAAATAATTGAATATATGTGGTAAATTTGACTTAGTCAATAGCAGTTGAAAGAGGATCATAAAATGATCCAAAATACCTATTTGTATTTTTATAGAGAGATCATGATTAAAGTTGGTTATGATTATTGTTAAAACTCTGGAAGAGGTCAAAATATATTTCCCCCAAATTTCCCCTTACTCATGACATTCAAAAGAATGGTGATATAAATGCTTAGCAAATACATTCAAATAGTCATTTGAAAAGTAAGTATTCAAGATTGAATACATAGAATATGAGATATTATGTGATGTTTTCACGAGGGGGAGTAAATACGCGCTATACTCTTTTTCCCTTAACCGAGGTTTTATCCCATTGGGTTTTCCTGGTAAGGTTTTTAATGAGGTAGCATATTATGTGTATTATAGATATGTGTACTCATTTTCCTTCACTAGGAATTTATTTTTCCCACAAGGTTTTTTATCTTAGGAAGGTTTTAACAAGACACATTATCTACAAATGGACATCCAAGAGGGAGCGTTATGAATATTTTATTAAGTGGATGTCCATCAAGATCTAGATAAGTTTTGATATAATTTAAATTCTAATAGTCAATAGAAGTAGATCTCTACTTCATTTATACTTCTTATGCTTATAAATAAAGACTTTGGAGAAGAATTGTATATATTTCGATTGATCAAAAAAATACACTATCTTTCTTTACTCTCCCATTCTCTTTGTTATTTATTTTGTCTTTTTATTTTATAACATAAAGATAAATAGCTTTACATTATTTATTTCATAATATGAGGTTTCATTGGAGTGAAATTCTACTTATCTACCTCAATCACACTAGTTTGGTTTACATGGATGAGGCTATATGATGAAGATTGTAATTTGGTTTTATTTGGAGAATAAAGAGAGCAAATTGTAATAAATGCATGAAATAGTTGTAAGAGAAATAAATGTTCAGCTAGGCTTATTTGATAATAAAATGTGATGAAAAATGATTTACGAGCCTAGGGGCAAAATCATAATTTTGCCAAAGTGTAAGGGCAAAATGGTCATTTTTGCCTAAGAATAGATTTTGATGTATTATGAATTATAAAGTGAACGAATGAGTGAATTTCATTATTATAGATCAAGAAGAGCGCGGAAACAACCTTGACCGAGGAAAAGGCAAGGTTACGGACTAGACCGCCAAATAGCGCATTTTGCACCGAGGTAAGTTTATGTGTAAACGATGCATCTTAAATACACATGTTTTTACTCATTGGTGCATAGTATGATTGAGAATATTTACAATTTAAATGGATTGAATCCGGTAGATATTGATTAATTTTCGTATGAACGTTGAAATAGATATGTAAATGTGGAATATTATTCGTAGTAATTAATGGTGGGCTGTGTGCGATACCACCTTAATTATTCTTGTTGGTGGGCTATGTACGATACCACCTTATTACCTATTCACGATGGGCTGTGTGTGATACCATCGTTTATATGAACATTTGGTGGGCTATGTGCGATACCACCGTAATTATTTTTGTTGGTGGGCTATGTGCGATACCACCCTATTAAAGATTGATGGTGGGCTATGTACGAAACCACCGAGTGATTGGTATTATTATGAATGGCTTATTGGAAAATTATGAAATGTTGTTTCATGTGATCATGTGGTGATAAGTGCAGGGATGTATGTTGAATAATATGAGCATTTGGCTTGTGATATGGTTGGAATGTGGTAAGAGATGAAATGAGTAAGCATGATCTTGGAATGTGGAATGTTCTTACTTATTATGAAATGCTATTTATTGATTAGCATATATTATGATGTTTATTCTCTTGTTTTAGAGTGTTAAAGAGTTGGGTCTGGATACGAAGATAATTGGAGGATCACCCACACTATCAGCTCATCTTAGTATATCTAAAATTAGCATTTTAAGTATGGCATGTATAGGGGCTAGACTAGGTGAATTGTTTTGCTATTTTAGCCAAGGGTGTATTGGCTCCCTTAGATGAACTCTTTTGTATAATGTCATAGTTGATGGCTTATTATGATTAATTTATGAAAATATGAGGTTATTCAAAAAAGTATTTGTTGCAAAAATTGACTTACTTGGTGATTTATTGTGTGGGATCATGTTGTGTGAGCTAGGGTGACAAAAAGAGCTTGGCAAATAGCCTTGTTCATGTTCGCACAGGTAGGTACACGGGCGTGTGTCTAGGCCGTGTAAGACACACAGGCAATCCCATGGGTGTGTGACGAGGCTGTGTGTCCCCTGCATGTTAGTGTTTCAAGTTAGTGTCAACCACGGGCTAGCCACACGGGCGTGTGCCTAGGTTGTGTGTCCCTTATGAGGTTGCTAACATCACAAACAGAATACCCAGGTTTTTACACACGGGAGTGTCTAGGCCGTGTGGAGCACACGGGCTAAGAACACGAGCGTGTGTCCAGCCGTGTGAAATCCCCTCTAGGTTCGAAGTGAAAATAAATCCCACACGGGCTAGGGACATGGGCGTGTATAACCACACGGCCTGCCCACACGGGCGTGTAGCCCTTGTTTAGACAAAAAATTTTAAGTGCACGAAAGTTCCCAGTTGGATTTCGAAACCCTCCGTATGCATGTTTAAGTCTCCATAGGCCCTTAAGGAGGATGTTTTGATTATAAATGAGAAATTTTATGGTTTAAAGTTGCATGACCAAATGAGTTAAGTACGGTAACGCCTTGTACCTGGTTCCGACGTGGAATACGGGTAAAGGGTGTTACATTTAGTGGTATCAGAACTACGATTTAGTCGATTCTCGGACTACCATAACGTGTGTAAGAGTCTAGCTATGCATGCCATAAGCGTATATTGATAATGCGGTGGCTTCTTATAATTCTAAACTTTGTTTTTATAGTAAATGGATCCCGATCGAGCTGCTACTGATGACGCAGATAGTAATGCACCAGCTCCCGTGCAAAGGACCGCGCCTGTAGAGAGTGGACCCGAGACTATGGGTCATGGAGAAGAGGCTCGGGAAGCCTTTCTCCAAATGATGAGTAATTGGTACACGGAGTATGTACGAGCGAATCCTAATGCTCAACCTCCTCCACCCCCACCTATACCACAACCAGTTCCTGTGGCTCCACAAGGTATAGATTTAGTGAGAATAACCAAGCCCCCTGTAGATAAGATTCGGAAGCAAGGGGCTGAGGAGTTTAGGGCTAATATAGATGATGACCCTAAGAGGGCGGAGTTCTGGCTTGAGAACTCAATGAGGGTATTTGATGAACTCTCTTGTACACCTGAGGAGAGCTTGAAATGTGCCGTGTCATTATTAAAGGACTCGGCCTATCATTGGTGGAAGACGTTAACTTCGGTGGTTCCAAGAGAGAGGGTAACGTGGGACTTCTTTTTGGAAGAGTTTCGAAAGAAGTATATAAGCCAAAGATTTGTGGACCAGAAACGGAAAGAGTTCCTTAAATTGAAGCAGGGAAAAATGACTGTGGCAGAATATGAGCGCGAGTTTGTTAAGCTCAGCAAGTATACACAAGAGTGTGTGTTTATAGAAGCTATCTTGTGCAAGAGGTTTGAAGATGGGCTGAATGAGGATATCAGACTACTAGTTGGGATTTTGGAGTTAAAAGAATTTGTGGTGTTGGTTGATAGGGCATGTAAGGCCGAGGAACTGAATAAGGAAAAGAGGAAAGCCCTGAGTGAGGCCCGAGATGCAAGAAAAAGACCAATGAGTAAGTTATACCAAGCTCAATCAAAGAAGTCTAAGGAGATGAACCCTCGGACAACTGCATCAGTTGGATATTCAAATCGAGATCGAGGTAATACATACTCAGGCTTGAGAGTTCAAACTACCTCGATGGCAAGTGTGGGCAATCCAAAGTCCAAACCGGAGTGTCCAAATTGTGGAAGGCAACACACTGGGGAGTGTTGGGGGAATAACCGAAACTGTTACAAGTGTGGTTCGCCCGATCGTTTCATCCAGAATTGCCCTGAGAGGGATGGCAAGGAAAGAAAGCAAGAGATAAGATCAAGCAATGTATCTTCGAGGGGTAGATCAAAAAAGAACCCAAGAGGAGGGACTAGTAGTAGAGGAGCGCCTCGAGATTCTGCTGTGAGACCGGAGGGTCGAGCACCTGCAAGGACTTATGCCATTCGCGCTCGTGAAGAGGTATCATCTCCCGATATGATAACGGGTACTTTTTCTCTTCATGATACCTTTGTTATTGCTTTGATTGATCTGGGGTCTACCCAATCGTACATTTACATGAGATTGGCATCTCGTATGAGTATGATTTTTGAGTCTACAAAATTTGTAGTAAAGGTGTCAAACCCGTTAGGCAAAAACGTGCTAGTTGACAATGTGTGTAGAAATTGTCCTTTGACAATTAGAGGTCATTGTTTTCCTGCAAATCTTATGTTGTTGCTATTTGATGAGTTTGACTTGATTCTTGGTATGGATTGGTTGACTGCTCATAGTGTTTTAGTGAACTGTGGTAATAAATTTATTGAATTGAAACGTGAAAATGGAGATGTTATTCAGGTTGAATCAGGTAGGTCAGATAGTTTACCTGCGATAATTTCATCTATAGTAGCTGAGAGATACTTTAGAAAGGGAAATGAGTCATACCTCGCCTTTGTGTTGAATGTTCAAAAATCAGAGGTAAAAATTGAATCAGTGCTGGTAGTATGTGAGTATCCAAATGTATTCCCGGAAGAGTTACCCGGATTACCCCCAGTTAGGGAGGTAGAGTTTTGGATTGAGTTAGTCCCGGGTACGGCACCTATTTCGGTTGCTCCGTATAGAATGGAACCATTGGAGTTGAAAGAATTGAAAGCTCAGTTGCAAGAGTTAACGGACAAGGGTTTTGCAAGACTGAGCTTTTCACCGTGGGGTGCTTCGGTACTTTTTGTAAAGAAGAAAAATGGGTCGATGAGATTGTGTATGGACTATAGATAGCTCAACAAGGTGACAGTAAAGAATAAGTATCCTTTACCAAGGATAGATGACTTATTCGACCAATTGTAGGGAGCTACGGTGTTCTCCAAGATAGACCTAAGGTCTGGCTATTACCAGTTGAGGGTTAAGGAGCAAGATGTGTCGAAAACTGCAATTCGGATGAGGTATGGCCATTATGAGTTTCTTGTTATGCCATTTGGTTTGACAAATGCTCCTGCAATTTTTATAGATTTAATGAACCGTGTCTTCTGACCGTATTTGGATAAATCTGTGGTTGTTTTTATTGATGACATATTAATTTATTCTCGGAATGAGGGTGAGCATGCAGAGCATCTGAGAATTGTTTTGCAGACATTAAGAGATAAGCAATTGTATGTTAAATTTAGTAAGAGTGAGTTTTGGCTCCGAGAGGTCGGATTTCTAGGACACATTGTGTCGGAAGATGGTATTAGAGTTGATCGGAGTAAGATCTCGGCTATAGTGGAGTGGAAACCGCCAAGAAATGTGTCGGAAGTCAGAAGCTTTTTGGGTTTAGCGGGGTACTATAGACGGTTTGTGAAGGGATTCTCCATGATTGCTACCCCGATGACGAAACTGTTGCATAAAGATGTTAAGTTTGAATGGACTGAAAAATGTCAACAGAGTTTCGAGAGATTGAAAACATTGTTGACTGAGGCACCAGTTTTGGTACAACCTGAGTCGGGGAAAGAATTTTTGGTTTATAGTGATGCGTCATTTAATGGTCTCGGCTGTGTGTTGATGCAAGAGGGCAAGGTAGTCGCTTACGCCTCGAGACAACTAAAACCGCATGAGAAGAATTATCCGACTCATGATTTAGAGTTGGCTGCAATTGTTCTCGCTTTGAAGATTTGGCGTCATTATCTATATGGTGAGAAGTGTCGAATCTTCACCGACCATAAGAGTCTAAAGTGCTTGATGGACCAAAAGGATTTGAATTTGCGACAATGACGATGGCTCGAATTATTGAAGGATTATGAGCTAATAATCGATTACCATCCGGGAAAAGCGAATGTAGTCACG
Source organism: Gossypium australe (assembly GCA_005393395.2). Taxonomy (NCBI): domain Eukaryota; kingdom Viridiplantae; phylum Streptophyta; class Magnoliopsida; order Malvales; family Malvaceae; genus Gossypium; species Gossypium australe. The sequence continues at coordinate 111,653,951 of CM016619.1, forward strand.
GATGCCTTGAGCAGAAAATCTTTGTATGCTTTGAGAGCTATGAGTACGAACTTAGCGTTGTCTGATGATGGAGTTATATTGGCCAAGATGAGGGCTAAACCGTTATTTATTCAACAGATATGTGAAGCTCAAAAGAATGATAGTGAGATGCAAGCTAAGAGGGCTCAGTGTGAATTGGGAAATGATTCTGATTTTTGGGTGAGCCCAGATGATTGTTTGATGTTTCATGACAGGATTTGTGTACCTAAGGATGATGAGTTAATCCGGAAGATATTAAATGAAGCACATAATGGTTACTTGTTAGTACATTCGGGCAGCACGAAAATGTACAATGATCTGAAGAAATTTTATTGGTGACCGAGTATGAAAAGAGACATCTCTGAGTTTGTGACAAGATGTTTTATCTACCAACAAGTGAAAGCCGGGCATTAAGTACCTTCGGGATTACTTCAGCCAGTGAGGGTCCCAAAGTGGAAATGGAATCGGATTACCATGGATTTTGTAACGGGGTTGCCTATGACTCTGAAAAAGAAAGATGATGTGTGGGTTGTTGTCAATAGATTAATGAAGTCAGCTCACTTTATACTGGTGTGAGTAGATTATTCGCTTGATAAGTTGGCCGAGTTGTATATTGCTGAGGTAGTGAGATTACATGGGGTGCCTACATCTATTATCTCGGATAGAGATCTGAGATTTACTTCTAGATTTTGGAAGAAGTTGCAGGAAGCCTTGGGAACAAGGTTAAATTTTAATACTGCATTCCATCCTCAAACCGATGGCCAATCTGAAAGGGCAATTCAAGTTCTTGAGGATATGCTCCGATGCGGTGTGTTAGAATTCGAAGGTAGTTGGGAAAGATACCTACTTTTGGTCGAATTTTCCTACAACAACAGTTATCAGTCAAATATATGGATGGCACCGTACGAAGCTTTATACGATCGTAAGTGTCGGACTCCCTTATATTGGACCGAGCTGAGTGAGAAGAAAATTCATGGGGTTGATTTAGTTAAAGGGACCAAAGAGAAGGTGAAGGTGATCCGTGATAGTTTGAAAGCTACTTCGAACCGACAAAAGTCGTATGCAGATTTAAAAAAGAAAGAAATCGAGTTTCAAGTGGGCGATAAAGTATTTCTGAAAGTATCCCCGTGGAAGAAAATATTGAGATTTGGTTGAAAGGGCAAATTAAGTCCACGATTCATAGGGCCGTATGAGATTACCGAAAGGATTGGGCTAGTGGCATACCGATTAGCTTTGCTGGTAGAGTTAGAGAAAATGCACAACGTATTTCATGTGTCAATGTTGCGACAATATAGTTCTGATCCTTCGCATATGATCCCTCCAACAGAAATTAAGATATGATCGGACATGACTTATGAAGATGAGCCAATTAAGATATTGGCTCGGGAGATTAAACAGTTGAGGAATAAGAGCATAGCCTTAGTAAAAGTGTTATGGAAAAAACACGGTGTGGAAGAAGCTATGTGGTAACCGGAAGAAGCCATGAGAGAACAATATCCAAACCTTTTTATTGGTAAGATTTTCAGGGACGAAAATCTCTAAAGGAGGGGAGAGTTGTAACAGCCCGATTTTGGGGCTAGTAGGAATAGTGGTTTCGGGACCACTAATTCGAGGTTGAGGAAAATTATTTTCACATTATTTTATGTGTTATAACATGTTTATAATGATGCATGAGAATTTTGGTGCTTTAATTTTAGTGATTGAAGGCTTAATTGCAAAAAAGGACTAAATCGCATAAAGTGCGAAAGTTTCAAATTTCAAGCTAGAGGTGTCTAATAGTTAAAGGATATAAAAAGGGAGGTCCTTAAAGTGAAATTAGGCCATTAAATGTGTGTTGGCTGACCATATAGACTAGGAAGACAAGAGCATTAAATTTTGGTCAAATTTGGTGGAAATTAAGTGATAAAAAAATGAATAAAATATGATAAAAAAGAAGAAATATCATCTTTCACTATTCAAGTTTCTTCTCTACCGAAAATTGAAGAGAAGTATAGGATTTAGAGCTCAAAATTATCAGTCAAGCTATCTCCTTACAAGTAAGTGATTTTTATGGTTTTAGTTGATAATTTTTGTACTTTTGGAACCCCCAAAGCTTAAGCTAGCTAATGAGGGGACTAACTTGCAATATGGTTGAAAGTCTAGGGACTTGCCATGAGAGAGTTTATATTGTTTGCTGAGTTTTTATGGAAGAAAATGAATGTTAGAGAGATGAGAAACAACTTTTGTGAAAGGTGTTGTCATGAAAACACCTAAATGGGACTAAGTTGTAAATGTTGTAATTTTGTAATAAATGCATGAAATAGTTGGATTTGTGAGTAGTTGTAAGAGAAATAAATTTTCAGCTAGGCTTATTTGATAATAAAATGTGATGAAAAATGATTTACGAGCCTAGGGGCAAAATCATAATTTTGCCAAAGTGTAAGGGCAAAATGGTCATTTTTGCCTAAGAATAGATTTTGATGTATTATGAATTATAAAGTGATCGAATGAGTGAATTTCATTATTATAGATCAAGAAGAGCGCGGAAACAACCTTAACCGAGGAAAAGGCAAGGTTACGGACTAGACCGCCAAATAGCGCATTTTGCACCGAGGTAAGTTTATGTATAAACGATGCATCTCTTAAATACACATGTTGTTACTATTGGTGCATAGTATGATTGAGAATATTTACGATTTAAATGGATTGAATCCGGTAGATATTGAATAATTTCGTATGAACGTTGAAATAGATATGTAAATGTTGAATATTATCCGTAGTAATTAATGGTGGGCTATGTGCGATACCACCTTAATTATTCTTGTTGGTGGGCTATATGCGATACCACCTTATTACCTATTCACGATGGGTTGTGTGTGATACCATCGTTTATATGAACATTTGGTGGGCTATGTGCGATACCACCGTAATTATTTTTGTTGGTGGGCTATGTGCGATACCACCCTATTAAAGATTGATGGTGGGCTAAGTGCGAAACCACCGAGTGATTGGTATTATTATGAATGGCTTATTGGAAAATTATGATGTGCTGTTTCATGTGATCATGTGGTGATAAGTGCAGGGATGTATGTTAAATAATATGAGCATTTGGCTTGTGATATGGTTGGAATGTGGTAAGAGATGAAATGAGTAAGCATGATCTTGGAATGTGGAACGTTCTTACTTATTATGAAATATTATTTATTGATTAGCATTATGATGTTTATTGTTTACATGTAAACTTACTCCCTTTCTTTTCCCTTGTTTTAGAGTGTCAAAGAGTCGGGTCGGGATACAAAGATAATTGGAGGATCACCCACACTATCAGCTCATCTCGGTATATCTAGAATTAGCATTTTAAGTATGGCATGTATAGGGGCTAGACTAGGTGAATTGTTTTGTTATTTTGGCCAAGGGTGTATTGGCTCCCTTAGATGAACTCTTTTGTATAATGCCATAGTTGATGGCTTATTATGATTGATTTATGAAATTATGAGGTTATTCAAAAAAGTGTTTGTTGCAAAAATTGACTTACTTGGTGATTTGTTGTATGGGATCATGTTATGTGAGCTAGGGTGACAAAAAGAGCTTGGCAAATAGCCTTGTTCATGTCCAGACGGGTAGGTACGTGGGCGTGTGTCTAGGCCGTGTGAGACACACGGGCAGTCCCATGGGTGTGTGACGAGGCTGTGTATCCCCTACATGTTAGTGTTTCAAGTCAGTGTCGACCACGGGCTAGCCACACGGGCGTGTGCCTAGGCCGTGTGTCCCTTATGAGGTTGCTGACATCACAAACAGAATACCCGGGTTTTTACACACGGGCGAGGACACGGGCCAAGAACACAGGAGTGTGTCCAGCCGTGTGAAAACCCCTGTAGGTTCGAAGTGAAAATAAATCCCACACAAGCTAGGGACATGGGCATGTGTGACCACACGGGCGTGTCCCACTTCACACAGGCGTATGGCCCTTGTTTAGACAAAAAATTTTAAGTGCACAAAAGTTCCCGGTTGGATTCCGAAACCCTCCGTATGTATGTTTAAGGCTCCATAGGCCCTTAAGGAGAATGTTTTGATTGTAAATGAGAAATTTTATGGTTTAAAGTTGCACGACCAAGTGAGTTAAGTACAGTAACGCCTTGTACCCGGTTCCGGCGTGGAATACGGGTAAGGGGTGTTACACCTTGAGCTTCTACAAATTTTACAATTTGACCCAGGTAAGTTCGTAGGGTTAAATTTTATTAATTATATTGAATTGGTGAATGATATTATGTATTTTAGTATATTGTTGAAAAATGGAATATTGTTAAATTATAAATTTGAAGTGAATATCCTGTTTAAATAGAACGTGGGATTGAGTACAATCGTTGTGTGGCGAAAGACAGCAAAGGAAGAATTGACAGCAAATTACCTAAGTAAATCGTGGTTCAGCATTTGTTGAGAACTTTCGTGTTTATTTTCCGTTTAGCTCTCACGAGCTTCTGTTTAACTCATATGAGTTTCCGTTCAACCCTAATGGGTTTCCGTTCAGCTCTTATAAGCTTCCGTTCAACCCTTATGGGTTTCTATTTAGCACTTATGTGCTTCTGTTCAACTTTCGGGCTTCTAAAAATGATGGACTCATATTCGTAAGCCGTTCTCCGATTTGGTAAGACTTGGTAAGTGACTTATGTAATTGAAATTGAAAGATTTATTGTTTATTATTGATATTGATTTGAAATAAGTGAGTTCATCAATTAAGGTTGTGATTGACAGGAAGATTGCATGAATAATTTTGTAAATTTGATTTGTTATATTCGGTTCGGTAAGATTTATGTTTAACCTATTGAACTTACTAAGCTTCATTAAGCTTTCTTGTGTTGTTTAATGTCTTTGTAGATAAACGTGAGGTTAGGAGATCGGATCAACACCTCAAGTCACACTATCCAGCTAATCCTGGTAGTCTTTGAAACGTATTTTATGGTTTATATGGCATGTATAGGGTTGGAATGGTTTTAAGTAAAGTTAGTTTGTGCAAATGTTTAAAAATCACATTTTGTTATATAATTCCCATCAAATTATATATGTATGGTTTAATCATGCTTGATATATGTTTAGAGTGGTTAAATGATGAATAGCTTATAGGCATATATATGAATGTGTAATATATTTTAATTTGTATAATAAATCAAATATGTGGTTTGATCAATATGGTAAATTAAAAATGCTAGGATGTAGGTGGTAATAACATATGTTTAAAGTTTGATTTAGTTGTATTGAGGGATTTGTTATGGCTTATGAGAGTTTTAATTTGAAGTGTTTAGGTTGGAATTTAAAAATGGGTGAGAAAAGTGGCCTTGAAATGGCCAATTTTCGTCCACACGGGCAGAGACACGGGCGTGTGTCTCAGCCGTGTGTGACACACGGCCAAGCACATGGGCGTGTGGTCTAGCCGTGTGTCCCCTGCATCCTTAAAATTTAGAAACAGAATGCTCAGGTTTTTGCACACGGCCTAGCACATGGGCGTGTGGCTTGGCTGTGTGACCTCTGCACCTTAATTTCATAACACACGGCCTAGCACACGGGTGTGTGACTTGGTCGCCGTGTGACTTGGTCGTGTGCCCTAAGTCAAATAGTTACACGGGCTGGGACACGGCGGTGTGCCTCACATCAAATGTCCACACGGCCTAAGACACGGGAGTGTCTCTTGGCCGTGTGAGCCACACGACCTGGCCACACGGGTGTGTGTCCCCTGCACCTAAGAAAAATTTTGAAATTTCGGGAAAAATTCTCTGAGTTTCCGGTTTAGTCCCGATTTATTTCTGATGTGTATTTTGGGTCTCGAAGGCTCATACAATGGACAATATGAGTGATTTAAGATTGGTTTCTGATATATATATATATATATATATATATATATATAAATGATATGAAATGCTTGTATTTGAATGAAAAGTTTGGTAATACTCTGTAACCTTGTTCCAGAGACGGATAAGGGTTAGGTATGTTACAATTTATTTGTAATCATTGTGTATTTTGATTATAATCAAACTATAGTAATAGTTTAAGCAAAACTTTGTAATTGAATCCCTCGTTTGAGAGAGTTCTTTCGTTGTAATTAATGAGAGTTAGGTTGCAATAAACATAAGCGAGTAGAGTTTTTTCTTTTTTTAAATTTAATCATATGAGAATGGGATTGTAACAAGTGTGAGTAAAGTTATGTTTAAATAATCTCTTTTACTATAAAAATTATAATTGGTTATTCTTTAAGAAAAATCCTATCCAAGATTACATAATTGGTTATGTTTAAATTGTTTCTATAATTCACTATAACAACTTAAGTTGTAAATACATTCAACAATCCTAGATGTTGGTTGGGAGATAGGAAGTCAGCTTTATACAAGACCCACTTTGTGTTCATCTAATCCTTAAATGAAACCAATCCAAATTTTCTTCTTCTTCCGAATGTTGCGGGGGAAACACAACATCTCTTCACCCCCATTAAGACATGTATATGATATTAATTTTAATAATTCATATCAGACATGTTTATTTATTTATAGTATCTATATATGTATTATATCCCATATTGTATAGTATTTTTAATTTTTAATGTCCAAAATTATAATATCCATCAAAATTTCAATTAGGATATACATACATATTTTTTAAATCAACTAAAAAATTATTTAAATTTAATGTTGACAGGCCATTACACTAAGGATATACGGGCAAAACAACATTCTTTTTTCTGAGTTTAGTAACATTTCTCAATTTAATTTCTATTTTTTTTAGTTCATATTAATCACAAAATTAGATAACTTAACAGGACATAATTTTAGAATATCATGCCATCACATAAATTAAAAGTGAGAAAATTTGTCAAAGTTATGAGATTAATTTAAACAAAAAAAAAAATCAAATTAAAAGATTAAATATTCACTTATAGAAAAGATATACATTTAAAGAAGAAAAATAGTAAGAACTGTTGGCTACTCTCTTTTTCCTCGCTTCACTTCACAGCAAACATTTTGGGATCAAAGATTTCATTAAAAGTCAAAAGGATGAGTAAATTTGTCACATTAAAATTAAAACCAAATGTTAAAAAGCCGCCCCCCATCCGGCAGCCATTGTTTTAACATTCTTGTCAACATAACTGACACACTGCAGAGTTAAAATTAGGTTAGCCTTCCAACATCAAACTGTAATGCTATATATATGCACTTTTTTTGTTTGTTTGTTTGGATTTATGGTGTTTTTGGTTTGAGTTTTATTGGTACAAATGATTAGGTAATTGTGAAAGATTAAAAATGTAAATTAAATGATTGTCATGTGGGATTATAGGAAGTGAGTCTTCATTGTCTTTCATCCATTTTCTATGGGTGGCTGTGAGTAGATTGATTTGTTCTTTTTTCTTTCTTTCTTTCTTTTTTTTTTTTTTTCGCAAAACAGTTATAGATATATATATATATATATATTATACTATTTTTTTTAATTTAAGCTCTAAATTTAAATATTTCTGAATTTTGACAATTTTCTTAAATTTGAACCTATCGTGGCATTATAATTTTTTTATAAAAGAGGTGATAATATGCATTATTAAAAATTGAATATTGTTTATTGTATTAAATTAATTAAAAAGGAAAGAATAAAGCAGGGTTGGATAGAAGTATAAGTGAAGGAAAATGATGCCAAACATGTTGTTTTCATTTTATTGATAATTTTATGCTATCAACATGAAGTCATGTTTTTGAAATTATTTGATGCTTCTCCCCCAACCCATTTCTTTTGGTTTCTAATTTAATTAGCCGAATGAAAATGGGTCAATGTGTTCTAGAATCAGTGTTACCAATTATTACTTATTCTTGTTTTAAATTTTAATGCATCCATAATATATTGTATCCAATTATGTTCATTTAACATTTTTAAAATAAAAAAGCATTAGCCCACCATGAAACGCTTAATTATGAATCATTTTTTTTTTGAGTGGTTCTCACATATATGGATTAAATCCAACCTCTAATATGATTTTACTAATTAACTGGGGTTTGTCTATTTTACCTTTTCAACTTTTTGGGCTTTCTTTTTAATTTTAGTGGTAAATTTCGTCTTCTCACGCCCAAAGAAGAGTGAAAAATGTGTTTGAAAAATTAGCAAACTACTTAAAAAGAAAATGAAGAGGGCATTGTATACAAGAAGCATATAATTATTTTTTCCATATAAATTTTAAATATATTCGGATTTGAGAAGTGGTAGGTAAGTGAATGAATTACTATAAAAATCTCTAAAGCCTTCACAAAAATCCATAGACCCTGGCAGAAATTTTCCATTTTCTTTGTATTTTCTTGCATATTGCAAAAGCAAACAATTCATACAAACATGACAGTGAAGAAGATTACATGGAAATTTCTCATGTTAAGCTGTTACTATAGCAAGGACATCATCTCTCCATCTGATTCAGGGGAGAAGGATTCGAAACCATGTCAATTCCAAAGACTATCAGTGTCCGACGTAAGTGATCGGAGCTCGCCACTCTCTGTCGACGATCTCTCGACCTCTCTACTCGGCTCCAATCTTCATGTGTTTACCTTTGCAGAGCTAAGACTAATAACCCATAATTTCGCACGCTGTAATCTGCTCGGTGAAGGAGGGTTCGGACCGGTTTACAAAGGTTTCATTGATGACAAGCTTAGGCCTGGATTGAAGGCTCAGCCGGTTGCTGTCAAGGCACTGGACTTGTATGGCTTGCAGGGTCATAGGGAGTGGCTGGTTAGTTTAACTCATCAACTACAACATATAAATCTATATATGTAGCATGAGTGCTGATATGAGCATATGGTAACATTTTTAATTGCAGGCTGAAATAATCTTTCTTGGTCAACTGAGGCATCCTCATCTGGTTAAGTTGATTGGATATTGTTATGAAGAAGATAACAGAGTTTTAGTGTATGAATATATGCCAAGAGGAAGCTTAGAAAATCAACTCTTTAGAAGTATGTTGTTTTATTTCAGAGTGTGTGTATGTACATGTCTATATAGATCACTGCATTTATATTGGCCAACTTTTACAGGGTATTCAGCTCCCTTACCATGGTCTGCTAGGATGAAAATTGCCTTGGCAGCAGCAAAGGGCCTGGCTTTCCTACATGAAGCAGATAAACCAGTAATATTTCGGGACTTTAAATCTTCAAACATCTTGTTAGACTCAGTAAGTCCTTTTTTCTTGTCTATTTGTTTTAATAATTCCATGTAAGTGTTTGATGAAATTCTGAGAGAAAATAGTTCTCAAAAGGCTGACTGGGTGCCTGTGATTCTTATTTCAGGATTACAATTGCAAACTATCGGATTTCGGGTTAGCAAAGGATGGTCCAGAAGGCGAACAGACTCATGTAACGACCCGAGTTATGGGCACACAAGGATATGCAGCTCCAGAGTATATCATGACTGGTAAGCTGAACTAATGTTCATATACATATAAGTCTCTAAGTCGAAGCATATGACTAACCAAACCTAACCCGATTTTTATATGTTAATTTCAGGTCATTTGACAACAATGAGTGATGTGTACAGCTTTGGAGTGGTTCTCTTAGAGTTACTAACAGGGAAACGATCGGTGGACAATAGCCGGCCCGGTCGAGAGCAGAGCCTTGTGGAATGGGCAAGGCCATTGTTAAGGGACCCTAAGAAGCTTGATAAGCTAATAGATGCTAGACTTGAGAGACAATTTTCCAACAAGGGGGCTCAAAAGGTGGCTGCATTGGCATACAAATGCTTGAGCCACCAGCCAAAGCCAAGGCCTAGCATGGGCGATGTGGTCAAGATCCTGGACTCTGTTCAGGGGTTTGAGGATGAATTTGTTGGACCATTTGTTTATGTGGTGCCAAATGAAACCGATGATGACAAGGAGTTGTTTACGACAAAGGATTGCGGTGTAGAAAAACACGAACTACAGTGTTGTGGTTGGCGAAATCGGATCAAATTGCCTCTTTCTTTGGTAGCTAATGCTGAATCTCCATGTGGCATAAGCATTTGAGAAATTCAGATATATGTGGTCGAATTTATGTGGTTTAAAATGTAAATATTGTGAGGGCAGTTCAAAGAACAGCGAAATGAAAAACAAAGGTAGAAATTTCGAGTGGAAACAGCTCAGAGTTTTTTTTTTTCTTGGATAGAGGGTTTTTAGGAAAAAAATTAATTAAGTCTCTCCGTGAAATACACACTCAATTGAACCCTCAAACTCTCCAATTGCATTAATTAAGTCCTTTGGCCAACATTTGACGTGATGATTTATGTTAGTGTCAGCAAAAAATAAAAAAAATTCAAAATTCTTTAAAATGAAAAAAATTAAAAGTGGTTTTTTTTATTATTTTTTACTGGATACTATTATAAATTTTAATATTTTTAAATTTTATATAATTTTAAAAAACAGTCATCAATGAATCTAGATATATGGTAGTCTAGGTTCACATTGAATCTGGACAGAAGTATGTCTAGATTTATTTTGGACTTCAATTTTTAAATAGTTTTTATTAATTTTTTTAAAAAATAATATTTTTAAAATTTTATTTTTTTTAACTTTTTAAAAATTAAATTTTGAAATGAATGAAACAACCATTTGTCTTGCTTCATTCTAGTAAAAAATAAAAACAAATATTCCTTTTAAGTTTTTTTTTATTTTTAAAAGAATATTAAATTTTTTTGTTAACTTGACAGTTGACATAACATTATTACATCAGCAATTGTCACTAACATAGAATGTTATATCAGCCTCATTAATTGTAACGTCAACGTTGTAACAGTCAAAAATGAAAAATGTTGGTCAAAGAATTTAATTTATGTAATTTGAGAGTTTGAAAATTTAATTAAGTTTGTTTTTTGTGGAGTGACTTAATTGATATTTTTTGCAAAAATTAAGAGATTTATAAACCCTTTTAGTCTTTTTTTAAATAAAAAATCAGATAATTATATCATAAACATAGAATATTCGAAAGTATTTGCTGAGAAGTTGAAAATATTGTATGGAAGAAGTCATTTTGTGAAACTTGGTTGGTAAGATTTATGTTTGAAAAACAAAAGTTCTTTGACCCAATTTGGCCCTCTTTCAAGCAAAGATATTATTGAAGTGTTTTGAATGAAATATATATATTATTGCTTGACTTTTCCTATCTTGTAAATAGACAAAAACCTACTATAGACTTTAAAATAACAATTAAATTTCAAATAGTACCATGGTAATTAATTAAACTTTAAATATATATATTAAAATTTTAAACTCATTTTCATTAATAACATTGACTTTTAGAGGAAAAAAAGGGTTTTTTATAAAAATAACTTGAAATTTTTTATTAATTTCAAAATTGATCCACTTTTTTTATTATGTACGTAAATGGTCTGAAATTAATAGTGAAAATGGGTGGAGCCAAGGAGATTGACGTCACCCACTTGCCACGTCAACCAATCATTGGCTACTAGAATTAAAAAAAAAAATCAATTTTTTTGTGCAACCAATCTATTTAGTGTCACTTGTATAAATATCACCTCCAATACTACTATTTTCGTGTATTTTGTGGGCCAAAAAATAAATTTTGGGGAGGTGCCAATCTGTTTGGCATGACCAATGGTAGAATAGTGGTGGAGCCAAATAGATTGTCGTCACCACTTTTATTGCATTAAACTTTTTTTAAGTGATTTTTTTTTTAAACTCAAATTATTATTTTTATTTGGTGCTGCTATAGAGAATGGCATGACCATCATGCTGCCAACATTTTTTTTTTTATTTTTTTAAAATTATTTTCAGGCCTAACAACTAAATTTGTCAAAAATTGAAAAATAAAATCTTCATTAAGTTTTAAGACTATCTAGATAGCTAAAGTGTTGGAAAAATCATTTATAAAAAGCATTTTGTTGCACGGCAAAAAATCAAAAATTTTCATAAAACCAAACCTTTATTATGTTACCTATGACAATAGATTTTACCAAATTTAATACATATGTTTTTGAGATAGTAAGTTCTGTCGAATCCTGGTTTAATTTCGACCAAATGATCTTCTTTGTTATTTCTGATCCCTTACATACACAGACAGTGTGCTCCTAAAAAAACCGAACACAAAATGAAAATTGTAATTTTCTGGTAGGAAAAGTTCACTTTCTCTATGGGCAACCAAAACTGAAATTTGTATTCACAAAATTGAATTATAATTGCGAATTAGGTTACAAGTATAATCTTACTAATTTAATCACGAGTATTAATGAAAAATAGAATTTGTTTGCAACTTAATAAACTTTACCTCAATTTTAGCTGAGTATCTAGATATGACTTGCATTTCTATTTGGCTATCTCATAGTCCCTTTATATAGTAAAAAATCACAAAAGATCCACTAGAATAAGAAGAGAGAGAAAAATAATAATATTTCAATAGAAAACCCAAAGTCCCTTTAGGACTCTACACATTAGGCGGCACACATTAGGTTCTTATGCCTAGTGTGTTGCCTACCACATGTATCATAGGGCTTGATAGGCCTTTTATTTGTTGAGTATAATTATATGTGTAGTTCAGTTTTAATTTAAATTAAAACAAGTTCATATAATTATCCAACTCAATGATTAGTTTTCTATTTCTAAAATATTATTTATTTATTTATTTAAAATTAATTAATTAAATTAAATTATTTTTTCAACTCAATTCTAATCTCTTCAAAGTCATGTTGTTTTTACTATATTAGAATCTATGAGTAAATAAATTTAAATGTCTTATTCTATAAAACTATGATAACTAATTAATTTAATTTTCACTTTGAACTCAATCATTTAATTCATTCAATTAAATAATAATTCAAAAAAATTTAAATTAATTTCTAAGTCATCTCTTGTTCCTTTTTGAGAACATGAATTTACTGCGAATATTAATTCATACAATCTATTTATCTTTCGTTTCTTTCATTCATTTATCATATCAAACCTAATTGCAATCCATACAAGATTGTATTGAGTGAGTAGAGGGACTGATTGAACATATATAATTAGGGCTTAAATAATTTGTAATTAAGTTCTGATTTTCGTCTACTAATTACAACTTTATTTAGTCATAGGGTCAATTCATTAAAAGTACCATGATTGAACTCCCTATTATATACTATTATGAAAGCAATTTAGTTTATGTTTTGTCCAATGAACTTGTCATTAGTGTGTTACCCTCATAGGATATATTTAATCCAAGGTTAAATTCGTGCACCCAATATAATCTTATTTTATCTTATGGTCACCATTACATCTTCTACATTGAAAACGATCATTACTAACAAATAGTAATAATGATTAGTCACCATAGACAAATGATCCGTGACCATTCCTTTTTCATAGTTCATTTAATAACAGTGAGAGGATATCATTTAGTCATTACCTGAGCTACGAATTGCACTATTGCAAGTGAAATATGTCATACATAAGTCATATACCCAACATACCAACTTTAGACTTTGATACCGTTGAACGCAGGTTTCCAATATATTAAAGTATATGAGTTATATACCTACTATGAATGTCACAAATGAATTTATCCAAAAATGGATCAAAGATAAAGTCTGCTTAGGTCCTACATGATGTATTGTCAATCCAGACAATCACATTTATGTTTCTGTTTTCTGAAAATCAATCACTTTGATACCAAAGACAATGTATTTCCCCAATTGAACTTAATAGATAACATGATAGTCCTTTGAATCAATTGTTTAAATTTGATTCCTCAAACTACGGACCATTTAAATTGCCTTAATAAGTTTTCTTCCTACATCATAATCCATCCCTATGATACAACTTAGTGTTAGTTAAATCTTAAGTAATCGATTAGTCAATATTTGCTTATTCATTTTGTTTTTCGTGTAAAGACCATTAAAGACAATTGTATAAAAGATAATAATTTAACTATGAAATTCTATTTAACCATTTGTTTAAAAAGTTACAAGCATGATGACGAAATCACTGCACTAGAGGCACCAAATCCCAACATAAAGCTCTCATTAGGATAAATGTGAATCAATTCTACACGAATTTGCTTATTCATTTTGTGCATCCTCTTTACCTCTTTACCTCTTTTAGTTAATTTTGGTATGCATCCTCTTTACTCGAAGTCTTTCTTTGCAAGTTTATTCTAAAAATAACCAAAAATATCAAAACTAAATAAAATTTTCTACAATAAACTAAGACTTTCTAGATTTACAATGATGATAATAAGTGTATTAATACTAATAAGCATTTATTTGATTTGTTAATTAAAATAAATAATGAAAGGTTAAGCATATCCAATACCAAATAGCATGGATATTTTTTTGGAATTAAGGTATTTATTATGTCAGTTTTACGGTTCATCAAGATTAATCACTTCGGGGTTCTTGGTTGCCTATCCCAACAATGTCAACTCCAAGATTCAAATATGAATTCTCTCTCTAAAAGTACAATATATTTTACCACTACATTAAACACTTGTTAGTTAGCATGGATAATCTCTTTGAAGAGAGAACGCAACACTAACAATTTCATATAGAACGAAGTAATGTAAAGGAAAAAACAAAGTATAAACCATTTTGTTTTTTTTTTCCTTTAAATTTTTATGTAATTTATAATTTATGTTATTTGAATTTGAAGATGATTGTTAAATATGAATGTATTATAAATACAAATATAATTGATATTTATGGAATTGTCAAAAATGGAAAACGTTAGTCAAAGGGTTTAATTTATGCAATTTGAGAGTTTAAGAGCTTAAATTAAGTGTGTTTTCCAAGGAAGGACTTAATTGATATTTTTTGCAAAAAAGGACTTCTATACCCCTTTAGTTTTTTTATATAAAAAAATCAGATAACTACACCATAAACATAGAATATTTGAAAGTGTTTGTTGAAAAGTTGAAAATATTGTATGAAGGGCAATGGAAGAAGTCATTTTATGAGGGTTGATTGGTAAGATTAATGTTTGAAAAACAAGAAATGTATGACTCAGTTTGGCCTCATTCAAGCAAAGATATTATTGAAGCGTTTTGAATGAAATATATGACTTTTCCTAGCTTGTGAATAGACAAAAACCTACTATACACTTTTCCAACTGTAAGAGGTTGCTTAGGTTTTTTTTTTTTAAAATAGCTTGAGTTAAAAGCTTTAAAAAGTTAATGTTAGCTTTTATTTTCAAATGTTTTCATATAATAAAATAAATTTTAAAATTCCTTAATTAAATATCTAAAATTTATTTTCAAGTATTACAAACAATAGTCTTAAATGACTTAGACAATTCATAAAAGGTTTTTTTAGTATCTCCAAGACCTTTTGTTCTAAGCCTCTCAAAGCATTTTTCAAGACAAGTATCGAGTCTTAGTCTCCCAAGTCTCGATACCTCTCAAACAAACTATAACAAAGCTTTTGAGAAAGATATAGTATCAAGAATTATGTGCCAAGTCTCCGCACCTAGCAGTCAAGTCTCGAGACTTTGGGCTATAAATATCGGGACTTATAAATTAGTAGCCCCAAGCCTTTTAAGAGTAGCACGATCTTCAAGCTTACTACCTAAACTATCGAGACTTAATCCCAAGTTTCGAGATTTGCCTATAAGGTCTCAATACCTCATGTATTCGACTATTTTTCAACCAAGTCTTTATACCTATCTTACAAGTATTAAGATTTAACCCTGTAGACTACATTAAATGCATGAGATAAATTCTTCCAACTGCTAAAAACTCTCTCCAATAGCTCCAAACGTCCAAAATCAGTTAGAGGGTATAGATTCAAGTCAAGAACATTTGAAAACATAAAAGACACATATCCAAGCATCCAATTCAAGAGAAAAGCTTTGAATTCTTTATTTCTCATTTTCGTCTTGTACATAGTCTTAAAGTTCATATTGTAAAATCTTTTGTAAAAAATATAACGTCGGTAATGACAATATATCGCAAAAGAAAAAAAATAGAAATAAAGAACACACAGATTTTACGTGGAAACCCTTTCGGGAAAAACCACAGGTAGAGGAGAAGAAAATTTACTATGTCGAATTCGAATCTATTACAAGAGGAATAGACCATGTCTATTTATAGGCTTATAAAGCCATATTCTAATAGGAGTGTAATAAGATTGAAACTCCTTATTCTAATCAATATCAAATAGATGGAGTTTAATAAGGTTTAAAAACCTTATTCAAAATAAAATAAAAGAAGTGTAATTCTATAAGGATTCTTCTTTTATTTTATTTTACCATTGTATTTTATTTAAATAAGAATTTGGGTCACTTAATTCTAACAATCTCCACCTTGACACGAATTCTCAATAAACAAGTTCTTCATCGCGAACTCTCAACGAACAAGTTCTCCACCTCTTCCATAAAACCCCTTAAGGGTTTAACTTCAACAATAAACACCAACCAAGTCTAAGCAATGCTTAAACTTGGTTATAGGAAGTGACTTAGTCATCATATCTGCAGGATTTTCATGAGTACTAATTTTGCTCACAACAATATCACCACGAGCAATAATATCACGAACAAGTTTCGAGACTTAATCCCAAGTTTCGAGATTTGCCTATAAGGTCTCAATACCTCATGTATTCGACTATTTTTCAACCAAGTCTTTATACCTATCTTACAAGTATTAAGATTTAACCCTGTAGACTATATTAAATGCGTGAGATAAATTCTTCCAACTGCTAAAAACTCTCTCCAATAGCTCCAAACATCCAAAATCAGTTAGAGGGTATAGATTCAAGTCAAGAACATTTGAAAACATAAAAGACACATATCCAAGCATCCAATTCAAGAGAAAAGCTTTGAATTCTTTATTTCTCATTTTCGTCTTGTACATAGTCTTAAAGTTCATATTGTAAAATCTTTTGTAAAAAATATAATGTCGGTAATGACAATATATCGCAAAAGAAAAAAAAAATAGAAATAAAGAACACACAGATTTTACGTGGAAACCCTTTCGGGAAAAACCACGGGCAGAGGAGAAGAAAATTTACTATGTCGAATTCGAATCTATTACAAGAGGAATAGACCATGTCTATTTATAGGCTTATAAAGCCATATTCTAATAGGAGTGTAGTAAGATTGAAACTCCTTATTCTAATCAATATCAAATAGATGGAGTTTAATAAGGTTTAAAAAACCTTATTCAAAATAAAATAAAAGAAGTGTAATTCTATAAGGATTCTTCTTTTATTTTATTTTACCATTGTATTTTATTTAAATAAGAATTTGGGTCACTTAATTCTAACAATCTCCACCTTGACACGAATTCTCAATACACAAGTTCTTCATCGCGAACTCTCAACGAACAAGTTCTCCACCTCTTCCATAAAACCCCTTAAGGGTTTAACTTCAACAATGAACACCAACCAAGTCTAAGCAATGCTTAAACTTGGTTATAGGAAGTGACTTAGTCATCATATCTGCAGGATTTTCATGAGTACTAATTTTGCTCACAATAATATCACCACGAGCAATAATATCACGAACAAAATGATACCGAACATCAATGTGTTTTGTTCTGTAACATCCTAAAATAGGGGCTATTTGTGTTTGAATTATTTTGCTTGTGTTTGGATTGCTGTGATATTATTCATAGTGGAATAAGACTTAATTAGGGGTCTTGAGTAGGCTCGGATTAGGAGAAAATTTATTTGTGAAGCTTTAAAGGAAGGAAGCCTTAGTAAGTAGGAGTTACAAGGTTAAATGAGGGAATTATTGTCATTAAAAAAAAGCCTTGGAAAAGTGGCAAATGGAAGCCACTTAGGTGCTAGAGTTGACGCCACAAGGAGCAAGGGAGAACCTATGTTCGAGTCACGAATTTTCCCTTTTTGATCTTTATTTTGGACGGCATTAAGGGGAGGGAAATTCTCAATTTTAAACTTTGGGATAATAAGGAAAGTATGAGAATATTATTTAGCTTTAAATGGATTTTATTTGATTAATCTTGAAAAGTTGGCAAGAGAGAGAAAGAGATGACCAATTTTTAATGTAAGGATAATAAGGTTATAATCAAGGATTTTATCAAGGATTTTAATTGGATTATTATTAGGATTGATTTATAATAATTGATAGAGGAAAATTAGGCATGTGATTAATTCAAATAATTTTGAATTAAATCAAGGGTTGGTCAAGAGCAATTTAAGGAAGTTGCCGAATTTGGAACTCTTCATGGGAAGAGTGGACGGCAAGCTTAAGGAGGGGGTTTGCCGAATCCCTTTAAAAGCACCTACCTAGCATCTTGTTTTTCTTTTTCCCCATTTTTGCAAGTAGCCGAATTTCTTCTCTATTCCCTCCTCTCCAACTATTTTTTCTCTCCTTTCTCATTCTCTCAAAACCAAAACTCTCTCTACTCCTTGCCGAAACCCCATCTTCTTTTCTCATCATTATTTCCTTTCATTTAGCCGAATCCACTCCCTTGGTGTGCCGAAAATTCCCTCTCCTATTCTATTTCACTTTGGCCGAATACTAGAAAGGGAAAAGATCTCTTCGGGATTTCTTGTGGCAATCGTTGGTGAAGGTAAGTGATAGCCGAATCTTTCTTTTCCCTACCCTTTCTCTCTGTCGATTTATAGGTTGAAGAAAGCCAAATTTCGATATTTGCAAACAAGAAGGCTAACCCCTCTTTGAATCGATATCATCTAGGAACTACGGGATTTTCAAGCAATAGATTTGACTCTCCATTCTCTGTCGATCGGTTATAGGGTAAGGTGGTAAGAATCTATTTTTTTTAATAATAGATCACTCTTTTAAATATTCAAAAGACGAAGGCTATTAACATGGGATGTGATTGCCGATTTAGGGAAGCAAAAGTGCTCGGAGTGTGGTGGCTAGTATTCAAAGGCATTTGGGTAAGGTTTCGGGTTCACAAGGAACCCTTTGCAATTAATTTGGTTTGGCCGAATAGGCCATGGTACTAACCTTGTATTTGGCCGAATATAGGGCAAGGATGTTGTGGGTGGCCGATTGGTTAT
Organism: Gossypium australe; assembly: GCA_005393395.2. Taxonomy (NCBI): domain Eukaryota; kingdom Viridiplantae; phylum Streptophyta; class Magnoliopsida; order Malvales; family Malvaceae; genus Gossypium; species Gossypium australe. The sequence goes on from CM016619.1 coordinate 111,672,896, forward strand.
TCCGGGATTTAAGGCTTTCGTTAATCTCAGGTGTGTACATACACACTTTATAATTAATTAACGTGCAAAGTATTATGTGTATGCTAATCGGATTTCTGTAGATTTGAGTTTAATACCATAAAGGTATAGCAAGGCTTCAGGTAAGTTCTTGACAATATGAGTTGCTATTTGACGCTTTTGGGAAGCATGACATATTTGGTATATGTGGCTTATAAATGATTATTGATAAATCCTATGTATGTTGCTAAATGAGCATGTTGGCATGATTTTTGTTAAATATCATTGATTGATGTGGGTTTTATGAGTGGAGGGGGCAGTGATATTCGTGTCGACGGACACCAGTGTTTTGGTAACACATTATGACTACGGTCACCAGAGGTTTGGTACCTCCAGAGGTTTGGCACCTCATAGCGTCTCGTCCCTGTGGCTTAGCACCACCGTGGGTTGGCCCCACTTTGAGATATGGGATTGACGCCAGTGATTTGGTATCACACGATGGGTTGGCCCCATCATTTGATTTGTGACTTCGGGTCACCAGTGGTTGGTACCACAATATTGACGGATTTCGTGACTATACGTCACCAGTGGTTTGGCACCACCAGTGGTTTGGTACCACACGGGGTAGAGAAAGGCGTTCGGATGGCTAGGTTGGGTGCATATTAAACTTGTGCATTTTAAATTAATTATGATTTGTGTATGATGTTACATTAAACCGGGAAAAAGGGTTACACGTTGGGTCTTGATGACTCACCTTTTTCCTTTAACATTTTCAGGTGACTCGTAGCTGCGGATAGGGAGCCGGATGGATTCGAGGTGGCCATGCAATGAAAATGTGGACTAGGTGGATTTTGGAACTATTTTTATTTTATTATGGGTTTGATTTATTTAAGTTGTAATAAGGCCTCCTAATATTGCTCTTGGATTATTTTGCATGTTTTGATAATTTGCTTAAACTACTTCATGATATTGAAATGGGTACACATGTTTTCTAAAAATTAATACGTAAAATGTTTTATTGTGCCATCGGGTACACTTGAATCTGTAACAACCTAATTTAATATATTTTTAAACAACACTAAGTGATGATTTCTTCATACACCTCAACCGTTTTAAAAACAAGGCAAAATCTGTTATCAAAAATTTTAATCGGCTTAAAGAGATTTTCAAAAAGTTTTTCTCTATGGCATACCAAATTCGGTCGTAATGTTTGGACCGGGTTTGGGGTGTTACATGTTCTCTCATGAAACATTTGATCTTTTGTAAGGAAGATGGCACTCTGACTGTCACAAAATACTGTGCTGATTTGAAGGTCTTCATTGAGCTCACTAAAGAGTCCCTTCAACCAAATAGCTTCTTTACAAGCCTCAGTAATCGCCATGTACTCAGCTTCAGTGGTAGACAAAGCGACTGTAGTTTGCAAAGTAGCTTTCCAACTGATTGCACAACCTCCGATTGTAAAGACATAACCAGTGAGAGATCTTCTTCTATCAAGGTCTCCAGCAAAATCAGCATCAACATACCCAATGACTCCATCTCTAGTTCTTCCAAACTGTAAGCAAACATCAGTAGTACTTCGTAAGTATCTTAAAATCCACTGAACTGCTTTCCAATGTTCTTTACCGGGATTCGCCATGTATCTGCTAACTGCACTGACTGCATATGATAAACCTGGACGTGAACAAACCATAGCATACATGAGAGATCCCACTGCACTAGAGTATGGAACATGTGACATGTACTCAATCTCATCATCTGATTGTGGAGACAAAGCCGATGAAAGTCTGAAATGGGCTGCTAAAGGAGTACTAACAGGCTTAGCACTCTGCATATTGAACCTGCAAAGAACTTTCTCAATGTACCCCTTCTGACTTAAGTACAATTTACTTGCTTTTCTATCTCTGAGAATCTCCATACCAAGTATCTTCTTTGCTGGTCCTAAATCTTTCATCTCAAATTCTTCACTTAGTTGGGCTTTGACCTTTCTTATCTCTCCTTTATCTTTTGCTGCTATTAACATGTCATCAACATAAAGAAGTAGATACACAAAAGAACCATCACTATTTTTCTTAAAGTAAACACAGCTGTCAAAACTACTTCTTTTAAAATCATGAGAAGTCATAAAAGAATCAAACCTCTTGTACCACTGTCTTGGTGACTGTTTCAAACCGTAAAGAGACTTTTTCAGCAAGCAAACATAGTCCTCTTTTTCTGAGACTGTAAAACCCTCTAGTTGTTGCATGTAATTATCTTCCTCAAGCTCTCCATGCAAAAATGCAGTTTTTACATCTAACTGCTCAAGCTCCAAATCTTGCATGGCCACAATACCAAGCAAAGCTCGAATCGAACTATACTTCACAACTGGGGAGAACACATCTGTAAAGTCCACTCCTGGATTTTGACTGTAACCCTTTGCAACAAGCCTTGCTTTATATCTAGGTTCTTCAACTCCTGGAGTCCCTTCTTTCTTTTTAAACACCCATTTACAGCGAACAACCTTTTTACCTTTAGGAAGTTTCACAAGATCCCATGTTTTGTTTTTGTAGAGTGATTCTATTTCCTCTTGCATAGTAAACATCCACTTTTCAGAGTCTTCACAGCTAACCGCCTCAGAATAATTTGACGGCTCTTGGTTTGCATCTATATCTTCAGCCACATTTAAAGCATAAGCAACTAGCTCAGCCTCAGCATACTTCTTTGGAGGCTTAATTTCTCTTCTAGTTCTGTTTTTGGCGATAGAGTATTGTGGTGAAGAAGCAACTCTATTCTCAATTTTTGTACTGGCTTGAGGAGTTGACTCTGTATTAATCTGATGCTCCACCTGCTTTTGATTTTCTTTATTGGAAGAGTCTTTAAGAGATAAGTTAGGTAGCATAGCAGTTTCATCAAAAACAACATCTCTGCTAATCACAACTTTTCTATTTTCAGGACACCATAACTTATACCCTTTTACACCAGCTTTATAACCAAGAAAAACACATTTAATGGATCTTGGTTCCAATTTTCCATTATTAACATGAGCATACGCAGGATACCCAAAGATCTTTAAATCAGAATAATTAGCAGGATTACCAGACCATACCTCTTGTGGAGTCTTTTTCTCAATGGCAACGGATGGAGATCGGTTGATCAAAAAACATGCAGTAGAGTCTGCTTCGGCCTAAAACGACTTTGGTAAGTTGGCATTTGACAACATGCATCGAACCTTCTCCATAATCGTTCTGTTCATTCGTTCTGCAACGCCGTTTTGTTGTGGAGTATGACGAACTGTCAAGTGTCTCACGATTCCTTCTGACTTACACAGTTTATTAAACTCATCAGAACAAAACTCTAAGCCATTGTCTGTGCGGAGGTATTTTATTTATTTTCCCGTATGTTTTTCAATCATAGTTTTCCAAGACTTAAATGCGGAAAACACATCACTTTTCTGCTTCAGGAAGAATGCCCAAACTTTTCTAGAAAAATCATTAATAAAAGTTAGCATATAATTAGCTCCACCTCTCGAAGGTACTCTTGATGGCCCCCACAGATCAGAATGAATATACTCCAATGTTCCCTTCGTGTTATGGATTCCTCTGGTTAATCGAACTCTCTTTTGCTTCCCAAAAAACACAGTGCTCACAGAACTTCAGTTTGCAAATTCCTTGCCTATCAAGAAGTCCTCTTTTGCTCAATTCTGCCATGCCATTCTCACTCATATGCCCTAGGCGCATATGCCAAAGTTTAGTAATATCATCATCTGACAAAGAAGAGGAAGCGACAGCTGCATCACCAATAACAGTAGAACCCTGCAAAACATATAACTTGGCATTCTTTCTCTGCCCTTTCATCACAATGAGGGAACCTTTGGAAATCTTCAACATCCCACTTTCAGCTGTGTATTTGTACCCTTTTGAATCAAGAGTACTCAACGAAATTAAATTTCTCTTCAATTCTGGAACATGCCGTACGTCACTAAGTGTTCTGACAACTCCATCAAACATCTTAACTTTAATTGTTCCAACACCTGCGATTTTACATGAAGCATTATTTCCCATCAAAATAACACCTTCAGACACCGTTTCGTAATTTGTAAACCAATCCCGATTGGGACTCATGTGGAAGGTGCAGCCTGAATCAAGTATCCACTCCTCTCTCTCTTTAGAATTGTTGACAAAAGCGACTAGAAGTTCACCATCACTGTAGTCTTTTACAATATCAGCTTCACCAGAATTTTCTGGTTGTTTTCCCTTTTGATTCGCAGCCTCCCTTTTAATCTTGTTCTGTAGCTTATAGCACTCAGATTTAATGTGCCCTTTCTTCTTGCAGAAATTACAAGTTTTACCTCTGTTTGAAGACTTTGATCTACCCTTAGATTTACCGCGAGGATTCCTTTCCTGTGTCCTTCCACGATCATCATCAGCATTCCGATCTTGTCTCCCACGAACAATAAGACCCTCTTCCTGGGAGTCGGGTTTAACCACAAGATGCTTCATCTTATCATACGAGGTCAAAGAATCATAAACCTCATCAACTGTGAGAGACTCGCGGCTATATAAAATCGTGTCTCTAAAGGTTGAATAAGACGGGGGCAACGAACAAAGTAGAATCAACCCTAGATCTTCCTTATCATACTGAACCTCCATGGCCTCCAAGTTTGAGAGAATTTCTTTAAACATTGTTAAGTGTTCGTGCACAGACGCACCTTCCTCCAAACGATGAGCATAAAGTCGTTGCTTCATATGCAACTTGCTGGTTAGAGTTTTCGACATACATATTTGTTCTAGCCTCTTCCATAATGCTGCGGCAGTCTTCTCCTTCATCACATCCTGCAAAATTTCGTTAGATAAATGCAGATGTAACTGTGTTAACGCCTTTCGATCCTTGCGCTTCTTATCTTCCTCCGTCAATGTCGAAGGCATCTTATCTACCCCTAGCAGGGCTTCCTCTAAATCCATCTGTGCAAGAACTGCCTACATCTTTATCTACCACAACGCAAATCTGGTGTTACGATCCAACAGCAGAATTTCATACTTTAAAGACGCCATTACCGTGATCGAGATGAAAAAACCCGGAAGCTCTGATACCACTTTGTAAAAAATATAACGTCGGTAATGACAATATATCGCAAAAGAAAAAAAATAGAAATAAAGAACACACAGATTTTATGTGGAAACCCTTTCGGGAAAAACCACGGGCAGATGAGAAGAAAATTTACTATGTCGAATTCGAATCTATTACAAGAGGAATAGACCATGTCTATTTATAGGCTTATAAAGCCATATTCTAATAGGAGTGTAGTAAGATTGAAACTCCTTATTCTAATCAGTATCAAATAGATGGAGTTTAATAAGGTTTAAAAAACCTTATTCAAAATAAAATAAAAGAAGTGTAATTCTATAAGGACTCTTCTTTTATTTTATTTTACCATTGTATTTTATTTAAATAAGAATTTGGGTCACTTAATTCTAACATCTTTTATCACTCTCATTTCATTTCTTTGAGAGCTTAACTTTGGAAACATGTACTTCTTTAGAGGTTTTATTGTTACAACCCGATTTTAGGCAGTGTCAAAAAATGCGGTTTCGGGACCTTATTTCCATAAACTGAGTCTGTAAGGATGAAATATAAAAATTATCAGAGTCAATACAAAAATATAGTAAAGATTAGTTAAGTAATTTAACCAAGAAAATTGTTAATTAAAGTTCAAGAACTAAATTGTAAAAGTCTAATCGCTATTGAGTTTTAATTGAGAAAATGCTTGGGGACCTAAATAGCAAATACCCAAAGGACCAAAATGGTTACTTAACCAAATTTAAATATAAGTTAGTGGAAGATGATGGTGTTTTCCGTTTAGTTTAGTTTATAATTAAATTAGTATATCAATGCCTTAATTAAACATGATTAATTAAAGGTTAATTAAACTGTATATATTAGTGGATGGAAATATGTTAATTCTTGAATTTTTTTTATAGATTTATGATCATGGGAGTTTGATTCAGATAACTCATTTATCAATTTCTTCAATTGTAAAACATTTAGCAAGTTTCCATTACAATGAAATTGATTATTTTGAGCTTGATTTGAAAAATTGGTAATTAGTAAGCTTAGATTATAATAAGGACTAAATTAGAAAGTAAGTTCAACTTGTTAGAGAACTTTGTAAAATTAGGGACTAAATTGAATAAATTGAAAATTTTCATGAAATTATGTTATAGATAGAAAGTATAAGGTCTTTAATGAAAGAATGCAAAATAGGATTTTAATCGAATGTTAGATTTGGAAGAATATGAGTATCAGGGATATAGGGACTAAATTGAATAAAATACAAAATATGATTAATTATGTGTTTGAATGTAAATTGGATGTAAACTAATATTGTTTTTATAATTGACTTATCGGATATTGCTAAAGATGGGCCATTGCGAGAGAAGGGAAAGACAAGAGTCGTGGACGAGTAACAAAAATTGCGATTTGTACTTCTATAATTCGAGTTCAATACATATACATATGCATATATACATACATGTGATTGTTGAAAACCTACTTATTGAGATAAGCATATTATTGTTTTCTAACTCGGTTTATACATAATGATATCAAATGTCAAGAGTTGGATTAAGTTGAATATAGTAGAAACGAGTAAGTTATGAATTGATAAATTTTTTGTATGTGAATTGATGATGAGATGGTATGAGATCATGATATGTGAATCGGGTTATAATATGCAATTGGAACATTAGTTACCCTATTAACTGTCTCGGATATAGTTGGTATGCCATAGGATTAGATTGTGTACGTGTTCTACTTCTATATTATACAGATGGGTGATTAGTGCATATTACTTAGGATGTTCTAATAAATGTTGGGCGCATATTTTACTTCAGATATACCAATGAGCGCTTGGTGAAAATTATACTTCATGCGTTCCAATGAGGCACTAGGTGCCAGTTTGGTGTGATGGTTGAATGATTTGTATATTTGTCCTGAGTTTGTGTTCGGTTAATCAAGGTTATAAAACATGGAACTAAAATGATGGTTGATATGAAATGTCATTTGAAAAATGGAATACTTTGTATGCATATGAAACGTGATAATTGACAGTATGTGAAAGATCATGCTAACTGATTATATGAGCCCTGAGGATCGATATGAAAATGAAATGAATCAAAAGATTCAAGAAGGAAATATGAAAATGAAATGACTTAGTGATATGCATTGGTATATAATTGAACTGTTGCAATGATAGAAAACTTGGCATGCGAATACTAATATGAATTTATCAACTGACATAAGGTATGCATTTTGAATACATGTGACATGAATTGAAAATTGATATTGTTGAAAACTAGTTCATGATTTTATTGTAAGCCTAACATGCTATGTTGATCATATTATTGATTTGAATCATGTAAGTACCATTGATCTTTATCATTCAGTATACGTTTGTTTATTTTGTAGGCAAATATTAGTAGATCTCGAAGACTCAAGGAGTGATCCAACATCCAAACCACAACTCTCGACTCAATAAAGTTTGTATAGTTTCTTTATGGTTCAATATGTGGCATGTACCTAGGATTGAGTCGGTTTTAAGTAGTAAGTTATCGATTTGGTGTTTTGGATATAATGGTTAGTTTGATATATAGTACAAGAGTTGTATATGATATATATATATATATATGTATGTATATAAGAAGCATAAGGTTTAAAAGAATGTAAATATGTTAATGTTCATATTACAGAGTTGTTGTGATTTTATATTCAAAGATGTTATGAAAACAGTAGGTGACGTTACGACGTCAAACCTTTAACGTCACGAAAGAAATTGACAGAGAGTGACATCGCAACCATGGACCTCCAATGTTGCGATGTCAACCCAGTGATTTTGAAATTGTTGCATTTTAGTCTTTAACTAACATTGGTTTATTGAAAAAGCTTTCGTAAGCTCATTTAAAGCCAAGATTCAATTATATAAAATGTTGTAATTATATAATGAGCTTTATAGCATGTATGAATTGGATTGAACTTGTAATGCCCCAAACCCAACCTGATTCACCGGGTTTAGATTTCGAATGTTACTATACCAAAACTTAATCAATAACGAAAATAGTTTAAAATTTCTCATTTCTTTAAACATGTTATTTTACACTTTAATTAGAAACTTATTGTTTGAAAACAAAGGAAATAACTTAAAATAATCTTATTACAACAGACTTAATTCAAATCCTTACAAAATGGAAGTTTATTTATTTAGATTCGAAGGGTGTATTCCTAGACTACGCTACATATCTATTGTATGCATAATAGTCACTCCACCACCACATTGGCATACCCCTGGCGTTGTCCCTTCAGGCAGCATCTCCTCTCAGATACTTGAAAGGTAATAACAAATCTTGTAAGTACAGGAGTACTTAGTGAGCTCATTATAACAATACCTTGATGGATTCTTTGCAATCTTGTATAAATTACAGGGTGCCAATTATTCTACATCATTTATTTCAATGGATACCACCACAGAACACCATTCTGTTAAACTTCAGCTATCCTGCTCTTGTCATACTCCATTTTCCTTATTTATCTAACTGAGGAATCCTTCCAAACATTTCATAAATCTCTTATCCCATAATAATTTCTTAACAATACATACCCTTATAAACCACTTCCAATAATCCTTGCTTTAACTCATACTCTTATATCAAACAGTTGCTCATTGACATTTATCATGGGCGGATACTTATATGTTTGGCGAATACTTGTGCAGTATATAATACCATAAATTCATACTCAGACATACATTAATTCAATACCACACATATCCATACTGATAAATAACTACATAGACCACTCTGACGAATTCCATGTCTTGATATATCAAAATCCCATAATTCAAGATTACATTAACTCAGATTCAGAATAATTCTTGAAAAAGATACAATACCCCTCACTTTTCATATTTACAGGTTATCATAATGAATACCTTTCCTAACATACAGATACACATCTCTTTTTCATGAAAACTCTTAAGACTTAGTCACTCATAAACTAGAACATATCAATACCTCATCTGTAACACCCCCTACCCGTATCCATCACTGGAATAAGGTACGAGGCATTACCGAAGTTTACAGAATCATTTTCATTAAACCGAGTCAATTTACTATTCATATTTCGAACGTAATTGTAATGTCCCTCTATTGGGCTCTCAAAGCCCAAAACATACATTAGAAACAATTTGGGACTAAATCAGGATCATAGAGAATTTTTCGCATAATCCTAAATTTTTTTTCTCTATTATAGGGGTCACACGCCCATGTGCTATAAGGACACGCCCGTGTGGTTCAGGCCGTGTGGCCAACACACTCATATGACTTACCTTGCTCCAGGCCATGTGGCTTCACACACTCGTGTCCCTAGGCCGTGTAACTCTCTGACTTGCAACTCATAAACAAATTGATCCCACACAGCTAAGGCACACGCCAGTGTTGCTAGGCCATGTGATTAATTTTTATTTTCGAATTAGGTATAGGATTCACACGGCCGTATCACATGCCCATGTATCCAGGCCGTGTACCTCACACGGGCAAGGCACACGCCCATGTAGGAGCCAGTGTGCTCGATCCTGGGCATTCTGTTTTGCAATTTCTGGATACAAGGGACACACGGCCTTGACACACGCCCATGTACTAGACTCTGTGGACAAAAACAAGGCTATATCCAAGCCTTATTTCTCATCCAATTGGTCTTTTACTTACATCAACATTTAAATATGTTCAAGATTCAATTTATATGGTTAAATATCTAAATTTATCAATCAACTATTCATATATATATATATTCATAAATTTTTATAGCATTCTTAACCATCATCTTCATCCCTATACTTATACCATCTCATCATTTGTTCATTTTAAACCCATATCAAACATGATAAAATCATAATTATATGTAACTCAAAAATTACTAAAAATTACAGTTAGATCATTTATAAGCCAACATTAACTAATTAACCTATACATGCCATTATAACCATAATTCATTTACCATACATACAAAAATAAGCTGATGGATAGTGTGAGTGATCTCCGTCGAGCTTCCTAACCAACGAGCTTCCAAAAACTCACTCATTTAAATTTAATATAAACATACAAGGCATATTCAATCATCTTGATCACGAGCCCTTACACATAACATCATCACCCTTGTTAGTCGTATACTTCATATAAATACCAAGAAACATGTATGGGCTCAATTCTCATTAAATTTCTCATATATATATACAATTTCACATTATGTAATCATATAACATATAACAACCATATCTCTGTATTTTAAATACATTTTCATAACAACTTGTCTTGATTTCATACTATTCTATATTTGAGCTTTACTCATCAAAGTATTTGAAATATTATCTTTATGCAAATAGTACACATGAGGTACATAATTCCATAATTATGAATCAACATATTTATCAAACATATTCCATGTTCATATATCATAGTCTCATGTCTCCATATATCAATAACCATCATTTTCTTGTATTTCAGATAAATACTTGTAACTATACATAAGTATGCAATTCGTTATTCTTTCCTGTCAATCACAATTTCAAATGACTAATTCTTGTGAATATGCTCACCAATTTCATAATTCCATGTATTTACTGTTTTCCATATTTATCTCGTTGAATTCCTTGGAATTTCGATGGATTTCCTGTAGTACGCTCATGGTGTAAAATCTCATTAACCGTCAATTCATACACATATATACATAAGTCCTTTTCAGAGAGCACACTCCCACGAACCTTATTTCTTACAGAAGGATTACCAGTCCAGGCTAAATCCCCTGTAAGAGAGCACACTCCTGCGAACCTCATTTCTTACAGCGGGATTACCAGTCCAGGCTAAATCCCCTGTAACATATGCTCAAAGAGTATTGTCAGAATTACCAGTCCAGGCTAAATCCCCTGCAATGACAAATACTCTATAGAGCTTTGTCTGGATTACCAGTCCAGGTTAAATCTAGACTCACATTTATTTTGGATTACCCGTCCGGGCTAAATCCGTTTCACACATATTCTTCGGGAGGGCTTATATTAGGATCACCCGTCCGGGCTAGATCATTTTCACACATATTCTTCGAGAGGGCTTATATCAGGATCACCAGTCCGGGCTAGATCCTTTTTATCGTCAAATCCTTTTCAGTGATCCATCGAATTCCATTCCATTCAACCTAGATTTATTTCCCTTTTTATTGAATATTATCAACATTTCATCAATAATCATACATTGAGCATTCAAATCACATTTTCATCACATAAACATACATTTCAAACATTTAAGAATACAATTCAAGTTACAAAAACTTACAATTCAATTTTTATACCATAACAATAATCTTAATTTCATAATAAATATTTGAAACAAAACATTATATCATTTCTAATTCAACGTTTATCGATTATAATCGGGCATGTGATCAATTTATACACAAGTCATTCTTATATTTTCCTCCTCCTCCTCTCCATTCCACATCCTTAATGTATATATCACACTTATAAGTAACATTATCTATAATTTCACTATTTACTTATATGTATATTCAAAGCTGTCCATCCGTGTCACAGTCACTAAATTATTTTTATCTTGAGCTACAGAACTCCAAATTAAGATCTGCTTGATGTTTTTGAAACTAGATTCATATATCCTTCTCCTATGAAAATTTAAAAATTTATAGTTTAGCCAGTTAGTACAGTAAAATCTTCAAATTTATCCATGTTCTGTTGTTTGACAGCTTTGACCTTTGCTTACTAAAAATTAATTATCTCTTAACACAGAATTTGGATGATATTCCCGTTTGTTTCTATTGAAAATACACTCATTAAGAATTTAAAAATATAAATTTAATCCCCTAATCATTTTTCTCCAATTTTTGATGACTTTCCAAAGTTAGAACAGGGGAACAAGAAATCATTCTGACCTTGTCTCACAAAATTTATTATATCTCATGATTTACAATTCCATTGCTTACACCGTTTCTTCTATGAGAAACTAGACTCAATAAAATTTAATTTCATATTTTGTTCATCCTTTAATTTGATTCCCACAATTTTTGGTGATTTTTCAAAGTTAGACTACTGCTGCTGTCCAAAACTGTTTTAGTGCAAAATGTTGATTACCATTTTTCCCCTAAACTTTTAATACATGACAATTTCGTCCCTAGGCTCGGAAAATGAAATTCTTGCAATGTAATCCTTATTCAAAGCCTAATTATTCTCATACATACCAATCACAGCCCATGAATTCCATGAAATTTTATAATTTTCCATAAATTCAACACTTTTCAATTTAACCCCTAAAACATGTTTTCATCCAAAATTCTTTAATAAAACACCTTTAAACATCCATTAACATCTAAATTTCATCATCAAATAACAAAAATCATATGAACTTATCAATGGTAACTTCCAAAATTTTCAACAAAATCAAAAAACTAATAGAATACTAAGTTAGACCTAATTGTAAAAGTCCAAAAATATAAAAATTTCAAGGAAAAAGCAAGAATTGAACTTACTTGAAGCTAAAATATGAAATACCAGCTCAAAACTATCTTCCATGGCTATTTTTGACAGAAAGTTGAAGAAGAATGGCCTAGAAATCATTAAAATCAACTTTGGCCATGTAACTTTTGTTAAAATTTCAATTTTGTCCTTTTCACATAAAAATCTTTGATTTTTTTCACGCTATGCCGCCTCAACCATTTTAAAATGGTCCATTTTCCCTTTTAGTTCTTCCTTATTTAATGGTTAAGCTATTTAATCACTTTAGCAAGTTTTGCACCTTTTCAATTTAGTCCTTTTTATCTAATTGACTACCGAAATGTTAAAAGTTTCTGACGAAATTTTAATACTACCTTATTGACACTCCGTAAATATTCATAAAAATCATTATGGCTCGGTTTATAACATCGATATCTCAGTGCATCTTTTTCTCTATTTCTTAACTAAATAAATCTTTATAAAACACAATTTACTATTTCAAAAATCTTTTAAAAGCTACATTTGACTCGTAAATATTAAATAATATAATTTACGAGTTCATTTGCTGGATTTGGTGGTCTCAAACCACTATTTCCTACATCTTGTTATATAACTAAAAAAATTACTCATATTTTACAATAATGACAGACATTCAAATTCAAATCTTACCAGAAATTCCTGACAGTTCATGCCACATAGGCCTAACAGAGCACGCCATACAAGCATTCATACAGAATCTCGTGTTTACTTTCTAGCGGACTTCAGAGAACACATTAGAGGCAAACAAACGATATACCATACATATCGTAAGTCCTTATTGCAGAATATGCCACCAAGGCGAACCATACAGAGTACACCACAAATGCCATATATACAGAGTATGCCACAAAAGCTATATATACAGAGTATACCACAAAGGTAATTCATTCAGAGTACACCACAAAGGCTGATAGGATGCCACATAGGCATCCCAAAGACGACGATTATCAATTTCCATAATGACATTCTTCGCATGCCAAGAATGAAGCCATGAGAGGGCCTCGCAAGCAGCAATAACTTCAGTCATAGAAAGGTCCAGAATACCTGACTTAAACCCGATTATGTAGCATACGAAGTGACCTGAATCACTCCTCACAATGGCCACCCAGTCAACAATCTCATGGTTCATAACCCAATCTATATTGCATTTAATCTTACCCAAAGGTGGTGTACGCTATCTACCATTGGCACCCATGGTCGACTATTGGGGGAAACCCCGAGCCTCATGAACGACGCGAGCTGCTAGCCAACATGGAGATATCCATTCGCATGTTGGTCAACGTACTCTGCTGTCTGTGTTTGCTGTTCCCAAAGCATGTAATTTTTGTGAAGCCATAAACTCCATATGGTACAAAGTATTCTCCCTCAACATGCCACTTGATGCTCTGCTAGAACCATAGTAATAAACTCCATAACTGAAACAGAATAGCTATCAATACCAATCAACATGCAAACATCCCTAGCATATGTGCAGTGAAAAAGAGCATGCTTATATCCTCGTCCGCTTGTTGACACCAAAAACATGTTGGATCAATAGAAACTCCCCAATGAAGAAGGCTACTATTACAAGGAGCGACTCCCCTCATACAACGCCGAATACATTCTTCTACTTTTGGAGGCAAAGTTATAGCATATGAAAATTTGAGTATTTTCATTTTTTTATTAAATTTCATAAAATATATAGACATATATCTTAAGAGGATAATATAGAATCTTGAGAATTTAAAAAAAAAAAGAAAGTAAAGTATTGTGAATGAAGGGACATGAACAAAGTCAAACATTTTGACTTAGTAAAATTGAAATATATATAAATACTTTGGGTAAAACTAATTTTTTTTATGATAAAAAGATTTAAATTTAATTATTTGTTTTTTAAACAAACCAAAATATAATTTCCTACTATTACTTTAGGATTCACCCTTGTGAAGGTTATATATTTTGTGGTGCTTCACTATTTAAAAGAGAGAGAGAAAAAAATATATGAAGAAGATAGGATAAAGGCAAGTGTGAAGCCTAGAATTTTTGGTTGGGGGCTCGAGATAAAAATATAAATTATTGAGGTGATACTTTAAAATTTTATGCTAAAAGAGTTAAATTGAATTGCTAATTTTTAAGGGGTCTAAAATTCCAATATAACCATATTATCTAGGTGCTAAGGTCTTGCCCATGACTTTGAATATGCCTTTGAATGAAAATGTTTTTTTTTTTTTGCTACATAATAAAATACAATTCGTCCAAATTGGACAAAAGAAAAGGGGTAAAATTAGAACAACATGATTTTGAAAGTAAAACAAAAAAAAATTACAAATTACCTGAATTAAATTCAAATTTTTTTCTATATTTTCTTTAATCCTACTTAGTCGGAGGAGGAGTTGTAAAATGGTCTTAACAAAGTTGACGACTAAATATTGAGGGATTAAATGTTAATGCATTTTGTACCCACGTGATGGCCTGATGGTTAGGGCGTTCATCGCCCTAGGTGAGGTCTGTGTTTGAGTCGTGCTAGTCGTGTTTGTTGTTCATATTTTGCCTTGTTATTGCCATTCACCAAAAAAATCTTAATCATTGTGGAAGTGATCCAAAAATAATGTGATATGAGAATTTTGAATTATAAATGTTCAAGGATTTGAGGAAATCAATGTATTTGTCTTTGGCAATGAGTCGTAGTCCTATTTATAGGTCGGATCGGGCCTTATCAAAAATTTAGGTTTGTTTGATAAGTTCGAATTAGATTCGGTTTGAAAAATGAGCTTAAAATTTTACTTAAATCCAGCTCGAATAAAAATGCTAAAACCCGGGCCTAGATTGACCCACCCATATTATTTTTTTATATGATTTTTTTAAAATATAATGCATCAAAAACACTAAAAACATTAAAATAATATTCCACAACAAATTGAAAAATAAATTTTAAAAAAATCTTTATACTTGAATAACACTAACATAAGTGCAACTTAACAAGCAAATGCCTCTAAAATAGTAACAAAATTAATAATAAAATAAGAGTTATACAATATCCGAACAATAACAATAAAATAGTAGCAACATAATAGTGAAATGACAACAAAACAATGAGAAAACAACAATTTTTTTTCTTTTTGCAAGTTCGGGTCGGGCCTAGGCCAATAAACCTTACCCGAGGTCCAGCCCGTTTTTTAAACGAGCATTTTTTTTTCCAAACTCATTTTTAAAATATATACTTTTGCTCAAACCCTCCCACTTTTTGAATCGACCCAACTCATGGATAGGTCTAAAATAATTTAACTATCACATTGTATTGAAATAAAAGTGTGACACTGACTAATTCTAAGGAAACCAAACATCATAGAAAAAATACATTGATCACAAGTATCACAGTGCTAGAAAGGTGGTTGTTGGTGAAATAGTAAATGTTGTCAACATTACATCTGGAGATAACTTTGATGTTTTATCAAAACTCTAATCATGTAAAGGGAATGAAAATGCAAAATATGATACATTTAGTTAGGTAGTATAAATTAAGTTCATAGCCCATGAAATTATTGGGAGGAAATGTTTATGTTAGGATTATTATGTTGTCTAGAAGTTTACTTGGAGAGATAGTTTGTCTTAGTTATCAGAGTAAGATTGATTCCTGGAAACACGGAAATTTATACACTTTTTCATGCCTTTTTTAACTTAAATTTATGCAGCTTCGATTAAATTTTTGTCGGAAAATAGTTAAATATTATAAAATAATTATATTGTGCTAAAAATATAAACATGATGAATTTTAATTAATTTTATAGTTAATTTTGATTTATTTTGACTATTTTTGACAAATTCGCACAAACGGCGAAAATTGGCTTGGCAGACACTGCTCGAAGAATAAACCCGAGAAGCAATTTGAAGTATCAAGGCGAATTTATTTCTAGCCCAAGACGGTCCAATTATGAATATTTATTTATAATTTAATTAATTTTAATTTATTCCCAATTTAATTTGGGCTAAATAAATTAATCTTAATTAATTATGAAAAAGGCCCAGTTGAACCGCATCAGTTGAACCAAACCGAGCAAGGAGTTGGGCAGCCCAAATCGTCCATATGCTGGTCCAAAATCAGCTTAATAGCTGATTAATTAAGCTTGCAAAGAAGCCCTTGAAGACTTTTCAAAATTGCATTCAAACCCCTCCAAATTTAGTGGCTCTGTAGATTTGCCCCATGCTATATTTAGCAAAGTTGAAACCATCAACTTTGCCACATAGATGGCCGGCCAATGGAGGTCTCTTTGGCTGCTACTATTTGCTATTTTTAGCAGCCACAATCAGCTATAAATACCACCCCTTGCTGATCATTCAAACCATCCCCTCAATCCCTCAATCCTTCATTTCTCATTCACTCTCTCATTCTCTCTTCTCTCCATTTCTCTGTTTTTCTCCACCAAAACCAAGCCTTCTTGTGCCGATTCCCCCTCTTAGAAAAGAGGTGTTTTCTCAGCCATTTGGAGCAGCAAGTGGAGTGTTCATAAGCTACCTTGATCGTCGAGGACAACGGAGAACGAAGAATGGAGCAATCAGTCAAGCCACGGAGAAACACCGGATTTGCTTCTTGTTCCTTATCTCTTTAAATTTCGTTGTTGTTTTGACAAACATGTTTATGAATATTTATGCTATTGAAATGGTTATTTTAATCAGCTTAGCTTGAATTTAATTCGTGTTGGATTGATTGCATTTCATCCTCTTAAATTATTAAAATTGTGTTTATGCTGTTATAGGCCTCTGTAAAATGTTTGATTAAGTAAAATCATGCTTATGTTATTCTGGCATTATAATTGTTTAGATAACTAAAGAATTAATTATTTAAACGCATTGAAATTGTAATTAATTGTAACATCCCAAATTTGGGCTTAGTAGAATTGGGCCCATTAGACCTTGAGCGTAGAAGCGTTTTAAAAGTTTTGAGAATATGAGAATGGTAATATTGTAAATTGGACTTATTAGATAAGTGATTTTAGAAAGTTACGGGGTTCTATGAAGTTTCGGGTTCAAGTTGGGCCTTAGTGAAAGTTTGTGTTTAAGCCTATTAAGGAGAGATAGTAAGAGGCATCAAAGCTTATGGAAATAAGTGAGTAAATTGTTAACATAAATGAACTATTGGTAAAGAGGTTATGGCATCAAGTGGAGAGCATGGAGGGAAGGGGTTCAAATCTCATCTTTTGCAAATTTTGGATTTATTTTTATGTGTTCTTCCAAGTGCCATCCATGACATCATTAAAGGAATGAAATAAAAGAAAAATGAAATGATGACTAAAAAGATAAGGTAAGGAGGAAAACAAGGAAAAAGAAATAAAAGAATAATAATAATGATGGAATTTGAAATAATGGAGTAGGTGAGAAAAAAAAAGGAATGATGGAGAGTGAATTAGGGAGCATGTTGGTTTTTTTTTTTTTAAGTTTTGGGTTGGTAAATTTTGGCTTATTTGCAAAGGCATGGACGATTGAGGTGAAGGAGAGGGTAGCTGAATTTGTTTTAGTCATTTGGTAGGATTTTTGGTGCTTGATAGGCCTAATTTTCTTTTGGCATCCTTTTGTGCTCTTTTCTCCAACTTCTCCTATCATTGCCACAACTTCAAGTCAATACCGAACCTCTCAATCCATAATCACTCCTTCATAAATTCTTTCTCATTTGGGTAGACACTCTTTTCTTCGATTAAATCGTGTTCTAAGTGGATGGCCGTGTATCATTCTAGCCATAAGTCAAGTGGGGGAAATCGGATCCAATATTAATAAGGTAAGGAGTTCTTATGGATTATTGATATTATTCAATATTCGATTGGTTGCTAACGGAGTAATAATTTGAAATAATCGACTATATGTTTTAGGGACAAATCACTCGATATATTCTACCTTCGAACATAGTGGTAAGTGATTCAAGTGTGAGTGATACGAAATCTTTTGAAAATCCGAGGCTAACTTTTGGTTGGTATTGTTCTAGGGGCAACGAAGAGTGGTTCTTAGGGAATCCTAATCAAGGTGTGTAATCTCATACCCTTCCAAATACATGTTTGAAATGGTGTGTAATCTCACACTTCTCTGAAATTTTACATGAATGTTCTGTGATTTGGTTGAAATACCAAAGAAAACCGGAAATCGGCATCTATGATCACTCAGGCGTACGTATGTTCGTAGTGGTAACCATACTTTGCAATAAAACAGTTTTGGTTAGCAGCAGTGATGTGATTTTGAAAAATTACCAAAAATAGTGGAAATTGAATTAGAAAGTGAAGGAGATATCAATTGAAAGAGATTTTTAGATTTTTGTGAGACTGGTTCAGAGTGATTTCGAGATCCCCTGTTCTGACTTGGAAAAATCACTATAAATTGTAGAAAAATAATTACGGGACATGGTCTATATTATTAGAATCCTTATTGAGTCTATTTTTATTTGGATCAAACGAAACCAGTATTTGAGTTCTGTACAATAATATATCTGAGATTTTGTGAAGAGAGGGTAGAACTGTCAAACAGTGAAACAAGGGATACTTTGAAGAATAAACTGTACTAATTGGCTAAGCAAAAAATTTTGGAAAAATTACAGTAAGAAGTTATATGAGTCTAGTTTCAGGGAAAATTTACGGATCTAAATTTCGAGTTTCCCAATTCAAGTTATAGTCAATTTAGTCAGTACGACGCAGATGGACAATTTTGATTTTTATGCCCCAAATTAGTAATTAAGCCTAGGTTGCGAAAATTACCATCATACCCTTAGAGGGTAAATTACCGAATTACCCTTAGTGGGTACGATTACCGAATTATGAAAACGCTCTTATCGGCCAAATTACGAAAATGCCCCTAATGAGCTGAATTACGAAATGTCCTTATGGACCGAATTACGAAAATACCCTTAATGGGTCAATTTGATAAATTGCTATATGGGCCAACTTGATAAATTGTTATATGGGCCAATTTGATAATTTGCTATATGGGCAAATTTGAAAAAAAAAAACTGCTAGATCGATATATGGGCCTTTTGTTAAAATTCATCATGTGAATGTATTGTTATGTTTTATATATATACATGATTGCATGGGTTGGGAAAATTGATGAAGAGAAGAAAGGCCTGTTGCCAAAATCTAGTTCGCGTGGCTCTGCCACAATCTAGTTCGAGTGGCTCTGCCACAATCTAGTTCGGTGGTTTAACCACAATTTTTAAAATGGCTTTATGCCTGCGATTGGTGTGTTGGCGGGGTGGGTTGACTTGATCCCCACAGGTGTGATGGTTGGTACGGGTGGTGTGTAGCGGATGGAAATTAGGCTTGGTTGGGAATTGCATATCACATGCATTTTTATATTTGATTGATATAATGCACATTTGTAAATGGGCTCAAGCCCAAATATATGTTTATATGGTTATGGCCCAGTAGACACGGTAAGTGGGTTACACACTGAGTTCTAAGCAACTCACCCCGTTTTCTTACCCTTCTCAGGTAATGACAATTGATGGAGGCTTGGGCCGGGGATGACTTTGTATGGAGGTCATACTACGAATGATGAGTTATAAAAACTTTGAACTTCTTTTAAGTATTTTTTTTTATCTAAGTACTATTTCAATTGCGATGTAATAAGGCCTCTGGTATTATTTTTATGGATTTTTATTCGTGGATGGATTTTAATATGTTTTAGTTACTTAAATGGGGCTGTTTAATTCTTATAAATGTTTTCTTAAACTTACGTATAAAAATAGTTTTTCTTAACTATCACTTACTCGTAAAATTCCCGTGAAAACTCTTTTATAAATTTATTTCAACGAATTATTTAAGTTTTTAACCAATTATTTCTCTGAAAATCAAATTGTAAACTCTCATGTTTTAAAGTCATGGTTTTCAAATAAATCTCGATTTTTGATAAACTCCGTCTTCAAAATCGTTTTAAAAAATTGTTTTCATTAAAAGCATTGATGACTGGACGTAAGTTCGAATTGTGTGGCATGCCAAGTCTGGTCTTAACGCATAGGCCGGGTTTGGGGTGTTACATTAATAGACACAATACTTAATCTATGCATGTTTAATTCTTCTAAGGTAGCTGAAGATTAAATTAGCATTGTATTTGGCGATACATATGCCTTGCATAACTTGCAAGATTTTTGTGATTAAATTGTTTCAAGGTAAGGATACTTTGTTACTTCACATGATCTTTTATATGCTTATTAGGTTGAATTAATCGGTTGAATCACATAGGAATATGCGAGAGATTGTTTAATTTAATAAGTATGTATGTGCAATAACATGTTTACTTTTAGAAGTTTGTTTAATCGATCGAATTTGCATAGAAATATGTACAAGAGATGAATGGATTTTTATTTGTAAGCATGTTCATAAGTTAGCAAATTACCGAGTTGCCGTGATTTATTCGTAACAAGTATAAGCATAAGTTTAATAATTCTAAGGTAAGAAATGTAATTAATCCAACACAATTATATCATCTTGATTAAAATCAGCTTTTGAAATCGTGCATTAGAACTTTGTTTTATTTTATTTTACTTTGTTTTTTTAGTTTTTAAATATTTCTTAAATCCAAATATTTTTATTTCAACAAAGTGTTTAAAATCATTTTCATAAATAATTCTTTTACAGTCCCTGTGGGTACGATAACTTGACATTTACTTGTCACTTTATTACTTGTTACGATTGTGTACACTTGCACATTTCCACCGTTCCAATTCCCAAGATAGCGACATAGATGCGATTCTATAAATTGATAATACATTCAACTAGACCTAAGATGAATTAATTCACTTGCAATGTTTATTGTGTACTTGCCTTAATCTTGAATAAGTGAAAGACTGTGTATGAATAACTTACATATTTGAAATATAAATTCACTTATAGATGGTAAAATCATAATTCAAAAGTTAATGACATTATACAATTTATAAAAGTGGAATGAAAGCATAGGTCATTTGTTTTGTTAAATCGCAAGCTCATTGGAAACAAGTTTATAAATATAGCTTTTGTAATTATAGTGGTTTGACTCTATGATTTAATAATGATGCAATTAATAGATGAGAAAAATCAAAATTTAATTACATGTTATTTTAGTCTACATTTTATATGTCTAAATGGTTTTTTTGCTAGCTCATAAATAATTGGAAGTTCAGTCATGATATTATAGTGGTTTGATGTTATTATAGATGTATTTATGAAAAGAATATCGTCACGACGCCATTAAATGTTAGAAAAAATAGATATTTTGGAAGCTTTGAAGCATATTATCGATTAGTAAATATGGAGATTTAAATCATAAAACTATGGTTTTATATTCTACTCCATGAGATCTTTACAACAGTATATCATATGCTAAAAATGGTTGAGTGATGAATAAGAAATTGATACTCAAAGTAAGCTACTTGTGAATTATGTTGAGGAAAGTAGAGAGCTTAGCCACACATTTGTTAGATATCAAGGGTGTAATATGTTTATAAATGTGAACCAACTTGGTGGTTATTGAATGACTAAATTAATGCTTTCCCTTGTGCACAGGGGGGGCGCAAATCCAAACCCGTCAAGGTTGGAGGCACACCCCTACGATGTGGGCAATATGAAATGTTTGAATTGGTTGGACCTTTTTAAGCCTGCAAATATTTAATTAGTAATATGACACAGAAGATACACAATGATAGACAAAGGACATCTTATTGTTGTATCCTCGGTTAGGTCATTTTACTAACATTTTTGTGCAACATTAAAAACAACCACAATATCAAATCCACTCTCATTAATATTTCTAAATTTTTAAGCTTACCACATAAGTAATCGCGGGAGAAGGGCTTACTCTAAGATGAGAGACCACACTTTGCTTAAGTGTAACCTCAACTCCCTCAAATTATCACTTCGAGTATATAACTTAATTATTAAACAAAGAATAATTTATATATAAAAAAGAATATGTTAAAAAATGTTGCAAAATCACAATATGCAACATAACACAAGTATGAGCTACGTCACCTGTCGAACTGTTATCGTTTGCGCTCATAAGCCAAACCCCCTTAACACGCATTACATGTCCAATAAAAGAGGGAGGTTTGCATTGCGTATCCAATAAACATTGGGCTGTCATTGCACATTCCTCATAACGCGCATTAACCAAACAGCTTGGGTCCAAATCATCTGATAGTTTCAACCTGTTTCTCTCTGCAGACTCAGCACTGCTACTGTTTTCGAGTTTCAATGAGTTTAAGGCTCCGTTTGTTTCATTAAAAATGACTTTCGGAAAATAATTTCTGAAAAATAATTTATTTTTCTGGAAAAGTTAATATTTTTTGTTGTTTGGATGAATCTGTATAAAATATTTTCCGTTGTTTGATAGATTTCTTAAATATATTTTATAAAAGTTGTTTTCAATTAAACAAACATACATTTGAGATTTTCTTATTTTTTCATTGTTTAATTGAATTTATTTTTATCTATAATTTTATATTTTATATTTTTTTGCATATATTAAAATATTATGTTAAATTCAAATTCATTGCAACGTCATTTTTTAATTACATGACTATTAAGTAAGTATTTTTTTATTTAAAAAATGTGACATCAACAAAATTGACAAAAAATTAACGATGTCAACAATTAGACTTGATTTTCAAATTTGAAAAGTAAAGGGACTAATTGAAAATAAAAGTACAAAGACTAAATTACAAATTTGTGAAGTGTACATAGACTTATGACATATTTTAACCTTTATACTACAAAACATTTATTATTGATATATTTATAGTTGTAATAAATATTTATTTTCAAATATTAATATTGAATATTTTCAATAATATGTGAATAATATTATTTAAAATTTATTATTAAAATAAAATTGAAATATTAAATAAATTATTAAAATAATAAATTATATTTATTATATTAATATTTATTATATAACTAAATATAAATAATTAAATATGTATGTTTAATAATATTAAAAAATATAATATTTTAAATAGTTTTTAAAAATAAAAATAAAAATTATTATCAATATAATAATATTGAGCTTGATTTAAGTTAATTCTTATATAAAAATAAAATTAATCTATATAGATGAACTCTTTTCCGAAAAATGACTTCGATTTTATCAGGAGAATAAGTTATTTTACAGAAAAAAATGAACTTATTTTACCTTAACTTGACCAGTAAGTCCTCATTTTACATTAACTAAACTATTTTACGTGAAATAAACGTAAAAAATACAGAAAAAAAAATATTATTGGTAAAACATTTTAACGGACCCTACATAAAATCTAACAAAACCCCATCACCAAATTTCCTTTTATACTTGTATCATACATTAAGTGCCTTTAGCGAGTCAGTGTTCTCATAGCTTCTGGTAGTTGGCTAGTTAATTGCGACCCGAGGTTTCCTTGTAAACCGTTCGGTGTTGGGGCAGGATTCTTCCTTTTTCTCCATAAAAATAGCCCAAAATGAGTTAATTAGAAAATTCCCAGAGCAGTACATTTTATATAATCCATGTCTTTGCTGAAGTCCCATTCAACACCCCAATTTTCTCCGGTTATCTTAACCAAACTATTCGTACGTTAGGGTTTCACATATTTTGTGTTTTCACTCTCTTTTTTTTTTTTTTTTAAATACTTATCAGTCCCATTCGGTAAAGGTTTAGTCTTTTTACTCTTATTACAATCTCACAATCTACATGCATTCTCCAAAGGAGGAACAGGGTGAGCCTCTGAAACGAAGTTTCAGTGAGGCGAGCTCAGACCCACCTGATTGGATGGTTCTAGACGACAATGAAACTGCTAAGGAAGAAGACCCTTCTTCATCTTCAAAACCTAAGGACTTTAACCCCAGAGGGTTTGCCCTTTTCTCTTTTTCGTTTTTGAGTGTGGTTGTTATTTGTGTTGTTCTGAGTTTTTTATTTTATTTTTGTGTTTTGTAGGTATCAATTGCAGGTATATGAGGTGGCAAAGAGAAGAAACATAATAGCTGTGTTGGATACAGGTGTAGGGAAGACAATTATAGCTGTAATGCTCATAAAAGATTTTGGTCAAGCTATCGAGTCTACTGAAAGTAAAAAATTGATTATTTTCTTGGCTCCCACTGTTCATCTAGTCAATCAGGTTTGCTTTTTGATACTCGAAAGTTTGAATTCCTCCTGGTGAGGTAATTGTAGTTAAACATTGACATTGTGTGTATATATACATATATTTGTATTTGCAGCAATTTGAATATATAAAAGATCATACTAGTTTGGAAGTTGAACAGTATTATGGAGCTAAGGGGGTTGATGAATGGACCTTGGATTGTTGGGAGAAAGAAACAAAGGAGCATGATGTAAGTTTGCTTATTATCTAGCTTTGATAAGGCTACTTTTTAAGCTAATGCACTGACTCTTATAAATGTTGAGTTGGCTTAAAATTCCATTTGGTTCTAGTACTCTCACTTTGAGAATCCTCTGCCTTAATTTTTCGTAGTTTGTACTAATGTTTTTCAATGCACTTCTAGTACAGTTGGCATTTGGTGTTTACTTATCTTTGAAGGGCACCTTGTAGGCATTATTCATTGATATTCTTTGAAGGCAATATACTTTGTAAATGGGTAGCAAAGCATGGGACATACTTTTTTTCTTCTGCTTCTAGCCCCTTTAGATCAACTTGTTACTGATATGTATATCTTTATCATTGATCTTGTAGGTTCTGGTTATGACTCCCCAAATTCTATTGGATGCTTTAAGGAAGGCATTCTTGAGTCTGGAGATGGTGTCCTTAATGATAATAGACGAGTGCCACCGTGCTACTGGCAACCATCCATATGCCAAAATAATGAAGGTCAGTAATCCTGAAATCTTTTTGCAAGAATCTTGATGACTTTTTGTTTTTTGACACTAAGAATTTTGATGACTATTTAAATTATTTGGTCCTTTTTTCTGATTAAAAATGAAATGTTGTTGTGTTCTATATTTTGGTGTAGGAATTTTATCACAAATCTAATAACAAGCCAAAGATTTTTGGAATGACAGCATCACCTGTAGTTAGCAAAGGTAAGGTATTTGTATTATTGTTTTTTCATATGATATTTAAGTGTTTCCTATTCATAAGGTTTATCTAGTTGTTTATATCCTCATTTTGCTCAAGCTTTGTTCCTATTACAGAAGAGATCTAAAAGTATGGTTGTTTAAACCATTAAGGATCAGTTTTTTAAAGAAAATGATCTTGAAGCTCCTTGGTGTTGCAGAAATACTTCACCTTTTTTTTCCCCCACAAGCATATTTTGTTGCATATATACAGTAGTTCTTATGCTTTTGACTCAACTTTCTGTAGGTGTGTTGTCCAGCAATAATTGCGACGGTCAAATGTCAGAACTTGAATGTGTTTTGGATTCCTTGGTATCTTTTTATTTAGTTTTTCTGGTTACCTATATGATTGATTTGCTGGAAAAATCATATGTTGATATGAACAATATCTTGAATATGTGCTGCTGCAGATATACACTATTGAAGACAGGACAGAGATGGAAGCGTGTGTTCCTTCTGCTAAAGAAAGTTGTAGATTTTTTGATCCAGCACAATTTCCTAGCTTGGATTTGAAAGCAAAGGTAGAAGCCTCTTGGTTAAAGGTATCCACGGACTTCCATGAGTGATTCATATGTGTGGGGATGTGTTATTTACACTTTTCATCTAGAGTTGTTGAAGGCCTTTTATTTTATTTTATTTTATTCTGGGCAGACAGATGCGTCATTGTCAAATTTGCAAAGCTCACTGCAAAATTCTCATAAAGACATGGATGATAAACTTAAGAATCTACGGAAGCGATTATCAAATGACCATGCTAAGGTTCTGCATTGCCTTGATAATCTCGGTCTCATATGTGCTTATGAGGTATGATTGTGATGTAAATTTCAATTAGAGTAATGATCTTTAAGAGGAAAAGTGTGTTCATCTCATTTTTACATGCCATATAAAATTCAAGCTACTCTTATAACATCCACATCTTTTGTTGTCTAATTTAACTCTAATAGTTACATTAAAAACCAATTGAGTATGTTTGACAAAAACCCTGTACTTTATACAATCACCATAATTTAAATAACAAATAAGTTTTCGCTGGGCTTTATGTTGTTTCTTTCTGCTATGCCTTCCTGTTTGCTCCTGATGTGATGTGCTTTATGTTACTTCTTTCATAGGCTGTTAACATTTGTCTAGAGAACATCCTTGACACCACAGAGGAATCTAAAGCATATAGAGAAAGTGTGTTGCAGTATAAAAATTTCCTTGAGGAAATCCAATGTAGAATCGGGGAGTCTCTTCCCCTCGGTATGATGTGATGTACCTTTTATTGTAGTTCTTTTTATCTGGTTTAAACCGTGTTTTCTAGATGTTTAAGTTTACATATCTAAAGATACATTTGTCTGTCACTAATATTGTTCGCTTCTCACCTCTTCAGGTGATAAAAATTTTCTGAATTCTGGATTTGACTATTTAAAGGCAGTAGATCTTGGCTATATTTCTCCAAAACTGCATGAACTACTTCAACTGTTCCAATCATTTGGGTAATAGGAAACTTCAGTGGTTAGTGTTTGGAATATACTGACAGTGTTGACTCAAGTCTTATTTCTGTTGTTGCAGAGAAACTAGACAAGTATTGTGCCTGATTTTTGTTGAAAGAATTATTACTGCTAAAGTAATTGACAGATTTGCGAAGAAAGTAAGCTGTTTATCACATTTCATGGTTTCATATATGACTGGAAGTAATACATCTGTTGATTCCCTGGCACCAAAAATACAAAAGGAAACCTTGCAGTCATTTCGATCTGGGAAGGTATCTCATCTTCTATGTAATAGCTTATAAGCGCTGAAATTTGGATATCTTATGGTCAATGATTAAAAGCTTCGTGTAGGTGAATCTATTGTTTACTACTGATGTGGTTGAGGAGGGAATTCATGTACCAAATTGCTGTTATGTGATACGTTTCGACCTGCCGAAGACAGTCCGGAGTTATGTACAATCTCGAGGAAGAGCTAGGCAGAACAATTCTGAATTCATTATGATGCTTGAGAGGTAGAACTGTGTTCTTGTGTAGCATGCATTTGTTGTTTGCCTGTAGTACTTTTGTCTGTCTGAAGATATTTCGTCATGGGTGCCTCTATTTATGATATAATGGCATAGAGTCTAACTGATGTGTTGACAGGGGAAATGTGAAACAAAGAAATCAACTATACGATATAATCAGAAGTGAGTATTCAATGACAAATTCGGCAATTAAAAGAGATCCCGATTCTGATCCATGCCTTCTTAAAGATTATACATTTGAAGAAACAAATGTTTTTATTGTGGATGCTACTGGAGCTTCAGTTACTGCAGATTCTGCTGTTAGCCTCATCCATAAATATTGTGGGAAGCTCCTCGGTGATAAGTATGCTGTTTCTTGTTATATTTTTTTTGTTTCATCTTCACTTTTCACTATGTGTGGGAGTTTGTTGATGACATATTAATGCACATTTTGTCCTCTGTTCAATGTAGGTATTACACACCAAAGCCAAATTTCCAGTTCACGTCTTCTGAAGGATTATATAAGTGTAAATTAACATTACCTGTTAATGCAGCCGTTCAAACAATCGTTGGTCCACCATCTAGGAATTATCATTTAGCAAAGCAGCTTGTATGCTTAGAAGCATGTAAGCAGCTTCATCAAATGGGTGCCTTGGATGATCATCTCATTCCATCCATTGAAGAGCCTTCAGAAAATGCTTGTATTTCTAAAGGAAAAGATTCAGGTGCAGGTGCAGGTATATGCATAAACTTTCCAAGTATGAAATTCTTGTTTAATGATTGATTTTGCAACTCTGGTGTGAGTGTGTAAGAAGATTTTATAACATCCATCTTCGTGGTTTTTGATAAGTATTGTTGACCTGAGTTCAAACTTGAACTCTATTATTTACTAAATGTATAGTACTTTCTTTCTTGTGCTCCTGGTCATCATCTGCAAAAAAGTGTGCCTTGCTACTTGCATCATTACCATTCAGGTTCTTGGTAGCAATAAAAAAAAAAATGAAAATATTAACAATAGACTACATTTTAATTTCCAAGCATGTGCTTCTCAAGTTATGGCTAGTAGCGAGCACTAAGATTCAGTTTTGCTTTATGGACATAGTGATGCTATGTTACTTGCATTACTGGCACAGAATTTGGCCAGCATTTTTGGGGATGTGAATTTTTGTTTGGGATATTAGTTATGTCTTTGCTTGTCTTTCTATCTAGCATCATTGTTTGCATTTTTTAGTCTTGCAGAAAATAAAAAATGGTTTCATATTGCTGTTTTTCCTTCTTTCTTTTTTTGTGGTACAAAGGAACTACAAAACGGAAGGAGCTTCATGGAACAACTTGCATACAGGCATTATGTGGAAGCTGGGGAGAAAAATCTGATGATGCTGTTTTCTTTGCCTATAAATTTGACTTCAAATGCAATATCATTACTGTGGTTTATTCTGGATTTGTTCTTCTAATTGAATCAAAGCTTGCGGATGATGTGGGGAATACTGAAATGGATCTTTTCTTGATTGGTAAGATGGTTAAGGCTAGTGTTTCTTCCTGTGGGCAAGTGTGTTTGAATGCAGAACAGGTATAAATAACCTAATGTTGTATAATTATTCTTTTTTCCTACATGAAGTCCTTAATTTCAATTTCAATCTCAATCTCAATCTCATGCTCTTCTCTTCTCTTCTCTTTGTTTTGTTTTTATTTTCTTCACTATAGATGATGAAAGCGAAGCGCTTTCAGGAATTTTTCTTTAATGGCTTGTTTGGTAAGTTATTTGTTGGATCTAAATCATCTGGAGCACCAAGGGAATTTCTACTTCGGGGTAAAACAAGCTCATTGTGGAGTCCATCCCGCATGTATTTGCTTTTGCCCCTCGGGGATAATTCAACTGATGAATTGAGAATACACTGGCCAGGGATAACAGCTTGCACATTAGCTGCGGAATTTTTAAATAAAAATTCTTTGTTAGGCACTGAGCAATCTGATGATGATGGAAGCAATCCGTCATTGAACAGTAGTGGTTCACCTGTGACAGACTGCAAAGAAACCAATATAATCCGCTTTGCTAACAGTTCAGTTGATGCTAATAGTCTTAGAAATACGGTAGTATTGGCTATTCACACTGGAAGAATCTACTGCATCATTGAAGCTGTGAGTGATAAAACTGCTGAAAGTTCTTTCGCTGAAACTGTTGATACAGTCTCATCAGAGTTTGCTACCTTCTATGAATACTTCTACAAAAAGTAAGTGATAGGAATTTCCAGCTAGTTTTTATGTATTTCTGCATCACAAAGTGGTTCAAATTACAACGTTGGCTTTGATCAGGTACAATATTGTGCTGAAACATCCAGGACAGCCTTTGATGCTGTTAAAGCAGAGCCATAACCCGCACAACTTGCTTGTGAATTTTAATGATGAAGGTTTGTAAATGTTTTAGCTAGATTACAATTAGGGATTATGTAGATGCAATGCCCCCATCTTGTAGTTTCCAGTTCGTTATTCCCAAGACATTTTTCTAGGTGAAAGTATCTTACAGGTCCCTCAATTATAGGGACCTCATCAAATTAGTTCCTTTACTATTAAATGGATCAATTTAGTCCAACTATTAAAATGAATCAAATAAGCCCAAATTTTAACAGTGTTAACATTTACTGTTTAAAGAATTGTCATTTGTCATTTACTATTTAACAGAGTTAACATCTTTAAAGCTTTACGGTTCTTCAAATGAATTATTTTGTTTGGAGTAAAACTGCGAATTAAAAAAAAAATCATGTCATTTTTTAAACAGAAAGTGTTAAATATGTTAAAATTTGGACTTATTTGATTCATTTTAATAGTAGGACTAAATTGATCTATTTAATAGTAAAGGAACTAATTTGATGAGGCCCCTATAATTGACGGACCTCTCAGGTGCTTTCACTCATTGTTCTACCTCCAATCCAACAAAAGTAGAAGTTCTTGATTACCACTTAATGTGGTTTTGATTTTCAATTTCTAGCTACTTAAATAAAGTCTTAAACCTGAAATAACACTATGTACCTTATGTCCATGTGACTTCTAAATATTTTTCCAATTTCTGAGCAGGTGTATCAGCTAAGGCATCACAAGCTGGCGTGGTTAATGAAAAGCCTCGGTTTCATGTCCACATTCCCCCTGAGCTTTTACTTGTCCTTGATGTCCCAGTGAGTGTTCTAAAATCATTGTACTTACTGCCATCATTGATGCATCGGCTGGAGTCCTTAATGTTGGCCAACCAACTCAGAGAAGAGATAAACTTTTGTTCTAGCAACATTGATATTCCAAGCTCAATGGTTTGTTCTCTAAATCTCCTCTAAACTTGTCTGTTTCTGAAACGATTCATTACTTTAACAATAATTTGATATCTTTTTTAAACTAATAGATCCTGGAAGCACTAACAACACTTAGATGCTGTGAAAGTTTTTCAATGGAAAGGCTGGAATTGCTTGGGGATTCAGTTCTGAAGTATGCTGTTAGCTGCCACCTCTTTCTTAGATATCCCAACAAACACGAGGGACAATTATCTGCCAGGCGTTCGTTGGCAGTTTGTAATTCAACCCTGCATAAGTTGGGAACTGACCACAAAATACAGGTGCTATTTCCTTATATTGGCTAGAATCCTTGCGTAGGCTGAGTCGCTGAGATCCATTTTTGATGGATATATATTCTTTGAGGCAACTGTTTATGCTTGTTAATAGGATATAATCATTCTTGCTGTTCATTGTGCACCAATATCTCTATGTGTATCTCCTGTATAATCTGCCTCCTCTGATTGTATAATTTTAAAAGAGATGGTTTCTGGCTATGAATGATATGTTTGCTAGTGGAATATTATTGTTCTAGCTTAACAGAGAACATGACACTTGTTGCTTCGCAAAATTATTTAATGTTTGTACCATATTGAAGGATTTATAATAATATATTATGATCCTTTGTGCTCAAAAGCAGGCAACATTGGTATTTTTGCTTTATTGAGTTACATATTGTTTTCAGGTTGTGTTTAATAAGCTGGTTTAAATAAGAAGCAGCACCAATGCATGGACTTTTCTTTTGTCCTTTCCAATTCTTGCATTATTGAAAACTGGAGTCTATAATTTAGGCACAGAAGCTGCCCCTTCTGCTCAACTTCTTATTGTTTATGCCAGTTTTGGCAAATATACAAGTATTACGAACCATTGATTGTTACATTGGTTTTATTTTTTATATAACAGGGATACATTAGGGACAGTGCTTTTGATCCCCGTCGTTGGGTAGCTCCAGGACAACGAGTGCTTCGCCCTGTTCCTTGCAAGTGTGGTGTGGACTCTCTAGAAGTTCCTTTAGATAAAAAATTTCAGACAGAAGACCCGAAAGTTAAGGTTGGTAAATCCTGTGATAGAGGCCACCGATGGTTGTGTTCAAAAACCATATCAGATTGTGTTGAAGCTCTCATAGGAGCATACTACTTAAGTGGTGGACTTGTTGCTGCCCTTCATGTGATGAAGTGGCTCGGGATTGATGCCGAAGTTGATCCCTCGGTGGTAGCTGAAGTCATTAATCAGGCATCCTTAAGAACTTATGTCCCCAATTACGAAATCCACATGATAGAGTCAAAAGTTGGCTACAATTTTTCTGTCAAGTTTTTCTTGCAGGAGGCATTGACACATGAATCTGTGCACGAGTCCTACTGTTACCAGGTAGTTATGGAGGTTCTCTATA
Organism: Gossypium australe; assembly: GCA_005393395.2. NCBI lineage: Eukaryota > Viridiplantae > Streptophyta > Magnoliopsida > Malvales > Malvaceae > Gossypium > Gossypium australe. The sequence continues at coordinate 111,705,157 of CM016619.1, forward strand.
TATATTCGAGTTCTTTATTTTTCCTTCTTTCTCTCAGAAAGTTTTAAGTGATTTGGAGTCCAAGAAGGGAAAGCGCATACAATGTGAATAGAATATTGATGTTAATCTTTTGTTCCTTTTTCTCCATGAAGTGGAATAAAATAGTTTTAATACTAATTCTGAATAATATAAATACAACTGAAAACAGCTGCTTAGGTCAATAGATCCCATGTGAGCTCACCTTTTTACGTATTGAAAATTTTCTACAGAGGCTTGAATTTCTTGGTGATTCTGTGTTGGACTTGCTGATCACCCAGTATCACTACAACCATCACACTGATATAGATCCGGGTGAGTTGACTGACCTGCGCTCCGCTTCGGTTAATAATGAAAATTTTGCTCAAGTTGCCGTGCGCCATGACCTTCATAAGCATCTTCAACATTGTTCAACTTTACTATCAAACCAAATAAGTGAATATGTGCAATCCTTCACTGAATCTGATAACACCACCAGATTAGATCCCAGCATAAAAGGTCCCAAGGTATTATTAATCTTTTTTATGGTGCATAATTAGAGGTCTTTTATATGGTTCTATTGTATTCCATTACTATTTTCGATGCACTTTCCATGTATACCATATGGCTCATTGAACTGAGGCGATTATTGGCCATGGGGATCAGGGATCTTGACGATATATAGTCTCCACTTTCTTTGCTACAGGCTCTTGGAGACCTGGTTGAAAGTATTGTTGGGGCAATTCTGATTGATACAAACCTGAATCTTGACAAAGTCTGGAGAATTGTTGAACCGTTGTTGTCTCCAATTGTAACCCCAGATAAGCTTGAGCTGCCTCCATTCCGGGAACTGAATGAATTATGCGACTCTCTTGGATATTTTATTCAGGAAAAATGTATAAATAAGGGGGAAGTGGTGCACGCCGAGCTTCTATTGCAGCTAGATCATGATTTGTTGGTAGGAGAGGGGTTTGATAGAAGTAGAAAAGTAGCAAAAGGAAAAGCCGCTTCTTGTCTGTTGAAGGACCTTGAGGTACGCATTCATGAAAGTTTCAGGACATGAGAAAGGAGTGAGTCTGGTCACATCAGCCATTTAACTTCACAATTATTCTTTACTCCCTGCCTTCCTTTGACCAATCAGAAGTTTCTTTCATTTCATATAATATAATATTAAGGTTCTACATTTATGCTTGCAATTGGTGATCATATGCGTGTCTAGTCTTTGTTTCTTTAGGTGGATTTGTTGATTTGTTTGATTCCCTTTAGGCTTCGGTCTTTTAGATATGTAGTCATGTTCGGTTTAGGCTTTAGTCATTTAGGTATATAGTCGTAAATCCATCACTACATGTTGAGAACTGATTGTTTGCGCTAACATTTGCAATGGTCCTGATACTCCATGTGAACAGAACAGAGGAATCTCCTGGAAGAAAAGGAAACATGACTCTGTGGATTCAAGTCAAACCATGGATGATGACTCGTTAGAACCAACAATCTCTAAGAGGCAAAGGAGAGCCGAAATTCAGTTGCTTGATGAATCAAAGAAAGCATGCAGTGCTACGCCTGCCACCCCAGGTATGTAAATTGTTGGAGGATATTGACTGCAGTTTAATGAGCCAACCGAATGAGCTCAATGGTACCATATACCGAACCAAGGCCTGGTACTAGAAATAGGAAAACATGTAAAATATCATCCACAGTTAAACTTGTTATCTGTTTTGTTCTTATAGTAAATGAGTATACTCATCTAGTTCCCTTTTGGATAGTTACATGATGTCTTTGTCTAAAAAATACCAATTTATTAGTGTAGGGTGCATGTATGGTAAATTAATTGGCTTTAAATGTGAATATCTTATTGGTTCCATCATGTTAGGAATTAAAATCAGATTATGTTTTTTTTCTGCTTTATGCAAACATGTCCTTGACATTTTCCTCTCTTTGGTTTCTAGTTATTGTAACGGTAAAAACGAAGAAAGGAGGGCCGAGGACCACTCTTTTTGAGCTTTGCAAGAAACTGCTGTGGCCTATGCCTAGTATCAAAGCAACAGAACACAAATCAAGGCATCTCTCTTTCATCTCTTGCAAATATTTCATCTGCTGAAATTTCATTTCTTGATCTGCTAGTACATTTTCAGTGTTTTGAAGCCTCTCTATTACTTTCCTTTGTAGTGCTCCCATGGAAATTGGTAAAGGTCCCGAGAGGAAAAAAGGGTTTATCAGCTTTGTGTCGAAAATCATCTTGAATGTCCCAGGATACGACATTATTGAATGCACTGGAGATGCAAAAGCTGACAAAAAAAGTTCTTCAGACTCAGCAGCACTGTTTATGCTTTATGAGCTTGAACAGCGCGGGAAGCTCATCATCGAGGAAACCTTATAAGGCTACTAGCAGTTGACCATCAATGGTGTTCATTAAAGGTGATCTGCAATATCCTCACTGCCCAGTTATAAACTTTTGACTCGGTGTTTAAAATTGTAAGCGATGAGTGAGGGCTCGTAACAAAATATCAACCATATATCATGTATGTATATATTGCCCATAATCTACCAACAAGCCATGTTAATAAATCTGCAGTTATTTCTGAATTTTATCTTTTTGTCAATGTTAGGGTGAGTTTGGATGGGTAATGCGTTTATTTGCTGGTTAGTGTAAAACAGCAGTAGCGGTGAGATTAGATATTGTAGCGTAAGACAAAAAGTAAGTTAAACGTACTGCACCGCATCCAATTGCCCATCTAAATTCACCCTTATTGTTATATTTCAATTGTAGATTTCCAAAGGGAACGTCTTTTCTGCAAATTACCTCTTTAATTCATATTTATTTAAGATTGTTTGTATTTAATATATACATATCTTGTGAAAATATATAAATTAGGTATTGCTTGGAGCCTGGTGGAAACAGGGATAGACTTAGGGGTGTGTTTTTGAAAACAAAACCTTATTTGTTTGGATCCCCTATGGAGCATAAGATGCACAGCAGGCAGTCCTATGTCACCCAGTTCTCAGTAGAAGGCTTATAGCTTAGCGACTTCAGTCGCTGGAGCCACATATTGAGAAAGGAATTTTAATACTAACAAAATAATTTAAAGGAACCATAGGTGAGATATACCTTGAGAAGATTCTTAAAAAGAAAATTGTCTTAAGTGAGAACTTTAGCCATTAAAAGTATCATTGGCCTCATTTTCTTTTAAGCCAAAGCATTTTTTCATGTAATATTGGTAACCGGTTGTTTCAAGTTTCATGTATGCTTGAGTTGACATGTTCAATTTATTTTTTCTAAGATTCGCGAAATAGTAATATACCTTTCGTTTTCTTGACCAAAGTTCACATACCTTAAGAAGATTCTCAAAAAAGTTCACACCTTAATCAACATCCATTCGTTTTCTTAACCAAAGTAACAGTGCTCTTTTTCGAGTAAAAGTTAGTGTCCCCGATGATCTAACAAAATCCTTAATTGCTTTGATCACACACTGGCCCCCGTGTCCCAATTCTTTGAAAGAAGATTGCGGGCTTCCCCATTAGGTCTAGGGGCATTTAGTGGACCATTCTCCAATGCTTTGGATTCTCAAAAATATCTCCCTTTGTTTTATTGTTATATACATTAAATTACTAAATTAAATTTATTTATTTATTATTCATAAAATAATTGGTTTGTCACAAGTATAAACATGGTAACTTAAACTTATTTTTTAAAACATTAACTTCTGATACAAGTTCAACCAAATACTTTTTATCTTTTTGTATCTTTTTGTCTTCTTCCTAACTGAAAAACCTGAGAATGATTTTTGGCTACTAAGCTTTGGGTTTTATTTTTATTTTTTAAATTGTCTTGGTATAGAAACTGATTAATATAGTTTTAATATATTGCAAAAGCCAATATATATATATATATATATATGTATGTATGAGAGATCTGCTTCAAATTCAATTCAAAGAGCGTTATTCATATATATTGTTTCCTCGTATGAAATAGTGTATTTTTTTTAATAGTAGAAAACTACATATAAATAATAAAATACTGATCCCCAAAGTCAAGCGTAAAGATCCGCCACTGTTGTTGGACCTATTCAATATTAATTTTTAAGGTTGTGTCTGTGTTGGTTGGTTAAGACATAAGTCGGTAACCTGATTTTTGCGTAACCAAGAACAAACTTGATCCTGCTTTGTGATTTCAAAAAGAATTGTTCAACATTTCTTAAGTTTGGGTATTTTTCTGGTTGGTCTTGGGATACCATGTCCATCATTGGATGTTGTTGTGTCACTATGTGCATGTTCCCGTCTTTCCTCTTTCATTCACCATAGGATTGATGTGGACTGTGACATCATGGTTAGTGTTGGTAACTCCCTGCAAATGAATTAATTAATAGCATTAACCGGAAATAGTATTGGAAGGAAGTAGTTTTCGAATATCATTTTCTCACTGCAAACACTTATAAAATTCCCTCCAAAATTGGCTTTTCTGATTTCTTTCAATTTATTGAGTGAGTCTACTGTCAAGCAACTCTACCCTCTTAAAAATACCTTCCTGGATTTCACAACCAAAAACACCTTTTGATAAAAGACAAAGATAACCAAAGTCTAGTTGCTTTTTTATTCATCAAAACACACACCGAGTACACTAATCCAAACCAAACTTCAGTATACAATCCAGATAGGAAAACGTATCAAACATTCCTATGGAATACATACAAGTGATATGAAGGGGTAAAAGTGAAATGCCTACAATACCAGTAACACTGGTCCAAATGCTTAAAATCCTCGAAAAGAGCTCCCCCCCCCCCCCTTTCTCTCATCTTAAGGAAAATTGGGGCTCCAAATTCCAATTCTAGTATACTATCAATCATTCTTCTTGGAGGCCACCAATTTCCTGGCAATACCAGATTTCAATTTGCATCCCATTGAGAAAGTTTCTAGAATGAAAGCATCAATTTCTTGCTCTTTTTTGTCATATACATAGAAAGCTATAAAGGCAAGTGGAAGTCCTGCAATAATACGTTTTCGGTTGCAGTGAGAAAATTATAAAACAAAGAGCTTATCGAAGGAAATATGCTGATGACAATGTTTTGTCCAGAACTTCAAGTGATAAAATATCTAAGCATAATCATTAGGAATTTCAAGTTATTTTATATAGGACAGGCGACACAATCGCAGTGTGTGTGTGTGTGTGTGCACGAGAGAAAGAGAGAGAGAGAGAGAACCTATGAAAAAAATAGTCCGAAATGGTAGGGCTCCAATGAAGCTAAGCAGCAGTAAAGAAAAAACCACCTGTTTCATTGCCAGAGAAAAAGCTATGTCAAATGATTACGGCCACCGTAACTTTTGTTGCCATTTCACAATGAAAACAAGCACATTTATAAACTATGTCTAATAATGGAAGCATAAGTACTGGCCATTTGGCTAGCGGAGAAATGGAAGAGATAGAAAGGGTTGGTGGTTTAGGCACATGAGCTCATGTTTAATAGATTGAACCTATCATGTATGTACTTTGGATCTCCAAGGCAAAGAATTGAGGATCCAGTCTTGGTTTAGTAATCAATCATTCACCATTTATCTAAGAGAGTATGAACTTGCAACAGAAACGATAAGTCCAGATGTTGCATTGTCGTACACAGCTTTTCATGACATGCAATTTTATAGTATTCAAGATTAGAAAGAGGAAAGGTTCTGGTACTAGAGAACATATTTGAAAGCACATAAATAAGAAGCAAACTAAGAGAATGATAATACCTTGAGGAAAAGTATCCAGTCCTTCCCCTTGCAAAGAGACTTCAAAACATTAACAAGACCGTTCCAGGATGAAGCCATCGACATAACAACGTCCCGTGATTTCTCTTCTGATAAGTGGAAATTTGATGCTGGGATTTTCTCTACTGTATATCCCAATCTGCACCATTAGAAAATATCATTTACATACAGCAGTTATTGTGCTCAGCATTAGGGAATTTTCTTGTAGCCAGCCATAAATAAATAAGATCCAGGATACATAAAATCTAGCTATGTGGGTGACTCCAGAGCATACAAATTTTATTTCGTTGAGACCAAGATTATGGTAATCTTTCCTTTTTTTAGAAAAGGCTAATCAGATGTTCTTGCGAGAGAACGACATTACAAAATTTTGGCAATTCGAATAAATTGGAATATAAGAATTTCCTTTTTAAGAACTTGCGACTGTAAGAAAAGAATAGATTGACATATTGCCAGCTTAAAATGGGAGGGTATACTTACATTTTATTTGGTAAACTGCCATGGATAAACAAGAAAATTAGTAACAACAAGAGAAGCTTTGAAACTGTGGTAAGAATGGTAGCACCCGGAGCAATGAAGTTGTAGTAAATTGCAACCATTACTAGCAGCACTGTCAATGTCTGCCTCTTATTCTTCCAAAGTAGTGTGTCAGCAACTGCAAAAGCACAGATGGTTAAGTGATGTAGACCATGCACATGCATTGAATTAATATACCAATTCCATTATAAGTTTATAACATGGATTATCATCATTATCAATGTAATACCAGTTCAATACCATATCTAAAGCTTCAGTACAAGATTAGCACAGCCATTTCTCAACTAGCCCAACCACCTTTTAACCTTCAACTCACTAAATCCATCTATTTCATTTCATAAAATTCAACAGGCAGTCCAAGATTATGGGATTAGCTTCCCTTTGTGTGGAACAAATTTGTGTGAGAAAACAAACAAAAACATTCAACTAGTAAAGAAAGAGAATAAACGGCAAAGCAATAAGCCGAAAGGCTTCTCTTCCTGGTTTCCATAAAACAGGAATCTCAATTTAATTATATCAACAATACCACCTTAAAGTTTATTAAGATTACATCCTAAGTCTTAAATCCTAACCCTTAAACAATTTTAATTTTGACCCGCCAAAATAGAAGAAAGAAAAGAACTGAAAAACAACATGGAGGCCTGTAACAGCACAACCAACAGAAATGGGAACAATGCTGCAACATGGTATTGCAGAGAAAGAGTATGTCATGACGGGAAATGTTCTTTTTCTTACCCCCCTCCCCAACAAAAAGAAAGATATTTCTGCTCCATCAATATTTAAAGCCTCTCAATAAATTGTATAAGAATTACTCAACAAGCCTAACCAAGTTGAATTTACTATAACTTCCAAACTTTTGACTTGTGAGGATGTGTACGGTACATTACATAAGCACAGTCAGGCATCATAAAAGAAGCAGAAAGAAATAAAAGTACCCCTCCCCCGCCCAAGATAAACTGAAGCTTTAGATGGCCCTCCTTTCTTGGGTTGACATTCAGCTCTCAAGTGTGAGAACGACTCAATTGTCTTACGCAGACCATCCTGCAACATTATTAAATCGCATCATAATTAAACCATCAATGAAATAATTTACTGTATAATATTGTCCATACGAAGGAGAAGCCTGTAGATGATTTCTCTTTACAGACAATAAAAAGCATTCAAAAGTCTATGTTGTCCAATACTTCCAGATTAAAACCACAAATCCATCTGATACAATATGCTGAACTTAGAGTAGAAGCATGAAGCTGGTCAAATACATGGGCCGTTCCCATCATGATGGAACAATCAACAATGGGCAAATGACTTAACTGAGAAGTCTAGAAGTAATGATAAACCTAGTTGCAAATTAGTGTAGTTTCATTTTATATTGTCAGATACACATCAGTCTCTCAGTTCAAAGTCATAAACGTAATTAAACCTAATGGTAAAAAAATGCTGCAATTAAGTACAAGAGAGGTCAAAACATGATAGAACCTCGAGTGAGACAATTGGTGTATAGCCAATCTGATCCTTTGCTCTCGAACAATCAAAAGATCTGCTGCAAGTCAGAATTCTAACTCTTGAAGGTGTCAACTGTGGAACCTTCATACCATATGGGCCAAATAGCCGATATGTCCACTCCACAATGTGTGCAATTGGCATTACAACAATGGCAGGAATCTTTATTTTTGGCCTAAAAAGTACAGCAGTTCAGAATATGGGCAGTTTCAAAACTATCTTTATTTCCTAAGTTTCCACCAGAGGGAAATGGAATTGGAAATTAATATGATAAACAGAAACAGATTACGAATACACATAATCTGCAAAAAGTGCCTTAGTGCACAGCCTGAAAATAAAAATAAAACAAAATTAACAAAAATAGCATAGTAAAACATACTAATATGCAATCTTTCAGCTTATCCAAAACTTTTATGATTTGAAGGGCGTGACGGGAAAGAAAGATGCAACAAAAGTTAGCAATCTCAGAAAAAAGTGCTAATCCTGAATAATCAACCTGGATCTTGAGAAAGTTACTTATGACTTGCTTTTACAAAGAGATAACATGAACATGGTATCAGCATTAGCTTAAAAGAAAAAGGGTTGAAGCTAATCTATGAAATCAAAATGGAGAAAGAAGAGTACCTCTGATAGCCAAGACCTTCAAGTATTAGAGAAACAAACTCCCAAAACTTGATAGGCTCCAAATTGGTTATAAAATATGCCTGCCAAATTATCATATAACCATTATCAAGCAAGGAATTGACTTTAGCAACAGAATACTAAAAGCAATCTCCAGATAGGTAAAGCAAACTATGTCTTGCACACTAAACTTCATTTCCATTTGATAGCAAATACAGATTACAAAAGCAGAAGGCGATTAAAAGAGTACCTTCCCTGCAGCTTTTTCTGCAACTTCTCCTCCAGATGCTAGAGCTCGTTCAGCACAAATATGAGCGTGAGCCACATTCTCAACATAAGTGAAATCATATACATTGTTGCCATCACCAATGATGAACTAATCAATTAAAACAAAAAACAAATAAGACAAAACAAAGAGGCATACACTATGAAGAATAATGACAAAAAGTCACATAACCACCTTGGATTTCCCTGCTCTGGCTGCCGCAACCAAAGATGGAACCAACAACCCATCTCCAGGGCCAAAAATACTGCTAGGACGTATGCAACAAGTTAGAAGCCCGTTAACTCCATTTGACTTGACGACCAATGCCTCTCCCAACGCCTTTGTAGCTGAGTATGAATCATTATGCTGAAAAAATGAAATAGTGAATCAATTGCAAACAATTAAAAAACATATACCAAATCCTACTTAAAGAAAAGCAAATTGATTGAAATTAGTACTTTATCTGGATAAGGCAAGGATTCATTCCCATTAAAGATTGCGTGAATCCCATCGAAAACAACACTCGGGGAGCTCGTATAGATAAGCCTTTTCACTTTAAGTTCAGTGCAAGCCTCAATAACATTTTTAGTACCTGCAGATTGCAGTAAAAAATATTAAAAAAAAAAGAGAAATTGAAATAAATTCTGAAACACTAAAAGATACCTTGAACATTAACCGAATGTTGAAGCTGATAATTATTAATCGACGAATTAGGAGCCGCCATATGGAAAACAACCTCGACTCCTTCCAAAGCTACATAGACAATTAAAAAATAGTTCCAAAATGAGTGTTACTAATAAATCGACTGAAAATAGATGCGGTTTTTTGAAGTAATAGAGACCTTTGAGCACTTGAGCTTTATGGCGAAGATCAGTGGAGACGTACTGAGCACGACCGGACCGTAAAGCTTGGCCGAGAAGTCCATTCTCCTCGTGCGATTGGAGGTCAATTTTAGAAGGCAAGTCGGCGATTCGAACAGCGAACATATCGTATTTTATTAACATTTCGACCAAATGACGAGCGGCGAATCCTCTGCCGCCCGTTACCACGCACCATCTCTCCTCGCCCGACATTTTGCCCCAAAATGGAGCAGCAGCTGGAAATATAAAAGAAGGAGACGAGGAGCTAACAATAAGGGGAATTCGAGAGTCGGACAATTTGAGAGATCTCGATCTGAACTTGAGAAGAGTGAACTGTGTAACCTGTGACTTGTGAGTTGTGAGCCAGCGAACGAGGCAGCAGGCCCTTCCTGGCTGATTCTTTTCTCATTTTATTTTACCCGTTTTCCTTTTAATATATAATAAGAATAACAAGGGTAAACTATTAAAATATTGACTTTTGTTATCTAAACTTATATTTTAGTTATTTATATTTAAAATATTAGGTGTTTAGTCATTTAGGTTAATCTATTATAATATTTTAGTCACTAAGTCGTAAATTGTCATTAACGGTTTAACGATAAGCTGACGCGGCACGTTAAATTCAAACAAAAATTTTAGGTTAAAATATACAATTGGTCCTCATATTTTTTTCGTTTTGAGCAATCTATTTTTTTCTTTTATATTCTTTTTAACTAGCCTTTTTTTTCTTTATTTTCCATTCTCTTTTGCTTCTCCATCTGTTTTCATCCCCTCACTCTCTCTCGACGACGTGACAGACAACGTCCCGACGAGAGGAAAACAATGTCGTGACGTGTTGACGTGTTTTCAAATTCAATGGGGTTTTCTTCTCCTAATTAAACTCTACTATTTATTCCCTAATTAAACTCTAATTATTTTAGGAATATTATAGTCATATTAGAACTCTAGTTTTATCCTATTTAAAGGGGTTATTATATCCCTGTTTTGATAGGCCAACCAACAAAGGGTTTTTTCTTTGAAGGTGACAAGATGTAGTCGTATATGAATTTAGGTGAGAGTTTTGTGGTAATTATGGAGAGTATTTTATACCCCGTTTGTGAGTACTTTATAAAATTTAGGGTTTTGTTTACCGGTTTGTTCTTTTAGATTTTGAGCTTTGTATTTAGGGTTTTGAGTATTGTACGTTTAGTACTTTTAGATTTATTTTCTTCATATTGTACACTCGTTTGTTTACTCATTTTGTGAAAAGTTGAAGCCTCTTTTTTCCCGTGGTTTTTCCCTCTTTAAGGGTTTTCCATGTAAAATGTTTGTGTTTGTTCTTTTCTACTTTTACTACTTCGTTGCATATACGGGTCGGTCCCCAAAACTTCGCATATTCTCACCCCACAATTACAAACCCTCATCATCTATCATCGCTTTAACAAACCAATTTGGATCTTTCAATGACCTAGTCCACAAGCTCGCCTCACTCAAAAACCTCGCCAATCATGACTTACGGCAATCCACCCTCAACAAAGTTTTCCAAGCCCATTCCTTTAACCTCCTAACCACCCCCCACGACCACCTTATCTATCTTACCTACAACATTCTCGCCCTCTTGAAACTATGTTGTTTCACGGATCCTTCAAACGAGCTCTACACTCTCAATGACTAAACGACCTCCATATGAAACTTACCCTCAACTTTACGCAAACCATTTTGGTTCCATGCTCCCTTTCTCTCTTTGATTCATTCATGCTTGGCTTCCAATCAAGCTTACTTGGGAATATCCAAGAAGGTTCAGATCAATTTTATCGTTTGCTTAATTTTATTCATTAGAAAATAAAAGAAAAGGAAATGAATAATTTACATGATTCTGTAAAAGTTTGGAAATGGAAAAAAATTGTTTTGAATATAAAGAATTCAATTTATGTTTAGATTTGATTAAGGATATTGTTTTTTTTATATTGATTAGTTGGATCCAATTTTAGTTTCAAATTGAGATTTGATTAAGAATGATTGATATTCGGTTTTGAGTGAAATTCAATTTAGGAATCATGAGAAATAAACAATGACTTAGTTTATTTGGTGGGCAAAGATTATATTTCTACATTGAAGAATATGATAAGAGAGAAAAATAAAGGGGAAAAAGAAAAGGAAAATAAAGAAATAAAAAGAAAAAATAAAATTGTTCAAAAAAAATAAAAGTATAGGGACTAGTTTTAACAAATGAAAAACATAGAAAAACTATGTTAAAAGAAATGAAGAAGGGAGGAAAACAAAGGGAGAAGAAGAAGAGAATGGAAAATAAAGAAAAAAAAAAAAGAAAAGTTCAAAGAACATAAAAGAAAAAATTAAATTGCTCAAAACGAAAAAATATATATGTAATCCCCATAATTTGCCCGGCCCATACATTGCACAAACCCAAAATTACCCGGCCCAATAACCTAGCCCAATCCACAACAGCCCAAATCAGAAAAAGAAATGAAAAAATAGAAACCCTAGGTTTCCTTAATGCGCCGCAAGCCTCCACTACCTCTGTCCCCTCCACTAGGCCCTATTTCCAGCCACCATTGTCGACACCACTGGCGCCGTTCGTCCATCCGCAGAAGAAGACAAAAACACGGCAGCACCAGGAGTAAAAAAAATAAGAAAAAAGGACATTGTATTTTATTTTTATTATTATTATTCGGCTATATAAAACCGACTATGGCACTGTAAATAGGACCTTTTTTTTTCGTCAATCAATCAAAATAAAAAAAAAAACCAAATTCAAAGCAACACAAAATAGTAGTAGAGATCCAACGAAAATCCAAAACGCAGAAACCAAATAAGTGATCTTAGAAGGTTTTTTTTTTTTTACCTTTTTTTTTCTTTTTCTTTTCATTTTTTATTCGAAAATATATATATATATATATATATAAAGTATAAAATAAAAAATAAAAAAAATAAAAAAATAAAAAAAATTTACCTTTTTCGGCCACCGCGTGCAGTGGTCGGCGCGACGGAGTCCGCGGCGGCGCCAGGCAGGAATCCTCACCGGAGTTCGAACCTGCAGAGAAAAAAAAAGAAAGAAAGACTTTTTTTTAAGAAACAGCACAAATGAAAAAAAAAAAGAGGAGAAAGTGCTTTTATACTGGATCAAAACGGCGCCGTTTTGAGGTTGGGAGCCTAGGCGCCAAAACGACACCGTTTAGGCCCCAACCCGCGTGCGCGACCCGACCCGGCCAGAGGGTCCTCGTGTTTTCATGTATTGGGCTAATTGCCCTTTTGGTCCTTCCGCATTTTTTACCTTTCTAATCAAGTTTTCGTTATTTTCAAATTTGCCCCAACATGTTTTCTTCTGTTCCAATTAAGTCCAACGCTAAAACGCAGTGCATAAAGGATGGAATAATTGCTTTTTTGGACCCTCTCCTTCCGCGCGCATTTCGAATAGGCCCTCCCCTCTTTATTTTATTTCAAATCGACCCCAAAATCACATTTTTTAATCCAATTTGATCCTTTTTTTAGTATTTTGTAATTATTATTATTATTTACTTTATCTTTGTATTATTATTACTATATTATTATTATTAGTAGTATTATCATTATGGTTATTATTATTAATATTAGCATTTTTATTATTTATGTTATAATATTATCGCTATATCATATTATTGCTATATCTATATTAGTATATATATATTGTGTATTATTATTACTACTATACTTATATTATTACTTTGTACATATTTCGTATTATCATCATCATTATTATTCTATTATTATCATTATATTACTATTAGTGTTATTACATTGTGTATACATTTATTATTATCATTATTATTATTATATCTACTATTACCATTATTATATTTTTTATGTATATATTTTATTATTATTTTGTTTAACTAACTTTATTATTGTTATTATTATTATTATTATTATTATCACTATATTAGTATACTGTATATATTCTGTATCACTATCATTGTTATTTTATTTTTATTATTACTGTTATTATTATTACTATTATTGTTGTTATTATTACATCTACAGTTGCAATGATTATTATATTTATTATTTATATTATTATATTGTATATATTTCGTATTATTATTATTATCTTAGTATTATTACTATACTATTTATTATTATTAATTCTTATTATTATGTTGTTATTATGTTGTACATATTATTATTATTATTATTATTATTATTATTATTATTATTATTATTATTATTATATTGATGTTATCATATTGTATATACATTGCGTTAGTATTATCATCTTATTATCATTACTATATTTATTGGTATGTTGTACATATTTTGTGTCCGTACTATTGTTATCTTATTATTACTATTATTATTATATTTATTATTATTATTATTATTGTTATTATATTTACTATTTTCTCGATCTTTACTAATCTCCTAGCCTTTTTATTATTATTTCAATGCCGTCTTCTACATTTTTATATTTTTATGTTATTTTTATTACCAGTGTTGTTGATTTCGTATATTTCGTCGTTTCATGTGGATCAACAGCTTTACATTGCAATTCGACATTTTTTTTAAAAAGGAGGTAATATTTGTGTGTTTAGAAGTTCGGAAAATCACATCCTAACGTGTTGGGTGTCGATCTTTTCAATCGACTAAATATTCAAATACCCTTTTGCTTTTACATGTTTTGAAGATCAAAGATGACTTCGGTGTCAAAATATAAGGGTGTTATATCCTAACGTGTTGGGTATGACACTTTTATTCCTTTGAAGCGAGTTAATCTTGAGATTCAATCCTAATCCAATTAACCTTTTTTTTCTCGAAAGTTTTACCCTAAATATTTTCAAGTTTTCGACATTAGGACAACATTTATCAATTTGGTACCAACTTTGGGCGTTGCAAGGGTGCTAACCCTTCTTGCACGTAACCGACTCCCGAACCCGTTTTCTCGAATTTCGCAAACAAAAAATATTTTTATAGGTGATCCGATCACACCTAAATAAAAGGTCGGTGGCGACTCCCATTTTTATCCATTTTAAAACCCAAAGTCGATTCCCGTTTTTGTCAAAAAAATGGTTACGACAGCTTGGCGACTCCACTGGGGACTTTGAGGGTCAGGCCATAAATTGATTGATTGTTGTCCTTTTGATTGAAAACTTGGAAAATTGTTTTGGAAAATCATTTTTTGACACATTTGATTGTGCTATAATGTCAAGTTGCATGAAATACTTTGGCATTGCATTGCATGACCGTCGCGGTCTCACATTTAAGTGGGAGTGAGAAACTAAGCTTTCTTGAGGTTTTCACCTCCGCATGGCCATAGAGAAATGTATCCCCCTGTACCGAACTCGGTCCGTATGAGCCTATAATGGGTGAGGATCGAGGAATCTGCTGGTTCAGGTATCCTCCTTTAGAACCAAACTACATGTAGAGAGACCTAGGAGCCTACCTTAGATAGAGCTACGCCAAACCCCTAGTGGTCACCCAGATAGGTGTTCTATTTCATCGATTATTTCTCCTGTACTAATGTGTTTTCTTCTGTTTTGATTTGCATTGCATTGCATCATCATAGAAAGGAGGTGTTGATTAATATTCAATTGCTTAATAGAGGAGTTTGTCTTAAGGAAATGAATTTCTTGATAAAGTGGATTATAATACGGTTGCTCAAATATAGTCCAAGTAAACCACGAGAGAAGGCGTATAGTCCATGGAAGAATACAAGACTTTGCTTGATGTTTCAAGCCAACAATGATTATGAACAATCACAGAGGATAAACAAGTAAAGAGGTACTGTAACACCCCAAACCCGGCCCACGAGCCTTGACCAGATCTGGTATGTCACGGAGTAAAAACGTTTTGAAGGATTCGGATTAACAGTGGAAATCTGAAGTTATAAAACAGTGTTTGCTAAAACTCAGATGGGTTGATTTGATAAACACGATTGAGTTGAAACCATTTGAAAATTTAGATTTTTAGAAACATCAGAGTTATCGTTAACTTAGAAAATTTTGTTGCCCGGTGGTAACATCTTTGAAAACGCGTTCGAGTACTTATTTTGAAAAACGTTACGTTTAACCGATTTGCTTAACAGTTCATAGTTCATCAGTTATATAATAAAGTAAAAACAACTACTTAAACATCCAAAATAATAAGCGGCCATATTACAACCCAATCGAAATTTAGTAAATAATAAACTTAAAACGGGGCAAAATAAAATTTCAAGTCCATGGAACAAGCATGGCCGCCTCGAGTCCTCCACGGCTCCATCTCCGCGATCTACTCACCTGCAAAATGATATGGGAAGGGGTGAGTCACCAAGACTCAGTGTGTATAAATCCCCAACCCAAAAATGCACCTCATACACAAGATATTAGTAAGACATGCAATTATGCAACCCAAGCTAGCCATCCATACTTCTTTTTCTACCCCGTGTGGTACCAAACCACTGGTGGTGCCAAACCACTGGTGACCGAAGCCACAAATATCAAATGATGGGGCCAACCCATCGTGTGGTGCCAAACCACTGATGACCATAGGTCACAATATTAACATGTGGTACCAAACCACTGGTGGTGCCAAACCACTGGTGACCGAAGTCACAAATATCAATATGTGGTGCCAAACCACTGGTGGTGCCAAACCACTGGGACTTAGTCACAAATATCAATATGTGGTGCCAAACCACTGGTGACCGAAGTCACGAATATCAACTGATGGGGCCAACCCATCGTGTGGTACCAAACCACTGGTGACAGTCCATAGAGATCATCTCCCTCCTCTCATCAATCCCACCATCATCATGCTCACATAACAAGTATCATGATCCCATATATCATGCATTCATATGTAGCATAGCATTTAACAGCATATGATGGCGTACACATCTTACAACATAGATCAAGTAATAGGGGACTTACCCGCAATCCAAGCTTATGCCCACAAGGCAAAGTTACTACATGAGAGGTTATATATATATCATCATAGTACAGTTTATTCAAATAAAGTGTGTAAGATTTTACACACCTGATTAACGTAAGTCTAAGCGAATCCCGAACTACTCGACAACGAAAACCCGAAGAATCGGTCTACCGCACTAGATTTCTTTGCCCTATATTCGGCCAACACCCAAGTTAGTCATAGGCCATATTCGGTTTTACCCACATAAATCCCGAAGGATCTATCGCTCATCATTAGTACTCACCTTAACCGGTTTGGTCTCCAACCAAAACCCGAATCCACACACTCCACTTGTAATCGACTACAGCTTGAAATCACATAAATAGTTAGCCTTCGGCTTTTAAACTAATTAGCAACAGATTTAAATATTGAGACCTTACCTAGATCGATCACCAAATCCCGAATATCCACAGCGTTAGACTGTCCTTCTTCCTACAATCGGCCTTAATCTCATTAATATGAGTCATAGGCCATTCGGTCATAACCATAAATCCCGAAAACCAAACAAAAGTCATTCGGCCATGTCTACTTACCCTTTACAAACCGATTGGAGAAGAAATCCCAAGAAGAACCTATGCCCACTTGATATTCGGCCAAGTAGGAACCAAAACCAAAAAAAGAAAAGAGATTTGAAGGATTTTGGCACTTGTGGACTAGGGAGAATTCGGCCAAACAAAAAGGAAGGAAAAGATCAACCAAAGAATCACTTTCGGCACAAGGTGATTTGTATGGTTCAAAGAAAAATCACAAGGTAGCAAAGGGGAAGAAAGTGGATTTCGGTTTGAATAACCAAGGAAAAGACCAAAGGAAATGTGTTAGCCAAAAACTATCCCCCAATACTCCTTCAAAACCGAGAACTCTAGGCCCCTAAAGTCCCCATTCGGTCGTTGCTCCCTATGCTATTTTGTGATAATTCAATATTATTAATTATCACCCATAAAGCCAAGACAAAATGGCAAGAAAACCAAACAAAAAGGTTCGGCCATGCCTCCCCAACTCAAGGTCGACCAACTCCCTTCCCCATTTGAAAAATTCCCCACATCAATTACAAAACATTATTTAATTAATAATGTTCCCATCACTATATAAAATAAACCATTGTTTATTAAACCCCCATCACCTAATTCCATCCTTCAATAAATAAAATAATAATAATAATAATAAATTAACACTACCCCATCACCATACATAAAATAAAACTAACCCATCTTCCTACAATAAATAAAATAAAAGAATTAGCACCCATACTTCCCTTAAATAAAAGAAATAATTCCCATACTCTCCAGCACAATTTAAAATAAAATAAAAAAAAAACAATCATCCCACCTCTTCATGCATTCATGTGTCCCTGCGCATACCACCTTTACGCCGGCCAAAAAATATTACCCTCCATGCTACTGCCCACGGGTTTCGAACCCACGACCTGAAGAAGAAACCCCCACGCCCCAACCACTCTGCTGTGGCGCATTTCATGACATAAATGCGGCGAAAATTCTTTTAAACACTACCCCGCTGGTTCCCTTGCTTAGCGCTAAAAACAAAATAAACGTCCTTGCGCTCCCCTCTGGACTCGAACACGAGTCCTCGCGCCGCAGCTCTCCTAAAGCGCCCTTAGCCACTCGGCCAAGGCCTCCATTTGTGACATAACCTGCCATAAATTCCTTTTAAGCATTCCCTCGCTTCAACGCCAGAAACCAAAAATTTTAAACACTCCTAGCGTGACTCGAACTTGAGTCCCTTCCGCCAAGGCCCTTAAGTGGCGCCCCAAGCCACTTTACCAATCCGACTTTCATGCCATAACCCCGCAGAAAATATTTTTAAAGTCTCTTCATTTAGCTCCCCTTTCTAACGCCAAAAATAAAACTCCCCAACGCGATTCCTGGGGTTCGAACCCCTGCCTTGCCGCACCCTCTAGCTCCCTGGTAGCGCCCTAACCACTCTACCAGCCACTTCCTTGTGTCATGATTCGCCCCAATCTATAAATAAGGCTTCCTCATTTAGCCTTTTCTTCTCAAGCACTAGAAGAAAATTTTTTTAATGCTAAGTCAGACCCACCCCGGGGTTATGACTAGACCCTAAAACCACCGTAACATATGCATTTCTTCAGGCAATCACCTAAAAATAAAATAAAACACAAACAACCCCTAATTCGGGATGTTACAGGTACGGCCCGAACCAAGCTACAAGGAGCTAGAAGAGGCATCTACGAAGAAAGTTCACAAGACATGGCCATGATATCCGGTCACAAAGGAAAAGATTGGTGTTTTGCTTGGACTATGAGGACAAAACCGTATATGTAATTTCCTTTTATGTAAAGAGCTTTATTTTCTAGAAAAGTTCTTCTAATAGAATTGAATTCATAATCAGTGCCTTTCTTTCTTTTTGCATTCATTCCATGCATTAGCATTGCATTGCATCATCCTAGAAAGGAGGTGTTGATTCGTGTTTGATTGCTAAATAGAAGAATTTGTCATAAGAAAATGTGTTACTTGATAAAGTGGATTATAATACGGTCGTCCGAACATAGTCTAGGTGAGCAACAAGACAGGACATTGCCTGAAGATTCAAGCTGACAAGGATTGCTCGTTAGCCATCAGAAGATTATGAGCACCACAGAGGATAAGTGAGTGATGAGGTACGACTTAGATCAAGCAACAAAGAGCTCGAAGAGATATCTATTGAAAAGTTCACGGAACACGACAACTGGATACAAAGAAGAGGATTTGCCTGAAGATTCAAGACGACAAGGACTGTTTGGGAGTTATTAGAAGATTATGAGTATCGTGGAAGATAAGCGAGTGATGAGATATGACCTGGACTGAGCAATAAAGAGCTAGAAGAGACGGGATACGACCATAATATCCGGATACGAAGAAGAGGATTGGTGTTTTCACCTGGACTATGAGGAAGAGGCCGTATATGCGGTCCGTTTTATGTAAGGAAACATATTTTCTAGACAAGTTCTTCTAATAGGAATTGAATTCATAATCAACGCCTCTCTTTCTTTTTGCATTCATTCCATGCATTTGCATTGCATTTCATGCATTACATCATACCACGTGTATTAAAATTCGTAGAAAGACCCTGACTAGGTGAAGTTATTTCAGTGACCTAGAAAACATGGAACAAAGGTTGGAGAGATTAGAGCAAAGACAAATACTGATGTAAGAGCAGTTGACCAAAATTCAACGGGACATGCAAGGTCAAATGAATATGATGCGTCGGTTAACCCAATTACTAGTCGAAAGACTTGAAAAAAGGAGTGGACCAATGATCAAAAGTACGGATGATGACGAAGAAATTATTTATTCCCCGATGAATATCCTGACTCAACCAGACGTACCCGTCATTGATAAACCCCAAGGTCACACTAATACTTCGACCCTGTTGGGCTCAAACTTAAACTCTGAAGATGGTTGAGCCAAACCGATTGTTCAAACAGTGGCAAAAGAAGGGAGAGAGAGGACTTTGAAAGCTCCGAAGAATGAAGAAGCGGGCAGTACGAGTAAGGGCCATTCGAAGCCTATTACAGTAAGTCAGCTAGGGATAGTAACTACTGGTCATCAAGGCCCTCTTAGGCGGGATTCCAACCCAAAGCCCAATCCTGAAAAACCTCTATTCATACCTATTCCTGTGTCTCATAGAGAGCTGTACCTGAAATTATTGGAAAAACAATTAATATCCCCATATTATGTGGCACTCCTGAAACCTCCATACCCAAAATGGTACGATCCTAATGCTAATTGCATGTACCATGCTGGAAACCGGGGGCACTCTACAGAAAATTGTCTAGCCTTTAAAAGAAGGGTTCAAGGTCTCATTGATGCAAGCATTTTATGGTTTAACGGTACTAGTAATGTGGCTGGAAATCTGCTCCCTAACCATACGGAAGGAAACGTGAGCATGGTGACAAAGGAGATGATGCAATTGAAGATGTTTCGATGATACGCCCTTGTCCTCCTGGATTCACTTTGAACAATTGGACTGCTATGGATCTCCTTGTAGTTTCTAAGTCCTCTCTAGAGTAATGCTCAATGTTAACTCTTTTTGTATGCCCCTAAGTTATAAGGGGAATCCGTTATGAGTGATTATGTTTGCTATTTATCTTTTAAATAAACATTAATGGAGATGCATCTTGTCATAGTCTTTTTTTTTTCATTCTCATTGTCTTCATATTTATTCCCTCTTCTCATAGCCTGTCCTTACATATATCTTATATCATGTCGTAATGTTATGCTTATGTGTTCCAATACCCTGATGCTCCTCTATAGTTTTCTTTTCCATTCGCTTTTCAGATGCTCAGATATCAACGACATGAACAATCTCGTTACAAGTCCTAAAATCGATTTCGAGAAAGCTGTTTGTTTAGGAGAATGCGAAGCTGAGGAAGATGCTGAAGATTATGTCTCATCCCCTGACTTACTAAGGATGATGGAACGAGAAGATAAACAGATTCTACCCCATCAAGAATCTGTTGAGACAGTGAACTTGGGAAATGGAGAAAAGAGGCAAGAAGTGAAGATTGGAACCTCCATTTCAGAGAGCACCAAACATGACTTGATCGCCTTGCTTCAAGAGTATGAAGATGTATTCGCGTGGTCATACCAGGACATGCCAGGTTTGAACGAAGATGTAGTGGTCCATAAACTCCCACTAAAACCAGGGTGTAAACCCATTCAGCAGAAGCTAAGACGAGTGAGACTCGAAATGCTTCTAAAGATAAAAGAAAAAGTCAAAAAACAATTCGATGCCGGCTTCTTACAAGTCTCTGAATATCCGGAATGGGTAGCTAATATAGTCCTAGTGCCAAAGAAAGATGGCAAGGTGCGAATGTGTGTGGACTATCGTGATCTGAATCGAGCAAGCCCTAAGGATAATTTTCCCTTGCCGCACATCGATACATTGGTGGATAACACGACAAAACATTCGTTATTTTCTTTCATGGATGGATTTTCAGGTTATAATCAAATAAAGATGGCCCCCGAGGATATGGAGAAAACTACCCTCGTAATAATGTGGGGAACGTTCTGCTATAAGGTAATGCCATTCGGATTGAAGAATGCTGGGGCAACATATCAGAGGGCAATGGTGATGTTGTTCCACGACATGATGCACAAAGAAATAGAAGTTTATGTCGATGATATGATTGCCAAGTCTCGGGGGGAGAGAGAACATGTTGGGAACCTCAAGGAATTGTTCGAAAGACTAAGAAAGTTCCAACTGAAGCTTAACCCAGCCAAATGTACATTTGGGGCTACCTCGGGAAAATTACTATGTTTCATTGTCAGTGAGAGAGGTATTGAGGTTGATCCGGATAAGATAAAATCCATACAAGAACTTCCACCTCCACAGACACAAAAAGAAGTCAGAGGATTTCTAGGGAGGTTGAACTACATCGCTCGATTTATTGCTCAGCTTACCAACCAATGTGACCCAATTTTTCGACTCCTTCGAAAACATAATCCTGGAGAATGGAACGAGGAGTGTCAAGTGGCTTTTAACAAGATAAAACAGTATTTGTCAAACCCCCCAGTGCTAGTACCGCCAACACCCGGAAGACCGCTAATATTGTATCTGACAGTATTCGAAAACTCAATGGGTTGCGTACTGGGGCAACATGATGAGTCAGGGAAAAGGGAACATGCGATCTATTATCTCAGCAAGAAATTCACGGAGTATGAAGCAAAGTATCCATCAATCGAAAAAATCTGTTGTGCTCTAGTCTGGGCAACTCGGAGGCTCAGACAATATATGCTGTATCATATGACGTGGTTAATTTCAAAGCTGGACCTAATAAAATACATGATGGAATCACCTGCACTCTCAGGAAGAGTGGCACGATGGCAGATCCTACTATCAAATATGACATCGTATACGTGAGCCAAAAATCGATTAAAGGGAGCGCAATAGCTGATTTCTTAGCAACTCGAACAACAGAGAAATACGAGCCATTGAGATCTGACTTCCCAGACGAAGACTTGATATGCATTACGGAAAAAGAATGTGAATTGTCGAAAGAGAAATCATGGAAGATGAATTTTGATGGTGCGTCAAATGCATTGGGGCATGGGATTGGAGCAGTCTTGGTGTCACCAGAAGAGAATCATTACCCCTTTACTGCCAGATTAAATTTCTTCTGTACCAACAACATGGCAGAATATGAGGCTTGCATCATGGGACTTCGCGCAGCTATCGAGCAGAACGTCAAGGTCTTAGCGGTCTCTAGGGACTCGGCATTGGTGATTTACCAAATCCGTGGAGATTGGGAAGTAAGAGACTCGAAGTTGGTCAAATATCGCGATCTTGTTGTAGAATTGGTTGAAGAATTCGAAGAAGTGACTTTTAATTACTTCCCACGGGAAAAAAACCAATTAGCTGACGCCCTGGCCACCTTGGCTTCAATGTTCAAAGCAAACCGAGAAACAGAAATAATGCCTCTCCAGATGAGCATATATGAGGCCCCTGCGCATTGTTTTAGCATTGAAAACGAGACAGATGGACAGCCATGGTTCCATGATATCTTAGAATACGTCAAGAATCAAAGATATCCCGAGCAAGCAAACGAGAACGACAAAAGAACGATCAGAAGATTGGCAGCGGGATTTGTTCTCGATAGGGACATCCTATACAAAAGAGGGAAAGATCAAATGCTCTTGAGATGTGTGGATACCGTTGAAGCAAGAAAGATACTCGAAGAGGTCCATGAAGGAGTTTGTGGAACGCACGCCAATGGCTTCACTATGGCCAGGCAGATTATGAGGCTCGGTTATTACTGGTTGACAATGGAAAGCGACTGCATTAGTTACGCACGAAAGTGTCACAAATGTCAAGTTTATGGCGATAAAATTCATGCAGCACCTTCGCCCCTTCACGTCATGACTTCTCCGTGGCCTTTTTCTACGTGGGGGATGGATGTTATAGGGCCAATTTCCCTAAAGGCTTCTAATGGACATCGATTCATTTTTGTGGTCATAGATTACTTCACAAAATGGGTAGAAGCTGCTTCGTTTGCCAATGTGACAAAGATCGCAGTTTGCAAGTTCTTAAAAAGGGAGATCATATGTCGATACGGTTTGCCTGAGAGAATCATCTCAGATAATGCCTTGAACCTGAACAATAAGATGATGAAGGAAGTGTGCGAGCCATTTCAAATAAAGTATCATAACTCCTCACCCTATCATCCAAAGATGAACGGAGCGGTAGAAGCCGCTAATAAAAGTATCAAGAAGATTATTGGGAAAATGACTGAGACGTATAAAGACTGGCACGAGAAGCTACCATTTGCTCTATATGCTATCGCACATGTGTACGGACCTCCACGGGGGCAACTCCTTTCTCTTTGGTCTATGGAATGGAAGCTGTACTACCCATTGAAGTTGAGATCCCCTCTCTGCGAGTCTTAATGGAATCAAAACTAGAAGAATTGGAATGGGTTCAAGCTCGATATGACCAATTGAACCTGATTAAAGAAAAACGCCTAAAAGCAATCTGTCATGGACAAATGTACCAGAAAAGAATGATCGTCGCCCATGACAAGAAGGTGCGTCCAAGAGAATTTCGCGAAGGAGAACTAGTCCTGAGAAAGATTCTCCCGATACAAAAAGACTTTCGAGGAAAATGGGCACCGAATTGGGAAGGACCGTATGTCGTAAAGAAGGCCTTCTCGGGTGGAGCTTTGATTCTCACTGAGATGGATGGGAAAGAGGTACCAGATCTAGTGAACTCAGATACCGTGAAGAAGTACTATGCCCCAAAAAAAAAGGGAAGGGATAAGATGAAAACCCGAAAAGGGCGTCTTGATAAAAAGATTTCGGAGGTTAAACTTGAAGGGGAGCCCTAAGGAAGCAGATTTGGGCTCGAAGAGCAAGGGCGATTTGAACAGGAAGTCAAATGGCATGATATTAATATTTGAAGCAGACTCGGAAGCTCAAAATCTTCTACACAAGAAGCTTTGTTCAAAAAGATCCAGGATGAAGAAACGTGAAAAAGTTCATGCATTGGATATCTAGAGCATTTGCGACAATTGAACCTGCTTTCCTTTTTGTAACATGTCCTTTATTGAATTGTTCCTTGTCAATTTTCTTGCGTGTCACTTTTGAAATAAATATGAATGTGAGGTATCCCCTTCACACCTACTTCGTCATTTTCATGCATCTCGTGTTTGGTTCATTAAATGATAAATAGTGAAATGACATACTCTAAACAAAAGGAGTATTGAGCATTACCTGGATGAGAATTTGGTGAGTACAAGAGCTTCAAAGCAAGGACAAAGTTCAACAGGGGGCAAGAAGGGTGATATACGAGAAAATCAGATTACTCGTAAAACTTGAGGGCGGGTACAAAACCTGAAAGGAAAGTCAAGAATCGAAGCAATGAATACAGGTCATCATGAAAGTCGTGACGAAAAAGAGATACATGACAAACCCAGGGCGCATGGCATAATCATGTAGGCATAAAAGCATTTAAGACAAACACGTGCATATCATGATAACATTACGCATGACACATACAGGTACACCAGTAAAATAAGAAGTTTTGACGATAACTGTACCGAACCAAGGAGAAAGAAGACATCCGAGTCCCACCAGATGATACGTTTCAACTACTATTTTTCAAAATATCGACTCATAATACGAGAAGTGAGTTGAGCCTCAGGTCGCCCGCTGAGGTATTTTCAATTTCTGTTTGCAAAAATCAACTCCTCAGGTCGCACGCTGAGGTATTTTCAATTTCTGTTTTTTAATCAACTCCTCAGGTCGCCCGCTGAGGTATTTTCAATTGCTGTTTGCAAAAATCAACTCCTCAGGTCGCACGCTGAGGTATTTTCAATTTCTATTTTTTAATCAACTCCTCAGGTCGCCCGCTAAGGTATTTTTAATTTCTGTTTGCAAAAATCAACTCCTCAGGTCGGACGCTGAGGTATTTTCAATTTCTGTTTTTTAATCAACTCCTCAGGTCGCCCGCTGAGGTGTTTTTAATTTCTGTTTGCAAAAATCAACACCTCAGGTCGCACGCTGAGGTATTTTCAATTTCTGTTTTTAATCAACTCCTCAGGTCGCCCGCTGAGGTATTTTCAATTTCTGTTTGCAAAAAGCCAACTCCTCGGGTCGCACGCCGGGATATTTTAATTTCTGTTTGCAAAATCAATTCCTCAGGTCGCACGCTGAGGTATTTTTGATTTCTATTTTTCAATTTCTGTTTGAATCAACTCCTCAGGTCGCACGTTGAGACATTTTTAATTTCTGTTTTCCAATTTCTGCTTGCAAAAAAATCAACTCCTCAGGTCACACGCTGAGGCATTTTTAATTTCTGTTTTTCAATTTCTGTTTGAATCAACTCCTCAGGTCGCACGCTGAGGCATTTTAATTTCTGATTTTTAATTTCTGTTCGCAAAAATCAACTCCTCAGGTCGCACGCTGAGTTATTTTCAATTTCTGTTTTTCAATTTCTGCTTGCAAAAAAATCAACTCCCCAGGTCACACGCTGAGGTATTTTTAATTTCTGTTGGTTCAAAAAAATCAACTCATATTACGAGTGGGGGGTTGAGCCTCGGGTCACACGCTGAGATACTTACAGACGGAAAACTGAAGTCGCCTGGAGCGAATTGGACAAAGAAGTTCCAGTGGACAAAGAAGATAGAGCAAGAGCAAAATAAAGCTACAGGCCATATCTCTCGGAAATAGCATTGGAGTAGACTGAAGAGCGAAGCCTCCCCGAAGATAGTAAGGAAGCAATTTGAAAAAGTTCAGATTTATTTCCTCGAAGTCCCGATGGAGAAGATCAAAGCTACGAATCTCCTTCTGAAATCACACTGAAGCCGATCGAGGCGCTAGTAACTATGCCCTTGAAGAAACAGTGGAATAGGAAATGTTATCTCCCTGAAGATATAGCGGAACAATAAAGCGGATTGAAGCTACAGGCCCCATCTCTTGGAAGTAACAGTGGAGTGGATCAAAGCAACAAGTTACAGGGGAGTTTGGAGTTACCTGACAAAAAGGAGCACCCAAAGAAACCAAAGCTCGACAAGACCGGGCAAATTTAGGTCTTTTAAAGTCTTTGCTCTGTTCTCGTTGCACGACAACGAGCAAAGAGGGGCAGCTGTAATCCCCATAATTTGCCCGGCCCATACATTGCACAAACCCAAAATTACCCAGCCCAATAACCTAGCCCAATCCACAACAGCCCAAATCAGAAAAAGAAAAGAAAAAATAGAAACCCTAGGTTTCCTTAATGCGCCGCAAGCCTCTACTACCTCTGTCCCCTCCACTAGGCCCTGTTTCCAGCCACCATTGTCTACACCACTGGCGCCGTTCGTCCATCCGCAGAAGAAGACAAAAACACGGCAGCACTAGGAGTAAAAAAAAAAATCAGAAAAAAGGACATTGTATTTTATTTTTATTATTATTATTCGGCTATATAAAACCGACTATGGCACTGTAAATAGGACCTTTTTTTTCGTCAATCAATCAAAATAAAAAAAAAAAACAGATTCAAAGCAACACAAAATAGTAGTAGAGATCAAACGAAAATCCAAAATGCAGAAACCAAATAAGTGATCTTAGAAGGTTTTTTTTTTTTACCTTTTTTTTTCTTTTTCTTTACATTTTTTATTCGAATATATATATATAAAGTATAAAATAAAAAAATAAAAAATAATAAAAAATTTTACCTTTTCCGGCCACCGCACGCGGTGGCCGGCGCGACGGAGTCCGCGGCGGCGCCAGGCCGGAATCCTCACCGGTGTTCGAACCTGCAAAGAGAAAAAAAGAAAGAAAGACTTTTTTTTTAAGAAACAGCACAAATGAAAAAAAAAGAGGAGAAAGTGCTTTTATACTGGATCAAAGCGCCGTTTTGAGGTTGGGAGCCTAGGCACCAAAACGACGCCGTTTAGGCCCCAACCCGCGTGCGCGACCCGACCCGGCCAGAGGGTCCGCGTGTTTTCATGTATTGGGCTAATTGCCCTTTTGGTCCTTCCGCATTTTTTACCTTTCTAATCAAGTTTTGGTTATTTTCAAATTTGCCCCAACATGTTTTCTTCTGTTCCAATTAAGTCCAGCGCTAAAACGCAGTGCATAAAGGATGGAATAATTGCTTTTTTGGAGCCTCTCCTTCCGCGCGCATTTCGAATAGGCCCTCCCCTCTTTATTTTATTTCAAATCGACCCCAAAATCACATTTTTTAATCCAATTTGATCCTTTTTTAGTATTTTGTAATTATTATTATTATTTACTTTATCTTTGTATTTTTATACTATATTATTATTATTATTATTAGTAGTATTATCATTATGGTTATTATTATTAATATTAGCATTTTATTATTATTATGTTATAATATTATCGCTATATCATATTATTGCTATATCTATATTAGTATATTATATATATTGTGTATTATTATTACTACTATACTTATATTATTACTTTGTACATATTCGTATTATCATCATCATTATTATTCTATTATTATCATTATATTACTATTAGTGTTATGACATGTGTACATTTATTATTATCATTATCATTATTATTATTATTATTATTATATTTATTATTATTATTATTATTATTATATTATTATTATTATTATTATATCTACTATTACCATATTATATTTTTATGTATATTTTTAATTATTTTGTTTAACTAACTTTATTATTATTATTAGTATTATTATTATCACTATATTAGTATACTGTATATTTCGTATCACTATCATTGTTATTTATTTTATTATATTATTATTATTATATACTATTATTGTTGTTATTATTACATCTACAGTTGCTATGATTATTATATTTATTATATTTATTATTATATTGTATATATTCATATTAATATATTATCTTAGTATTATTACTATACTATTTTATTATTATTAATTAATATATATTATATTATGTTGTTATTATGTTGTACATATTTATTATTATTATTATATTATTATTATTATTATTATATTATTATTATTATTATTATTATATTGATGTTATCATATTGTATACTTTGCGTTAATATTATCATCTTATTATCATTACTATATTTATTGGTATGTTGTACATATTTTGTGTCCGTACTATTGTTATCTTATTATTACTATTATTATTATATTTATTATTATTGTTATTATATTTACTATTTTCTCGATCTTTACTAATCTCCTAGCCTTTATTATTATTTCAATGCCGTCTTCTACGTTTTTATTTTTTATGTTATTTTTATTACTAGTGTTGTTGATTTCGTATATTCGTCGTCATGTGGAACAACAGCTTTACATTGCAATTCGACATTTTTTTAAAAAGGAGGTAATATTTGTGTGTTTAGAAGTTCGGAAAATCACATCCTAACGTGTTGGGTGTCGATCTTTTCAATCGACTAAATATTCAAATACCCTTTTGCTTTTACATGTTTTGAAGATCAAAGATGACTTCGGTGTCAAAATATAAGGGTGTTATATCCTAACATGTTGGGTATGACACTTTTATTCCTTTGAAGCGAGTTAATCTTGAGATTCAATCCTAATCCAATTAACCTTTTTTTCTCGAAAGTTCTACCCTAAATATTTTCAAGTTTTCGACATTAGGACAACATTTATCAATTTGGTACCAACTTTGGGCGTTGCAAGGGTGCTAACCCTTCCTTGCACGTAACCGACTCCCGAACCCGTTTTCTCGAATTTCGCAAACAAAAATATTTTTATAGGTGATCCGATCACACCTAAATAAAAGGTCGGTGGCGACTCCCATTTTTATCCATTTTAAAACCCAAAGTCGATTCCCGTTTTTGTCAAAAAAATGGTTACGACAATATAGGGACCAATTGTATAATTTAACCTAAAATTTTCGTTTGAAATAATGATTTAATGTGTCACGTCAGCTTACCGTTACACTGTTAACGACAATTAACGCTCACTGACTAAAATATTACAACAAGATAACATAAGTGACTAAAACATAACATTTCAAACATTAGTGAATAAAATGTAACTTGAGAGAAACAAAAGTGACTATTTTAATTATAATAATAATAATAATAATAATAATAATAATAATAAGTTGTCGTAGTTAATCCAAATGGCTAAAAACTCTATCTTATAAAGGAGCAACAACCTTATAAAAATGGATGGAAAAATTAAAGTTCATTAATTTTAGTGGCGTGACATATATGTATATTTGTTATGTGGATGCCACATAATCAATTAGTTAATTTTTATTTTATTTTTATTTTTTTAAATTTTTAAATTTTAAATTTTTAAATATTTTTAATATTAATAAATTAATTAATTGCTAACAGGCATACACATGGACTGTCAGGTAGATGCTACATTAGCAAAGTTAACAAGCTTTAACTTTTCCATCTATTTTGGAATGATTTTTTTTAAAATTTAAATTTAAAAAATTAATTAATTGCTTACGTGACATCCACATAGTAATACACATGTGTTCCACGTTAATAAAGTTAACAAACTTTAACCTTTCTATCTATTTTGAGTGATTTAACAAGCAATACAAGTTCAATGGCTAAAAGAGGTGAAAAAATAAACGGAAGGCTAAAATAATTTTTTTCTTATAAAGTTGAAGGACCAAATAAGTCATTATATCTTTATAAAATAATAGTTGTTTTTTATTTTTTTATTTACATAAAATCTATAAAAATTAGATTAAATGTATGATGGTATCCAAACACAAGCTATAACAGTTTTCAAACCTCTGCTTTACTACTTCAACCAAACTCTTATTTGTTTTTAATATGAAATTTTATAAAGATATTTGTTATACAATTTTTTTCACTCATATAGTAAGCTAGTTATAGTCTGGTACTAATAGTTTTAAAAAAGAAAAAGAAAAAAAGGGGTAAATTACACCAACAGTCACTCAATTTTAGGGTAGCTGACAAAACAATCACTCAGGTTTCAATTCAGTCACTCAACTTTTGAAAAATAACAAAACAGTCACCACTAATCATTTTCCATTACAAAAGTAACAGAGGTACCATTTTCCGTTACAGACTTCCATTTTCCATCCTCCTCTCCCCACCATCCCTCCCCTACACTAATTCTTTCCCTCTCCCTCTCCCCACCATCCCTCCCCTACTCTAATTCTTTCCCTTTCCCCCACTAGTAGAAATCGCCTAAAATGTTGGTTTGCAATATGTTCTCCGACAAAAGCCTGCCATCACTTGGAAAATTGGGTCAAACCCTCTTGGGGTTAAATCTACAGCAATGTAAGGCAATCAACAGTGGTGCAGTTGACCTACTAGTGGAGTAGCTATGGAGGTGTGATATCCTTTTCTAAACGATGTTGCAGTATGGGATTATCAACAACTCGGGTTTGACCCTTCAAGAAGCTTCAGAATAGCCTTTGTGAGTATTAGCAGTTTGTGTAGTTTTTGGGTCGATCAGCTATGGGTCTTCAATTGTCTAGTACCCAGTCCCCTTTTTTAAGGAATACAACATTTCTCCTTTTTTTCTTTTTTTATAGGTATCTTTACATCAGAGATTTGTTACCAGGTTTTGAATCCCAGTAATGAGTTTTGGTTTCTTCAGGGCCGGAGTTCCTTAAGAATATAGTCGCTATTACGTTCTGGATTTTAGGGAATCTTTTTTTCCTTCCTCGTAAAGGTTTTAGTCTATCGGGTTTCTGGTGTTTTTGCTCAGCAATGTTCATTTCTGCTTGGGCTAAGCTTTTTGCTATTTGTCACTATCTTTTGTCCATCGTAGTTGGTTTTACCGAATCTCCCACATTTTTGAACTTAAATGTTCTATAGGTGATGGTTGGGTCTTTTTCTTTTCTTACAGTGAGGGAGAGGGAAAGAATCAGAGTAGGGGAAGAGGGTTAGCAAAGGGAAGGTGAGGTAGTGGAAAAGAATCAGAGTAGGAGGAGGTATGGTGGGGAATAGGACCAGAGGTAGATAGAATCAGAGTAGAGGGAGGGATGGTGAGGAAGAGGGAGAGGGATGGAAGAGGGGGATAGAAAATGGAACTCTATAATGGAAAGTTGTACCTCCATTACGTTTGTAACAGAAAATGGTTAATGGTGACTGTTTTGTTATTTTTCGAAAGTTGAGTGACTGAATTGAAACCTGAGTGACTGTTTTGTCAGCTATCCCAAAGTTGAGTGATTGTTAGTGTAATTTACCCTAAAAGTAATAATATTATTAGTAATAATATTAATATTCTATACTATTTAAGAGTTTAAGATTACAATTCAATTGTAAGATTATCAAAAAACCCATTATTTTTACAAAATAACAAATATTATTTTAAATATTTATGTCTTTGATTAATTTGGTAAAATATTAATTTATGTTTCTATCTCTATTTTTAGTTTTTGAGTTGTTTGTAGCCGATGCAATGAATAAGTGTGAAATGACTATAAAATGTAACATCAGATTCAAAGTCTTTTTCTTAATATACCAGACTAAACAAGTCTTTACACATTCGGAGCAAACTCTTTCCGAGATTTTCCATTTCAATTTTTATTAAATGTAGCCTACGTATTCTTTCAATTTGTCTAATCTTAGGTAAATTGCAATTATACTTAATTTTCTTCCACTCATACTCTAATCTTTTAAACCTACCAAACACAAGTTTTAATGATTGCATTTGAAATTTATAAAATTCTACTTATCTATTTGCACATATCAGATGCAACACCGGCTGTAATTTGTCTTACAATGGGATTGTTGCGCAATCTGCCATATTTGTTGACATCTTTTTAATAAAAAAAATTAGACTTTTTTTTACATAATTTTGAAGATTTTTAGCGACGATTAATTGAATTGAATCTTGAAAAAAATCAAGTCAAGCAAGGATTTCTTGAAGGCTTTTAGTATGATATGATTTGCTTAATTAAAAAGATCCTATTTCTAAAAGAAGTTTATTCTTAAAATATCTCTATTATTTGATGCCATATTGAAGACTTACTCGAGCACGACTTAAAGAAGATTGAAGTTCACTGATGCTTATATATGGAAGGCTTTCTTATTTTATTAAGATAAGAGATTGAGAGCACTTAATTGTTCATTGTTAAGAACTTATTTTAGTCCAAATTCTTTGTAAACAAATTGTTCCCCATGGTCAGTTTATAACTAGTCTTTCATGGGGAAAGTCATAGTGGGAAGAGTGATCTAGTTAATGTATAGTGGTAAGGTTGCAACTTGGTGAGTTAGTTGAACTTAAATCAATCTTATATTGTAGTTTCATAATGGATTACTCTCTAGGACTTACAAACGTAGGATAGTTTTTTGAACTATGTAACAAACTTATGTTTCCATCTCTACTTTTACACTTCCAATTATTTCCACAAGTTACAAGTGGCAGTAAATTAAGTGCACTTTCAATGAGTATCAAAGCTAGACACTTGATGAACTAAGTGAAGAGCCTATTGTTGAATCACATAAGAGATGGAAGAAACATCGGTCTTAAGACCCCTATGTATAGGGCTTTGACTACGCCTACTACAAGGCAATGATAAGGGTGTTTATCAAGTGTATGGATGAGAGAGCTTGGCATTTTATATTAACTAGTTGGAGCCCTTTACAACTGATGTGAGCGGAGTGAAGACCCCTAAGCTAGAAACAACCTGGACTACTGAAGAACGCAAGATGGAAAATACAAAATCAAAATCCATCAATGCAACCTTTAATGGTATGGGCCCTCAAGAGTTCAAATGTATCTCCAAGTGCACTATTGCTCATTGAAACTACATATGAAGGCACCAATACTATCAAGCAATCCCAACTTCAAATGTTGACAACAAAGTTTAAAACTCTAAGAGTATTGGATGATGAGTCTCTATATGAGTTTTATGCAAAATTGTGTGAATTTAAAAACTAAGCATTTGCTCTTGGTGAAGAGTGTTTTAACACAAAGTTGGTAAAAAATTATTAAGGTCCTTGCCTGAACAATTTGCGATTAAGATGATTACTATGGAAGAGGCAATGGCATTGATACAATAAGGATTGATGAACTCATTGGTTCCTTGCAAACTTTTGAGATGAATCTCAAAAAGACCAAGAAGAGAAAGGACAAAACAGAGAAGAACATCGCACTACAAGTAGCATATTTAGTTGCAACTAAAGGAGAAACTATCATTGAGGATTCGCATAACAATTGTAACACCCCTAACCCGAATCCGTCGCCAGATTAGGGTTAAAGGTATTACCGGAAAGATCGAAACTTTTACAGACATTACATAATACAATTCATTAAACGCAATCAAAGTGTCCCTTTAATAGGTCAACGAGACCTTAGTCATGCTTTAAACAGAGTCAGGACTAAACCGAAACACATACAGAAATTCTCGAAAAATTTTAAATTTTCTAAGTTTCAGGGGTTACACGCCCGTGTAGGCAGGCCGTGTGCCTCCCACAGCTGCTAGACACGCCCATGTGTCTCCCCCTGGTCGAATCTCACTTAACTCCACGGCCACCAAACACGCCCGTGTACCTTGGTCGTGGTCAATTCTGACTTGGCTCCACGGCCATCAAGCACGCCCTTGCGCTTTGGCCGTGGTCGATCCTGACTAAACCACACGGCTACCAGGCACGTCCGTGTGCCAAGGTCGTGTACTCTTAATTAACTACTGACTTAGTCCCACGGTCAATAGACACGCCCGTGTGTCACAACCGTGTGGAAAAATAGGCCATTTGCTAGGCCAATATGCCACCCACATTAGGGCCATACCTACAAGAAAATAACCAATTAAACTCATGCACAATTAGACACAAAAAAACTCAAGTATACACAAGCATATTTCATCCATACTTACCTTTCATGAGCTCATTCTTTTGTCAAACATATATGCTCATAATTTTGTCTATATACTCATCAAATCTCAACCATTTCATATACTATCAAACCATACCAAAACATGCAACATTTATCATATTCATTAATGCATATTCTTAACACAAAACTAGCCAAATCACATGGCAAGTTCAACTCTCCACTTATACAAATACTAGCTTATACATGCCATATCTAGCTATATACATTTCCAAAATGTACCAAAACAAGTTGAGTAGTGTGATGATGATCCTCAACGATCTCGGAGCCTTTAGTAGCTTTGACGATCTATAAAACAGAGAAAAACGCACACAGAGTAAGGTTTTCAAAAGCTTAGTAAGCCATATACAAATAAACTTAATTTAAAATGCACATTGCATATACATCTTACATAGAGTTTGGTTCAATTATTAAGCCATAAAGTTATCACATATTTCAACTCATTACCACATATGCACAAAGCTCATCATATAGCATAATTTCACATATCATCTCATCATTTCATAGTACATATTCATTCTAGTAAGTTCGTATAGATACTTACCTTCCATACACACTTTGTGTACTTATTAACGTACCTGAAATGGATTTATCATTCACATCACATTTCGTGCCACAGACTTGCCCATTGAACCGTTCGAAACCTAATAGGATATTCAGAAAACTCGAAATAATCGTACAATGCCATCATCCCAGATGAGGCCTTACATGAACTCAAATATCGATGCCACTGTCCCAGACAGGGTCTTACACGAATCAATATGATGCCAATGTCCCAGACATGGTCTTACACGTAAACCTCGTATCAATGCCAACGTCCCAGACGTGGTCTTACACGTAAATCTCGTATCGATGCCAACGCCCTAGACGTGGTCTTACATGATATATCAGAACAGGTGCCTATGTCATGACGTAGCTAATCCTATCTATTCCTAGGTTCGAACGGAACTTCTCAGACATTGTCACTAAGTCAATCTTATCTCGGAATTCATGTATACAATATCTCATAAACATTCATCTTAACATTAGTCATATGAACATACATAATTCAATACAAATACGTCTATTTGTATATTGACTTACCTCGGATTCGATTTAACTGAAACGAAAACGGCTACTCTTTTACTTTCGCTTTCCCGCGGTCTAAGTTTGATTTCTTCGGTTCTTGATCTAAACATATTCAAATTTAACCCTTTTATTCAACAACACATTCAATTCAATCCAAAAATACACATTTAGGGCTATTTGCAACTTAGCCCTCACATTTGCACTTTTATCAATTTAGTCTATTTTTCTCAAAACATCAAATATACAAAATCAACTTATACCCATGCTTAGCCGAATGCTCACATATTTCATACAAGTCCAATCATTTCATCAAATTCACAATTTAGTCCTTCAAAATGTTATTTTTACAATTTAGCCCTAATTAGCTAAATTCATCAAAAATTCAAGAACAAAACATGTTCATTAAACACATATCTTTCATTTTTCACTATCGCCCATCACAAAACACATGAGTTCATCAAAAGCTCATTTCAAAAACTTCATCAATTCTCAAAATTAATACATGGGTTTTGTAGCTCTCAAAGCAACGATTGCAAAAATGTAAAAATTATCAAAAACCGATTAAATACATACCTTGAATTTGTGCCTCAAACTAGGCAAATATAACAAGCTCTTCTTGTTTTCTTTCTTTTATGCATTCGTGAAAGGATGAATGAATTAATGCCCATTTTTCATATTTTGTTTTTATCAAAAGACATTTTAATACAAAGATGACATATTTACCCTTTTACTAAACATATAAACATTATGGGCATTTATGTCCTTTATGCATCTACTAACTTAATAGTGGTCTAATTGCCTCTTAAGGCATCCTCTTTTAAAAGCCACAACATATAAGTGCTTTAACAAATAGCATGAATTTTTGCATTTTGATGCAATTTAATCCTTTTGTCAAATTAAGCACACAGTAGAGCTTGAAGATAGCATGAAGTCCCTTATCGAGGATGGCAACTCACTGGGTATAGAAATGGAGTTCCACATGATATCAAACCCAATTACTCCATAGAACAAAACTAGGTATAACATGAAGATCTAATTGTGTTGCACTGAACTTTAATTTCTTCAAGTTGTTAATTAATATTTTTCTAACCATATGTTGTAGGCATGAGTAATTCGAACAAAAAGCGTTGAGTTTTTCCTAACATTAAGTCATTGTTGGCAACAATGGTGGAAGAATAGAGAAGAGAAAATGGTGGTGGGGGGTTTTGGTTTACAAATAGAAGAGAGAAAAAAAAAAGTGTTTTGGGATAATTATAAAGAAGGCTCTAAACTTTAGTCAAAAGTAAAAAAAAAAAAGAGTGTCACATGTCATCATCCAATTGATTAATGTACCATGTCAACAATTCATTAGTGGATTAACAGATTTTTTAACACAATGACTAATTTAAATAATTATATTAATTAAAATGACGTAAATAAAAAAAATTAGAATAATCAAAATAAAATAAATATTATTTTGAAGTGACATTGGGTGCAGTTTACTTTTCTTTAATATATCGAATTCGCTTTTGTTTGGCCATTACTAAATGTAGCCAACGCATTCTTTACATTGAAGTGTATTGAAGTGTACTCATATGTAAGTTGCAATTGTACTTAATTTTCTTATACTCTAATCTTTTAGGTCTGCCAAACACAAATTTACTTTTGAAGTTGACTAAAAATCCCAACAGTTTATATATATTTACCATTAGAATTGATAGGTAATATCTTCTAAAGTTCACTCATTTAATATTAATTAGTATTGATTTTTTAAAATAAAATTTATATCATTTTAAATTATTATTGGTCTAATCTATAATAAAAAATAAATTTTAAATTTTTATATTTTATTAAAATTTAATAATTCTAAAATTTAATATTTTTATTATTTATATTTTTTTTCTAATTTTTAAATTTTTTTCTAATTTTTAATAAGAGCAAGGGCTTAATTGCTTTTTTGAAAAATTTTGAGGGTCTTTTTTATATATTTTGAAAGTTCAAGTACCCAATCAAGTGAGAAAAAAAAGCAGGGCTTAATTGCTTTTTTTGAAAAAAATTAAGGGCTTTTTTGATACATTTTAAAAATTCAAGTGCACAATTTAGTGTAAAAAAAAAAGAATGGACTTAATTGCTTTTTCTCAAAAAAAAAAAATTTAACAACTTTTTTTTACTCTTAAGCCAAACTATTTTAAGAAAAAAATAGAAAAGAATAAATGAGCGAAATAAAAATCGTAATAAAGTGGTTTAATGACAATTGGGCCAAACACCCCAAATGTGTGATTGCATTTCTAATTTGGAATTATATTAGAAAAAGGACATGCTTATCATTTATTTCCGAAGTTTGGGCAAGGAAAAGAAACACACCTATGGTATGACGGTGAGATGGAGTTTTGTTTTTCAGACAAATAAAACTGAATTTTAATAACAAACAGAGTATTTGGTGTTTTCTCCAGTTATGGTTTTACTAAATTGTGATTATCGAGAAAGTTACTTTTTAATCTTTGATATACATTGAAAGATATTGATTAAAATCTCAAGAAAATTACATTATCACGTTTCGTTCAGTAATAAATTTTCTAAAAATATAACGATAATTTATGAATTTATATTTATTAAATAAAACATCATATTCATATATTTAATTTTTATAATAAACTTCATCTTTAACAAATATTTAGATTAAATAATTAATAATAAATTTTAATAATATTTTTAAAAAAATTAATTTATAATGTTATATACTTTCTAACTATAATATTGGACATATAAGAAGATCATATATATAAAAAATTTTACGATTTATATATATTTTTTCTTAATTTTTAATATTTTAATTTTTTTATTAAAATTTAATAATATTTATAGCTTTTATTGATTTTAATTTTTTATAATTTTTAATAAAAGTAGGGGTTTAATTGTTTTTTTTTTTAAATTGATGGTCTTTCTTAAGCATTTTGAAAGTTTAAGTACCCAATTGAGTACAAAAGAAAGGTTTGAGAGTCTTTTTGATACATTTTGAAAGTTCAAGTACCCAAATGAGTGCAAAAAAAGCATGGGCTTAATTGCTTATTTTGAAAAAGTTTGAGGACTTTTAACACCCTTACACCAAATAGTTTTAGTTTTTTTTTTCTAATTATCACCCAACTTGATTTATAAGAAAGGAAAGAAACGGGTGGATGAATAAATTAGAATTCCAAACTGTGGGCGAGCCTTCGGGTTTGAGCAGGTAGCCCAACTCATGAACTGGTCTATTGTCCATGCATCGCATGTGTACGGGCCCATTTGTGCCCGGGCCCATACGAGACAAATAAACCAAAATAAAATAAAAAATAAAGTCCAAAGCCTTTAAACAGTCCCTTTACAACCTTAAAACCCAGACCAAAATAATACCCGAAACCCACTTTAGCCCAATTACAGAATACTTAACCTAACCCAAACCTTTGACCCAAAATAAAACCAAATTGCCTTGACCCAAATTACACGGCCCAATGGCCCAAACCTAAACAGAAACTAAGGGTTTCTGGAACCCTAAAGAGCCCTTGCGCCGCAATCAACTCCAACAGCCCTTCGGTCATGCCATCAATTCGCGCCGCAGCTTGCGCAAGCCTTCATCGCCGCCGCGTTTTCGTCACCTACACAAGGAGGAAAGAATCGCAACAGATGGCAACCAATATTTTATTTCCTTTTTCACTTTTTATTTTTGAGGCTATATAAACCTCACAAAAACATGTAATATAGATTCACACACAGACAGACAAAAAGCAAAAAAAAAAAAAAGATACAAACAGAAATAAAAACACCAAACAGGAGGTGATTTCTCGTTTCGTATTCGCGTTGTTTTTTTTTATATTTTCTTTTCGTTTCTTGCAAATAGTAAGTATTCTAATAATATTAAAATAGAAAAGGTAAGAAAAATACCTTCGAAACGGGACGATTTGACTTTTCGGTGGTCGATTGCGGCGGCGCGTGTGACGGTACATCGTCGGAGCCCTGGCCGAAGGCCAAAGGCCAGAGAGCATTTAGGGGGGGATTCTCTAGTTTTTTTTATTTATTTTTGTGATTAAAACTGATTTTTTTTTTAGGTTTCTGACTTATATAGGGATTTAAAAACGACACTGTTTTTTGTTTAACCAATAAGTATTAAAACAACGCCGTTTTAAATCTTTGGCCCGGATTCGATTCGACCCGGCCTTCAGGATCCATGTGTTTCTGTAAATTGGAAAATTTATTGTTTTAGTCCTCCCGTATTTTTATATTTTTTAATTCTGTTTAATTTCATTTTTTTGGCCCTAAAGGTTTAGTCACTTTTTAATTTAATCCTTCGGGTTCTTTAAAAACTAAAATCAAAACGTGGTAGTTTTAAAATCTGGGATAATTGCCATTTTAACCCTTGTGATTTAATGCGTGCTTTAATTTAACCCTTTTTATTTATTTTAATTGCTATTTAACCCCTGTTTTCTTCATTTTAATTTTATTTTTATCCTTTTTATTTTATTTTTATTATTTATGATAATTAATAGTTTTATCAAATTAAAATGTTCTATATTATTTCTTATATTTATTAATTTATTAATAATATAAAATTTATATATATATTTTATGTATAATTTTATATATTTAATTATTATTATATATTACTTGGTCTAATAATTTATATATTATTTTATAAGTTATAATTTATATATTATTTTTTTTATATTTATAGTATTATATTATATAGTATTTATATTATTTTCTAAAATTTTACTTGGTATAAAATTTATTTATAATACATATTTACTTTTATTATTTTTATAAAATATATGTATTAGATTATTATAAATGTAATTTTATTTAAAGTTATATATTATTTATTCTCTTAACAATATATTTTTATTAATTATTTATGATATTGCTACTACTATTATTTTATTTATAACTAACCCTAGTATTATTAGTATTATAAGTTATTATTTTATTGTTAATATTATTTATCATTGTTTTTCATTTCACTATTATTTTTATATTAACCTATATTATTATTTTTACTAATATTCTTATTGTATTATTATTCTTACTTTAGTTTTTTTAGTTGTGTTAATGTACTATAATTGCTTTTAATATTTATATTCGATAGTGTATAAATGCAATATTATCACATGGTTATTGTTTAAAATAAAAAATACATTTTTGCAAAATCAATATTTTATTTAAAGGTTTTTAAAAATAAGGCAATGTTTTGATATTTAGAAATTTGGGAAATAGTGCCCAATTGTGCTAGGTTGCGATTTTCCGTTTGGCTAAATAACTAAATATCATTTTAACAAGTTTTATAAATTATGAGATAATCTTAGTTACGAGGGATTTAAAAATATCATGTCCAATCGTGCTGGATGTGACGTTTGTATTCCTTTGGATCGAAGAAATCTCAAATTTTAAATCAAAATTTCTCAAAGTTTTATAAATTATGAGATGATCTTAGTTACGAGGGTTTAAAAAAAAATATTGTGTCCAATCGTGCTGGATGTGATGTTTTATAATCTTTCGGATCGAAGAACTCTCATATTTTAAAACAAATTATTCGAAGTCTTTTGGAAATCATATTTTTAAATGCTTTTAAATTTCAAACATTTGGACATAATTTTATCGATTAGGTACCAATTTTTGGGCGTTATGAGGGTGCTAACTCTTCCTCATACGTAACCGACTTCTGAACCCATTTTCTTATTTTTCGTAGACCAAAATCAAATATTTTAAAATGAAACGTTTTACAAGGTGATCCAATTACACCTAAGTAAAAAAAAGGATTGGTGGCGACTCCATTTTCGTTTTTCAAAATCGATCCCCATCTTTTAAACCGTTTTTAAAATGGTTTCGACAGCATGGATATTCACACTAATTAAATTATAGTTTTATAAAGATGTTTTTATCTTTTCATATATAATAAATTAATAAATATTTGATTATAATAAGATTTTAACTCGAAATATAACGCATAATAAACATTTTACTTTACCGTTGTAACTAAAACATCAATTAATTTTTATATGAATTTTTAATAAATATATTTGTTATATAATCTTTTTCACCAACATCGTAGTTATCTTTTAAATACTTTTCCTTTAAAATTTTAAAAGTCACATTTATCAAATAGTTTACTTATATTTTATAATTAATTTGAAGTAATATACCACATATTTTATAACTTAGATTTTTAGCACTCAATTTTTCAATTTATTAAAGGCATAATGATAAATTTAACCCTCAATATTTACATATTTTATCAGTTTTTTAATATGTTTAGTCATTAACTTATAAAAAAGAGTCAAATAAACTTTTTTTAATGGAAATACTAATTGAAACATGAATTTTTTAACGATGTTGCCGTGTTAACTTGCATGACAATCTATATGTAGTTCGTGCTAGAATGACACTATGTCTTATATGCCACATTATTCAAAAAATAAAAATAGATTCAAAATAAAGATATATTTAAAGAAAAAGCATGAAGTACATATGGATACGAGTTGCCCTGTTTAAAAATTGAATGCTTTAGCCAGATTTCTATTAAAAAAATAATTTGATTCTTTTTGGAAAGATATGGTCAAATTCGACTCATTTTAAAAATTGAGGATCAAATTTAACTTAAAAACAACTAAATTGATATATATATATATATATATATATATATATATATATGAATATCTTATTAAGTAGGCGTCCATCAAGATCAAGATAAGTTTTGATGTATTTTAAATTTTAATAGTCATTAGAAGTAGATCTCTACTTCATTTATACTTTTAATGCCTATAAATAGAGACTTTGGAGAAGCTTTGTAAATATCCATTGATCAACAAAATACGCTCTCTCTTTATTCTCCCATTCTCTTTATTTTTTACTCTCTCTATATTTATTTTATAACATGTTATTAACACTATTCTCTTTTAATTTTTTTTTCTCCATAAGTCACAAAAGTATCTTAAAATTTACTGTTGTTGATTGCCTCCTAGAGCTAATGCTATTTCAATTTAGGCTTGTGCACTATTGGTAATCATTAAAGCCTTTAACCACTTAAGTACACATAAATCTCTAAATTTTTTTATGCCTTTTTATGCAATGGATTTTATATAATCCTTACGTGGTATGTTTTTCTCCTTTATTGATTGATTTTTGGTAAAATTATTTTATGAAAAAAAATTATTATTTTAAGGTTTCTTTTAAACTAAGATTCTTTTATTAAATTATAGTATGTATAATATTCGGATGATTAAATTATTGTTATTAAGTATGCTTGAAATTATTGTATTATATCTTTTAAATTTAATTTATAAATATTTGATTAGAGCATCTGTAACACCCTAAAAATCTGAGTATTGATAAATTGCATGATTTGGTGTTTAGATTATGAAGGAAAATTTTCTTACTTTTATTTTCGTGTTTAATATAGTCTTGAAGAAGAGTATAGCATAATTTGGGTAAGGAATAATTTTTAGTTTGAGAATTTAATGAAATGGAGCAAGTGGCATTGACACATAAGTTAATTAAAGTGTCAAAGTGTAACATAAGATGAGTATATGGTAAGGTGGTGTTGGCGCATGAATTGTAGCATGAGGGGGAAGGTTCGAATCCCTTGTTTAGCATCTAGATGAATTTTTATTTTTATTTTTCTGCACATGTATAGCAAGTGTCGGCCAAGCATAAATATGGTAAGTGTTGACCTTGTTATTTTTGGTTAGTATATCAAAGGAATAAGGTAAGTGTTAACATATGGTATGGAATCAAAAATTTATGGAAAGATATGGGGACATAGGGCAAGTATCAAGGAGAATGTTTTGGAAACAAATTCATGGTCATTTGACCAATGAATTTGGACGGCAATATGGCTAAGGGGAGGTTGGCCGAATATGCTAGTAGCATGGTAAGGTTTGGGAGTTGTTTTTGGTCATTCTTAGTTTTTGTGCAAGTTTGCAATTCTCTTTTCAACCTCTTTTCCTTTGGCCGAATTTGATCAATTGGTAAGCCAAAATCTTTTGACCATTTGGTCATTTTTGATCATCATTTTGGTATTCTTTTTGTGCCTTTTCTCATAGTGCCGAATTTGTTAACACCAAAAAGACCATTCCTTTCTTTTCTCTCCTTTTCTCCATTGCCGAATATGCTTTGATCTTAAACTCATCTCTTTCTTTCTCTTTTATTTTCTTTGAAAACCGAATTATCATCATCCCTATTCTCTTTTTTTTTTTATTTCTTTTCAATCAATACTTTCTCCTTTAATTTCTTCATGGCCGAATGTTAGTGTACCTTAACCGAACCATTTTCTCTTTTCTTTGATTATTCATAGCCAAATCTCTCTCTATTCATAAGCAACATTCTCAATCGTTTCTTTTCAACCGTGGACAATAGGTAAGGATTCTTCTTGGTTTATATTAGTTAATAGTGGTTTGGCCGAATTTTTGATGGTGGTAAAAAAGGATTTCTTGGATCGAAATAATCGTTCGTTCTAGTAACGTCTTCTTTGTTACTCTTTAGTGCGATAGTGGAAGACCGGGACTCAAGTGTTCGAGAGTATCGTAGAAACGTTGGAATCGATTTATTGTGGTAAGGAAATCACACCCTTAAAATCTTTAGTAGTATTTTCGATATATTATTAGATTGGATTAATAATCTTTTGTCTTTTAAGACATTCAAAATAGGGAAGAAGAGAGCGGTGTTTAGTTTTCGGAAGAAGGGAGGTTCCGTTAATCCTCCTAAGTATAAGCAAAGGGCTATTTCGGGAATCCGGGATTTTCCACCGGGTTGCGGACGTTCATCCGGGGAGAATCAATTGTTTGAAGTTGTTCGTACTCCCGAACCCCTGTTTGTTCGTGGATTTTCATCGGTTAGCGAACCATCGATCGAGGAGAAACTGCAAGTAGAAGTAGTTCGAAATTCGGAGGGTAAAATTTATACCATTATTTCTAAGATCAATTTTGTTAATAAATATAGTGTTTTAATTATCGTGATATGTTTAGGTATCGACGAGCGGGAAAGTCTAGTTC
This sequence comes from Gossypium australe, assembly GCA_005393395.2. NCBI lineage: Eukaryota > Viridiplantae > Streptophyta > Magnoliopsida > Malvales > Malvaceae > Gossypium > Gossypium australe. The sequence goes on from CM016619.1 coordinate 111,749,451, forward strand.
TCACTATAACCAGGTGTGTAACTTCACACTCATTTTCGGGTTTGATACCTAATCATAAGTACTGTGATAAAATCGTGAAAATGGTAAATTCGGAAATTATGTAGTAATTGATACTTTTGTGAAAATACATGAAAACGGTTAAAACCGAGAAAAATACGAAAAACTGCTAGATTGACATATTGGGCTGAAAAAAATATTCTAGTTCGATAAATGGGCCAAAAATATTCTAGTTCAATAAATGGGCCAAAAAAATATTCTAGTTCGATATATGGGCCAAAGTCCGCTAAACTGCTAAATGGGCAAAATACTAAATTGTTTTATGGGCCCAAATGAAATGTTTAATTATAGACCCAATTGATGTTATGGATTATTTGATAAATTGTTATATGGCTATATTTTGTTATACACGCATGATTGCATGGGGCGGGGTATTTGATGAAGAGAAGAATGGCCTGTTGCCAAAAATCTAGTTCGGTGGCTCTGCCACAAATTTTGGCTTAATGCCTCAGTTCGGTGGCTCTGCCACAAATTTGGCTAAATGCCTCTAGTTCGGTGACAATGTCACAATCTAGTTCGGTAGTGCACTACAATATTATTTAAAGGCTTAATGCCTATGATTGGTGTGTTTGGCGGGGTGGGTTGACTTGATCCCCACAGGTGTGTTGGTTGGTACGGGGGTGTGTAGCGGATGGATACTAGGCTTGGTTGGGAAACTCATTTTACATGCATTTTATTTTATTTTACTTTATGTTGTATTGTTGAATTCTGCAAATGGGCTCAAGCCCAACATAATATCTTGACGATCTGGCCCAATAATGGTGGTAAGTGAGTTGCACACTGAGTTCCTAGTAACTCACCCAATTTTATTAACCTTTTCAGGTAATGGAAATTGATGTGGACTTGGGCCGGGGATGACTTGGTGGAGGCCATACTACGAACTTGGGTTTTATAAACTATGAACTTTATTTAAGTTATTATTTTAATTACTATTATGGGTTTGATGTAATAAGGCCTCTAATTATGTTTTTATGGATTTTATTGTGTGGATGGATTTAAATTTTGTTTTAAGACTCTTATTATGGGCTTATATTAAATTTATATGGTTTTCTTAAAAATATTGTTTTATAACATTTTGAACAATTAAATTATTTTCTTTAAAATTTCTTCCAAATTCTTTTACAATTACTTTAAGGTTTTGATAAATATTTTTCTAAATGATAAGTTTTAAACAAGTATTTTCTTAAATCATCGATTTCAAATCCTCGTACTAAATTTTTATTAAATTCTATTTTAAAAAGGTTTTGTAGCACTATCACTCGAGAATAAATGAATGTTTGATTGGTGTGACAAACCAAACTTTGTCTAAACGCATAGACCTGGTTTGGGGTGTTACATTTAATGGTATCAGAGCTCAGTTTCAAAACTCGGCTGTGATTTGGGTTCAACAATGAAATTTGTTTGAAAAACAATTTAAATTTCTAGACTTTTTGATTTACAAGTAGTATGGCACCATGAGCATCCCGCGCCAAGTCAAGTAAGTATCTGTATACTGATTGTTTATTATTATTATGATATGATCATAAGAAACACTCTAGAACTTCTAGTTTTAGGTGTTGAAAACTGTAGAGATTGAGACAATAGGATATGGTTGCGAAAACAACTTTATCTCTTTTTATATAATAAAATATCGTTAATAAACAACTGAAATAGTATTCTAATTCATAAAACTCTTAATCAAATTAAATCGAATTAGTCGTTATGAGCACGAGAGGACGTGGTCGTGGACGCGGTAGACGTGGCCGTGGTAGAGGACGAGGTGTTAGGGGCGCAACTGAAGCGCCGGGTCATATGCCGGAAATGGATGCACCTGCGTCACTTGAGAGTGAGACGGGATCACATAATCATATAGATGAAGATAATGCTGTGACACGAGCAATGCTGCAAGTCCTTGAAAGGATCGCTGGAGCTAGAACTGGGTCAACAGCTCGTGGGTCAATATCGGAACGATTGAAATCAAGTGGTGCTGAGGTTTTCAGAGGTGTCTCTGGTGTAGCTCCCAATGTCGCTGAATATTGGCTTGAGGCAGTGGAGCGAATTATGGACGATCTTGAGTGCACTGTGGAACAAAAGCTAAGAGGAGCGGTATCTTTGTTAAGGGACGAAGCATACCAATGGTGGCTTACCGTCCGAGAAGGCACTGAAGCTGCATTAGTTAATTGGGAATTCTTCAAAGCTTCCTTTCAAGGGAAATATGTGGGAACAAGTTATGTGGATGCCCGAAGGAAGGAATTCTTGAATCTAGTTCAAGGAAATAAGACGGTGGCAGCGTATGAGGCTGAGTTCTTACACTTGAGTCGCTATGCTCAAACTATAGTGGCAACGGATCATGAGCGTTGTGTACGCTTTGAGGATGGCTTGAAAGATGAGTTGCGGGTTCTGATAGCCCCACAACAAGTTAGAACTTTTGCCACGCTTGTGGAGAAGGCCAAGATAGCCGAAGAGGCTAAGAACTCGGAACGTCAGAATCGGGAGCAAGTTCGAAGCAAGAGAGATATAAAGTATTCGGGTTCTTCAAAAAGGTTTACGAAGAGGCCTCGGAATGAGGAGCCAGCTCAAGGTAGAACACCTGTAGCTGTTAATCAGAGTCGAGACTGTGCTGAATGTGGAAAAAGGCATTCTGGAGAATGCTGGAGGAAAACAGGTGCTTGCTATAAATGTGGTTCAACAGATCATCAATATAGAAATTGCCCTCGACGAATGGATACAACTCAAGAAGTTCGTACTACTGATGCACCACCGGCAAGAGGAGTTCAGCAACCACCGAGAGGTCGTGGACCGGGTGATACGAGCTCACCTATGAAGCCTGTGACAGACGTCAACTATGAACTGATGAAGTTACCTAATGGACCAATTACACGTTCACGTGCCAAACAATTCAAAAATGCCGCAATGGTGTTGGTGGCACAAATTTGGAATGAACATAAAAGAGAGCCCAAAAACATGCTGAACTCGTACAACTTATTTGAAGTTGAATATACTAGCCAGTCTGACTGCTAGTTTATTTAACACTTTATTTTATGCATGTTTTAATTTTAATTTTAACTTTCAGTAATAACTTCATTTTTCGTATTTCATATTTTTAGATGGTACAAGTATTAGTTAGTTTTTGTCGAAGTTGAATATTAGTATTGGTATAGTATGCTCTTATCTAGTGCTTAAATAAGGTAATTAAAATTTTGTCTAGTCTAATTTTAATTAATGTGATTTATTTTGTAGTGCCTCACGTTTATGATAAGATGATGGATGAAATGGAATTATTTTATTCTAGCATTTGGGGAAGGGAACAAACGGCAAAGCATGAAGTACATCATGGTGAAACTAATTGAAGAATTTTTAATTGAATAAAATGCATGTTGGACGGCAACTAGTGGGGTATTTAAAACAAAGCCATGGATTGCACAAGCACTCACCTAGGTAGACGGCAAAATGGAGCTTTGACTTTTGTAAACAAATTGTGAAATAAATTAAAGAATGGAGGCATTGGACAGCAAGCATAAAGCACCATGGAGGATTTAAATCTTACAAGAGAATGGGAATAATAGGGGTGCATGCGTGAAAGGTGAAAAACATGTTGATTAATCAAATATAAAAGGTGAAAGTGTGCAAATGTGCATGGACGGCAAGGCATGGATTAAAAAAAGAAGAAAATGTGGCATGTTGACTTGAAATTAATGGGGCGGCATTGGGAGTTAATGGGAGAATAATTAATTGAAGAACAAGCATGTTGTTTAGTGGAACAATCAATTAATGTGGACAGCAAGCTAATGTTTGGGGAGCTTGGAATTTAAAAGTATTATGATAAATTGAAGGTGCATGGACGGTAGAGCATGAATTGGAGTTTAAAATTATTTATTTTGAGATAATGCTTTGGTGCTCAAAATCTTAAACGGCAACTTCCAAGCTTGGTATTTTGGCCATTCGGCTAAGTAACTATAAATAGGACATTTATTTTCATTTGTAAAAAAAGAACTTGAAGTTGAATGAAAGAAAATTTTCTTTTGGTGAGTATTTACTCTCCTGATTCTCAAGGTTGAATTGACTTATCTAGTTTTCTAGTGGCGTCGTTCTTTCCTTGTTTTCGAACTTATCATCCTAACGGGTGTGGCGTTCAACTACCTATACCATTGGTTCCTATCTCGCTAGATAGTGGGTCTCGGTTTTATTTCACAACTCATTCCATCAATTTGAAACTTATAAGATTTGGGTCTTTAATTTTTATTAAAGGTTCTTTCTTGTTTCAAATACGTATCCATCTATCCTATCACCTATCTTTACCTTTCAGAGATTTTATTTTCCAATAAAATTATCCCTTTGTTAGTTAAACGAGAAACTGTCTAATTTACAATCGGGCAACATTTACGATTCGCCTCCTAACCCGAGACGGACCGTTATCATCTGGTATCAGAGCCAATTAAATTAGGCACGTTTTGATCGTCTTGAGTTTTTCCGAGTAAGTTTAAAAAAAAAAATCCGAGTTAAAAAAAAATTTATTACCTTGGTCTGTTTAGATTGTCAAGTTCTTCTCTAAGAAGACGAACAACATTTGCTTGCTTATATTCCCAGTATTTTACAAAGTATATTAACTGAGACGAGCCCTTGTCTGTATAATTAGTTAGCTCTATAAGATGTTGGGAATCAACTATAGTTGACTTCCCCACAATTGTTACCTCCTTCAACATATCATGGTCATCTCTTGGCTTTTCTACATTAAACTGCTTCCCAGCTATCAACCAAACTTACCTTTTTAACTCTCGAAACGACCTACGAGTTGCTAGTAAGTCAAAGACAACCTTCTAGAATCTAGAAGAGTGAATTCGAGCGGTAAAAGGCAAGAGTGAATACATTAAGGAAAAAGCCAGAATTGAGTAAAAACACGAGTGTGAGTGTTGATAATTCTCTTTGTGAGTGAACAAGTAAGGATTGTAGTGAGGAATTCATTAATTTTGTTTAAAAACATGTCTAGGAACCCCGAACATCGAGAAATAAGTGACGAAGCATCCGACGCCGCCGGAGGTGGGGGAGGATTACAACCCCGAAGAAATGATCCCGAAGGGAGAAATCAGGATGTGCAAACAGTATTGCAAGAAATCACACGTATGTTCAGAACAATCACCGAACAATTAGATCGAAGAGATGAACGAAGACCTCGAGCAAACACCCCTCCAATTCCGAGAAGGGGACAAGAACAACCTTGGTTACGTAACAACGATGTCTACGGACCAAGTGAAGCCGACAGCAACCCGGCTTTTGAACACGATGAACGGAGAAGAAATCCACGAGCCCGTGAGCGAAGGGATCGAGAATGGGCCGATGACGACTTAAAGAATATTAAAATGACGATTCCTGCTTTCCAAGGGTGATCCGATCCAGAAGCCTACCTTGAGTGGGAAAAGAAGGTGGAGTTAATTTTCGACTGTCATAATTATTCAGAAAATAAGAAGGTGAAACTTGCTGCCTTCAAATTTTCTGATTACGCCCTTATCTGGTGGGATCAACTAATGACGAGTCGAAGACGGGATGGTGAACGACCAATATCCACATGGGCAGAAATGAAGGCACTAATGCGGAAAAGGTTCATCCCAACCTACTATCACCGCGAGTTGCATCAAAAGTTGCAAAGCCTAACTCAGGGTCACCGAAGCGTGGAAGATTACTACAAGGAGATGGAAGTGGCTATGATCCGAGCTAATGTAGAAGAAGAACGAGAAGCCACCATGGCACATTTTAGCACTGGCCTTAATCGATATATCGCAAATATTGTAGAATTACACCATTACATCGATATCATCGAAATGGTCCACATGGCAATAAAGGTCGAAAAACAGCTGAAACGAAAAGCTACGCCTAGAGCAACCCCCAATCATGCTTCAACATCTAAGTGGGGGCAAGTGACCAACAAAAGGGACATGCCGAATCGAGCCAAAGAAACCAGTGGCGCACCCAAGTCTAACAAGCCGATCGGTGAAACAAGTAAAGGCAAAATGGAAACTCTTCCGAATCGATCCCGAGACATTAAGTGTTTCAAATGTTTGGGACGAGGACATATAGCAAGTCAATGTCCAAACCGAAACACTATGTTTGTCCAAGATAATAGTGAAATTGAATCCGAAAGTGAAGAAGAAGATGATGCCAGTGAGACATCCCAAGATGAGGAAGAAGTAGAACAAGCCGAAAGTGGAGAAATCTTGGTGGTAAAAAGGAGCCTCAGCTTACAAGGTGTCGAAAATGAACAACAACGCGAAAACATCTTCCATACGCGTTGTCAAGTAAAGGGGAAGATTTGTTGCGTCATTATTGACGGAGGAAGCTGTACTAATGTGGCTAGCACCATATTGGTGGAGAAATTTGGATTGACTACCACAAAACATCCCCATCCGTATAAGCTACAATGGCTTAATGACGCGGGAGAACTTAAGGTCACAAAACAAGTTTTGGTTCCCTTTACAATAGGGAAGTATCAAGATGAGGTCTTGTGCGATGTGGTTCCGATGCTAGCGGGACATCTCCTGCTTGGATGACCTTGGCAATTTGACAAGCGAGCAATCCATGATGGCTATACTAATCAGTACACCTTTAAATACTTGGGACGGAATGTGACACTAGCTCCGTTAACACCCAAGCAAGTTTACGAAGATCAGTTGAAAATGAAGGCATCAATAGAAAAATCAAAAGGAAGCGAGCGGAAAAATGAGAAAGAAAAAGAGAAGAATTTTAAAAAAAAAGAGGGACAAGAAATTAAGTGATAAAACAAGAGAGTGTGAACAAAAAGAAGAGGAAACGAAGGAAGAAAAAGAAAATGGAAAAATGAGTGTTTTTGCAAAAGCCAGAGATATTCGAAAGGCTTTGTGTGTGAGACAACCGATGTATGTCTTACTATACAAGGAGTCATTTTTGAACACTAACAACTTACCCGAGAATCTTCCTTCTTCTGTGTTGTCTCTGATTCAGGAATTCAAGGACATATTTCCAGAGGAGTTACCAAGTGGTTTACCGCCCATTCGAGGCATAGAACACCAAATTGACTTGGTGCCGGGAGCTTCTCTGCCCAATCGACCTGCGTACCGGAGCAATCCCGAAGAAACAAAAGAGCTCCAAAAGCAAATCACTGAATTGCTAGAAAAGGGATATATCCGAGAAAGCCTTAGTCCATGCGCGGTACCGGTGTTACTAGTACCAAAGAAAGATGGTTTGTGGCGGATGTGTGTAGACTGTCGCGCAATCAACAAGATTACCATCAAATACCGACACCCTATACCCCGACTCGATGACATGCTCGACGAGTTAAGTGGAGCTCGAATCTTCACAAAGATTGATCTCAAAAGTGGCTATCACCAAATTAGGATGCGGGAAGGCGATGAGTGGAAAACGGCTTTCAAAACAGAGTTAGGTTTGTATGAATGGTTGGTAATGCCATTCGGACTTACAAACGCTCTGAGTACTTTTATGAGACTTATGAATCATGTTTTACGAGCTTTCATTGGCAAATCATGTGTTGTTTATTTTGATGACATATTAGTGTACAGCAAATCTTTGGAGGATCACCTCCAACATTTACGTGCAATCTTGGAAACATTGCGAAAAGAGGTATTGTACGCCAATCTCGAAAAATGTTCTTTTTGTACTGACAAGGTAATTTTCTTAGGATACGTCGTAAGTGCAAATGGATTAGAGGTGGACCAAGAGAAGATTAGAGCAATCCAAGAATGGCCCCGTCCTACAACGGTTAGCCAAGTACGAAGTTTCCATGGGTTGGCTAGTTTTTACCGCCGATTCGTGCCCAACTTCAGCACAATAGCCGCTCCTCTAACGAGCGTAATCAAGAAGAATTTAGCTTTCTATTGGTCCGATGAGCAAGAACGGTCTTTTAATGCCATTAAAGGATTTCTTGTTAAAGCTCCATTGTTATCCCTTCCTGACTTTAATAAAACTTTTGAAATTGAGTGTGATGCATCAGGTGTAGGGATCGGAGCCGTTCTAACTCAGAATGGAAGACCGGTGGCGTACTTCAGCGAGAAATTGAACGGAGCTGCACTCAATTACCCCGTGTATGACAAAGAGATGTACGCTCTAATAAGATCGCTTGAAACATGGCAACATTACTTGAGACCGAAAGAGTTTGTCATTCATTCAGATCATGAAGCACTCAAGTATATTAAAGGTCAGCACAAGCTCAACAAACGACATGCAAAATGGATCGAGTATTTAGAATCGTTTCCGTATGTAATTAAGTATAAGAAAGGTAAGGAAAATGTGGTTGCGGATGCATTATCACGGAGGTACTCTTTATTAACCTTTCTTGATTCTAAAGTACTTGGTTTCCATCACATTAAGGAATTGTATGCTAATGATGCTGATTTTGGCAATGTCTATAATGCTTGTGAGAGTGGTGCTTTTGATAAGTTTTACAGGCATGAAGGATTCCTTTTCAAGGAAAACAGGATATGTATACCGCAAGGTTCTATGCGAGACATGCTTGTGATAGAGGCACATAGTGGTGGCCTTATGGGTCACTTTGGAAGAGACAAAACATTGTCCACTCTTCAAGAAAATTTTTTTTGGCCAGGAATGAGCAAGGATGTTGAACGAATTTGTGAACGTTGCATTACTTGCAAACAAGCTAAATCTCGGGTCTAGCCTCACGGTTTATATACGCCCCTTCCTATTCCAGACACTCCGTGGGTTGACATTTCCATGGATTTCATCCTTGGATTACCAAGATCAAAAACTGGGAAGGACTCTATTTTTGTTGTAGCTGATCGTTTCTCTAAAATGTCCCATTTTATCCCTTGTTATAAGACTGACGATGCTGTGCATATTGCAAACTTGTTTTTTAGGGAAATCATACGATTGCATGGAGTTCCGAAGACGATCGTATCTGATCGGGACGTAAAATTTTTAAGTCATTTTTGGCGAACTCTGTGGGGAAAGTTAGGGACGAAACTACTATTATCGACCACATGTCATCCTCAAACAGATGGACAGACCGAAGTAGTGAACCGAGTCCTATCAACCTTGTTGCGGGCAATAGTGCAAAAAAATCTCAAAACATGGGAAGACTGTCTGCCCCACATCGAATTTGCTTACAACCGAGCTGTTCATTCTGCAACTAAATTCTCGCCTTTCGAAATTGTTTACGGGTTTAACCCTCTCACCCCTCTTGATTTATTGCCATTACCTTCAGATAAATTTATCCATCCTGATGCTAGGAAAAAGGCGGAATACGTAAAGGAGCTGCATCGAAAGGTGCGCGAGAATATTGAAGCAAGAACCAAGCAATACGTCCAACGAGCTAACAAAGGTCGTAGACGCATTCTCTTTGAACCAGGGGACTGGGTTTGGGTTCATATGCGAAAAGAAAGGTTTCCCAAGCAAAGGCGATCTAAACTTCTCCCAAGGGGAGACGGTCCATTTCAAGTCATTGAACGCATAAATGACAACTCGTACAAATTGGACTTGCCAGGTGACTATAATGTGAGCGCGAGTTTTAATGTTTCTGATCTTTCTCCTTTCGATATAGGTGATGATTCGAGGACGAATCAACTTAAAGAGGGAGGGGATGATACGAGCTCACCTATGAAGCCTGTGACGGACGTCAACTATGAACTGATGAAGTTACCTAATGGACCAATTACACGTTCACGTGCCAAACAATTCAAAGATGCCGCAATGGTGTTGGTGGCACAAATTCGGAATGAACATAAAAGAGAGCCCAAAAACATGCTGAACTCGTACAACTTATTTGAAGTTGAATATACTAGCCAGTCTGACTGCTAGTTTATTTAACACTTTATTTTATGCATGTTTTAATTTTAATTTTAACTTTCAGTAATAACTTCATTTTTCGTATTTCATATTTTTAGATGGTACAAGTATTAGTTAGTTTTTGTCGAAGTTGAATATTAGTATTGGTATAGTATGCTCTTATCTAGTGCTTAAATAAGGTAATTAAAATTCTATCTAGTCTAATTTTAATTAATGTGATTTATTTTGTAGTGCCTCACGTTTATGATAAGATGATGGATGAAATGGAATTATTTTATTCTAGCATTTGGGGAAGGGAACAAACGGCAAAGCATGAAGTACATCATGGTGAAACTAATTGAAGAATTTTTAATTGAATAAAATGCATGTTGGACGGCAACTAGTGGGGTATTTAAAACAAAGCCATGGATTGCACAAGCACTCACCTAGTTAGACGGCAAAATGGAGCTTTGACTTTTGTAAACAAATTGTGAAATAAATTAAAGAATGGAGGCATTGGACAGCAAGCATAAAGCACCATGGAGGATTTAAATCTTACAAGATAATGGGAATAATAGGGGTGCATGCGTGAAAGGTGAAAAACATGTTGATTAATCAAATATAAAAGGTGAAAGTGTGCAAATGTGCATGGACGGCAAGGCATGGATTAAAAAAAAGAAGAAAATGTGGCATGTTGACTTGAAATTAATGGGGCGGCATTGGGAGTTAATGGGAGAATAATTAATTGAAGAACAAGCATGTTGTTTAGTGGAACAATCAATTAATGTGGACAGCAAGCTAATGTTTGGGGAGCTTGGAATTTAAAAGTATTATGATAAATTGAAGGTGCATGGACGGTAGAGCATGAATTGGAGTTTAAAATTATTTATTTTGAGATAATGCTTTGGTGCTCAAAATCTTAAACGGCAACTTCCAAGCTTGGTATTTTGGCCATTCGGCTAAGTAACTATAAATAGGACATTTATTTTCATTTGTAAAAAAAGAACTTGAAGTTGAATGAAAGAAAATTTTCTTTTGGTGAGTATTTACTCTCCTGATTCTCAAGGTTGAATTGACTTATCTAGTTTTCTAGTGGCGTCGTTCTTTCCTTGTTTTCGAACTTATCATCCTAACGGGTGTGGCGTTCAACTACCTATACCGTTGGTTCCTATCTCGCTAGATAGTGGGTCTCGGTTTTATTTCACAACTCATTCTATCAATTTGAAACTTATAAGATTCGGGTCTTTAATTTTTATTAAAGGTTCTTTCTTGTTTCAAATACGTATCCATCTATCCTATCACCTATCTTTACCTTTCAGAGATTTTATTTTCCAATAAAATTATCCCTTTGTTAGTTAAACGAGAAACTGTCTAATTTACAATCGGGCAACATTTACGATTCGCCTCCTAACCCGAGACGGACCGTTATCACCGGGTCGTGGTGGTAATGGGGCTGGACGTGGTCAAGGTGCAGCGGGTCGAGGCAATGGTCCTAGAGGCAACACGGATGCAAGACAGCCAGGATTGGTATATGCAGTCAGACGCCGCGAGGATGGCAACGCACCTGATGTGATAACTGGTACGTTTTTCATCTCTGATGTACCTGTTGTTGCCTTGATAGATATTGGTTCTACCCACTCGTATGTTGCTAGCACCATATCTGGGAACTTGAAATTAGAATCTGAAATTTCCGATAGTGAGATGAAGGTAATTAGTCCTTTGGGACAGTCGGTGTTGGTAAATAAGCTGTTTAGAGACGTGCCCTTAGAAATTCAAGGAGAAATATTCCTGGCGAATTTGATGGAATTGCCTTCTGGCGAATTCGATATCATTCTGGGCATGGATTGGTTGGTTAAGCACCGGGCGCAATTGGACTGTGCTAAAAAGCGGATGATAGTAAGAACTGTGGAGGATAAGGAGATAGTTATGATAGGCGAGCAAAGAAATTACTTGGCAAACGTGATTTCTGCGTTAAAGGCGGAGAAGTTGGTGCGAAAAGGGTATGGAGCATTTTTAGCATTTATTAGTGCTTTAGATGCCAAAGAGTTATCAGTGGAGGATGTGAGAACAGTGAAGGAATTTTCGGATGTTTTTCCCGAAGAACTTCCCGGTGTACCTCCAGATCGGGAAGTGGAATTTGGTATTGAGCTTTTGCCCGGAACTGCTCCAGTGTCCATTGCTCATTATAGAATGGCACCGAAGGAGTTGTCGGAGCTGAAAGCTCAAATTCAAGAATTGCTAGATCGGGGTTTTATTCGACCGAGTGTGTCTCCGTGGGGAGCACCGGTTTTGTTTGTTAAGAAGAAGGATGGGTCGATGCGTATGTGTATCGATTACAGGCAATTGAATAAGTTGACGATCAAGAATAAGTACCCTCTGCCGAGAATTGATGACCTGTTTGATCAATTGAAGGGAGCTTCAGTTTTCTCCAAAATTGATTTAAGGTCGGGTTATCACCAGCTTAAGGTGAAAGAAGCGGATATTCACAAGACGGTGTTCCGAACCCGTTACGGACATTATGAGTTTTTGGTGATGCCGTTTGGGTTGACCAATGCACCAGCTGCATTTATGGATATGATGAACCGGGTCTTTCAACCATTTTTAGACCGGTTTGTGGTAGTATTCATAGATGACATTTTGGTATATTCAAGGAATGAAGAAGAGCATGACTCGCATTTGCGAATTGTATTGCAGTTGCTTCGAGATAATCAATTGTATGCCAAATTCAGTAAATGTGAATTCTGGTTAAGAGAAGTGACTTTCTTGGGTCATGTGGTATCAGCCGAAGGGATAAGAGTGGATCCTCGGAAGATTGAGGCTGTATTGGATTGGAAACCACCAAAGTCAGTAGCTAAAATTCGGAGTTTCTTGGGATTGGCTGGTTACTATAGACGCTTTGTTGAGGGGTTTTCGTTGATTGCTGCACCCCTAACTAAGCTTTTGCGTAAGGGAGTACCGTATATATGGACTGATAAACAGCAAGAAAGTTTTGAGAAATTGAAGAAGATTTTAACGGAAGCGCCGGTATTGATTCAGCCTGAGTCTGGAAAGGAGTTTACAGGTTATTGTGATGCGTCGCATACGGGATTAGGTTGCGTATTGATGCAAAGTGGGAAAGTGGTAGCTTATGCTTCTCGTCAGCTGAGACCGCACGAAGTAAACTACCCTACTCACGATTTGGAGTTAGCAGCAGTGGTGTTTGCTTTAAAGATTTGGAGGCATTACCTTTATAGTGAAAAGTCTATCATCTATACGGATCACAAGAGTCTTAAGTATCTTCTTACTCAGAAGGAATTAAATTTGAGACAACGAAGATGGGTGGAGTTGTTAAAGGATTATGATTTCTCAATCGAGTATCATCCTGGAAAGGCTAATGTGGTAGCAGACGCGTTAAGTCGTAAGGTGGTATCTGATTTGAGAGCAATGTTTGCCCATTTGAGTTTGTATGAGGATGGTAGTCTGATAGCAGAACTTCAAGTGAAGCCTTTGTGGTTAGAACAAATCAAGGAAAAGCAAATATTAGATGAGAAGTTGGGACCTTTACTTCAACAAGTTGAAAATGGAGGAATAGAGGATTTTGGTATTAACTCGGAAGGTGTGTTGTGTTTCCGGGGAAGAGTTTGTATGCCTAGGGACTCAGATCTGAGGCAAATGATTTTGCGGGAGGTGCATAGTAGCCCTTATGCTATGCATCCCGGAGGAAATAAGATGTATCGGGATCTTCGTGAACAGTATTGGTGGCCTGGGTTGAAGCGTGAGATTTCAGGGTTTGTGGGAAAATGTTTAACTTGTCAGCAAGTGAAGGCGGAGCATCAATTGCCGTCAGGTCTTTTGCAACCGGTAAAGATTCCTCTTTGGAAATGGGAGCGGATAACAATGGATTTTGTTAGTGGGTTACCTTTAACACCTACTAAGAAAAATTCTGTTTGGGTAATTGTTGATCGTTTGACAAAGACAGCTCATTTCCTACCAGTTCGTACGGATTACTCGTTGCAGAAATTGGCGAAGCTGTATGTATCTAAAATCGTGAGGTTGCATGGGGTACCCGTATCTATTATATCGGATAGGGATCCTAGGTTTACATCACGGTTTTGGAAAGCTTTGCACGAAGCTCTGGGTACAAAGCTAAACTTCAGTACGGCTTTTCATCCTCAGTCAGATGGTCAGTCGGAGAGAGTGATTCAGATTCTGGAAGACATGTTAAGGGGATGTGTGATTGATTTCAAAGGTAGTTGGGAGGATTTTCTATCGTTGGCGGAATTTGCGTATAACAATAGCTATCAGTCTAGCATTCAGATGGCACCCTATGAGGCATTGTATGGTCGTAGGTGTCGTTCTCCTATTTGTTGGACAGAGTTGGGCGATCGGCAGATGTTAGGTCCTGAGATGATTTCTGAAACGGAAGAGAAAGTAAAGGCTATTCTAGCAGGTTAAAAGAAGCCTCAGATAGACAGAAGTCGTATGCAGATCTGAAGCGTAGGAGTATCGAGTATGCTGTGGGGGATCAAGTTTTCTTGAAGGTCTCACCTTGGAAGAAGATTTTCAGGTTTGGAAAGAAGGGCAAGTTAAGTCCTAGGTATATTGGACCATACCGTGTGGTGAAGCGAGTTGGTCCAGTGGCCTATCAGATCGAATTACCTCAGGAATTGAGCCAAATTCATAATGTTTTTCATGTTTCCATGCTGAGGCGCTATAGATCGGATCCTTCACACATAGTACCGGTAGAAGAAGTGGAGTTGAATTGAGATTTGTCTTTTGAGGAGGAACCAGTGGAAATCTTAGATCGAGATGTTAAGGTGCTAAGAAAGAAAATCGTGCCGTTGGTCAAAGTTCTATGGCGTAACCACGGAGTGGAGGAAGCTACGTGGGAGCCTGAGGATGCAATTCGGCAACAATACCCTCACCTCTTTCAACCAGGTAAATTTCGAGGACGAAATTTTCTTTAAGGAGGGTAGAGTTGTAACACCCTAAAAATCCGAGTATTGATAAATTGCATGATTTGGTGTTTAGATTATGAAGGAAAATTTTCTTACTTTTATTTTCGTGTTTAATATAGTCTTGAAGAAGAGTATAGCATAATTTGGGTAAGGAATAATTTTTAGTTTGAGAATTTAATGAAGTGGAGCAAGTGGCATTGACACATAAGTTAATTAAAGTGTCAAAGTGTAATATAAGATGAGTATATGGTAAGGTGGTGTTGGCGCATGAGTTGTAGCATGAGGGGGGAGGTTCGAATCCCTTGTTTAGCATCTAGATGAATTTTTATTTTTATTTTTCTGCACATGTATAGCAAGTGTCGGCCAAGCATAAATATGGTAAGTGTTGACCTTGTTATTTTTGGTTAGTATATCAAAGGAATAAGGTAAGTGTTAACATATGGTATGGAATCAAAAATTTATGGAAAGATATGGGGACATAGGGCAAGTATCAAGGAGAATGTTTTGGAAACAAATTCATGGTCATTTGACCAATGAATTTGGACGGCAATATGGCTAAGGGGAGGTTGGCCGAATATGCTAGTAGCATGGTAAGGTTTGGGAGTTGTTTTTGGTCATTCTTAGTTTTTGTGCAAGTTTGCAATTCTCTTTTCAACCTCTTTTCCTTTGGCCGAATTTGATCAATTGGTAAGCCAAAATCTTTTGACCATTTGGTCATTTTTGATCATCATTTTGGTATTCTTTTTGTGCCTTTTCTCATAGTGCCGAATTTGTTGACACCAAAAAGACCATTCCTTTCTTTTCTCTCCTTTTCTCCATTGCCGAATGTGCTTTGATCTTAAACTCATCTCTTTCTTTCTCTTTTATTTTCTTTGAAAACCGAATTATCATCATCCCTATTCTCTTATTTTTATTTCTTTTCAATCAATACTTTCTCCTTTAATTTCTTCATGGCCGAATGTTAGTGTACCTTAACCGAACCATTTTCTCTTTTCTTTGATTATTCATAGCCGAATCTGATAACGGTCCGTCTCGGGTTAGGAGGCGAATCGTAAATGTTGCCCGATCGTAAATTAGGTCGTTTCTCTTTCAATTAACAAAAGGGATAATTTATTTAAAAAAATAATATCTTCGAAAAAGTAAAGATAGGTGATAGGTTGAATGGATACGTATTTGAAACAAGAAAGAACCTTTAATAAAAATTAAAGACCCGAATCTTATAGGTTTCAAATTGATGGAATGAATTGTGAAATAAAACCGAGACCCACTATCTAGTGAGATAGGAACCAACGGTATAAGTAGATGAACGCCACACCCGTTAGGATGATAAGTTCGAAAACAAGGAAAGAACGACGCCACTAGAAAACTAGATAAGTCAATTCAACCTTGAGAATCAGGAGAGTGAATACTCACCAAAAGAAAATTTTCTTTCATTCAAATTCAAGTTCTATCTATCTTTTTACAAATAAACGTCCTATTTATAGCCACTAGCCGAATGGCCAAAAATACAAGCTTGAAAGTGTTTTAATTCTCGTGGGTGCCTTCAATTTGCACTATCTCAAAATAAATAATTTTTTTAAACTCCAATTCATGCTCCAAGTGTCTACCGTCCATGCACCTTCAATTTAGCAAAATACTTTTAAATTCCAAGCTCCCCAAACATTAGCTTGCCGTCCAAATTAATTGATTGTTCCACTAATCACCAAGCTTGATCTTCAATTATTTATTCTCCCATTAACCCCCACTACCAAGCTCCTATTATCTCTATTTTAATTTATCTCATGGTGGTTTTTGCACTTCAATTTATTTAATCCAAGTATTGCCGTCAAAAATTCTAGCCATACATGCTCCAATTTCCTTAATATTCCACTAGCACATGCCTAATTGTTTAATTCTCATTTTATGTTCCATTCCTCATGCACCCTCACGCATATTCTTGCTCCATTTCTTATGCACCCACATAGTTAAGACTTCAAGCACTAACTCCCATCTTGCCGTCCATATAGGCTTAATTTACACATGTTTTATTTCATAGTTTATTCTACCCTTCCACTATGCCGTCCATGCTTCCACAAACTTAAAAATTCTTCATTTATTTTATTTAAGCCAGGATTCTTCTCTTATCTTCACGCATGCCTCCATTTGTTTTCATCAAATCCATGCTAGGTGCCCTCCACTAATTAAAATTTCAATTCTTCCATTCTTAGTGCCGCATGTTCCTTGATGTTTGTCCTCATTTGTCCATGGTCTTGCATTATTTATTTAATTTATGCCTTCCATTGTTGTCATCCATCTTGCTTAAAAATAACGTGGAGCAAACTACAAACATATAAACCAACATTAGTAAAAATTCGGTTGAACATAAATTAGCACACATTTTAATCACTTTATTTAAACACTAGGTAAGAACATACTAATATTCAATTTCGACAAAGACTAACTAAAAACTTGTACCATCTAAAATATGAAATACGAAAATGAAGTCACTACTGAAAATTAAATTAAAACATACGTAAATTAAAGTGTTAAATAAACTAGCAGTCGGACTAGCTAGTATTCAACTTCAAATAAGTTATATGAGTTCAGCATGTTTTTGGGCTCTCTTTATGGTCATCCCAAATTTGTGCCACCAACACCATTGCAGCATCTTTGAATTGTTTGGTTCGGGAACGTGTAATTGGCCCATTAGGTAGCCTCATCGGGTCATGGTTGACGTCCGTCACAGGCTTCGTAGGTGAGATCGTATCATCCCCTCCCTCTTTAAGTTGATTCGTCCTCGAATCATCACCTACATCGAAAGGAGAAAGATCAGAAACATTAAAACTTGCGCTCACATTATAGTCACCTGGCAAGTCTAATTTGTACGAGTTGTCATTTATGCGTTCAATGACTTGAAATGGGCCGTCCCCCCTTGGGAGAAGTTTAGATCGCCTTTGCTTGGGAAACCTTTCTTTTCGCATATGAACCCAAACCCAGTCCCCTGGTTCAAAGAGAATGCGTCTACGACCTTTGTTAGCTCGTTGGACGTATTGCTTGGTTTTTGCTTCAATATTCTCGCGCACCTTTCGATGCAGTTCCTTTATGTAATCCGCCTTTTTCCTAGCATCAGAATGGATAAATTTATCTGAAGGCAGTGGCAATAAATCAAGAGGAGTGAGAGGGTTAAACCCGTAAACAATCTCGAAAGGCGAAAATTTAGTTGCAGAATGAACAGTTCGGTTGTAAGCAAATTCGATGTGGGGCAGACAGTCTTCCCATGTTTTGAGATTTTTTTGCACCAATGCTCGCAACAAAGTTGATAGGACTCGGTTCACTACTTCGGTTTGTCCATCCGTTTGAGGATGACACGTGGTCAAGAATAGTAATTTTGTCCCCAACTTTCCCTACAGAGTTCGCCAAAAGTGACTTAAAAATTTTACGTCCCGATCAGATACGATCGTCTTCGGAACTCCATGCAATCGTATGATTTCCCTAAAAAACAAGTTTGCAATATGCACAGCATCGTCAGTCTTAGAACAAGGGATAAAATGGGACATTTTAGAGAAACGATCAACTACGACAAAAATTGAGTCCTTCCAGGTTTTTGATCTTGGTAATCCAAGGATGAAATCCATGGAAATGTCGACCCACGGAGTGTCTGGAATAGGAAGGAGCGTATATAAACCGTGAGGCTGGACCCGTGATTTGGCTTGTTTGCAAGCAATGCAACGTTCACCAATTCGTTCAACATCCTTGCTCATTCCTGGCCAAAAAAAATGTTCTTGAAGAGTGGACAATGTTTTGTCTCTTCCAAAGTGACCCATAAGGCCACCACTATGTGCTTCTATCACAAGCATGTCTCGTATAGAACCTTGCGGTATACAAATCTTGTTTTCCTTGAAAAGGAATCCTTCATGCCTGTAAAACTTATCAAAAGCACCACTCTCACAAGCATTATAGACATTGCCAAAATCAGCATCGTTAGCATACAATTCCTTAATATGATGGAAACCAAGTACTTTAGAATCAAGAAAAGTTAATAAATTGTACCTTCGTGATAACGCATCCGCTACTACATTTTCCTTACCTTTCTTGTACTTAATTACGTATGGAAATGATTCTAAATACTCGATCCATTTAGCATGTCGTTTGTTGAGCTTGTGCTGACCTTTAATATACTTGAGTGCTTCATGATCTGAATGAATAACAAACTCTTTCGGTCTCAAGTAATGTTGCCACGTTTCAAGCGATCTTATTAGAGCGTACATCTCTTTGTCATACACGGGGTAATTGAGTGCAGCTCCGTTCAATTTCTCGCTGAAGTACGCCACCGGTCTTCCATTCTGAGTTAGAACGGCTCCAATCCCTACTCCTGATGCATCACATTCAATTTCAAAAGTTTTAGTAAAGTCAGGAAGGGATAACAATGGAGCTTTAACAAGACATTCTTTAAGGGCCTTAAAAGACCATTCTTGCTCATCGGACCAATGGAAAGCTGAATTCTTCTTGATCACGCTCGTTAAAGGAGCGGCTATCGTGCTGAAGTTGGGCACGAATCGGTGGTAAAAACTAGCCAACCCATTGAAACTTCGTACTTGGCTAACCGTTGTAGGACGGGGCCATTCTTGGATTGCTCTAACCTTCTCTTGGTCCACCTCTAATCCATTTGCACTTACGACGTAGCCTAAGAAAATAACCTTGTCAGTACAAAAAGAACATTTCTCAAGATTGGCGTTCAATACCTCTTTTTGCAGTGTTTCTAAGATCGCACGTAGATGTTGGAGGTGATCCTCCAAAGATTTGCTGTACACTAATATGTCATCAAAAGAAACAACACATGATTTGCCAATGAAAGCTCGTAAAACATGATTCATAAGTCTCATAAAAGTACTCGGAGCGTTTGTAAGTCCGAATGGCATTACGAACCATTCATACAAACCTAACTTTGTTTTGAAAGCCGTTTTCCACTCATCGCCTTCCCGCATCCTAATTTGATGATAGCCACTTTTGAGATCAATCTTTGTGAAGATTCGAGCTCCACTTAACTCGTCGAGCATATCATCGAGTCGGGGTATTGGGTGTCGGTATTTAACGGTAATCTTGTTAATGGCACGACAGTCGACACACATTCGCCACGAACCATCTTTCTTTGGCACTAGTAACACCGGTACTGCGCATGGACTAAGGCTTTCTCGGATATATCCCTTTTCTAGTAGTTCAGTGATTTGCTTTTGGAGTTCTTTTGTTTCTTCGGGATTGCTCCGGTACGCAGGTCGATTGGGCAGAGAAGCCCCCGGAACCAAGTCAATTTGGTGTTCTATGCCTCGAATGGGCGGTAAACCACTTGGTAACTCCTCTGGAAATATGTCCTTGAATTCCTGAATTAGAGACAACACAGAAGAAGGAAGATTCTCGGGTAAGTTGTTAGGTTGTCTCACACACAAAGCTTTTCGAATATCTCTTGCTTTTGCAAAAACACTCATTTTTCCATTTTCTTTTTCTTCCTTCGTTTCCTCTTCTTTTTGTTCACACTCTCTTGTTTTATCACTTATTTTCTTGTCCCTCTTTTTTTTTAAATTTTTCTCTTTTTCTTTCTCATTTTTCCGCTCGCTTTCTTTTGATTTTTCTATTGATGCCTTCATTTTCAACTGATCTTCGTAAACTTGCTTGGGTGTTAGCGGAGCTAATGTCACGTTCCGGCCCAAGTATTTAAAAGTGTACCGATTAGTGTAGCCGTCATGGATTGCTCGCTTGTCAAATTGCCAAGGTCGTCCAAGCAGGAGATGTCCCGCTAGCATCGGAACCACATCGCACAAGACCTCATCTTGATACTTCCCTATTATAAAGGGAACCAAAACTTGTTTTGTGACCTTAAGTTCTCCCGTGTCATTAAGCCATTGTAGCTTATACGGATGGGGATGTTTTGTGGTAGTCAATCCAAGTTTCTCCACCAATATGGTGCTAGCCACATTAGTACAGCTTCCTCCGTCTATAATGACGCAACAAATCTTTCCCTTTACTTGGCAACGCGTATGGAAGATGTTTTCGCGTTGTTGTTCATTTTCGACACCTTGTAAACTAAGGCTCCTTTTTACCACCAAGATTTCTCCACTTTCGGCTTGTTCTACCTCTTCTGCATCTTGGGATGTCTCACTGGCATCATCTTCCTCTTCACTTCCGGATTCAATCTCGCCATTATCTCGGACAAACATAGTGTTTCGGTTTGGACATTGACTTGCGATATGTCCCCGTCCCAAACATTTGAAACACTTAATGTCTCGGGATCGATTTGGAAGAGCTTCCATTTTGCCTTTACTTGTTTCACCGATTGACTTGTTAGACTTGGGTGCGCCACTGGTTTCTTTGGCTCGGTTCGGCATGTCCCTTTTGTTGGTCACTTGCCCCCACTTAGATGTTGAAGCATGATTGGGGTTTGCTCTAGGCGTAGCTTTTCGTTTTAGCTGTTTTTCGACCTTTATTGCCATGTGGACCATTTCGATGATATCGATGTAATGGTGTAATTCTACAATATTTGCGATATCTCAATTGAGGCCCGCGCTAAAACGTGCCATGGTGGCTTCTCGTTCTTCTTCCACATTAGCCCGGATCATGGCCACTTCCATTTCCTTGTAGTAATCCTCCACGCTTCGGTGACCCTGAGTTAGGCTTTGCAACTTTTGATGCAACTCGCGGTGGTAGTAGGTTGGGATAAACCTTTTCCGCATTAGTGCCTTCATTTCTGCCCATGTGGATATTGGGCGTTCACCATCCCGTCTTCGACTCGTCGTTAATTGATCCCACCAAATAAGTGCATAATCAGAAAATTCGATGGCAGCAAGTTTCACCTTCTTATTTTCTGAATAATTATGACAGTCAAAGATTAACTCCACCTTCTTTTCCCACTCAAGATAGGCTTCCGGATCGGATCGCCCTTGGAAAGCAGGAATCGCCATTTTAATGTTCTTTAAGTCGTCATCGGCCCATTCTCGATCCCTTCGCTCACGGACTCGTGGACCTCCTCTTCGTTCATCGTGTTCGAAGTCGGGTTGCTGTCGGCTTCACTTGGTTCGTAGACGTCGTTGTTACGTAACCAAGGTTGTTCTCGTCCCCTTCTCAGAATTGGAGGAGTATTTGCTCGAGGTCTTCGTTCATCTCTTTGAACTAATCGTTCACTGATTGTTCTGAACATACGTGTGATTTCTTGCATTACTGTTTGCAATTCTGGATCTCTCCCTTCAGGATTAGTCCTTCGGAGTTGCAATCTTCTTCCACCTCCGGCGGCGTCGGATGCTTCGTCACTTATTATTCAACGTTCGGGGCTCCTAGACATGTTTTTAAACAAAATTAATGAATCCTCACTACAATCCTCACTTGTTCACTCACAAAGAAAATTATCAACACTCACACTCGTGTTTTAACTCAATTCTGGCTTTTTCCTTAATGTATTCACTCTTGCCTTTTACCGCTCGAATTCACTCTTCTAGATTCTAGAAGGTTGTCTTTGACTTACTAGCAACTCGTAGGTCGTTTCGAGAGTTAAAAAGGTAAGTTTGGTTGATAGCTGGGAAGCAGTTTAATGTAGAAAAGCCAAGAGATGACCAAGATATGTTGGAAGAGGTAACAATTGCGGGGAAGTCAACTATAGTTGATTCCCAACATCTTATAGAGCTAACTAATTATACAGACAAGGGCTCGTCTCAGTTAGTATACTTTGTAAAACACTGGGAATATAAGCAAGCAAATGTCGTTCGTCTTCTTAGAGAAGATCTTGACAATCTAAACAGGCCAAGGTAGGAAGAGGGTTCTTCTTTTTTTTTTTGAAACTTACTCGGAAATACTCAAGACGATCAAAACGTGCCTAATTTGATTGGCTCTGATACCAGATGATAACGGTCCGTCTCGGGTTAGGAGGCGAATCGTAAATGTTGCCCGATCGTAAATTAGGTCGTTTCTCTTTCAATTAACAAAAGGGATAATTTATTTAAAAAAATAATATCTTCGAAAAAGTAAAGATAGGTGATAGGTTGAATGGATACGTATTTGAAACAAGAAAGAACCTTTAATAAAAATTAAAGAGCCGAATCTTATAGGTTTCAAATTGATGGAATGAATTGTGAAATAAAACCGAGACCCACTATCTAGCGAGATAGGAACCAACGGTATAGGTAGATGAACGCCACACCCGTTAGGATGATAAGTTCGAAAACAAGGAAAGAACGACGCCACTAGAAAACTAGATAAGTCAATTCAACCTTGAGAATCAGGAGAGTGAATACTCACCAAAAGAAAATTTTCTTTCATTCAAATTCAAGTTCTATCTATCTTTTTACAAATAAACGTCCTATTTATAGCCACTAGCCGAATGGCCAAAAATACAAGCTTGAAAGTGTTTTAATTCTCGTGGGTGCCTTCAATTTGCACTATCTCAAAATAAATAATTTTTTTAAACTCCAATTCATGCTCCAAGTGTCTACCGTCCATGCACCTTCAATTTAGCAAAATACTTTTAAATTCCAAGCTCCCCAAACATTAGCTTGCCGTCCAAATTAATTGATTGTTCCACTAATCACCAAGCTTGATCTTCAATTATTTATTCTCCCATTAACCCCCACTACCAAGCTCCTATTATCTCTATTTTAATTTATCTCATGGTGGTTTTTGCACTTCAATTTATTTAATCCAAGTATTGCCGTCAAAAATTCTAGCCATACATGCTCCAATTTCTTTAATATTCCACTAGCACATGCCTAATTGTTTAATTCTCATTTTATGTTCCATTCCTCATGCACCCTCACGCATATTCTTGCTCCATTTCTTATGCACCCACATAGTTAAGACTTCAAGCACTAACTCCCATCTTGCCGTCCATATAGGCTTAATTTACACATGTTTTATTTCATAGTTTATTCCACCCCTCCACTATGCCGTCCATGCTTCCACAAACTTAAAAATTCTTCATTTATTTTATTTAAGCCAGGATTCTTCTCTTATCTTCACGCATGCCTCCATTTGTTTTCATCAAATCCATGCTAGGTGCCCTCCATTAATTAAAATTTCAATTCTTCCATTCTTAGTGCCGCATGTTCCTTGATGTTTGTCCTCATTTGTCCATGGTCTTGCATTATTTATTTAATTTATGCCTTCCATTGTTGTCATCCATCTTGCTTAAAAATAACGTGGAGCAAACTACAAACATATAAACCAACATTAGTAAAAATTCGGTTGAACATAAATTAGCACACATTTTAATCACTTTATTTAAACACTAGGTAAGAACATACTAATATTCAATTTCGACAAAGACAAACTAAAAACTTGTACCATCTAAAATATGAAATACGAAAATGAAGTCACTACTGAAAATTAAAATTAAAACATGCGTAAATTAAAGTGTTAAATAAACTAGCAGTCGGACTAGCTAGTATATTCAACTTCAAATAAGTTATATGAGTTCAGCATGTTTTTGGGCTCTCTTTTATGGTCATCCCAAATTTGTGCCACCAACACTATTGCAGCATCTTTGAATTGTTTGGTTCGGGAACGTGTAATTGGCCCATTAGGTAGCCTCATCGGGTCATGGTTGACGTCCGTCACAGGCTTCGTAGGTGAGATCGTATCAGAATCTCTCTCTATTCATAAGCAACATTCTCAATCGTTTCTTTTCAATCGTGGACAATAGGTAAGGATTCTTCTTGGTTTATATTAGTTAATAGTGGTTTGGCCGAATTTTTGATGGTGGTAAAAAAGGATTTCTTGGATCGAAATAATCGTTCGTTCTAGTAACGTCTTCTTTGTTACTCTTTAGTGCGATAGTGGAAGACCGGGACTCAAGTGTTCGAGAGTATCGTAGAAACGTTGGAATCGATTTATTGTGGTAAGGAAATCACACCCTTAAAATCTTTAGTAGTATTTTCGATATATTATTAGATTGGATTAATAATCTTTTGTCTTTTAAGACATTCAAAATTGGGAAGAAGAGTGCGGTGTTTAGTTTTCGGAAGAAGGGAGGTTCCGTTAATCCCCCTAAGTATAAGCAAAGGGCTATTTCGGGAATCCGGGATTTTCCACCGGGTTGCGGACGTTCATCCGGGGAGAATCAATTGTTTGAAGTTGTTCATACTCCCGAACCCCTGTTTGTTCGTGGATTTTCATCGGTTAGCGAACCATCGATCGAGGAGAAACCGCAAGTAGAAGTAGTTCGAAATTCGGAGGGTAAAATTTATACCATTATTTCTAAGATCGATTTTGTTAATAAATATAGTGTTTTAATTATCGTGATATGTTTAGGTATCGACGAGCGAGAAAGTCTAGTTCTCACTATAACCAGGTGTGTAACTTCACACTCATTTTCGGGTTAGATACCTAATCATAAGTACTGTGATAAAATCGTGAAAATGGTAAATTCGGAAATTATGTAGTAATTGATACTTTTGTGAAAATACATGAAAACGGTTAAAACCGAGAAAAATACGAAAAACTGCTAGATTGACATATTGGGCTGAAAAAAATATTTTAGTTCGATAAATGGGCCAAAAATATTCTAGTTCGATAAATGGGCCAAAAATATTCTAGTTCGATAAATGGGCCAAAAAAATATTCTAGTTCGATATATGGGCCAAAGTCCGCTAAACTGCTAAATGGGCAAAATACTAAATTGTTTTATGGGCCCAAATGAAATGTTTAATTATAGACCCAATTGATGTTATGGATTATTTGATAAATTGTTATATGGCTATATTTTGTTATACACGCATGATTGCATGGGGCGGGGTATTTGATGAAGAGAAGAATGGCCTGTTGCCAAAAATCTAGTTCGGTGGCTCTGCCACAAATTTTGGTTTAATGCCTCTAGTTCGGTGGCTCTGCCACAAATTTGGCTAAATGCCTCTAGTTCGGTGACAATGTCACAATCTAGTTCGGTAGTGCACTACAATATTATTTAAAGGCTTAATGCCTATGATTGGTGTGTTTGGCGGGGTGGGTTGACTTGATCCCCACAGGTGTGTTGGTTGGTACGGGGGTGTGTAGCGGATGGATACTAGGCTTGGTTGGGAAACTCATTTTACATGCATTTTATTTTATTTTACTTTATGTTGTATTGTTGAATTCTGCAAATGGGCTCAAGCCCAACATAATATCTTGACGATCTGGCCCAATAATGGTGGTAAGTGAGTTGCACACTGAGTTCCTAGTAACTCACCCAATTTTATTAACCTTTTCAGGTAATGAAAATTGATGTGGACTTGGGCCGGGGATGACTTGGTGGAAGCCATACTACGAACTTGGGTTTTATAAACTATGAACTTTATTTAAGTTATTATTTTAATTACTATTATGGGTTTGATGTAATAAGGCCTCTAATTATGTTTTTATGGATTTTATTGTGTGGATGGATTTAAATTTTGTTTTAAGACTCTTATTATGGGCTTATATTAAATTTATATGGTTTTCTTAAAAATATTGTTTTATAACATTTTGAACAATTAAATTATTTTCTTTAAAATTTCTTCTAAATTCTTTTACAATTACTTTAAGGTTTTGATAAATATTTTTCTAAATGATAAGTTTTAAACAAGTATTTTCTTAAATCATCGATTTCAAACCCTCGTACTAAATTTTTATTAAATTCTATTTTAAAAAGGTTTTGTAGCACTATCACTCGAGAATAAATGAATGTTTGATTGGTGTGACAAACCAAACTTTGTCTAAACGCATAGACCTGGTTTGGGGTGTTACAGCATCATAAGATTTTATAACACATATGTGGTATTGAAATTTAGTACAATGTGTATCGGATAACTTTCAAGCATCGTACACGAAAATTTTGATTTTATTTATTAAATGTTTTTTTTACTATTAGATTATAAAAGTTATTACGCAAACAAAGTTGTTTTACTACTTGTAATAGTGCTCATGATAATAGCCAGGGTGATAACAATGATGTTAAAGAATCTCGAGTATATTTTACTATGATTTATTCATTATATTATGTTTATTATAATTGGAGATTAATCATGACAACATGAATAGATAGATTTTGATTTGAAATCTAAGCATGTTTGGGATGGTGATTATGAAATAAATAATTTTTGGGACGTTTATAAGTTCGTCCTAGTAAATCTATTGCATTCCTAGAAGTGAAAGCAAAAGAAAATACAAATCAATATTATTTGAACATTTGGAAATACAAAATTGCTCAAAAGCTCCAAAAGAGCTAATATATTAATATCTTGTGATGGTTAATCCATTGATTTTAAAATATATTTATAATGGATCTCATATTGAAATTGTAAATGAGGAAAATATTATATTTCATATGAATCAAAAGAGGATTGAGTTATTGATTTATATAAATTGAATTGATCATGACTATTTTTGTGATATTTTTTTGTCATCATCCCCGTTAAGGAGTTGTGTAACATCCCGAAGTTGGGCCTAGTAGGATTGGGCCCATTGGGCCTTGGGCGTAGGAGTGTTTAAAAAATTTTAAGAACAAGAGAATGGCATTATTTCAAGTTGGACTTATTAAGAAGATGATTTTAGAAAGTTACGGGGTTCTATGAAGTTTCGGGTTCAAGTTGGGCCTTAGTGAAAGTTTGTGTTTAAGCCTATTAAGGAGAGATAGTAAGAGGCATCAAAGCTTATGGAAATAAGTGAGTAAATTGTTAACATAAATGAACTATTGGTAAAGAGGTTATGGCATCAAGTGGAGAGCATGGAGGGAAGGGGTTCAAATCCCATCTTTTGTAAATTTTGGATTTATTTTTGTATGCTCTTCCAAGTGTCAACCATGGCATTAATAAAAGAAAAATGAAATGATGACTAAAAAGATAAGGTAAGGAGGAAAACAAGGAAAAAGAAAAGAAAGAAATAAAAGAAAAATGATAATAAAAAAGTGGGAAAATAATAATGATGGAATTTGAAATAATGGAGTAGGTGAAAAAAATATATAATGATGGGATTTGAAAGGTAATAGAGTAGGTAAGAAAATATCAGCCATGGGAGGGCTTTGAAAGCTTGAAAATTTCATCAACTCATTTTCTCTTCAAGTAAGTGATTTTGATGGCTTTAGTTGATAATTTTTGTATTTTTGGAACCCCCAAAGCTTAAGCTAGCTAATGAGGGACTAATTTGTAATATGGTTGAGAGTCTAGGGACTTGCCATGAGAGATTTTATGCTGGTTGCAAGGTCTCGAAGTACTTTATCAAAGGTTCAATCGAAAACCTATCCCTCGTAATAGGTGACTCGGATTTTTGGTGTCGCGGAGAGCATCGCGTTACGGATTCCGAATAAGGTGTGTAATCTCATACCCTTCCATATACTTATCTGAAATGGTGTGTAATCTCACACTTCTCTGTGAAACACCCCAAACCCGGCCCACGAGCTTTGACCAGATTTGGTATGTTCCTCAAGTAAACCGATTCAAAGTTCCTTTGTTCCTTAGGAAAAACTTGTGCAATTTTAAAGAAAATAATGTTTTGGGTTGGGCTTGTGTTGAAAGCCAATTTATCTTATATTGAAATCCATTTATTTCAGGTGACAAAATATTTAAAGTTCGTTTTAAATAAAAATTGACTTAATCTTTAATTAACATAAAGTTGTAACATAGTAATTAAAACAACAAAGAAATCATCACTATGGCCTTATTACATAAAACAAAACCCAAAATAAAATTGTAGAGTACTTAAATAAAATAACAGGTCCAGAATAAATAATTTGCTTGCTGTGCATGGCCACCTTTGAGCTCCTGCCGACCCGGTCCATTACTGCTCATCACCTGAAAAATATTCCCCAACGGGGTGAGTCAAACAGACTCAATGTGTAATCAACACTAAAATTTAATAGGTTTAGGCATACCATACATATCATGTTCACATAATAATAATTCAAGATAATGATGCAATCCCGAAACCAAACCTAGATGCCATCCGCTACACATCCTCGTACCAACCTGCACACTGTGGGGACTACTAAGTCAACCCTCCTTCCGCTACACACCATCGAAGGCAGTCGCTGCAGTCGACGTGCTCATCGCCCATATAAATTCGTGGCATAGCCACCAGATAATTGTGTCATGAGACACCACATTCAGATAATGTAACCGAAGTTACCACATTCAGATAATGTGACCGAAGTCACCATATTCAGATAGTGAGACCGAAGTCACCACATTCACTTCCCCTTTCTCATATAACCCGAATGCCCCATATTATTCATATCATGCATATCATACTTAAATTCACATTCATGTCACTTTTCACATGTTAAAATATAACATATTTCGTAATCCTAGTAGGAGTAGGAAACGTACCTGAGTACTTTGTACCACATTAGGGTATTTTAGCCACATTCACATTCTTATACATTCATATATTAAATATTTGCCATATAACATATTAAAATTTAGTGTGGGGTACACACCTGATTTGCTTAACGAATTCCTTGAAATCCCGAAAAACCGATCTATTGCTTTAGATCTCAATTCCTACATTTGGTAACCTTAATATGTTAGCATAAAGCCTATAAAACCAAATCCTAGTAGGATTTGTATTCTTAAAACCTACCTTGTTGTCGGATTGACTATAGTCAAATCCCGAAAACTTGTATTCTTCTCCTTTGAAATCGGCTACTCACTAGATCCCTTGAATCTGTTAGTTTTCGGCTTAAAACACATAATAATAGATCTAACTACTAAAATAGGCCTTGGCCGAATGCTATAGACACTTACCTTGTGGATTTTAAATCCCGAAACTCACCGAATAACTAGGGAACACGCGGCTTATGTTGTACCTTCGGGAAAAGAACTTCTCCTTCCTTGTAGTCGACACTTAGTAAATCTCGAAAGATCTCCTTACTTGAAGAAGTCGACACACCCTCCTGACACCTCTTCAGAGATCCGGCTTAGAGACTTGATGAACAATCGGCTATGAGCCCCCTATGCATTCGGTTTCAAAGATGAAAGAAGAGAGGAATACTAGACTTAGAAGGAAATCGGCTAGGGTTAAGAGAACCTGCTTTCGGCTTTTGGAAAAATAGTAGAGAGGAGAGGAGAGCACTAAGAAATTCGGCAGAGAGAAGAGGAGAAACTTTAGAGAATTTCGGCAGAGGTTTTCTTGAAGAGAAAAGAATGAATGAAGAATAGCCTTACTCTTCCTTTTATAGCCAAAATTACTAGGCTAGAGTCCCTTACTTGGCCACCACTCTCATATCTTTATCACTTTATTAAAAGAATAATCCCTTATTATCTCCTTGAAAATAATTTAAGATAAATCATCATTTATCCTTCTATTTAGCCGAAATTTAAAGAGAATAAAACTCCTCTTTTAAGAGCCTTAATGCCGTCCACCTCTCTGCTTCTGGAAGCAAAAATAAAACTTCTTTTATTTGCTCCCCAAGTGACTCGAACTTAGGCCCACTTGCATAGCTGGTGGTGTCACCTACCTGGGCCTTAAGTGATATCTTTAGGCCACTTTTCCAAGCCTGTTTGTGTGTCAAATTCCTCCTATTAATTTTCTTAAGGCCACCTTGCCTTAATTTCCTCTTTTTAAACCTAAAAACTTGACATTTCTCTATATTTCCAAGTTTCCAAAAATTTTCGTTTGCCTCCTTTAAACTTAACATTTCTTACATTTCCAAGTTTCCAGAAATGTTCACTTTCCTCTTTTGAATCATTTCCAAATCATTTCCTTACCTTTCTTAGTTTCCAAAAAGGTTCACTTTCCTCTTTTAAACTTAACATTTTCATACATTTCCAGGTTTCCAAAAATGTTCAAAACATAGTCATAACACATAAGACATGTCATTTCTTACAATTAAACCGAAAATGCATAGGCCGTTTTCAGGATGTTACACTCTAAAAGTATGAAATATGCTGTTAACCGGTGGAAATACCGAAGAAAACTAAAAACCGGCATCCGTAATCACTCAGGTGTGCGTATGATCGTAGTGGTAATCGTATTTCGTAATAAAACAGTTTCAGTTAGAAGCAGTGACGTGTTTTTGAAAAATCACTAAAAATAGGAGAAAAGGAATTAGAAAGTGAATAAGATATCAAATTAAAGCTTACCGTGTCTATTTTAATATGGAAGAAAAGGAGAAGGAAAAGGATTTTATATTCTGAGA
Source organism: Gossypium australe (assembly GCA_005393395.2). Classification (NCBI taxonomy): domain Eukaryota; kingdom Viridiplantae; phylum Streptophyta; class Magnoliopsida; order Malvales; family Malvaceae; genus Gossypium; species Gossypium australe. The sequence goes on from CM016619.1 coordinate 111,780,291, forward strand.
TATCTTGATTTTAGTGAGACTGGTTCTGATTAACTTCGGGGTTCACTGATCTGTTTTGGAAAAATCATATAAAATTGTACAAAATGAATTATGGGTTATAATTTATATGTATGGATTTCTTAGTGAGCCTATTTTCAAGAGAAACAAGTTGGAACAGTATATGAAAACCGTACAGTGAGATATTTGAAATTAAGTTAAGAGAGGTCAGAACCATTGGACAGTGAAACAAGGGAAATTTAAGGAATAAAATGTACTAAATGGCTAGGCCAAAAATTCTGGAAAAATTACAGTAAGAAGATATATGAGTCTAGTTTCAAGAAAATTTTACGGATCTAAATTTCGAGTTTCCTAACTCCAGTTATAATCAATTTAGTCAGTATGACGCAGATGGACAGTTTTAAATTTTTATGCCCAAATTAGTAGTTAAGTCCAGAATTGCGAAATTACCCCGTTTGGGCCTAAAATGGACTTTTGACCCAATAGTTCCGAAGAGACCCAAATAGAATTCTATGCCAATCGAGGCGATAGTAGGCCTTCGGAAACTCCGTTGAATATGAAATTACCGAAATTACCCTTGGAGGGTAAATTACCGAAATTACCCTTGGAGGGTAAATTACCGAATTACCCTTGGTGGGTAAAACTACCGAATTTACCCTTGGAAGGTAAATTACCGAATTACCCTTGGTGGGTAAAACTACCGAAACTACCCTTGGAGGGTAAATTACCGAATTACCCTTGGTGGGTAAAACTACCGAATTTACCCTTGGAAGGTAAATTACCGAATTACCCTTGGTGGGTAAAACTACCGAATTTACCCTTGGAAGGTAAATTACCGAATTACCCTTGGTGGGTAAAACTACCAAACTTACCCTTGGAAGGTAAATTACCGAATTACCCTTGGTGGGTAAAACTACTGAGTTACCCTTAGAGGGCAAATTACCGAAATTCCCTAGGTTGCGAAATTACTGAAATACCCTTGGAGGGTAAACTACCGAAATACCCATGGGTTGCAAAATTACCGAAATACCCTTAGAGGGTAAATTACTAAAATACCCCTGGGTTGCAAAATTACCGAAATACCCTTGGTGGGTAAAATTTCTGAATTTCCCTTAGAGAGTAAATTATCGAATTACCCTTAGTGGGGACGATTACCGAATTACGAAAATGCCCTTACAGGCCGAATTACGAAAATGCCCCTAATAGACCGAATTACGAAATGTCCCTATGGACCGAATTACGAAAATACCCTTTATGGGCCAAATGTGATATTTGATATATGGGCAGTTTGATATTTGTGATATGGGCCAGAGTGTGTAATTTCACACTTATCTCATGGGTTAGATATTATACCGTAAGCATTAGAATAAATCGTAAAATTTGTAAAATCAGAAAATACGGTATAATAACACTTTTTGTGTAAATGCATGAAACCGGTATTAAGGTTGTGGGAATTATGGATTTGCCCTTAATGGGTTATTTTGTTAAAAAGTGATATTTTGGGCCATGTGAATTATTTTGATAAATTGGCCAAGTGTGAAATTTGAAAAAAAAAGGCCTCATGTGATTAATGGGCCAAAATTTGCTAGATCGATTAATGGGCCAAAATTTGCTAGATCGATTAATGAGCCAAAATTTGCTAGATCACTTAATGGGCCAAATTGTTAAGATTGATTAATGGGCCAAATTGCTAGATTGCTTAATGAGCCAACTTGTATTATGGGCCTTATGATGAAATTATTTTATGAATATTGTTATGCTTTTTATATGCATACATGATTGCATGGGTTGGGATAAAATTGAAAAGAAGTGCTAGTGGCTCTGCCACAATCTAGTTCGGTGACTCTGTCACAATCCAGTTCGATGGCTCTGCCACAATCTAGTTTGGTGACTCTGTCACAATCCAGTTCGTTGGCTTTGCCACAATCTAGTTCGGTGACTCTGTCACAATCTAGTTCGGTGGCTCTGCCACAAACATTTTAAATGGCTTTATGCCTGCGATTGGTGTGTTGGCGGGGTGGGTTGACTTGATCCCCACAGGTGTGCTGGTTGGTACGAGTGGTGTGTAGCGGATGGAAATTAGGTTTGGTTTTGGGATTTGCATATCATATGCATATTATATACATGTTATTATGTTATAATTGTAAATGGGCTTAGGCCCAAAATATTGCTATGTGTGTTCCGACCCAGTGGATGATGGTAAGGGGATTACACACTGAGTTCTTGTAACTCACCCCCTTTCTCTTAACCTTTTCAGGTAATGCTCAGTGACGTGGACTTGGGCCTTGGATGACTCGATGGAGACCATACTTCAGAAATGGTTTATTTGGACTTCGGACTTCTTTCTTGTTTATTTTATTACTCTACTATTTTGGGTTAAATGTTGTAATCAGGCCTCGAATTTTCTTTCAAAATGCTTCTGCAACTCTATTCCCAAACGTCCCATTTTCGTAAATTGTTTATTTCAAATATATTTCACAACCAAAAGGTTTTTAAAGAAAATTACGTTTTCAAGTAAATAACAATTGCTTAAGTGTTTTGGGTTTTAACAAAGAGACTGTAATTCTCAAACAAGTTTTTAACAATCTCAAAGATGGTTTGAAAAAAAAAAAAAACTTCCATGTGACACACCAAATTCGGGCTTAACGTCTAGGCCGGGTTTGGGGTGTTACAAGTTGAAAGCAAAATATTTGACTATAAAAAATATACTTAAATTGTGGAATAATTTAAAAGAAAAATATGAGCAATAGAATATGGTAATTCTATCTAAAGCTTGTTATGGTTGAATGCACCTAAAGTTGCAAGTTTTTAAAACTGTAAGTATAACTTTACAGTATTTAAAATAAGTTCTCAATTAAAATTACATGAAAAAATATTACTGATGAGAACCTTGTAAGAGAGAACTTATTCAACTTTTCATGATTCAAATGTGCTCCTGCAGTATAGCAATATCATGAAAAAATTTTACTTATGATCGAACAAAAGTTTTTAATCACGAAACCTAACCATTCCCTGAAGAGAATGTAACAATATGTAATAAAATCGAAAGACATAAATTTTGACGTGGATGTAGTAAGTTGGACTATAATAATAATTATGGAGGATGGTTGTAACAAATTTTCTCACCACCAAAATTGGAAAACATTAAGAAAACAAGAAAAGAACAAGAATTTTCAAGAACTCTTTAACAAGAGAGACAATTTATTTATGAAGAGTCATTGGTTATGTACCTATTGTACACTTCGAAAATAAGATTCACTTTCAAAGTTTGTTATTAATAGGTTTTGATTCGATTCAAAATCTACTACTGAAGTTTAATTTGCTTACCTTTTATCGTCAAGACTCAACGTAGAACAAAAAAAAAAGATACATCTTTAAATATTAAATCAACTTGATATATGATTTAAATATTTTGAGATGGTCTTCTTTTTAAGTTTTGATTACATGTGTTACATATTGTTTTAAGCATCTCATTTGTTCATGAAAATGAATATTAACTAATTTATTTATATTGTTATAGTAGGTTTTACAATTAAATAATATATTTGATTAAAACATATCTAATAATTTATGTTAACAAACAAATGAATTTTATGGTTATTCAGATTTGATTTAGTTCAAAAAATTGTTAAAGATAGTAGTTCATACGTTTTATATTATTCCATTTGTTAATTATTTAGAGAAATAACATGAGCAATTGTAAATGAAAAGTTCTGTGAGCTTGAATGATTGGATTTTGAATTAAATTTCATGCATGTTTATGATGATGGTTATGAAAAAAATTGCTAGTTTTCATTATGTCATATTTTTAAGTTTGAGATGTGACATTTATTGATATATTTAGTATAGGTTTATTTCTATACATGACTTAGGCAGTTATTCTTGGTAGTTAACTGATTATGCAAAACTCTTGTTAAAAGGGTTTTAAAAGTAATTTTGAATCAAACTCAGGACTTCTCGCATCTGAAGCGAGAATCATACCACTAGACCAAATGCCATGCATTTGAAGATTCTGACATATTTCCTGAAGCGAATATTGCATATAATTATTTGAAAATTATATTTATTGACTTAGTGGCATTATAGACTTCATATTAATTTAGCCATTTCCAATAGTAAATGTCACAATAGTATTTATATGTGGATACAAAGTAAAAGGAATGATAGTAAAATTATCAATTTGTTACAATTTAGTACAATTGAAACACATGTTAAAGTAAACCAAAAGTTTACTGATACAAATGCATTTACTACTTGGTGTGTCCAGTTAGACCATCTTGGATCATATATGATGCAAAAATTAATTGAGAATTCATATGGACATTCATTAAAGAACCAAAAGATTCTTTAATTTAAAGAATTCTCATTTGTTTCTTGTTCTCAATGAAAATTGATTCTTAGAAACTCACTAGCTAAAGTTGAGATTTAATGTTTTGCATTTCTGAAATGAATATGGACTCATTCACCCACCATGTGGATGGTTTTGATATTATATAATTTTGGTAGATGCATCTACAAAATAATCACATATGTGTTATCAACTTGCAACCTATCGTTTGCAAGATTGCTTGTTTAAATAATTACTTTCAGATCATGCAATTAAGACAATTCATCTTGCTAATACTGATGAGTTTATATCTCAGTCTTTTATTGATTAAGTTTGAAAAACTTTTGTAAAAGTTTGTTATTTATGCGTATAACGGTTAAGAGAAATTACTGATTGAACACCTCTAATTAATGTCTAAACCATTACTTATGAGAACTAAACTTCCTATTTCAACATGAGATTTTGTTGATTTACGTGTTGTACGCATCAAGCCAATAAGTTATAAATACTCCTAATTACAATTGGTTTTTGATCAAAAGTTAAATATTTCTCATCTTTGAATTTTTGTATGTGTGTATATGTTCCATTTGCTCCACCACGACGCATAAAGATGAGTGAATCCTTAAAGAATGTTGGGGATATATATTAATTACAAGTCTCTTTGTATTATTAGATGTTTTGAATGTATTAGAAATACAATTATGACATGATTTGTTATTACAATTTTGATTCGATAGTTTTCCTGAAATTAGGGTGAGAGAAATAATAACTTGTAATGAGTTAGGAGGAGAGTAATTTGAACAAGAAGTTCAACAAGGATAACTAATTACAAGTTAACTGTCTGATGTATTTACAAACTTAATGAGAATAACCAAGTGTTATATACCATCTAATATTTTAATTTGAATCAAAGTCCTAGTAGGACAATCAGTTAGAATAAATAATAGATTGATCAATTCTAAAAATGAAAATTCTTCTAGATGGTCATATAGTGGAGGCGGGTGCTCTAAAAGAGACCTAAGATATAACTAATAAGTAAAACTCCAGAAGAGATTTAGGTACCTAAAAATTAAAATAGTAGAAATAAAGAAATCTCGATATGTTATGTCAATTCGAGAAAATGTGGAATCAATAATAAAAATGGTCGACAATGGTTTTGCATGCAATATTATTGTTGAAATAATGAAATAAAAAGAGAATCTTGAATAAATCTATGGAATAGATTTTTCAAAATAGAAAGACGCAACTCAAGTACAATTAAATTCGTGAATTTTTTGGACCAGTAGCCCAAATATCTAAAGGTATAAAGCCAGTAAGGGTACAAATGAAGTAGTCTTGCAAAAGCGGAATAAAAATATGAAATTTTTCGCTAAGCCTTGGCATTAATTATGAAAAGATATAATAATCTTTTTGTGGTGGATACAATAACCTTTAGATATATTATTAAATTGACAGTTCATAAAAGATTTAATTTGCATCTAATGGTTGTTACAACCTTTTATGAATCACTATATAGTGTAAAGTTTATATTAAAACCCTTGGATTTAGAATGCCAAAAGCATATTAAAAGTATCGAGAATTTGTTCATTTATATGAACTGAAGTAATTTGAACATATGTGGTAAGTTTGACTTAGTGAATAATTGAAGGAGGATTATAAAATGATCCAAAATACCTATTTATGTTTTTATAGAAGATTCATGATTAAAGTTTGCTATGATTATTGTTGAAACTCCTAAAAAGATCAAAATATATTTCCCCCAAATTTTTCCCTCACTCATGACTTTAAAAAAAATGGTGATATAAATGCTTACCAGATACATTCAAATACTTATTTGAAAGACTAGTATTCAACATTAAATACATAGAATATGAGAAAGTATGTGATGTTTTCATGAGGGGGAGTAAATATGCGCTGTACTCTTTTTCCCTTAACTGAGGTTTTCTCCTATTGAGTTTTCCTAGTATGCGTATTATAGATATGTGTACTCTTTTTCCTTCACTAATAATTTTTTTTCCCACATGGTTTTTATCTTAGTAAGGTTTTAACGCGACACATTATCTACCAAAGGACATCTAAGGAGGAGTATTATGAATATCTTATTAAGTGGATGTCCATCAAGATCAAAATAAGTTTTGATGTATTTTAAATTCTAATAGTCATTAGAAGTATATCTCTACTTCATTTATACTTTTTATGCCTATAACAGAGACTTTAGAAAAGTTTTGTAAATATCCCATTGATCAATAAAATATGCTCTCTCTTTGTTCTCCCATTCTTTATAACAATAAAAACCTTAATCACTTAATTTATTATTATGCATTTATTAAACTACGCCTAGGGTACGTTTGGTTCACTGTAATGAAATAGAGTTATAATTTAATAGAGTTGTAATGGAATAGAGCTGTAAACAGTAATTCAATTGTTTGGTTGAATGGAATGGAATAGAGCTGTAAGAGCATTCTTGTGTTTGGTTGAATGGAATAGATGTTGTAATAGTATAAGGAAAAAGGCTTAAATGACCAAAGTACCTTTAGCAGAATTTTTTTCGGTAAATGATTATTGTTATTGTTATTAAATTTTAATAAGATTATTGTTAAATATATTTTCATAAAAATAATATTAAATAATTTAATCATATTTTAACATAATTACTATTAAATACAATTTACTAAAATAATATATAATTTAATAACATTATTAATATATTTATTATAATATGAATTAAAAATCATAATATATAATATTATAAAAATAATATATAACCTACTTTATTATTTTTAAACTGCAATACATATTTAATGCACTAAAATATCATTAGTGAAACAAACAATTTAGTTATTCTAAAATAAAAAAACAAAATATTATAAGTAATAAATAGCTTGAGAATTATATTTCACATCCAAACATAATATTCAAATATTAACAAAAAGTTACATGATTTCATTAGCTTATATTTCATAATCTATATGTTAAATTTTACAACATAAAAAAGTTACAACATTGTAATGACATTCTACCATGTCATTATACCATCCATGTAACGCTCCAAACCCGGCCTAGACGTTATGGCCGAATCTGGCGATGTCACATGGAATGGAATTTGAAATCGAAATAATCAATTTAAAACCGTTTTCGTTTACTAGCTTCTATTGATCTCTCGTCAATTTCAAAACTATTTTCTCGTGAATTTTTTTCATTTAAAAACATAATTTGTAGCGGAAGCTTTTAAAACCATGATATTTGAAGAACATTGTTCGCGTTTAGGAAAACGTCGTTTTGAATTAAACCGAGTCGTTAATGAGTTTACAGTTTAGAAATCCATGAAAACAATGAAAATTCGAAGTAAAAGCAACAGTCCAAAAATTTCAATTTACATCAAAAATAACCCAGAAGATAAATAGGAAATAAATACCATAACTGAAATTAAAATAATTCAAAAATCATGTGGTCACCGTCGAGTCCTTTGTCGCACCAATCCGTCTAAGTTGGGGGATTACCTGTACAGATAAAACAAAAAGGGGTGAGTTTACGTAAACTCAGTGTGTAATCCCCACAGAAAACATGCATACAGTCAAATAACAAACAGTCAAATGCAGTCTGAGCCTAAGCCCATTTCAGTTTCAGTAGCAGTTCGGGCCTTAGACCATTTCAGTTTCAGTATCAGATATGCATTAGGGCCTACGCCCATCACAGTAATAGTATTAGTAATGCAAACAGTACTCAATAATAGAGTCCTACCCACCAGCCTCTACGCACCATCTCCGTCAATCCCTACACTACATGTAGGGTTTAAAACACCCACCCATCCTTACACTCCGAGTAGTACCGAGTGCGGCACATATTCAGTATATTGCAGCTGAGCTGCCAGATAATAGGCTTAAGGCCTTTTAGTACACTTCCTCTAAATATCATCATCCTAACCCAACCCAATGCAATGCAGACATACAATATGTCATGCTTTTATGCAACCATCAGTCATACGTATACATATATATATCAGTAATCATGCATACTTTATCATGCATCACATATACTCAAATCATACATTTAGTGGTCTAGGTAACACTTATTGACCCTTCAACAGGTTCACAGTCGACTTGGGTGACCCGTGCAACCTTAGGAATCATTTCATATAAATGGGCTCACATGCCCATGTGGCCAACCCGTGTGGGCCCACAGGACCCAAATTGGCCTTGTCCAGTGTGGATCACACGGCCTGGCCCAAATTCCCACACGCCCGTGTGGCCCACACGGCCCAAATCAATCTAACCAGTGTGTCGCACACGGCCTACCTGGCCATTACACGGTCGTGTCCTGCGCGTACGGACTAGCCTCGTCGATCACACGCCTGTGTTAGGGCACACGACCTACCACACGGGCGACCACACGTCCATGTGGCTTCGATAGTGGAGTTTTTGGCTTTCGTCAAAACCCCCATTTTCTGCGTAATCGGGTACACACCTGATTCGATTTCGATGTCGAAACATTCCTTAAGCTTGAAAACCTATCAAAGAAAGCATTCAAAATTGATTTAGCAGACCAATTTACGAGTTTTCGACAATAACTTATCAACAGTAACTCGACTCACCGCCAACTAAGACCCTCCGTCAACACCGTTTAAACGAGAAACACTGAATTCACTAATTAGAGCCTCTTTTTACGCCATTAACCGCAAAAGAGAAACATTACTACTCAATCATTAAGAAATTCCTGGCAGAAAAGAAGGGAGACTTACTGAAATCGCACAGGAGCAATTCTCAATGTAAAAAAAAAGGATGATTTAGGGAAAAACGAACAGGAAAAAGGGAGAGGGGGATTTAAAGGGAAATTTCGGCAAAGTGTAACATGAAACTGGAAAACGTCAGAATTTTCTTTGAGAGGGGGAAAGAAAACCAAAAATTTCAAAAAGAGAAAACGAAAATAACTTTTGATAATTCCCAAATCCCTTAATTTACTCCTCACTAATCTCTCCACTAACCCCCACTAACATCCAACTACTCAGAAACCCAGTTATGCACAACTCTAGCTGAAATTTAGAGCAAAAACATCGTCCATGCTTGCGCAGGTACTCGAACACACGACCTCCCACACACCAACACTCAACTTAACCACTAAACCAGCAGGCCCATTCTGATATGTACTTACAAACAAATAAATAAAGGCCTACTGAACAAGAGTCAAGCTTTACTTAGAAAAAAAATTCCAAAATTTCGGCATAGCTAGAACTTGGGACCTCTCAAACACTCCCAGAACACTTAACCACTGAAGCAGATACACATTTATGTCACATTTAATAGAAACAAAAATAATAATTTTGGGGCATTACAACTCTACCCCCTAAAAGAAAATTTCGACCTCGAAATTTACCTGATCAAAATAGATGAGGGTACTGTTGATGCATCGCATCCTCAGGCTCCCATGTGGCCTCCTCAGTGCTATGATTCCACCACAACACCTTCACTAATGGGATAGACTTCCTCCGGGGAACCTTTACATTACGATCTAGAATCTGAATCGGCTCCTCCTTGAAGGTCAAATCTGGCCTAACCTCAATTTCCTCAACAGGGACAATATGTATAGGATCAGAGCAGTCTAGCTCTGGAAGTAACTCCAACTGATAAACGACCGATCTCACACGTTTTGAAATTTGATGTGGCCTAATAAACCTAGGGTTCAGCTTGCCGTTCCGACTAAACCTTAGAAACCTTCTTCCATGGAGAGACCTTAAGAAACACAAAGTCCCCCACAGAATACTCAATCTCACGCATTTTCAGATTTGCGTAAGACTTTTGCCTGTCCGATGTCGCTTTTAGTCGACCACGAATCAATCTGACCTTATCCTCAGTCTCAAAAACCAACTTAGGACCCAGAACACGTCGTTCACCCAACTCTGTCCAACACAAGGGAGTGCGATACTTGCGACCATACAGAGCCTTGTAAGGTGCCATCTGAATGCTAGACTAGAAACTGTTATTATAAGCAAACTCCGCTAACGACAGATACTCCTTCCAACTGCCTCAGAAATCGATAGCATAGCTCCTCAACATATCCTCCAGTATCTGAATCACCCTCTCCGATTGACCATCGATTTGAGGATGGAACACAGTACTGAATTCCAACCTTGAACCCAAAACCTCATATAACTTTTTTCAAAATCGAGACGTGAAGCGAGGATCCCTATCAGAGATTATCAAGACTGATACCCCATGCAGTCTCACTATCTCAGAAATATAAAGCTTCGCTAGCTTCTACAAAGAATAATATGTCCTAACTGGGATGAAGTGTGCAGACTTGGTCAATCAATCCACGATGACCCACACTGAATCCTTCTTAGTAGGTGTTAAAGGCAACCCACTAACGAAATCCATCATTACTCATTCCCATTTCCATAACAGAATTTTAACCAGCTGCAGCAAACCCGAAGGCAACTGATGCTCAGCCTTAACCTACTGGCATGTCAAACATCTAGACACAAAATTAGTAACCTTACACTTCAATCCTGGCCACCAATACAACACTCGAAGATTTCGGTACATCTTATTTCCACTAGGGTGCATAACGTAAGGGCTACTATGCGCCTCTCTCAAAATACACTGCCTTAAATCAGTGTCATTCGGAACACAGATCCGTCCATGAAAACAGAGCACCCCATCATTAGTCAGCCCAAAATTTGTAGTGCTGCCACTCTCCACCTGTCGGAATCGAAGGCCCAAAGATTCATTCTCCAACTATTTAACCCTAATCTGCTCGATCCAAGTTAGTTTAACTTGTAGCTCAACCAACAAACTCCCATCGTCAAACAGGCTAAGTCGAGCGAACATCGCTCTCAGATCAGTCATCGCCCTACGGCTCAACGCATTGGCCACCACATTGGCCTTGCCAGGATGGTGCTTAATAGTGCAGTCATAGTCCTTAAGCAGCTCAATCCATCTACGCTACCTAAGATTCAACTCCTTCTGAGTCATGAGGTACTTAAGGCTTTTGTGATTAGTGTAGATAATGCACTTCTCTCCATACAGATAGTGCCTCCAGATTTTCAGTGCAAAAACCACAGCAGCCAAGTCATGTGTCGGATAGTTTGCCTCATGTGTATTGAGCTAACAAGATACATATGCTACAATCTTACCATCCTGCATTAGAACACATCCTAGATCCACATGCGACACATCACTGTATACTACAAACTCCTTTCTAGACTCAAACTGTATCAGAATAGGAGCTTAAGTTAAAACAGACTTGAGCTTCTCAAAGCTCTCTTGCTATGCATCAATCCAGACAAATGGTATACCCTTACGTAACAACTTAGTTAAGGGCGCTGCAATCAATGAGAAACCTTCCACAAACCGCCGATGATAACTCGCCAAACCCAGAAAACTGTGAATTTCTGACACATTCTTATGCTGCTTCCAATCCAATACAACCTCAATCTTTCGAGGATTGATTCGAATCCCCTCAGTAGACAACACATGACCCAGAAATGTTACTTCACGTAACCAAAACTCCCACTTGTTGAACTTAGCATAGAGCTGTTTTTCCCTCAAAGTCTGAAGAACCACTCTGATGTGCTCGTCATGCTCATCCTCAGTCCTCGAATAAACTAATATGTCATCGATAAACACTATTACAACTAGATCCAGGTAGGGCTGAAACACTCGTTTCATCAGGTCCATGAAAGCTGCCGGTGTATTAGTCAGTCCAAATGGCATCACTAGGAACTCATAGTGACATAACGAGTCCTAAATGCCACCTTATGCACATCAACCTTCTTAACCCTCAACTGATGATACCCAGAATGTAAGTCAATCTTGGAGAACACATACGCCCCTCGAAACTGGTCAAACAGATCATCAATCCTTAGAAGTGAATACTTGTTCTTAATAGTCAACTTATTTAGTTATCGGTAGTCAATAAACATCCTTATGGATCTATCCTTCTTTTTAACAAATAATATCGGTGCTCCCTACGGGGACACACTAGGGCGAATGAACCCACGATCCAAAAACTCCTGAATCTGAGCCGTAAGTTCCGTAAACTCCGTCGGTGCTATTCGGTAGGGTGCAATAGACACCGGAGCTGTACCAAGGAAAAGTTCAATCCCAAACTCCACTTCACGATTCGCAGGTAAACCCGGTATCTCCTCAGGAAATACATCTAAAAAATCCCTTACAATTCAGATATCCTTTACAGTAGAGTCCCTAGAAGCAGAAACACTGATATAGGCTAAAAACGCCCCATATCCCTTACGAACCAGTTTCTCCGCAACCAGTGCAGAGATCATATTAGCCAAATAATCCCGACGTTCTCCAATCATAACTACCTCATATCCTCATCAGTTCTCAAGACAACCCTCTTAGTCGCACAGTCCAGACTGACACGGTGCTTGACCAACCAGTCTATACCCAGAATCAGGTCGAACTCCCCAAATAGAAGCTCCATTAGATTAGCTAGAAATACCGATCCTTGAACCTCTAACGGACATCCCTATACAGTTTGCTAACCCGAATAGATTTCCCCAACGGACTTAGTACGATAACCTCACTCATAGTGCTATCAACCGATAACCCCAGATTTTCATAAACAGAACAGGCTATGTAGGAATGAGTAGATCTTATATCTATCAGAGTAAGATATGGTACATAAAAAATAAAAAACATACCAGTGATGACGTTTGGAGCATCTCTGTCCTATCGGCGGTGAGCAGCATAAACAAGAGTAGGCTGCCTCGCCCCAGTCTGTCCAGTACCTCTACCTGGTGCCCTCTGTCCACGACCCATACCACTACCACCCCTAGCCTGGCCACGGCCTCTCGCTGGCTACTGTACTGCCATCTGTGGCTGTGTAATACCAGTACCCTCAGTTTGCATCTGATCGGCCCTCAGCGAACACTCCCTAATGCGGTGCTCCAATGACTCACATCTCAAGCAAGCCCCAGTCTTCCTCCAACATCGCCCTGGTGGCGTCTACCAATATCTACGCACGGCTGTAGTCCAGTGGCAATAACATGGGGCCCGGCTCTAACTGGCCCATCAGGTCTGACCTTTTTCTTAGGGCTTTGTACAAAACTTGAGGGCTCTGAATCCCTCTTGTTCTTACCCCTCTCTCTATCTCTATTTTGGCGCACAGCACGCTTAACATCCTCGGCGATCTTCACTTTTTTAACTAGAATAGAAAATTTTCACTCCCTCTGCGAAGCTATCAGAACTCTCAAATTATCTCTAAGGCCATCCTCAAAGCGGACACACCTCTCATATTCCGATGCCATCACACCTCGCGCATAGCGGCTCAGCCTTAGAAACTCGGCCTCATACTCGGCCACTGATCGATCCCTTTGAGTAAGATTCAGAAACTCTCTCCTACGAGCGTCAACATAACTGGCTCCCACATATTTCCCTTGGAAGGTGGTCTTAAAGAACTCCCAGGTCAGATGTTCAGGCTGAGTGCCCTCCCTAACGGTCAGCCACTATTGATAAGCCTCGTCTCGTAACAGAGAGATTGCACCATTTAATTTCTGCTCAGGGGTGCAATCTAAGTCATCCATAATCCACTCCGTAGCCTCTATCCAGTACTCAGCCACATTAGGGGCGACTCTAGTGACACCCCTAAAAAGCTCAGCTCCATTAGACCGGAGTCATTTCGTGACCGACCCTCGGCCCCTAGATCCAATATTAGGCTAGCGACCCTCTCTAATATCCTTAGCATAGCCTGAGACAATGCGTCATCTGCAACCATGCAATTTTGAAACCCAGTCTCAATAGCAGGTGACGCTGGCGTCTCACTCGTGTCTAGATTTGGCATACTGCCCAGTGAAGATGACTCAGCTCGAGCCCCTCTACAGCCTCTACCTCAGCCTTCAGTACCTCGTCCGCGGATACCTCATACGCTTATTGTAGATTTGGGATTTTATCTACATTAACAGTTTTATGAATTAGTTACAGTTTCGGTATTTATTAGCAGATGTTTTATGTAAACAGTTTCAGTAATTCAGAGTGGTTTTCCCAAATCGCATTCTCTATCAGTTTTGCTACAGTCTCAGTTTTACTACAGTTTCAGTATACACTGTCTAGAGTGTTTTCACTGTATACTACCTACAATAGTTTCAGAATATACTATCTACAGTATCTTCAGTTTAAACTTATCACAGTTTCAGAAGACTTACAGGATCAGCGCCGGAGACTCGGTGTACCATATAGTAAGTCAAATCATTTTTAAAACCCAAATTATAATCAATATTTAAAACTTAAAAATCCACATCCGAGTTTTAAAACCTAGCTCTGATACCACTAAATGTAACGCCTCAAACCCGGTCTAGATGTTATGGCCGAATCTAGCAATATCACATGGAATAGAATTTGAAATCGAAATAATCAATTTAAAACTGTTTTCATTTACTAGAATCTATTGATCTCTCGTCAATTTTAAAATTATTTTCTCGTGAATTTATTTCATTTACTAGAATAGTGATGGGGTTTTGTGTTTTTGAGGACGGGTTTGTGTATCGAACGACTCTGATTTGAGATAGTCTATTCTGAAAGAAGAGTATAGTAGTCATTATGCTATGCATCTCGGTGGAAATAAGATGTATCAGGATCTTCGTGAACTGTATTGGTGGCTAGGTTTGAAACAAAAGGTAACATATTTTGTTTCTCAGTGTCTGATGTGTCAGCAAGTTAAGGCTGAGCATCAGTTACCTTTGGGTTTGCTTCAGCCCGTTAAGATTCCCTTATAGAAATGGGAACGTGTGACTATGGACTTTGTTAGCGGGTTGCCCTTAACACCTACTAAGAAGGATTCTGTGTGGGTCATCGTGGATCGGTTGACCAAGTCTGCCCACTTCATTTCGGTTCGGACAGACTATTCTCCTCAGAAGTTGGCCAAGCTATACATTTCTGAGATTGTGAGACTTTACGGGGTTTCAATCTCGATAATTTCGGATAGAGATCCTCGCTTCACGTGTCAATTTTGGAAGAAACTTTATGAAGCTTTGGGTTTGATATTGGACTTCAGTACTCTTATACCGATGATCAATCTGAGAAGGTGACTCAGATGCTAGAGGATATGCTTCGGGGTTGTGTGATGGATTTCTAAGGTAGTTGGGAGGATTTCCTACTATTAGGCGAGTTCGCCTATAATAATGTTTTCAGATGGCACCTTACGAGACTCTGTATGGTCGTAAGTGTTATACTTTGTTATGTTGGACTGAGCTGGGTGAACGTCGAGTTCTGGGTCCTGAGTTGGTTTCCGAGACTGAAGACAAAGTCAGATTGATTCGAGATCGTCTTAAGGCAACTTCTGATAGACAGAAATCCTATGCGGATCTGAAAAGGAGGGATATTGAGTACTCCGTGGGTGATTTCATGTTTCTTAAAGTATCTCTGTGGAAAAAGGTTCTGCAGTTTGGACGTAAAGACAAGTTGAGCCCTAGGTTCATTGGGCCGTATCAAATACTAAAGCGTGTGGGATCGATTACTTATTAGTTGGAGTTACCTTCGGACTTAGACTGTATCCATGACATATTTCACGTCTCCGTGTTGAGGCGGTATCATTTTGACCTATCTCACGTTGTTTCTATTGAGGTGATTGAGGTTAGACTAGATTTGACATTTGAGGAGGAGCCAGTTCAGATTCTGGATCGAGATGTAAAAATTCTGAAGAGGAAGTATATTCCATTAGTTAAGGTTCTGTGGCGGAATCATTGTACTGAGAAAGCCACGTGGGAACCTGAGGACTCGATTCGTCAAGAGTATCTGCATCTATTTGAATCAGGTAATTTCGAGGTCGAAATTTCTTTTAGGGGGTAGAGCTGTAACGCCCTGATTTATTTAGCTTTATTTTTATGAATTCTGTTGTAAATGAGTATTTTTTTCAGTGGCTAAGTGTTCTGATTGTATGTTTGAGGTATTGGGTTCAAGTCTCATTGTTGGAAATTATGTTATTTTTTATCCTAGCCTTACTCCTATTGGGTGGGCTTATGTTCTATTTTCAGTCAACTCGTATTAGAATAAGCCCGCTGGTTCAAGTGGTAAGGTGTTAGCTTGCCTTAAGGTTTCGTGTTCGAACCCCCATGTGAGCGAATGGTGTTATTTTTGCTTCTGTGAGTGTGTGGCCAGTTCTGTAGTAGAAGTTTAGTGGGATTGAAAGTCTGTGGTGGTAATTAAGAGTTAGTAGGTCGGTTTAGTAGGATAATGGGGCGTTTGGATATTCTTTGATTTGATTTGCTTTGATTTTTAATTTTATTTTTCCTTTTTTAAATTTTCTTTTCTGACGTTTAGTTTTTTCTTTCCCTCTTCTTTTCCTATACGATTTCCTTTTTGCCTTTTTCTCTCTATTCTGTTTAACAAATCGATTGTTCTAATCGTTGGGGTTCGGTATTTTGGTTGTACCTTATTTGTTTTGGTAAGTTTGTAAATTCGTTTGGTTTGGTTTTCTTTCCTTTTGAGTTGGCATAATGGTGTAGTTAGGGAAGTTAATTTTTTACGAATGTGTGTCACGTAGGAGAAGACTGTGAAACAGTGAATTACGCTCAAACGGCTTAATTTGTGATAGTGGTTGTTTTCGTTGGCGGTAAGTTTGTGTGCATTGTTCGAATTTTTGTTGTCAAATTTGTAAATTAGTTGTTAAAACGGTGTTTGGGATACTGTTTTTAGGTTCCGGAGGTCTCGGAATTGCTTTCGTATCAAAATTGAGCCAGGTGTGTAACGAAAACGCGAGAAAACGTTGTTCGGCAAAAGCCAAAAATCTGGCCTGTCGATGCCACACTGGCTTATAGTAGGCCGTGTGCGACACACAACTGTATGACGGGTGTGTATGTGACCGTGTAGGTTACACAGCCTAGGCCGATTTGGGTGTGTGGGCCCACACAGGCATGTGGGCCCAAATTTCAGAAATTTTTCCCTAGGGTCGCACGCATCGTTTCGATCAACTGTGGGCCTTCCGTAGGTTTGGTATAGGCAAAATAAGCTCTTAAGCATAAAACTTGTTACTCTGTTAGACTTAAAATAGCTTAAATAATGTTTATATGAGATTCACGAGATATGGTATGTTTAATCTGATCTGTCACACCTATGCATGTATAATGTCTATTATGTATAAGCATGCATATTATGTATTATTCTGTTTATCTATATTTCTGTTTGGGGCGGGTTATGTATATGTGGAGGAAGTATTCTGTAAGGCGATATTCGCCAATATACTGGTAGCATAGCTACGATTTATTCTGATAAGTGTCGTATGGACACTATGTGGTGTGTAGGGCTGGGTGGGTGTTTTATACCCCACATGGTGTGTTGGGATGATTGGAGTTGTTGTGTAGAGGATGGGGGTAGGACAATGCATATTGAATTCTATATGATTCTATCGATAATCTGATTCTGTAAAGAATTTATGTCTGTATCTATTCTGCTATGCGATAAAATATGAATTTATGTTTCCGTTGAGTTACACACTGAGTTTTTTAAATCTCACATCCGTTTGTCTGTTCTGTTCAGGTAAACCTCAGGCATAGGTGGGTCGGTGCGACGGAGGCTCAGTTGTGACCACTAGTCTGTAAACTGTATTTACTTAATAGTTTATTTGATTTTCTGGTTTTCTTTTGAGAGTTTTTTAATTTTGGGACTCTTTGGACTTTTTGATTTTGTTTTTGGATTTGGGTTTGATTTAAGTTTCTTGCGACGCTCAACAAAACAATTTACAAAAACAACAGTTTTACGCAAAAAAACTTTTTGAGAACACAAACTTAGTTTTCAAAACTTAACTACTTTTATACTTCTGCTTCAAATTATCGTTTTGTCTGAAAGAGTAAACAAACAATGGTTTTACAAATGAGTATAAGGACATATTCTTTTAAGTAAAGAGGTACAATGTTTTTAAAGCAAAAAACAAATTTTTAATTTTTCTTCGTAACATCTCCAGATTCGACCATAACTTCTTGGCCGGGTTTGGGTGTTACACAAAGTTTCATAAACTACATACATAAAATAACATAAACAAATTAATGTTTACTATTTTTACCCTAAACCTAACTAATTTCTAGGTGCTTGCCATTCATCGAACATTTGATTGGCTAGTTCCATCCTCCAAGTAGCCCATGCATTCGATGGATGAATATTTACGATATTCGATTCATTGTCATCTATCATATTACTAGGTAATCCTTCTCCCAACTCTGCTTCAATAGGATCAAGACTCATATAGGCTCGAATAAAATTATGGAACAAACAATATGCAATAATGATTCTATTGTGCACCCTCACATGATAGAATGATGGATTCCTAAGTATTCCCCATCTAAGTTTTAATAACTTAAAGCATCTTTCAATAACATTACATGCTGAAGCATGTTTCATATTGAAAAATTCTTCTGGAGTACTTGTTGGTAACCCTGATGCCACTCATTCAAATGATATCTTTATCCTCTAAAAAGCGCAAGAAATCCCTTACAGTTTGTATATCCAACATCAACTAGATAATAAAAACATATAAAAAAACTATTTATCATGGTTAATTTCCCAAAAAAGTATGATATTAAAAATTAATTCAAATTCCTCTAATTTTGCACTTTACCATGAGGAACTTTTAGTTCATGTCTTCTACTAATGGCATCTCAAAGAACCCGTCCACCAGCAACAGAACCATCCCAACCAGGAATAACATAAACAAAATGCATATCCGGTGTACAAACACCTAACATATTTATCGCTATGTCACCTTTTCGCATTTGATATCTAGGTTTATCAACTGTTGGAACCCTAATCTTGATGTGAGTTCCATTTAAAGCACCTAAGCAATTCTACACCACATGTATAAAACCTTGGGTTAGGATATTATATTTAAATCTAAATCAACTAAATTATATACGAGCTATATATGCAACTCACTCCAATACCTTGAACCATTTCCACCTTGGGTCTGTAGAATTAGTTGTAATTGGCTTTGCCTTTTTAAATAACACATTTTGTAAGTGTATGACAACATTTAAAACATTGTGAAATGATCTGCTAACAATTTCCTTGGACCTATTAAAGTGATGCTTGATAACTCGATTTTAAGGTGATGAGAAATGATATGTAAGAACATTACCAGTTGCTCATTAATAAGCATGTTCATTGACGACTTCAATCCTCCTAAAGTTTGTAACATCTCACATAGTTTAAAAAAAGTAACTTTATTCATCTTAACTTGTTCAATACAGGTCTCATCACTAGCATGTACAAGTCTTTTCACATAATCTCGTTTTGCATAAAAATCTAAAATATATGATCTAATCCTTGGTCTATAAATATATAGGATATGGATGACACCCAATGTAACTAAGAACCAACTCGCAACTGTACACATTTGCAACCATACTATCAAATGCAAGACCAATTCTTTTACACATCTCACTTTGTACTATTAAAGACAGACGAGCCATTACTGCAAGATATTAAAGTGTTACATATCTTCAAATCATAATAAAAAGGTCACCTTTCTTCAATAATAATTTCAATAACAGTAAAACAAAATCAAAGAATTTAATTGCCAAAGAACTTACAGTGATTTAATGAATACAAGATGCTCAATTGTGGGTGGAGGAAGCAATCAAGCAAGCCAAAGAAGAAGAGGAAGCAATAACACTGTCAAAGAAAAATGAGCAATACATATTAAAAATCTTTGCAAAGCACAAAATAGAAATTACAACTATCTTTGCAAGTAAAAAACTTGAAATTCATTTCTTTATCAATCACCCAAAAAAGAAAAAAAAAGGAAAAGAATATGTTTTTATGGATTTGATTAATTGATTATTGATGTTTAAGAATTATTTTTTTAAAATTAATATTTAATACATCCACATCCAAATTACATAATTTCTAGTTTTACAGAAATATACATATATTATATGAATTTTTTGTTTAAATTCAATCTTTAATTTACTTTTTAAAAAGCTTTTATCCATCCTCACATTGTAATTAACTAATGTTGTATTTGAATTAATAATTGTGAACAGAAAAAGATATATTATTTTGTTTGAATAGTTAAAATTAGTAAAAGGAAAAAAATAATATAAATTTAATAATTTTTGTGGGAAAAGAAAAGAAATAATTGAATATATTATTTTTTTATAAGTTACATATTGAATAGTTAAATAAAAAGGGCTCAACTTCCTTCACGTAATATTTCACTTAAACTAAAATAATATTTAAATAAGGTCTTATTTTCTTTTATTTTGTACTAACTCAATTCAATTATAGATATACAGTGTGTTAAATATCTTAAAAATTATGTATTTTAAAATATTCGATTATTATTATTTAAATAAAATCTAAAACTTCATATACATTACATTTTTACCATAACATGATTTATTTGTAGCATTTTACATTTTTTTTTTCGTTTGTTGAGATAATTTTTATATTTGAATAAAAGAAGTTCAACTCTCTTATTAAAAGTAATGAGTTCACATGCAGTTATGGTATTTTTATTATTAATTTTAAAATTTGAGTTTAAAAATAAACTAAATTAAATACACCAGATTAACAATTGTAAATAAAGTTTTTTTTGAAATAAAATATGTTCGTAGTGTTAATTATGATTTTTAATCAAACAATACAAGTAATATAAAATATTGTTTAAAGACCAAAATTAAATATAACATAAATTATATTGAAAATAAAAATAGTTTTAAAATATATTAAAAGATTAAAATAGTTTTAAACGAAACATATCAAAAATAAAAACATATCGAAAATTAAAAATAACCAAAATGTTATTGTTTAAAGTAAAAAGATTAAATTCGAATTGTAAATGTAGTTTCACATGTATATATTGCCTTTCCCGTATTACTAGAAAAGAGTAATGGTATATTCATTCCGATGGAGATATTTGTTTGTCCCTTTTCCTTGTTCATTTTTTTTTTTCTGTTGTTGTTGACTCTTGGCATTTGGCAGCCTACGAGGGTGTGTTACTCTTTACCTTAGCAACCTCCTTTTCCATTAACAAATTTCATCTTTCCAAAGTTGAACACATAACCAACTTACAACAAAGACATTGGGAGGGTATTGTTACCTTAGCACACCCTTGAGGATATCTTTCCCCTTCGTGTTGCTACCTTCAACCACTCCTTTAGCTAAAACATACAAACCATTCCATTATTTCAAGAGGGTACACATTTAACACATAACGGTTTCAACTTAAAGTATTACATGGTTATTTTACATATATAAACATCTGAATACACGGTTGAGAGGGGGACTTTTCCTTTCTCAAAATTTAACATGCGGTAGCTCACTTCTTCCCTCTCAATTCGAACAACAAAGAAAATGAGCAAAAATAATAAATTCTCCTAAATATTTTCGTCTTTCTCCCTTCTTCTTTTTTCACTGTCCCTCTCTAAGCAACCCAAGAACTTTCCTAGTGCCCTTTTTGAATCCCAAATTCACATACAAGACAAATCATATGAAGTTATTAAAACATTTTATGTAACTTGTTTTTTTAGGACCCAAATCATATGAAATATATATGGGAGTTTCATATGTTATGAAACATGCACCTGTCAAGAAATTGATATCCTTGCAAATAAGGAAAAATTTCACAATCACAAAAGTATACTACACTAGTAAATATATTTTGAGTTAAGTTATCCTTGCCCAAAATCAAAAAAACCAAAACCTAGATCTTTGAAACCTTAAAATCAACCCAATGATCATTTCTAACTAAAAAATTCAAATAAAAAAAACTTAACAAAAAACCAAAAGCAAAATGCATTAGTTGATGAACAAAAATTGAAAAAAAATTTAATTTGCTACTACTCTCACTGCTCCTTCAACTTTTCACCATTTATCATAAAAATGAATAGAAAAAATGAAACCAATAAAACTAAAAATGAACACATAATATTACATAAGGTTGAACAATTAAAGCATACTCATCTAGCATATGACTAAACTAAAATGACTCAAACAAGTAGTGCAAACACGCAACAATGATAAAACATGGAAACAAAAAAGACAGTTTAGGAAATGGTTTAATGTATATCACACTGGAAATGCAAGTTTCGTAAGATTACATGGTCAAAAAATGAATAAAAATGGTATTAAATAGCAACAAAACTTACTGTTAATAGCAATAATATATTAACAAAATATACATGTATAAACTAAAATTGAGACACTGTTGGAAACACAATGCTAAAGAAGAGTAACTCTCATAAGCATAACAACAATATAAATGGGGATTAATCAAACAATTAAGAAGCATTAATAAGCAAAAAGTTTCCTTTAATCATATATAGGCTTTATTAGTAAATTGGCCCTTGATATCGGTCAATAAGAACATGACAAGCAGCATAAAATCTTTATTGGATGCCACACACTTTGGGGGTGAAATGAGACAAAATTGATAGTTTAGTATAAAGACTAATATGAGAGTTGGAGTATAGTTCAAGGGCCAATTTACTAATAAATCCTATTATATACACACATTACATACATTCATCTGTAACAGCCCAATTTCAGTGAAATCGGAACTGTGGTTTCGGGACCACAAATTCGAGCCAGAAAAAAATTTTATTTTTATATTTTTGCATGATTTGCATTTAGATAAAAATGTCATATGAAAATTCTAATAAGAAAATTTTACCGATTATGTGCTTAATTACGGAAAGGACCAAATTGCATAAAATGCAAAAGTTGGATTCTAGTAGCTAGAAGGATTAAATAGTTATAGAATTCAAAACTTGAGGTCCTTATATGGTAATTGGACCATTAATCAAAAGTTAATAGATATTTTTGATGAATCATCCATGGAAAATTAGAAAAGGTTAAGGACGAAATTGGAAATAGAAATAATTAAAAGATGATAAATAATTAAAATAGAATTAAAATCATTTTATATCATCTTCTTCCCCAAATATTCCATGGAAACCCTAGGAAAGAGAAAACAAGCTTTCTTGGCTTAATCCAGATAACTCAAATTCGAAGTTAGATCGAGGAAAAGAGAAAGTTTTGGATTAGTACATTTTCTTGTACGAACTATTATTGAGGTAAGTTCGTGTAATTTAATTGAGCATGAAATATGTTGAATTGAATGTTATATTTGTATAGAATGTGATTTATATTTATGTGAATTATTTGGATGTTACAATATAAGAAATAAATACATGCTTGAAATTGTTTGAAAAAGGTTAAGTTCCGTTTGAATATTGGATTTAGATGGATAAATGTGATTTCCTTTATTGAATGAGGTCCTGCATTTGTTGTTGATGGGATTTAGCTCGGATGAGTAATCCTATTGGCTTCATTACAAAAAGGATTTAGCCTGGACTGGTAATCCTGTATAAGTCCTCTTGAGCATATATTACAAATAGGATTTAGCCCGGACGGGTAATCCTGATTAAGCTCTTGTGAATGTTGGAAACAGGATTTAGCTTGGACAAGTAATCCTGTTATATGATATGTGGCTCAACAGTGTTTTTTGATTAAGTGCCCTAATGGGTACTCCTGAATATGAATTAACGAGTTATTGAGTTGTACACCTTGAGTGTACTATCTGAATATCCATCGGAATTTCAATGATTCAACAGATAAAATACTTGACATGATATGATAATTATGAGATGAAATAAATAATGTCTTGAAAGAATATAGCATGATGAGCTCATTAATGCTTATTGATGTATATGTGAAATTTATGTAACTAACTGGCTTGATTAAGTGTATGTTTGTTTAGGTAAATTTACCAAATTGATGAAAAGCATGTTATTGAATGCTTAATGTTATTATATGTGATTGGTAAGTTTTAGTTTCTGTTATATGAACTTACTAAGCGTATAATGCTTACTAGGTTTTATTTTTTCTGTTTATAGTGTTCGAAAGCTCGAGAAGGTTGGTGATCGGTTGGAGCATCATCACACTATCCACAAGTTTGTTTTGGTATAATTAGTAAACTTATTTTGGTATAATGGCATGTATAGGTTAACTTGGCCATTGTTGGCTTGAAAATGATGTTTGTAATCATGTTTGTAATCTAGCCATTGGAATGGCTAGTAATGTTTTGCTTTGATATATTTATAAGGTCATACTATGATAGCTACATATATGTTAAGTATGGTTGATTAAATTATGTTTAACATATAGACTAAACCAATATAAGAATATAAATATGCGTGCATATAATGATATACCATATTAAATGATAGAATTAGCTTGATTATAATGCTTGGATTTGTTGGTTTAGGAATGCAAGTTTTGGTGTAGGTTATTGGCAAAGTTTTGGGGTGACAAATGAAGTTAGAAATAGCTTTATTTTGTCCACACGGGTAGACACACGGGCGTGTGTCTTGACCGTATGTGACACACGGCCTGGGACATGGGCATGTGGTTAGGTCATGTGTCCCCTGTATCTTAAAAATGAGAAACAGAATGCTTAGAATTGAGCACACAAGCAGAGACACGGGTGTGTGTGTCTCAGCCGTGTGTGCTACACAGCCCAAAACACGGGCGTGTGTCTTGGCCGTGTGAAACCTGCACCTAATTTTGAAAATTTTAATTAACCACACAGCCTAGTACACGGGCGTGTAGCTGGCCGTGTGGTGCAAGTCAGAGAGTTACACGGGTTGGACACGGGCTGTGACACGGGCATGTCATATGATCACACGGGCGTGTGCCCTAACCACATGGGTGTGTGTGCCCTGCATTTTGGAAAATTTTTGAAATTTCGTGAAAAATTTTATGAGTTCTCGATTTAGTCTCGATTCGATTCTAATACTCATATTGGGCCTTGAGGGTCCATTTAAGGGGCGATATGAATAATCTCAGGATATGAATAGTAATTAACATGGATTATATGTAATTGTTCAGAAAACTCTAGTAATATTCGTAACATTGTTCCGGCGACGAATACAGGTAAGGGGTGTTACATGATCACAGTCAAATTCAAGAAGCAATATTTCATAATCCATTTTACGGCTCGAAAAACCGAGAATCCCCCTTATCAACTTTCTCACAACTACTGCTTGTATAAACTGAATGCCCAGCAACCATTACAAGATTCTTAAGCTTGGCATACAGATAGTAATTACTGAACCCCTCATTAAGTTTCCTATCATTTCTCAAAAACATGTACTCTTGATATTTTCGGCCTATTTTATCTTTAATAAATATTTTGGAATAATTCATAATATAACTTGATCAAAAACATGTACTCTTGATATTTTTAACTTATTTTAAATGTACTCTAGCCAAATTTTTATTGAGGATATAGAGTAGAAGTTTATTTTCAACTAAAGATGTAATATCCTGAATTATAGCTTATGCATTAGTACTAAGTTATATGAAATGGCATATGGAATTAATTAAATACCTCCCTTCAAAATACCATCCTCTGCCGTCCATGCTAGGTATTTAAAATTCATGAAAGCTTGAAAATTTGTTCATCATGTACTTTGTTATTTTATTGTTTCTCTTCATGCTTCAACATGGTGCTATTATTTTATACCTCATTCTTTCTCCATTAGTGCCGTCTAAGGGGTTGACCTTCTAAGCCACTCACATGTTAATTATCTATTCCAATAGTGTGGCCATTGTTTGCTAATTGATTTTAAAATTCATTCCACCATGTGTCCTCATTGCCGTCCAAGCTTATAATCCACTAAGCTATTGCACATTTTTTTTATTTCATGCATCCCTTTAGCCGCCCCATGCTTGAATAATTTCATGAAACCATGAAGGCTTGTTCCCCATATTCGGCCAAGCAAATTAAATCCCCATACTTCCTTTATTTTAATCCTTGCCGTCCCATACCCCTTGGCTCCACTATCTCACACATGTTTGATTATTTAATTTCAAGCTAGCTTCCATCAAGCTTTTATTTTATTCATCATACGCACCAAGCCTCCATTTAGCCGTCCAAGGTAAGTGCACCATGTTCCCAATTTAGAATGTGTTTTATGGATTCCTTATCTTATTGCAATTCACGCACTATCCAAGCTTCCATTACTCCCAAATGTGCCGTTCAAAGCATTCAAATAGCACATGCATTGTTTATCAACCTTCTTGCCGTCCCATTCTTTCTCCATTTTCTCACTTGTTGCTGTTTGATGCTCCACTTACAAATTCATGCTCCAATTTTTATTTATTTATTTATTTAAAATTCAGCCAATGCTCTCCATTTTATTCACGCATGCTTTAATTCCCACCAAGGTTTGTTCTTCCTTTTAAAAAAATCAACCCATGCTCCATTTGCTTTGCCGTTCAAGCATGCATCTTGTTATTTTAAATACTTACAAATTTATTTATTCACCACATGTGGCCGTCCATGCTCCATTTGTCTTCAAAGTGCAGCCCAATCCCTTGAAAACCTGCACCAAATTTAAACCAATTCATTAGTTTATTATATCAGCTTTTAAAGGGAGTCTTTGGTGTTAAAATTCGGCTAGGAAGGTTATGAGGGTGTAGCCGAAACTATATTAAGGGTGAAGGGTATTTCTTTTGGATTCTTTCCCTTCTTTAGTAAGTGTGCCGAAACTTCTTAAGTCAAGACACCATTATTGCCGAATTTTTTTCTTCATCTTTTTCTTTCCCATTGGCTAAGGCCGAATGACTCTCTCCTTTTCCCAATTGATAGCCATAGCCGAATACTCAAGATAGTCTTAGCCAATTCTTCAAACAAGCCACAAAGCCAAAATACCATGTGTTCTAGCCGATTTGTTCACAGCAAGAGCCGAAACTCTTTTGGACTTCAAGTAAAAGGGGGTTGTCGACTACAGCACTAAGGGTAAGAATCTACTGTTGTTATATTAATTCTTCTAGTCGAAAGTCAAGGACTAATCCACTAATGTCCTTGTTGTCGAAACCTAGAAGAAATCTTTTCGGGGTTTATCTGCTATTGTCGACTACAAGGGAGAAGGATATTTCGGGACTTTTAAGAGCTAAGGTAAGGCATGTATAACATTCGACCAAGGGCCATTAGTTGTGAGTAAATGTTAGAAATTGATCTAACATGAGTTTATAGGTATTTCGACAGATACTACAATCCAAGGTCACTTTTCGGGATTTAGATCACGAGGTAATATGCATAAGTACAATCGGCCAAGGCCTATTTTGGTATTTAGATCTATTATTTATTTTGTTTACAAAGCTGAAACTAATCATCTAGGTGATTTTAATGCCTAGCCGATTGAAGGAAGGGATAACACAAAGTTTCGGGAATTGCTTATAGTCAATTCAACAAGCCAGGTAGGTTTTAAGTGTACTAATCCTACTAGGATTTGGATTTGTAGCCGAATAAGCTTTTGGTTTAAATATCAAATGTTGGCCGAATGTAGGGATTAAGATCTAAGGCAGTAGATCGGATTTCGGGACTTCAGTGAAGTGATAAGTTAATCAGGTGTGTACCCCACACTAAACCATAATAATTTTATGGCTTTAAATTATTATATGTGTTAATAAGAATGTGAAAGCTATGGCTAAGGCACTATATTATGATACAAAGTACTCAGGTACGTTTCCTACTTCTACTAGGATTATGTTAAATATCTGTTATGACACACATACGAAATTATAAGAATGTGAAATAAGAAATTGGCATGTTAATACATGATATGTATGTTATGGGGCATATGGGTTATATGAAAAGGGGAAGTGAATGTGGTGACCTAAGACCACGATAAGTGAATGTGGTGACCTAAGACCACGATATCTGAATATGGTGTCTCATGACACAAAAATATGTATCTGGTGGCTATGCCACGAATTTTATAAGGGCGATGAGCACGTCGACTGCAGCGACTGCCTTCGATGGTGTGTAGCGGATGGAGGGTTGACTTAATAGTCCCCACGGTGTACAGGTTGGTACGGGTGATGTGTAGCGGATGGCATATAGGTTTGGGTTCCGGTTGCATCATTATTTCCTATCTGTTATATGAATATGTATATGATATGATAATGTATGCCTGAATTGTTAAATTTTAGTGTTGGTTACACATTGAGTCTGTTTGACTCACCCCGTTGGGGAATATTTTCTTCCAGGTGACGATCAGTGATGGACCGGGTTGGCAGTAGCTTAAAGGTGGCCATGCACAGCAAGAAATTTTACGATTTGGACTTTTTATTTTAATTTAAGTACTTTAAACTATTTGGGTTTGTTTTGATGTAATAAGGCCCTAATATGAACTTTAATTCTGCATGCACGTTAAATTTTTTTTTTTATGTTACGAACTTTTTATCAAATTAAAGACTAAATGTTTTACTTAAATAAACCCTAAATGTTTTGACACATAAATTCACATGATTTTAATTAAAGATAAAATCGATCATTCGACATATATTTCAACTTAAAAGTTTTGAGCTTAACAATGGCATCTTTATAAAAACTTCTATTTCAAACAAATTGTTTTTTTTTTAACTCGAGCCCAACCCAAATCGAATTTTTTTTTTAAATCACTTAAAGATTTTCAAAGAACTTGAACAGTTTTATTCGAGGAACATACCAGATCCGGTAGAGGCTCATGGGCCGGGTTTGGGGTGTTTCAGCTTGGTATCAAAGCCAGGTTTTTAAACTCTCGGCCTTGGGTTTAAGGCCCAAAACATTTTCAAAAAAAAAATTAAGCCCAAAAGAAGTTTGTGAAAATTTTTGCGAAATAAGCAGGTTTTTCTGGCATGGCACATAAGTCTCCGACCCGAAGTCCACCAGGTAAGTACCCCTATCTTCTGTGTGATTTATAATATGAATTGTAGAAGGGTAGAAATGGAATGGAACGTAGAATAGTATGATAACCCTAGGTCTAGGTTACCCCAACAAATTACATAAGACTCTAAATGCCTAATTAAACAAACCTGTGTCTAAGTCGCCGAGTTAAGGTGTGGCAACCATTGTGCGCATGTCTAGGAATGGATTCGGTAAGAGCTTGGTACTTAAGCAGTCCTAGCGACTCACCTCCTCTTTACTCGAATCCTACCTGGTACGTAGCTACGGTTCACCCTAACCAAGAGGACCTATTCACGGGCTAAACCCGATAACTAAAACCCGAAAGGGACTAGCCATACTGTTTTATAAAGATCTTAGTTTTAAATTTACCAAATTACCCCTCTGATTTATAAAATCCTTATAGACTTGAGAATTTTTCCGAAATACACTCGATTTGCAAAATTACTAAAATACCCCCGAGTGGTAAAATTACGAAATGCCCCTGGTTTATAAAATTACCATATTACCCTCGACTTTTATGACAATATTCTTACTTTACAAAAAAATACCAAAACCCCTATTTTGTGAAATATTAAGATACCCAGATTTGGAAAATTACTAAAATGACCCTGACTTCCAAAAGTACTGGATTAACCCCGATTTCCAAAATTTTTGCAATACCTTTGATTTGAAAAAAAATATATTTTCAAAAATACCCTCGAGACTTGGAGATTTCAAAATGCCTTGATTTGTAAAGATTATTCTTGTGACCCCGATTAATTACGAAAATACCCTTATAGGAAAAATGACGAAATTACCCCTGGGTGGGGAATGGATAAGAATGCCCATAATAGTATGTTGGATAATGTGAAAATGAATGTGAATGTGTGATTCTCTGAATTAGAATAGAAACTTGAATGAAAACTTTGATTGATCGAAAGAATTACTCCTGAACTTCTATCATAAAACTTCTTCTCGGATAATCAGTGAAACAGGAACTAATTCATAAAATTTCTTAATCAGATTAAAGCGCAACGTTAGATATGAGTTCTAGAGGACGTGGTCGTCGTGGACGCGGTAGAGGCAGAATGACGAAATCAGAACCCGTTAGATCGGGTCAAGGGTCTGATAATGAGGTACCACCGCTACCACCACCTCCAGCTGTTGGTGTGGAGCGGCAAGATCAGACAGGGGATGATGCTGTATCGCAGGCTGTGCTGCGAGTTCTTGAAATGGTGGTTGGCGCAGGTGGAAATATGGAAGCTCGAAAATCTGTACCCGAGCGACTCCGAGCCAACGGAGCTGAAGTATTCCGTGGCGTATCTGGTGTGGCACCCAGTACAGCTGAATATTGGTTGGAGGCGACGGAACGAATTATGGATGAGTTGGATTTGACCCCTGAGGAGAAACTGAAAGGAATGGTGGCACTGCTATGCGACGAAGCGTATCAATAGTGGCTCACAGTTCGGGATGGTGCCACAGCTGAGGATCTGACCTGGGAGTATGTTAAGGCGGCATATCACAAGAAGTATGTTGGAACCAAATATACTGATGAGCAGAGGAAGGCATTTCTGGGGCTGGTTCAAGGGAACAAGTCCGTGGCAGAATATGAGGCTGAATTTCTGAGATTGAGCCAGTATGCTCGAGGAGTAGTGGCTACTGAACATGAAAGATGTGTCCGGTTTGAGGACGGACTAAAGGATGACCTGAGGTTGTTAGTCGCTCCACATCAAGAGCGGGAGTTTTCTGCGTTGGTAGAGAAAGCTAAGATAGCCGAGGGAATTAAGGACTCTGCAAGGCAGAATTATGACCGAAATAGACAGAAGAGAGGTTTTGGGTCGTCTGGATCATCTGGGAATGTTCAGAAAAGGCCTAGAGTTGATGGGCCGCGAGGTCAGCAAGCTGGTACTAGAGGGCAATATCGTACTTGTGATCAGTGTGGGAAGAAACATTTAGGAGAATGTTGGAAGAAGACAGGAGGATGCTTTAGGTGTGGGTCTAAGGACCATATGATCAAGGATTGTCCTAAGAGGCCGGATGGGGATCGACCAGTGGTTCAGAACGTTAATCAGGCTGGTAGAGGTGGACAGCAGCCTCAGCGAGGCCGTGGTCCTAATGACCGAGGTAATGGCGCTGGAAGAGGACGTGGAACACCTGGTAAAGGTACTAATAATACTGAGGCAAGGCAACCGAGTTTGGTATATGCAGTTCACCGTAGGGAAGATAGAGACGCGCCGGACGTCATAACCGGTACGTTCCTTATTTTTGGCAAGCCTTATTTTGCTCTGATTGATGTGGGCTCGACTCATTCGTATATTGCATGTAGAGTAGTTGAGACTCTAGACATAGCCTCTGAACTTTCTGATAGGGAGATGACTGTAGTAAGCCCACTAGGTCAAACTGTAGTGGTGAATAAGATCTTCCGAAGTGTACCCCTAGAAATCCAAGGCGTAATATTTCCTGCCGACTTGATGGAACTTCCATTCGGAGAGTTCGATCTCATACTTGGAATGGACTGGCTAGTAGACCATCGGGCTATTTTGGATTGTGCAGCTAAGAGAATGGAGTTAAGGACGCCGGAGGATGAGGCGGTAGTTATGATAGAGGAAAGAAGAAACTACTTGTCTAACGTAGTTTCAGCATTAAAAGCTGATAAGATGGTTCGGAAAGGATGTAAGGCGTTCTTGGCCTTTGTTAGTGCGTTGGATCAGAAGGAAGAAGATGTTAGTGGAGTTAGAACTGTAAGAGAGTTTGAAGATGTCTTTCCGGAGGAATTACCTGGAATACCCCTGGATAGGGAGGTAGAGTTTGGAATTGACTTGCTGCCTGGTACAGCTCCTGTGTCAATCACTCTGTACAGAATGGCACCTAAGGAGTTAGTTGAACTCAAGGGTCAAATTCAAGAATTGCTGGATTGTGGGTTTATCCGACCCAGTGTGTCTCTATGGGGAGCACCGGTCTTATTCGTGAAGAAGAAAGACGGAACTATGCGTATGTGCATAGATTATCGACAGTTGAATAAGCTGACCATCAAGAACAAGTATCCTTTGCCGAGGATTGACGACTTGTTCGATCAGCTTAGGGGAGCAGCGGTCTTCTCCAAGATAGATCTAAGGTCTGGATATCATCAACTTAAAGTGAAGGAGGCAGATATCCATAAGACAGCCTTTCGGACAAGGTATGGGCATTTTGAGTTTGTTGTAATGCCGTTTGGATTGACGAACACCCCAGCCGCATTCATGGATATGATGAACTGGGTTTTTCAAACATACTTGGATAGGTTCGTCGTAGTGTTTATCGACGATATCTTGGTGTATTCCAAGTCTGAAGAGGAGCATGATGAGCATCTTCGAGTTGTGCTGCAAGTGTTAAGGGAGAAGAACCTATATGCCAAATTCAGCAAGTGTGAATTTTGGCTGAAGGAGGTTGCGTTTTTAGGACATGTGGTGTCTGCAGAAGGAATAAGGGTAGATCCTAGAAAGATTGAAGCAGTGTTAGATTGGAAACCACCTAGGTTGGTGGCTGAAATTCGTAGTTTCTTGGGATTGGCAGGATACTACAGAAGGTTTGTGGAAGGGTTCTCGTCGATTGCTGCACCTTTGACAAAGTTATTAAGGAAGGAAGTACCTTTCGTATGGACGGATAAGCAACAGGAGAGTTTTGAGAAGCTTAAAAGGGTTTTAACTGAAGCTCCGGTTTCGATTCAGCCGGAGGCAGGAAAGGATTTCACTGTGTATTGTGACGCTTCTCATACGGGATTGGGATGTGTTCTGATGCAAGATGGGAAAGTAGTCGCTTATGCGTCTCAGCAATTAAGGCCACATGAGGTTAACTACCCAACTCATGATTTGGAATTGGCGGCAGTGGTCTTTGCTCTTAAGGTGTGGAGGCACTATCTTTATGGAGAAAAGTCAGTAATCTATACAGACCACAAGAGTATTTTTTTGACTCAGAAGGAGTTGAACCTGAGACAGCGAAGGTGGGTTGAACTACTGAAGGACTACGATTGTTCGATAGAGTATCATCCGGGCAAAGCGAATGTAGTGGCAGATGCCCTAAGTCGGAAGGTTGTGTCAGATCTGAGGGCGATGTTTGCACATCTGAGCTTGTATGATGATGGAAGTCTGCTAGTAGAGCTGCAAGTTAAGCCGACGTGGTTGAATGAAGTGAAAGGGGGACAGTTGGTTGATGAAGAATTAAATGCTAAGCTACAGCAAGTACGGAATGAGGAGATAGAGGATTATGGAATCAATGACGAGGGAGTATTGTGCTTCAAGGGTAAGGTCTGTATGCCTAAGGATCAGGAGTTAAGGCGGAGGATTCTTCAGGAGTCGCATAGTAGCCCTATTGCTATGCATCCTGGAGGCACTAAGTTGTACAGAGATTTAAGAGAACAGTTTTGGTGGCCTGGACTTAAGAGAGAAGTTACTGAATTTGTTGGCAAGTGCTTGACGTGTCAGCAAGTTAAGGCTGAACACTAAGTTCCGTCAGGATTACTTCAACCGATAATGATTCTGCAGTGGAAGTGGGAGAGAATTACCATGGACTTCGTTATTGGGCTTCCCCTTACGCCTACTAAAAAGGACTCGGTATGGGTAATAGTGGATCGTTTGACAAAGTCCGCGCATTTCATTCCAGTGCGGGTTGATTATTCTTTGCAAAAGTTGGCAAAGTTGTATGTGGAGGAAATTGTAAGGTTGCATGGTGTGCCGGTGTTAATCATCTCGGATAGGGACCCAAGGTTTACTTCTCGGTTCTGGAAAGCGTTACATCAGGCTTTAGGCACCAAGTTGGATTTTACTACGGCTTTTCATCCACAGTCTGACGGGCAGTCTGAACGGGTAATCCAAGTGTTGGAAGATATGTTGAGGGGCTGTGTGATGGACTTCAGAGGAAGTTGGGAGGAATATTTGCCTCTAGCGGAATTTGCCTACAACAACAGCTATCAAGCTAGTATTCGGATGGCACCGTATGAAGCGTTGTATGGACGGAAGTGTCGCACTCCGACGTGTTGGACGGAATTAGGGGAACGTCGAGTTTTGGGTCCAGAATTAGTGGCAGAATCTGAAGAGAAGGTTGAAATAATTCGGGCACGGTTGAAGGAAGCATTTGATAGGCAGAAGTCATACGCAGATCTCAAGCGGAAGGAAATAGAATTTGATGTGGGAGATCAAGTGTTTCTTAAAGTTTCGCCTTGGAAGAAGGTAATGAGATTTGGTCGCAAAGGGAAGTTAAGTCCAAGGTTTATAGGACCTTATCGGGTATTGAAGCGAGTTGGACCAGTGGCTTACCAGTTGGAGTTGCCACCGGAATTGAAGCAGATGCATGACGTATTCCATGTGTCCATGCTACGCCGTTATCGATCGGATTCATCCCATGTAGTTCCGGTTGAAGAAGTGGAGCTAAGACCAGATTTGTCCTACGAGGAAGAGCCGATTCGGATTTTGGAACAAGATGTGAAAGTACTTCGGAGAAAGTCAGTACCTCTAGTCAAAGTGTTATGGCGCAATCATGGATCGGAGGAAGCTTCGTGGGAGCCGGAAGAAGCAATGTGACAGCAATACCCTCACTTATTTCAGCCAGGTAATTTCGAGGTCGAAATTATTTTTTTAGGGGGGTAGAATTGTAATATCCTGAATTATAGCTTATGCATTAGTACTAAGTTATATGAAATAGCATATGGAATTGATTAAATACCTCCCTTCAAAATACCATCCTCTGCCGTCCATGCTAGGCATTTAAAATTCATGAAAGCTTGAAAATTTGTTCACCATGTACTTTGTTATTTTATTGTTTCTCTTCA
Organism: Gossypium australe; assembly: GCA_005393395.2. Classification (NCBI taxonomy): domain Eukaryota; kingdom Viridiplantae; phylum Streptophyta; class Magnoliopsida; order Malvales; family Malvaceae; genus Gossypium; species Gossypium australe. The sequence goes on from CM016619.1 coordinate 111,815,078, forward strand.
TGCTTCAACATGGTGCTATTATTTTATACCTCATTCTTTCTCCATTAGTGCCGTCTAAGGGGTTGACCTTCTAAGCCACTCACATGTTAATTATCTATTCCAATAGTGTGGCCACTGTTTGCTAATTGATTTTGAAATTCATTCCACCATGTGTCCTCATTGACGTCCAAGCTTATAATCCACTAAGCTATTGCACATTTTTTTTATTTCATGCATCCCTTTAGCCGCCCCATGCTTGAATAATTTCATGAAACCATGAAGGCTTGTTCCCTATTTCGGCCCAGCAAATTAAATCCCCATACTTCCTTTATTTTAATCCTTGCCGTCCCATACCCCTTGGCTCCACTATCTCACACATGCTTGATTATTTAATTTCAAGCTAGCTTCCATCAAGCTTTTATTTTATTCATCATACGCACCAAGCCTCCATTTGGCCGTCCAAGGTAAGTGCACCTTGTTCCCAATTTAGAATGTGTTTTATGGATTCCTTATCTTATTGCAATTCACGCACTATCCAAGCTTCCATTACTCCCAAATGTGCCGTTCAAAGCATTCAAATAGCACATGCATTGTTTATCAACCTTCTTGCCGTCCCATTCTTTCTCCATTTTCTCACTTGTTGCTGTTTGATGCTCCACTTACAAACTCATGCTCCAATTTTTATTTATTTATTTATTTAAAATTCAGCCAATGCTCTCCATTTTATTCACGCATGCTTTAATTCCCACCAAGGTTTGTTCTTCCTTTTAAAAAAATCAACCCATGCTCCATTTGCTTTGCCGTTCAAGCATGCATCTTGTTATTTTAAATACTTACAAATTTATTTATTCACCACATGTGGCCGTCCATGCTCCATTTGTCTTCAAAGTGCAGCCCAATCCCTTGAAAACCTGCACCAAATTTAAACCAATTCATTAGTTTATTATATCAGCTTTTAAAGGGAGTCTTTGGTGTTAAAATTCGGCTAGGAAGGTTATGAGGGTGTAGCCGAAACTATATTAAGGGTGAAGGGTATTTCTTTTGGATTCTTTCCCTTCTTTAGTAAGTGTGCCGAAACTTCTTAAGTCAAGACACCATTATTGCCGAATTTTTTCTTCATCTTTTTCTTTCCCATTGGCTAAGGCTGAATGACTCTCTCCTTTTCCCAATTGATAGCCATAGCCGAATACTCAAGGTAGTCTTAGCCGATTCTTCAAACAAGCCACAAAGCCGAAATACCCTGTGTTCTAGCCGATTTGTTCACAGCAAGAGCCGAAACTCTTTTGGACTTCAAGCAAAAGGGGGTTGTCGACTACAGCACTAAGGGTAAGAATCTACTGTTGTTATATTAATTCTTCTAGTCGAAAGTCAAGGACTAATCCACTAATGTCCTTGTTGCCGAAACCTAGAAGAAATCTTTTCGGGGTTTATCTGCTATTGTCGACTACAAGGGAGAAGGATATTTCGGGACTTTTAAGAGCTAAGGTAAGGCATGTATAACATTCGACCAAGGGCCATTAGTTGTGAGTAAATGTTAGAAATTGATCTAACATGAGTTTATAGGTATTTCGACAGATACTACAATCCAAGGCCACTTTTCGGGATTTAGATCACGAGGTAATATGCATAAGTACAATCGGCCAAGGCCTATTTTGGTATTTAGATCTATTCTTTATTTTGTTTACAAAGCTGAAACTAATCATCTAGGTGATTTTAATGCCTAGCAGATTGAAGGAAGGGATAACACAAAGTTTCGGGAATTGCTTATAGTCAATTCAACAAGCCAGGTAGGTTTTAAGTGTACTAATCCTACTAGGATTTGGATTTGTAGCCGAATAAGCTTTTGGTTTAAATATCAAATGTTGGCCGAATGTAGGGATTAAGATCTAAGGCAGTAGATCGGATTTCGGGACTTCAGTGAAGTGATAAGTTAATCAGGTGTGTACCCCACACTAAACCATAATAATTTTATGGCTTTAAATTATTATATGTGTTAATAAGAATGTGAAAGCTATGGCTAAGGTACTATATTATGATACAAAGTACTCAGGTACGTTTCCTACTTCTATTAGGATTATGTTAAATATCTGTTATGACACACATACGAAATTATAAGAATGTGAAATAAGAAATTGGCATGTTAATACATGATATGTATGTTATGGGGCATATGGGTTATATGAAAAGGGGAAGTGAATGTGGTGACCTAAGACCACGATAAGTGAATGTGGTGACCTAAGACCACGATATCTGAATATGGTGTCTCATGACACAAAAATATGTATCTGGTGGCTATGCCACGAATTTTATAAGGGCGATGAGCACGTCGACTGCAGCGACTGCCTTCGATGGTGTGTAGCGGATGGAGGGTTGACTTAATAGTCCCCACGGTGTATAGGTTGGTACGGGTGATGTGTAGCGGATGGCATATAGGTTTGGGTTCGGGTTGCATCATTATTTCCTATCTGTTATATGAATATGTATATGATATGATAATGTATGCCTGAATTGTTAAATTTTAGTGTTGGTTACACATTGAGTCTGTTTGACTCACCTCGTTGGGGAATATTTTCTTCCAGGTGACGATCAGTGATGGACCGGGTCGGCAGTAGCTTAAAGGTGGCCATGCACAGCAAGAAATTTTACGATTTGGACTTTTTATTTTAATTTAAGTACTTTAAACTATTTGGGTTTGTTTTGATGTAATAAGGCCCTAATATGAACTTTAATTCTGCATGCACGTTAAATTTTTTTTTATGTTACGAACTTTTTATCAAATTAAAGACTAAATGTTTTACTTAAATAAACCCTAAATGTTTTGACACATAAATTCACATGATTTTAATTAAAGATAAAATCGATCGTTCGACATATATTTCAACTTAAAAGTTTTGAACTTAACAATGGCATCTTTATAAAAACTTCTATTTTAAACAAATTGCTTTTTTTTTTAACTCGAGCCCAACCCAAATCGAATTTTTTTTTAAATCACTTAAAGATTTTCAAAGAACTTGAACAGTTTTATTCGAGGAACGTACCAGATCCGGTAGAGGCTCATGGGCCGGGTTTGGGGTGTTTCAAAAGAGTTTCACAACATAATATCCAAGAGGACAATCCAAGAAAGTGAGTTCCTTCTTTTTAGGGGGTTTACGTATCACACATACTTAATTAGTACCAAAATAGTTATTGAAGGTTAATTTGAATTGTACTTTGTGAATTGTGAGGTTGGATTCAATCTCACTAAGAGCCATAGGGTAGCAAAAGTCCAACTTAAAATGAAGCCTATGGGGTGAAAATAACAACATAAGAGGCTCATAACTCTCATCACTAAGCCAACTAATCATAGTAAATATAAATTCTTATCACAGGTTATAAAAGAAACTCAAAACTAGACAGTAGAAGAAAGATATGATAGAAAACAGTGATCTTCATAAGCCATTCACCATAGAACATTTTGTAAATGATTAGAACTAAATTATTGTCACTAAAGAGCAGGGCTTGCATAGATGGCTAGACTAGAGTACACTGCTTGAAAAATAAAAGAAGAAAAGAAGTTAAATAGGCAATAGATTCAAGTTCTATCAAATTCATGTTTTTAGTCTCAAATTCATGTGGTTTGATTTTCTCTTCTCAAGTAATGTTGTCTAAGTTCTTCATTAAGTTCTATAAAGAGTTGTTTAGGTGGTGATTATATAACTCTTTATGGAAGTAGGAGCAGAACCACTCTAACCAACTAAATACTATACCAAACATCTTTTTGGAAAAATGCCAATAAAACAATGCAGAAAGAGTTAAGAAAAAACTGTTACCTCTCTTAAGCGAGCTAGATTGCGACCATTCTCCCCATAAACAGAGTTAATAACATTCTCAAGAACTTTACTCTCTACAATTGTATTTGTCACAACAGTAGATTTGTTTCCACTGCAAACATGAGAAGAAAAGGACATTAGTTATGAGAAATTGTCCAAAAGCGTTACTTCCTATTCCCCACTCCCAATTATATTTGGCCCTATATAACACCATTAAAGTTCAGCAATATAAAACTAGCATCAATCTTCAAAATTATATAGGATATACTAAATTGATTTCGTATAATAACAAGATAAGATCTTGAGAATTTAATGTTGTAATGACCCAAAATTCACGGGCATCGAAAAATATATTATCGGGCCTCCGTCTTAGCAAAATGGGTTCATAAAAATTTATTAGAAATATTTACGAGACTAGTTGTGTGTTTAATTAGGTTTTAGATAAGTGAATTTGACTTACTTAGGAGTAATTAATAAAAAGGACTAAATTGAATAAAGAGTAAAAGTTGAATTGTATATTAAAAAAAAGGACTAAAAGGGAAATTATACCAAACGTATAAATTGAGGCGATTTAAGGAAAATTTAAGATTTTATGTTTAATATTTATATATAATAAATATATGTTTTAATTATAATATTATATATATATATATATATATATATAAACTAAAGAAACGAAATAAAGGAAATAGAAAGAGAATAGGGGACAAAACAGAAAGAAAAGAAAAGAATAATTTTAGGGTTTTCAAGGTCTAATTTTAAATTGCTAATAAAGAATCAGAGGTAACGGCTCAAAAGGGAAAGGAGAAGATTACCGAGGAGTAAATCAAGAATTTTGAGTTTGTTTACTATAATTCAAACTACTATTTAGTTAATATTATATTTAAAAATATAATATAATATAATATATTATAATTAAACATAAAATATCTTATTATATAATAATATAATAATATATTAAACATAAAAATCCTGGATTTTCCCCACGATAAACCGCCTCAATTTATACTTTTGGTATAATTACCTTTTTAGTCTTTTTTATTTTCTTTTAATCTATAATTTAATTTTTACCCTTTATTCAATTTAGTCATTTTTATTAATTACTCCTATTTAAGTCAAATTCACCTATCTAAAACCTAATTAAACACACAATTAGTCTCATAAATATTTCTAATAAATTTTTACGAACCCATTTCGCTAAGACGGAGGCCCGATAATGTACTTTTTCGATGCTCGTAAATTTTGAGTCATTACAAATGTAGTTAATTTAGATGGTTTACCATCACTGAAAAGAAACATATTATTTCTACTAATTTAACGAAAAAAATAAAAAAAAAAGGAAATCACAATTGGAGAATAAATAATTATAGGCAGATGAATCGACTGCAAATCAGGGAAAATTTTGGTAGATTAGAGATTTAGATGGAGACAGAGATAACCCTTTTGGCAAAACATAAATTTGCCATTTTCATTTTCAAGACTTTGAACTAGTCTTGTTAGGGTTACTAAAAGAGGCAAAGAGGAAATTGAAAGGAATAATGAAAAATATAAAAGTTTACCTGAGGGATGAAGGAAGCAAGGGACGTCAGGATTAAGATCAGGTTGAGTAAGAGCTTTTTTGAGGTGAGAAAATGTGAGGGTAAAATGGAAACGAGACTTGTATTAATCGGGTATTCAGTGGTGCTGAAACGGAATAAGAATGCCCCCTATTCCATGCTTAAACACATACTAGAATATGCAATTACACTCCAACCAAACATGCCCCTAATATTTTAAAAATTTAATTAAAACGTTGAGCGGGGTAGGTACGTGAATTAGCAGTAGCCATGTTATTTTTGTTTGGTTCTTTCCTTTTAAGGGAATGCCCCGTTTTCCCTCCAATGTGCCCCGTGAAAATAATTCAAATCCTAACCTTCCCGAGTTCCTCAAATCCAGCCTCTACCGTTTCGGCCACGCTCCGCTGAGTCCTCTCCCCAACATAGAGCAATGCTCTCAAGATCCACGGCATCCCAGCTTATCTACGCCGCTGCCGGCGACGACGACGACGACGATTTTCAAATTCCCCCAACTCAAACCCTTTCAGCTTCCCTAAAACCATCCTCACACAAAACCCCCCTTAAACCTTCCAACACTCCCCACCCTCCTTTCAAGAAACGCAAACACTCCGCTAACCCTGGGAAAGAAAACGCCGTCGTTTCCACCGTTCCAGCAACTCGATTCGACGATCTCCCCGATCTTCACGATATTTGCGGCTTGGATTTAATACCTTCCAGCATCGATTCTAGTTTTGATTCGATACCTTCCAGCATCGATTCTAGTTTTGATTCGATCTCTGCTCAAAATAAGGAATCTGATACTGGAAAATGTGACGAGAAGAAAATGGAGTCATTGGAATTGACTAAAGGTTATATGTGTAATTCAGTAGAGTCGGGATTGATAAGGCCGATATCAGAATTAAGCGAGGGATTCCGTGAAGTTTGCGAGGAAGATGAGGAACTTGATGAGTTACTTAAGCTATGCGATGAAGTGGAGGAAAAAGAAGAAGAAGCGTCTCGAGAAGAAGAAGACAATGGAGTTGAAAAGGAAAGAAATGGTGAATACAATGGTTCAGTTCCGTGTCCGCTTTGTGGGGTTGATATTTCGAATTTGAATGAAGAGCAGCGAATAGTTCACACCAATGGTTGTCTCGACAAGGTAGAGAATCCGCCTCCAAAAGTAAGTTCAATATTCATCTGGTATAGTACTGCTTATTTGCTCTTCTTTGTGGTAAATTGGCTTCCTGTTGTACATGTGATTATTCGTAGGTTGTTGTTCCTTCTAGTGTTGACAGTGAGCTTCATAGCCTTCCTGAGGTTGTAGATGGTCCCCTTTTGTCTCCACGACAAGTTGTTGATGTCTCCCCTGTTGTTAACTGGTTAAGTGGTCTTGGTTTAGCAAAATATGCCGCAGCTTTTGTCCGAGAAGAGGTTGATTGGGATACTCTAAAGTGGTTGACCGAAGAGGTATGATGCTTAGACTGTCTCTTGGATACTCGTATCGAGTATAGTACTTCCATATGTTTTACGGCTCTGGAAAACTTTCATTATTCTCCTCTTACTTAGCTTTTCAAGTTTGATATCTGCATAAGCATATAATAGAAAAATTAAGAACAGGCATAGGGTCCAATATGCCATCACTCGGAAATAGGAAATGGTTTAGGAATGTGGATATCACCAGAATTTTTGTGGATCAGAAATTATCATTGTGGTAATTTAACAAAGAGATTATTATTAAAAAACTATTTGCGATACGCCTGAGAAGTTGCTAAAATATGAAATTTATGACTAGAAATTTCGTACTGTGCTAAAATCACGGAAGCTAGTTAACTATTTCTGAATAATATGAAGCCATCTTTCTTGTAGGTCCCAGATTGTCGTACTGTTGTACTGTTGGCTGTTGTTTCATAGACGTTTCTTTTTCCTATTATTTCATATAAGTTTCACATGCCAGAGCTTGTTTCACTGGATGAAGCTCCCTTCTCCTCGTTTTTCTTCTTTTTGCAGGATTTGTTCAGCATAGGTGTTACTGCACTTGGCCCTAGGAAGAAGATTGTGCATGCTCTTAGTGAACTCAGAAAAGGAGGCTCATGTGCAGCTGAGCCACATATGGATCATCCCAGACATGAAAAAGGATCAGCCAAAAGCAACAAAAGAAAGATGCAAACCGAGCTTTCTAATGTTGCAGACGATGAAACTACTAAACCAGCTGCGAACAAGTTAATTACAGATTATTTTCCTGGCTACGTTTCTGATAGGAAGAAAGTTTGCACTCCAACAAGAGGACAGGCTAGTTCTGACAAAGGTCAATCAAGTTCTGGTCGAAGACCTGTGCAGAAAAATAATGTTAAAAATGGAAAACTAAAAGACATTCCTTCATGGTGTTGCATTCCTGGGACACCATTTCGAGTGGTAATGGGCCCTATCTGTTAATAACTTTCAGCTAATGCTTCTCGATAACAAATAATTCTACCGGCAGCATGAGCTATTATTTCTCTTTATTCCACTGTTTTGCAAGCACCTTATATGTTTCATGGTTTCTTATGTATTGGTACAATTAAGTACAGCTGTAATTATATATTTCCTTTTATGGATCTATTTGATACCTAACTGAACCAGGCTTTAGAAGATAAAATTAATACTTTTCTCTAACATATTTTGGTACCTATGCTTTTTTGGTGTTTCTTAAGTTTATTCTAATTTACATTTTCAGGATGCTTTCAAATACCTTAGAGGAGATTGTTCCCACTGGTTTCTCACGCACTTCCATATGGACCGTAAGTTCAATAACAATTTTCTCATTCAGTATATTCTCAAATACATAGCAGGATGCTATTCGAGTGGTAGGATAGGGTGCTTTGCTTTCAACATACCCTTTTTTTTGCAATATCTTTACTCAAATATGATGAATAGCATGCTTAAGTGGCTTTCGATGTTTTACAATTTTGTTTTATGTAGTATGATCCACGCAATTCTTCTGGTGGTCATTTTATTTTTGGTCTTTTCAAACTTTTATACTGAGATAGCCGGCTTCGTTTTTTCATATAAATTCCCATCAGAGACCTGCTAACTAAAACTGAATTTATAATAGTTTCAGACCTGCAGCGATAAGAACTTTATTCTTATATTCTGTGTTTATTTTTATGTCTTCTTTTATATTATCATTTCTGTAATAACAAATAGTGCAAGTCTCTAAGTGACACCCAATTAAACTTTTGGGGTAGACGACCTGCTATAGTATATTTTTTTGTAGCGGAGTCAATTTCGTTACTGATGTGAAAGTGAACTGAAGAGAATCTTTTCCATAATGATTTACCTTTCACTGTTGTATATTGGCTTTGATGTGCGGACAGATCCATGATTCTTCTGTTCTGTTTTTATATTTGACAGTGCGGCAAGTCCATTACCCTGAATTGGGTTATATTGCTGTACTGTTTTATTCTTTTTTCCATGCATAATAATCTGGTAGCAGTTTGGGCCCAGAGTCGATCATATGTGGGAACAGTAATTTAGAGACACTGTTCCTATGGTCCTAAATAATAGCTTGTGATATTGCATTCGGTTATGCTTTTACATCCTTTTCCCTCTTCCATCATTGAAGCCAAGTAGTTCCACAAGCATTTGATCCCTTCTTGCAGAGGCACTCTGCAATTGCACGTTTAGCCTGACTGTCTGTGAGCATTTAGTAGTTGAATTATCAGTTCATACTCATTTGCTTTCGTTTTCCTTAGCAGATTATCAAGGTTTAACAAAGTCTTTTCGTCATGGTAAAATTTACTGCTCCTCAATCACAGCACGGCTTGTAAACTTGAAGCTTGGAATCCCATGGGCAATGTTGCAAGTTTTACCCCTCAATGAAAAGATCAATATTTCTGGTATTTACATAACATGCTTGGATGCAAATCACTGCCCAGGATCCATCATGATACTCTTTGAACCACCTAACGGTAAGGTGTGGTCTTCACTGAATTCTCAAACACTCTATCATCATTTTGCATGTGATTTTTCTTCTCTTTCCTCTCAAAACTAACTCTGTTTTGTTATATGTTCAGGCTATTCTACACACAGGAGATTTTCGCTATAGTGAGGAAATGGGAGGCCTGTCTTTTTTGCATGCTTGTCCTATACATACTCTCATCCTTGATACAACTTACTGTAATCCTCAGGTTAGGCTTCGTGTCAATAATTCCATTGCATTCAAACAATAGTTGGTTTCACTTATATGTTTGGTATTTATAAGCTGGCTGCACTAATCTTGGCGATTATTTCATAATTTTTTGTTTGAGATTTGTTTCTGTTCTGTAGACCAAATAATGTATGTATTAACTTATGGCAGTCTCGTCATTAAGTTCTTTATGCCAACATAATCTCATTTAGTTCTTTATGCCAACGTAAACCCAAGTTTTATGTCTAGAGTTGACATGATTATAAGTAGAATCTTCAAATGCAAGATTTTATATTTAAAACGTTTTTCTTTTAACTTTCCACAGAATAGATTTCTCCTTATGTAATTTAAAAGTACACTTTGTATAATTGTATAGTTTAGTCATCCATAACTAAATGAAATTTATTCTTATGCCATGATGTCTATCAGTATGACTTCCCGAAGCAAGTAGCTGTTATACAGTTTGTCATTGAGGCAATCCAAGCAGAGGCATTCAATCCTAAGACACTTTTTCTAATCGGCAGCTATACAATTGGTAGAGTTTCCACTGCCTTTTCTTTGAATTGCACTAATACATGCTTCCCCTCTGGTGGATATATATTGAAGAGAAACAAAAAGCTGCCATGATTTTTGTTATGTTTATTAAACGTTATAGTTAAAAGTTGTAACTTTCTTAAGCCTTCTCTTCCAAAGAGATTTCCAATCTAAATTTGGTTTTAAGGTTTTTAAGTAAAGGTCTGCACTTATAACTGTTTCCGCTTATATAAAACAGGAAAGGAAAGGCTATTCTTGGAGGTTGCACGTGTCCTTCGTAGAAAGGTTTACATCACTGCAGCAAAGCTCCGTCTATTGGAATGCTTGGGGTTCTCCGAGGAAGACATGCAGTGGTTCACATCTAATGATCAGGAAAGCCAGATCCATGTTGTCCCTATGTGGACACTTGCAAGCTTCAAACGACTGAAACATATATCTAATCATTATGCGGTGAGGAACATGCAGTATTTTACCTTATTCTTTTCTTTCATGAGATAAATATACATAAATGAACAATGGGTTTGCTATACCCTGAGAAATACTTCATTGAAAATAAGTAGTGTAAAAATCAACTTTCTGAAAAGCTGGATATGTTGAGATTATCTTCTGTGAATTAGTATATCAAGTCATATTGTACTTTTAACTCAAAAGTAGGAAAGGTGAAGAAGATGGATCAGATTCTATGACGCACTTAAGATTAGCATAAATGAACTATTTGTGACATGGTTTAATACTCGTCGTACTTAGTTTCTCATTGTCAGCGTCGCATTTATTATGAAAAGGAATTAGAAGATTAGTAGTATAGATCTTTCTTTTGAAAGACACATTATAGATTCTTAATGTATTTCGTTTCCACGTAGAGGGAATTTGTGATATCCTCTTTACTCGGAGATGTCATCTATTTTATTCTAAATAATCTTACTAGTATAGTTGTTTTCAGAGAATATCAAGTGGTGCTGCAACAACTACATAACATGCTATACATTTTCAATTTTGTTTGAAGTCATTTTACCTTCAACCCTTTCATGTAGTATGTTTTTTTTTTTCTTTATACTAGTAATGTTTATGCATATGCAACTATTGATGGATCGTGGATGTCTTCTTCTCAGCGTCGATTCAATCTAGTAGTTGCTTTCTCTCCCACGGGTTGGACCTTTGGTAAGGGAAAAAAGAGATCTCCAGGGAGAAGGTGGCAGCAGGGTACCATCATAAGGTATTTCTCTCATCCATAACTGTTCTTAAAAGAAGTCTATTTCATCTTCCAAGCCCTAACCTGCTTGCTTTCTCTACTTGGAAAGATTATTCAATTAAAAAAAAATTGTTTATAAAAGAGCCTGCGCTGGGGCATGTGTTTTATGTGGCATTTGAGCAATTTTGAAGCTTTCAGGTATTAATTTAGGTTTTCAATGGGGTTTGATTTCAGCCTTAGGTTTAACCTAATTTTTCATATGTATGGAGTCACCTTTGTTACTGGACTAGGAAGCGAATCTTAATTTTTAAAAGTTTTTCATATATTTAGAGTATCATACTTTTAACTCGTGTGATCATAAGATGTGTATCGGATATGAGTACTTTAGATAAAATGAATCTGAGCCAGACCAAATATAGGGTCTGATTAAAATTTTGAGAAAAGACTTACTGATGCTATTTTCCAGGTACGAAGTACCATATAGTGAGCATAGCAGCTTCACTGAGCTCAGAGAATTTGTGAAACTTGTATCTCCAGAAAACATAATACCAAGTGTAAATAACGAGGGACCAGATTCTGCTAAAGCCATGATATCCCATTTGCTACCTTGATTTGTTCTCTACTTGATCTCTCAAGTACCAGCACTATATCTTTTGCCCTGGTTGCTGCAGTTGCACAGTTACAAAAAGATGGAATGGGTTGAACATCCGATTTCACCCGTTATTATTGGTTTTCAAGGCATGGTGCAAGGTAAAACTAATTTATTTCTTGAACTCATTAAATTGTAAACCTTTAAGCATTGTCTTATAGTTCAAGAATCACACGCTTAAATGCAAGAATTAATTTGATTAAATAAATTATTAAAAAAATAAAAAAAAATTAATCGCTGATTCAACTTATCCATATTAATTCACAAGTTAATCAATTTAATCGGATTGATATCATAACCGAATCTTGATTTGATTAGTCTAACAGGTTGATTTGGCTTAATTTAAACAACATTGACTTATGGTGAGTTTGGATGGATGATTAGGTGCGATGTGGTGTATTTAGTTTATTTTTTGTTTTATGTTACAGTATTGTTATAATATTTAATCTCATCACTACTGTTGTTTTTATACTAATCGTAGCTAAATGAATTACCCATCCAAATTCACTCTAGCAGCAAAAGTTAGAAAACTCCCATCTCTGTTAAAATGGAATGATTGCATTGCAGTGCCCGTTTTGACTTCTAATATGGATACCTATAAAATAAACCATTACCAACTATGATTTATGGTATTTATAATTAAAATAGAGTTTGTTTAATTTTTATAATTTGAATTTTTTTCAGTTTAATTATTTTAATTAAAATAATTATGGAAATTACTTCTTTTATTAAAATTTTTATTAATCATTAACAGATTATGGTTATCAATAATCTTCTGTCAATTGAAAACCTTGGCCTCCCATTTGTGTTGTCGATGCCATCGTTGCTTAAGCTTTAGCATCGTAGTTTGGCCTTTGATTACCTTTTTCGATCGTGCTCATCGCTAGGAAAGAGTGAGAATCGTTGATTTTGCTCCAACTCTTTCCTTTTCACTCTATTATCTTAAACCCTCCGAATTTACCCAAAACCTATTGTCTTTTTTATGAACAATTGACAAAACCAATGCTTTGAGAATGGATTTTTTGGAATCTTTGAGTGATTACTGTTGTTCCTTTCAAACCCTTTAAATTTTTTAACCGATTCAATCAAGAACGAACTTGATAGAAACAAGAGCTCATTAGAAAGTGCCAAAATGACACTGTTTTGGTCGAGAACATAAATCAATTCAATGGGGGAAACAAAAAGGGAAACGGTGCAGAGAAGAGAAATGTTTTGATAAAGAGAAGGGAAGGATTTAATCGAGGTTTGGTTAGGGTTTATGGAGAGTAAAAAGAGGGATCTGCCTTGTGTGCTGGCGTAAAGAGTGGAATGGGAAAGACAGAGCAAATTGAAAGGTATTTGGCGAGGAGGTTAAAGAGAGCCAAAGGCTTTGCCATTGGGGGAAAAAAGAATGGGATAGCAAAAGCAATGTTAATTAAGGGATATCGAAAAAGGTTACCATTGAAGTTACTTTAGGCTAAGCTTGGAAACAAAGAGGAGAGAAAATGATAACTAAATGACGGTGCTGGAGCTTAGGCAGAGGTGGAATCGGCGGACCAAAGGGGAGGCCAGGATTTTTGGAAACAAAGAGGAGAGAAAATGATAACTAAATGTTAATTTTCAACTATTGTTGACTAATTCACGCAATTATTTTAATTAAAATAATTAAATTGAAAAAAAATAAAGTTAACATGAGTGTAGTTTACCTTATATTATATTACATTAACTATTCATGATAGTTTTCAAAATGTATAAATAGTTTTACAAGTGCGCATTTGATTCAAAGAATATAATATTTTTTTGGATTAATAAGATAATCTTATTTGGATTTTAAACATTACTTTGAATTACTAATATTGTATTTTCAATTTTGATGTGTTTCGGTGTATCGTTTTATGTATATATATATATATATATATAGTCTAATTTTTAGTTCTTAATAAATTATATGTATGCAAATATATCCATATAAATATATTTACATTCAAATATAAGTTTTAAATTATTAATTTATTTTAGTAACTTAATTTAATAATTATATTTTAACTTTAAATGTAATCATAAAAAATAAAAATATTTATAAAAAAAGTTAAATTTAAAGTATTAAAAGTTTTTACTAACCTATATGAATTAGTACATATCAATATTAATCAAAACAGATTGAAACATATTAAAATACACTGAAATCTTCACTAAAATAAAACCTAAATTACTTGGTACAACTTGAGGATCGGCATGATATATACCGACACAATATTGACATAATAATTTTCAAACCATTTCTAATTGAATTGGCTCCATATTATTTCATTATGCCAACTTAATTTGGGGTTTATAATAGAATTATAATAGTAAAGAGATTATGCCAGCTCAACTTGTTTTCAAACCTCCTTTTATGCCATTTTGTTGTGCTTAATAGTTAGTTTAACATTGTTTTTGGAAAGTGTGTTAAAAGAGAGTTTTTGAAAAATAATTTTAATAAGTGTAATTTAAGATTTCATGTATTTAACATAACTATTAAAAAGTGTTGTAAAATATATTTCAAGAGAAGATAATGAAATTGCAGACAAGATTGTCAAGCTTAGAAGAGACAAGGAATCTGAGTTGCGATTAATTGACAATAATTATGTTTTGAGTTTTTTTCAATATTTGATCTTTTGAGTTGTAATTTCTTTTTTCACCAAAAAAAAGTGTTGTAAAAAGTTAAAATATTCGTTTTAGATATAATGTTGTAAAGTAAAAAATAGCTAATTTAAATAACCTTTAAATTCATTAATATTATAATGTATGGAATATAAAAATTAAATACTTTTGAGTAATTAATACAATTTTTTGTAAAATTTAATTTAAATATATAAATCATATTTTAGATATTAAAATCACATATAAACATAACTTTATATATTAATATAAAATTCATAATTGATGGAATAATTGACTTAAATACAAAGTATCATTAATTTATTATATCTTTATTATTACTAATTCCTTTGTCATGTGTTACGCTTTTTTAATCCATTAAATAATATATTTTATAATTTAAAAAACATATTTACTAATTAAATTAGAGTTGATCTAATTTTATAATAAAAATCTAATAAATTTGAAAAACAATTGAGAGGATAAAATAACATTTTAAAAGTAATGAAAATAAAATAAAAAAAGTAAAAACAACCTATAGTAAAATATCAAATAATTAGATAAAATAACTTGCCATTTTTTTTTTCAACAAAAGGAAACTGATATTAATTAAAAACGCACGGCTAAAAATGGTTGAAACACAGACAGGGCGGCATAAACAACCAATCCATAAACAAAGCACATAGAAAACAACAAAACCATAAATGAAAAGCAAAGCCACCTTAAGCCAGATATAAATCGACACAAAACAGAATATCAGCCAAACTCATCTTCCTTCAATTTATATCTGCAGTAGAGCCGAAAAAATGGAAGAAAATTAAAAGCCTTGAAACCCGGCCATGGAGATTCTTTGAACCTTCTCCATTTTCAAAGCATTCCAAAAAAAAAACTCAGCAATTTTGAAACCAAACCTTCCAATCTTTATCCACCATCTTTCGCACCGATTCTGGAGCTCCATCAACCCAAAAGCAAGGTGTTTGGCGTCGCCGTCCTTCCCATGCCAGTGTATGGGGCCGCCCTTTTAACCGCTCGAGGAACAAAAAGGTAAGAGACTTCGTCAAAATGACTTTCAAGGATACAGATACTGTGTGAGTAATCAGTCTGAGAATAGATTTATCTTCCCCTGTTGACTTGAGTTTTTTGATAATCGACAGAGAATCCCCTTCCAAAAGGAGTCGCCGAAAGCCCATCTCAAACGCAAAAAATAAAGCCCTTTCACACGCCCTAGCTTTAGCAACGAAAGCATCGACAACGTCCTCTAAAGGGTAAGTACATGCCCTTAAAATTTTACCTTTAGAATTTCGAGCTAAGACTGCTCACTGCTGCAATGGAAGCTATAGAGACGCTTTGAAACGAAGCATCAAAATTTAGCTTAATAGTACCAGTATTTGGGGGTCACCATAGCTCCTTTGACATGGGTCTAGAAAAAACCTGGAGATTCCCTTGGCTTAAGATTATCTCTTGACTATAGCCTCGAACAAAACCTAGAAGTTCCTGCAATGAGAACTTTAACACCTTCATGTATTAGTTTATTTCTTCGATACCATAGAGCCCATAAAGAAATAACTAGAATCTGTCTGTTACTTTCATCTGCTGCATAAAAAGTGTTAACAAACTGAGTTTTGCAATTGAGGTACTCCCAACTAGCGTGATATGAAGAGAAGCCCATAATTGCTGTAAAATGCCACAAGACCACATCAAGTGGTCAGAGTCCTCCGGAGCTTCCTTACAAAGTGGATAGGCTACATCAACATTTAATCTTCTCTGGAAAATATTACAGAAATGAGGCACAAGGTTATTGAATAGCCTCCACATATGTATTTTTATTTTAGCTGGAATGTGTATATTCCAGAATGTTTTGTAGTAATCCTTGTAATTATATGCAGTAAGGAGGTTGTAATTATTGCTCTATAGTTGTTCTGTAACTAAAACTCGATACACACTTTTCACGGAGTACTCCCCAGTAGCCTCATATTTCCAAACCAGCAAATCAACCGATCTAGAGCCAGAAAGCGAAATGGAAAAGATACGGTTCGCTTGATCATCATCAACAATTCTACTGATCAACTCCTTATTCCAAGTATTTGTATCCGCATCAATTAACTGGTTCATTGTAGTCCAAGAAGGATTTATGTTCTGTACTGATAA
The DNA here is from genome assembly GCA_005393395.2 of Gossypium australe. NCBI lineage: Eukaryota > Viridiplantae > Streptophyta > Magnoliopsida > Malvales > Malvaceae > Gossypium > Gossypium australe. Next base: position 111,831,705 of record CM016619.1, read on the forward strand.
CCTGCTATTCCTTGGACCAGGCAACCATGGATCATTCCACATGTTAGCACAAGCACCACTATTAATATGCCAAATAATCCCTTCTGCAATCAAATCCTGAGCGCTACAAATAAACGATGGGTAAGAACCAAACTTAGCTGATAAGATATCTATAAATGGATAATAACGGGCTTTTAAAACCTTAGGTAAAAGGCAATTGGGCTGGGAAAAAGACGCCAAACTTGTTTTTGCTAATAATGCTTTATTAAACAAAAACAGATCTCGAAATCCCAGCCCACCAACACACTTCGGCTTACACAATGCATTTCAATTACTCCAATGAATGCCTTTAGCAGACTTATTATTAGACCACCAAAATTTATTCATAATGCCCTTTAACTTGCGACATAAAGTTTTCGGCAAAGAAAAGCATTGCATAACATATACTGGTATAGCTTGTAGAATCGATTTAATGAAAACCTCCTTTCCCACCATTGAAACCCATCAATTCTTTTTCTGAATCGGTCAACAAAATTAGCAAAAGCCCACGTCTTTTTCTTTCTAACCATCATTGGTAATCCCAAATACTTCTCAGGATTTGAAGCTACACGAACACCCAATATATTGGTTATGATCTCCCTGTCATTAGAATCCACACTAGCACCAAAGTAGATAATAGATTTATCGAAATTCACTCATTGCCCTGAAGCCAGCTCATACTCCCGAATAATGTTTCAAACCATATTAGCTCTATCACTCGAGGCATCCCCAAACAGGATGCAGTCATCTACGAAAAAAAAGGTTAATCGAGAGTCTTTCCCTTCCAATAGAAGCACCCCTCATCAAATCCTTCTGTTTGGCTTCATTGAGCAGTGTAGAGAAACCCTCTGCACAAATTAAAAAAAGATAAGGGCTGAGTGGATTGCCCTGTCTTAAACCTCTCGAAGGTGAGAACCACTCACTAGTAGTCCCATTGATTCTCACAGTATAGGAGACAAAGCAAACACATCTCATAATGAGAACAACCCAATCAGTATAAAAGCCCAACCGAATCATCATTCCAGCCAAAAAATCTCACTAACACGATCATACGCTTTACTCATATCGAGTTTAAGCGCAAAATTCCTTTTTCTACTTTTCTTCTTCATTTTAAGGGAGTGTAAGACCTCATAAACAATTAACACATTATCTGAAATATGTCTGCCTAGGATAAAAGCCCCTTAAGCTTCATTAATACAACTTCCCAAAATTGCACTCATACGTTCCACCAAGACTTTCGCAATAATTTTGCAAACTACGTTGCAAAGGCTTATAGGTCGAAAATGAGAAAGAATTTTTGGTTTCTCAACTTTAGGAATCAAAACAATGCGGGTTTTATTAATTTCTCCCATTTCAGTTTCACCGTTCAAGACAGATAAACAATAACTAGAAATATCAGGTCCAATAATATGCCAATACCTTTGAAAGAAAATTGTTGAAAAATCATCAATTCTAGGAGCCTTCAGGGGTGATATCGATTTGACAACATGTCTAATATCCTCCTCAGTGAACTGTTTAAGCAACTCGTCATTCATACTCGTAGTGATCCGTTTCTCCACTAACCCAAACAACCGTTCATCAGCACCTATTTCAGAGGCCGAAAATAAATTACCAAAATAATTCAATGCAAGCTGCAGTATCTCCTCAGTTGTTGAGAACCAACTTTTATCCTCCCCTTCTAATCTAGTTATCTGTCCACGATTCTGGCGCTGAACAGCAACTTTATGAAAAAAACTTGTATTCCAATCCCCATTTTTCAACCAGTTGACGTGGGCTCGTTGCTCCCAAAAAATCTCCTCTTGATCAGCCTCCAAATTTAGACCTAGCTGAACATCCGTAATTTCAGCTAGGACCTCATCAGTTGGATCCCGATTATAAAGATCATTTAACCGTTTTTCTAAATCCAAATGAGTTTTCTTATTCTCCCTATTTCTGGATTGGCTCTATTGTTGAAACTGTTGTCCTATTTTCGCAAGCTTATTTGGGACGCTTCCCGATAAAACAGCTAGTTCCTTTTTACCTCTTCCAAAAGAAATTTCTAAACACTATTTGGCCTCGAAAAGAAATAGTTTGGCCCCATTTCGACGATCAATCCTTCGCATACCGGTTGATTCCAAAAGGATTGGTAAATGATTCGAAAAAGTATGGCTCAAATGCTCCACTTGGTAATTTGTAAAAAGATTCATCCAATCCAAAGATGCAACTCCCCGATCAAGTCTCTCCCTTATATTTGTTGACAAGAATCTTCCTCGCTTCCTCGCTTCCACGTAAACCACCTACCAATGTAACCTAAATCTGTAACACCCCTTACCCGTATTCAATGCCGGAACAGGTTACAAGGTATTACTAGACTTATACGCAAACAATTATACAACCCAAGACATGATTTTCCACTCAATTTAAAAACTTTTCATATCACTTCTTAAACAAGCCTACGATGCCTAAATCACACTTTAGGAACGGTTTGGGACCAAATTGAACTCTTTAAAAGATCCCTTTAAAGACTTAGAAAATTTTCATTAAACAGTCCACACGCCCCGTGTGGAGAAAAGGACACGCCCTTGTGTAACTTCACATGCCCGTGTTCCATACCCGTGTAGATTTATTTCTCTTTTTGAACCTACAGGGGTTTTCACACAGCCGAACAATTGGAACAAATGCCTGTGTCCCTGGCCCGTGTCCCTCACACGGCCACGACACGCCCGTGTCTTAGCCCGTATGCAAAACCCTTGGCATTCTGTTTCTGACGTCATTACCCTATAAATGTCACACGGCCAAGGCACATGCCCGTGTTCTTTGACCCTGTGGCGAATTAAATTCCTAATTCAGATGTAGACTTCACACGACCTGGGCACACGCCCATATACTATGGCCGTGTCTTCCATACGATTGAGACACACGGCCGTGTCTCTGCCCGTGTGTTTACTAATAAGTATACTGACTTGCCAACCTAACATGCAGGGGGACACACGACCTAACCACACGTCCATGAGGCTGACCGTGTGTCACACACGGCCTAGACACACGCCCGTGTGCCTACCCGTGTGGACAAGAACAAGGCTATCTGCCAAGCTCTTTTTACCACCCCAACTCATACAAGCATAATTCACATCCAACCATCAACTCATTCATGCACAATTAAACCAAGTAAATAAACCATGCAACTTACACACTCATGAATAACCTCATCTTTTCATAAATTAATAAGAAAGAGCCACCAATTATGGCCTTATACAAAAGAGTTCATCTTTGAATGAGCCAACACAATTGGCCAAAACAATATGACATTCACCTAAGTTTAGTCCCTATACATGCCATACTAAAAATGCTAAATCTAACTATACCAAGATGTGTTGATAGTGTGGGTGATCCTCTGATTATCTCCGTATCCCGAGCTGGCTCTTCGACACTATAAAATAATGGAAAAAAGAAGGGAGTAAGCTTTAAGCTTAGTAAGTCTATATGTAAACAATAAGCATCATACCATATGCTAATCAATCAAAAACATTACATACTATATAAAAAAAATTCATATCCTCATAATCGTGCTTACTCATTTCAACTCTTACCATATCCCAACCACATATCATAAGTATTGCTCACATTTACTTGCACTTATGCCCTGCACTTATCACCACAAAGCCACATGTAATTTCATTTAGATAAGTTTCTCGATGAACCCTTTAGAATGATACAAGATACCCGGTGGTTTCGCAGACAGCCCACCATTAATCAATAATAGGGTGGTATCGCACACAACCCACTAAAATGATAATTACGGTGGTATCGCACACAACCCACCAAAATGATAATAAATACGATGGTATTGTACACAACCCATCTTTAACAAATAACAAGGTGGTATCGCACACAACCCACCAACAATGATACTTACATACTTACGGATATTTATTTGTACCTATATTTCTATTTCGAAGGTCCATTCGAGAATTTCCCATTTTATACCGTTTTCAATAAATCTCACCAATAAGCATTTACATTCACACAATGGATTAATAGGTAAAACACACGTAATAAGGATGCATCGTTTACACATAAACTTATCTCGTTACAAAATATGTCAGTTTGCAATTTAGTCCGTAACCTTGCCTTTTCTTCGGTTAAGGTCAATTCCACGTTTTTCTTGATATATAATAATAAAATTTACTCATTTAATTACTGCATAAATCAAAATACATCAAAATTTCTACTTTGGCAAAAATAACCGTTTTGCCCTTATACCTTGGCAAAATTACGATTTTGTCCCTAGGATCGTAAAATGAAATATGTTCATTTTTCACATATCCAAGCCTAGCTTATTCATTTTCTCTCTTATAGCAACTCACAATTTCAATTATTTCATGCATTTACTACCAATTTTACAACCTTTACAAATGGTCCTTTTAAGTGTTTTCATGGAAACACCTTTCACAAAAATTGTTCCTTAACCCACTAACAATCATTTTCTTCCATAAAATTTCAGCAATCAACACAAAGTTTCACATGGAAAATCCCTAAACTTTTAACCATTTTGCAAAATAGTCCCCTCATTAGCTAGCTTAAGCTTTAGGGGTTCCAAAAACTCAAAAATCATAAAAAATAACCATCATAATCACTTACTTGCAAGAGAATAGCTTGGCTGAAAGTTTGAGCTTCAAAAACCCCTATTCTTGCTTGAATTTTCGGTGGAAGAAGAAATGAGAATAGGAAAAGATAATAGCTTCTTTATTTTATCTTATTTTATTCAATTAATTCACCAAAACTCACCTAACCATTGAACATGTCTCTAATTTGTCCCCCATGGCAGGCCAACTCTCCCTTAAGGGTCTAATTGCACTTTAAGTACCTCCAATTTAAGGTCTTATAGTATTTAACACCTCTAGCTTGAAAAATAAAACTTTTGCACTTTATGCGATTTAGTCCTTTTTCGCAATTAAGCATACAATCACTAAAATTAATCCACCAAAATTTTCATGCAATCACATAATCATGATGTAACACATAAAATAATATTAAAACTAATTTATCCGACCTCAAATTAGTGGTTCCAAAACCACTATTCTGACTAGCTCCAAAATCGAGCTGTTACAACTTTTCGCCCTTTAGAGATTTTCGTCCCCAAAAATCTTATCGGTAAAGAGGTTTGGGTCCTGTTCTCTCATGGATTCCTCTGGTTTCCACGTAGCCTCTTCTGCACCATGTTTTTGCCATAACACTTTCACTAATGCTATACTTTTGTATTTCAACAGTTTAACCTCTCGAGCCAAAATCTTAATTGGTTCCTCTTCATAAGTCATATTCAGTCGTATCTCAATTTCAATCGGAGGAATCACATGTGAAGGATCGGAACAATATCGTTGCAACATTGACACATGAAACACGTTGTGTATTCTGTTTAACTCTGCTGGCAAAGCCAACCGGTAAGCTACTGGTCTAATCCTTTCAATAACCTCATACGGCCCTATGAATCACGGACTCAATTTACCTTTTCGACCAAATCTCAATACTTACTTCCACGGGGATACTTTCAGGAATACTTTATCACCCACCTGAAACTCAATTTCCTTCTTTTTCAAATCCGTATGTGATTTTTGTCGATCTGAAATAACTTTCAGACTATCACAGATCACTTTCACTTTCTCATTGGTTTCTCTAACTAGATCAACCCCGTGAATTTGCTTCTCAGTAAGTTCGGTCCAATACAAAGGAGTTCGGCACTTACGACCATATAATGCTTTGTATGGTGCCATCCGTATACTCGACTGATAACTGTTGTTGTAGGCAAATTCAACCAAAGGGAGATATTTTTCCCAACTAACTTCGAACTCTAAACCACAGCATCGGAGCATATCCTCGAGAACTTAAATCACTTTTTCGAATTGGCCATCAGTTTGTGGATAGAACGCGGTACTGAAATTCAATTTTTTACCCAAGGTTTCTTGCAACTTTTCCAAAACCTCGAAGTAAACCTTGGATCTCTATCCGAGATAATGGATATAGGCACCTCATGTAATCTCACAACCTTAGCAATATACAGCTCAACCAACTTTTCAAGTGAGTAATCCACACACATCAGTATAAAGTGAGCCAATTTCGTTAATCTATTAACGATAACCCATACAACATCTTTCTTTTTCGGAGTTATAGGTAACCCCGTTACAAAATCCATCGTAATTCGTCCCACTTCCACTTGGGAACCATGACTGGCTGAAGTAATCCCGAAGGTACTTGATGCTCGGCTTTCACTTGTTGACAGATCAAACACTTTGTAACAAACTCGGAGATATCTCTTTTCATACCCGGCCACCAATACAACTTCTTCAAATCATTATACATTTTTGTGCTGCCTGGATGTATTGGCAATCAACTCATCATCTTTAGGTACACAAACTCTATCATGAAAAATCAAACAATCATCTGAACCAACCCGAAAATCAGAGTTATTTCCCGATTCACACTAAGCTCTCTTAACTTGCATTTCATTATCATTCTTTTGAGTTTCACGTATCTGATGAAGAAATAATGGTCTAGCCCTCAACTCAGCCAATATAGCACCATCATCAGACAATGCTAAGCTTGTACTTATAGCTCTCAAAGCATACAGGGATTTTCTGCTCAAGGCATCCGCAACCACATTTGCTTTCCTTGGATGATAATCGATTACTAGCTCATAATCCTTCAATAATTCGAGCTACCGTCGTTGTCGCAAATTTAAATCCTTTTGGTTTATCAAGTATTTCAAACTCTTATGATCGGTGAAGATTCGGCATTTCTTATCATACAAATAATGGCACCAAATCTTCAAAGCAAAAACGATAGCAGCCAACTCCAAATCGTGAGTCGGATAATTCTTTTCATGTGGTTTTAGTTGTCTCGAGGCATAAGCTACTACTTTACCCTCTTACATCAGTACAAAACCAAGACCATTTATTGACGCATCACTGTAGATTACAAACTCTTTTCCTGACTCAGGTTGTACCAAAATCGGTGCTTCAGTCAACAATGCCTTCAATCTCTCAAAACTCTGTTGGCACTTTTCTGTCCACTCAAACTTAACATTTTTATGTAGCAGTCTCGTCATTGGTGTAGCAATCATGGAGAACCCTTTAACGAACCATCTGTAGTAACCCGCTAGACCCAAAAAGCTCCTAATCTCTGACACATTCCTTGGTGGTTTCCACTCAACAATAGTCGAGATCTTACTCGGATCAACTCTAATTTCATCACCCGACACGATATGTCCTAAGAATTCGACCTCTCGGAGCCAAAACTTACTCTTGCTAAACTTAGCGTACAACTACTTGTCTCTTAGAGTCTGCAAAACAATTCTCAAATGATCCGCGTGCTCACTCTCACCCCGAGAATAAATTAATATGTCATCGATAAAAACAACTAAAAATTTATCCAAGTACGATCGGGAAATACGGTTCATTAAATCCATAAATACCGTAGGAGCATTTGTTAAGCCAAAGAGCGTGACAAGAAACTCGTAATGGCCACACCTTATTCAAAATACAATTTTTGGCACATCCTGCTCCTTAACTCTCAACTGGTCATAGCCAGATCTCAGGTCTATCTTAGAGAACACCGTAGCTCCCTTCAATTGGTCAAACAAATCATCGATCCTTGGCAAATGATACTTATTCTTCACTGTCACCTTATTGAGTTGTCTGTAATCTATACACAATCTCATTGACCCGTCTTTCTTCTTCATAAAAAGTACTGGAGCACCCCACGATGAATAGCTTGGTCTTGCAAAACCCTTATCCGTTAACTCTTGTAATTGAGCCTTCAACTCTTTTAACTCCAACGGTTCCATCCTATACGGGGCAACCGAAATAGATGCTGTACCCGAAACTAACCCAATGCCAAACTTGATTTCTTTAACTGGAGGCAATCTGGGTAACTCTTCCGGAAACACGTCCAGATACTCGCATACCACAGGCACTGATTCAATCTTTACTTCTAACTCTTGGTTATTTAACACAAATGTGAGATAGGACTCATACCATTTTCTCATGTATTTCTCAGCTACCATAGACGAAATCACTATAGGCAAATTATCCGATTTTCCTGATTCAACCCGAATGATATCTCCATTTACACATCTCAATTCAATAAACTTACTACCACAGTTTACTAAAACATTATGAGCAGTCAACCAATCTATACCAAGAATTAAGTCAAATTCATCAAACGGCAACAACATGAGATTAGCTAGAAAACAATGACCTCTAATTGTCAAAGGACAATTTCTACATACTTTGTCAACTAGCACATGTTTGCCTAACGGGTTTGACACTTTTATCACAAATTCTGTATACTGAACAATCATATTCATGCTAGATACCAATTTCATGCAAATATAGGAGTATGTAGACCTCGGGTCAATCAAAGCAACAACAGAAATATCATGAAGAGAAAAAGTACCCGTAATTACGGCTGGAGATGATGCCTCTTCGCGAGTGCGAATGACATAAGTCCTTGCAGGTGCTCTACCCTCTGATCTCACAGCAGAATCTCTAGGCACACCTCTACTACTAGTCCCACTTCTCGGGTTCCTTTGTGGTCTACCCCTCGACGATACATTACTCGCTCTCATTTATTGTTTTCTGTCTTTCTCATCCTTCTTAGGACAGTTTCGAATGAAGTGGTCTAGTGAACCACACTTGTAGCAAGCTCGAGTGTTTCCCTAACACTCCCCAGTATGTTGTCTACCACGATTTGGACACTCGGGTTTATTTAACTTCGTGTTACCCACACTTGCCATCGAGGTGTCTTGAACTCTAGAGCTCGAATAAGTGTTACCACAATCTCGGTGTGAATACCCAGCTGAAGCAGTCGTTCTAGTGTTCGCTTCTTTGGATCTTTTTGATTGGGTTTGGAACGACTTACTCATCGGCCTCTTCCTTGCATCTCGGGCCTCAATCATAGCTTTTCTCTGATCCTTATTCAACTCTTCAGCCTTGCAAGCTCTATCAACCAATACTACAAATTCCTTCAACTCCAAGATCCCAACTAGCAATCTAATGTCCTCATTCAGCCCATTTTCGAACCTCTTGCACATAATAGCTTATGTGGACACACCCTTTTACGCATACTTACTGAGTTTGACGAATTCACGTTCATACTCTGCCATAGTCGTTTTGCCTTACTTCAATTCAAGAAACTCTTTCTGTTTGTGGTCAACAAATCGCTGACTTATGTACTTCTTTCGGAACTCTTCTAAGAAGAAGTCCCATGTCACTCTCTCCCTCAGTACTACAGATGTTAGCATTTTCCACCAACGGTATGCCGAGTCCTTCAATAATGACACAACACATTTTAAGCTCTCCTCAGGCGTGCAAGAGAGTTCATCGAATACCCACATAGAGTTCTCATGCCAGAACTCCGCTTTCTCAGGGTCATCGTCTATATTGGCTTTAAATTCCTCGGCCCCTTGCTTTCGAATCTTATCGACCGGGGGTTTAGTCATTCTTACTAAATCTATACCTTGAGGAGCTACGGGGACTGGCTGAGGTATAGGAGGGGGTGGAGGAGGTTGAGCATTAGGGTTTGCTCGTACAAACTCAGTGTACCAATTACTCATCATGTGGAGAAAGACTTCCTGAGCCTCTTCTCCTTGACCCAAAGTCTCAGGTCTATTTTCTACTGGCACGGTCCCTTGCGCGAGAGCTAGCGCGTTACTAGCAGCACCATCAATAGTAGCTTGGTCGGGATCCATTTACTATATTAAAACACAGTTAAAAATTGTCAGGAGTCACCACACTATTAAAATATATTTATGGCATATATAGCTAGACCCTTACACACGCTAAGGTAGTTCGAAACCTGACTAAACCATAGCTCTGATACAACTAAATGTAACACCCCTTACCCGTATTCAATACCGGAATAGGGTATGAGGCATTACAAGACTTATACGCAAACAATTATACAACCCAAGATATGATTTTCCACTTAATTTAAAAACTTTTCATATCACTTCTTAAACAAGCCTATAAGGCCTAAAACACACTTTAGGAACGGTTCAGGACCAAATTGAACTCTTTAAAAGATTCCTTTAAAGACTTAGAAAATTTTCATCAAATAGTCCACACGCTGGTGTGGAGAAAAGGACACGCCCGTGTGTAACTTCACATGCCCGTGTTCTACACCCGTGTAGATTTATTTCTCTTTTTGAACCTACAAGGGTTTTCACACGGCCGGGCAAAAGCTTGTGTCCCTGGCCCGTGTCCCTCACACAGCCACAACACACCCGTGTCTTAGCCCGTGTACAAAAACCTTGGCATTCTGTTTCTGACGTTATCACCCCATAAATGTCACACGGCCAAGGCACACGCCCGTGTCCTTCGACCGTGTGGCGAATTAAATTCTTAACTCAAGTGCAGACTTCACACAACCTAGGCACATGCCCATATACCATGGCCGTGTCTTCCACACGGTTGAGACACACGGCCGTGTTTCTGCCCGTGTGGTTACTACTGAGCATACTGACTTGCCAACCTAACATGCAGGGGGACACACGGCCTAACCACACGTCCATGAGGCTGACCGTGTGTCACACACGGCCTAGACACACACCCGTGTGCCTACCCATGTGGACAAGAACAAGGCTATCTGCCAAGCTCTTTTTACCACCCCAACTCATACAAACATAATTCACATGCAACCATCAACTCATTCATGCATAATTAAACCAAGTAAATCAACCATGCAACTTACACACTCATGAATAACCTCATCTTTTCATAGATTGATAAGAAAGAGCTACCAACTATGGCCTTATACAAAAGAGTTCATCTTTGAATGAGCCAACACATTTGGCCAAAACAATATGACATTCACCTAAGTTTAGTCCCTATACATGCCATACTAAAAATGCTAAATCTAACTATATCAAGATGTGTTGATAGTGTGGGTGATTCTCTGATTATCCTCGTATCCCGAGCTGGCTCTTCGACATTATAAAACAATGGAAAAGAGAAGTGAGTAAGCTTTAAGCTTAGTAAGTCTATATGTAAACAATAAGCATCATACCATATGCTAATCAATCAAAAACATTACATACTATATAAAAACAATTCATATCCTCATAATCATGCTTACTCATTTCAACTCTTACCACATCCCAACCATATATCATAAACATTGCTCACATTTACTTGCACTTATACCTTGCACTTATCACCACAAATCCACATGTAATTTCACTTTGACAAGTTTCTCGATGAACTCTTCAGAATGATACAAGATACCCGGTGGTTTTGCACATAGCCAACCATTAATCAATAATAGGGTGGTATCGCACACAACTCACGAACAATGATAATTACGGTGGTATCACACACAACCCACCAAAATGATAATTACGGTGGTATCGCACACAGCCCACCAAAATGATAATAAATACGATGGTATCGCACACAACCCATCGTTAACAAATAACAAGGTGGTATTGCACACAACCCACCAATAATGATACTTACATACTTACGGATATTTATCCCGTACCCATATTTCTATTCCAAAGGTTCATTCGAGAAATTCCCATTTTCTACCGTTTTCAATAAATCTCACCAATAAGCATTTACATCCACACAATGCATTAATAGGTAAAAAATACGTAATAAGGATGCATCGTTTACACATAAACTTACCTCGTTACAAAATATGTCAGTTTGCAATTTAGTCCGTAACCTTGCTTTTTCCTCGGTCAAGGTCAATTCCACGTTTTTCTTGATCTATAATAATAAAATTTACTCATTTAATCATTGCATAAATCAAGGCACATCAAAATTTCTACTTTGGCAAAAATGACCATTTTGCCGTTATACTTTAGAAAAATTACAATTTTGCCCCTAGGCTCATAAAATGAAATGTGCTCATTTTTCACATATCCAAGCCTAGCTGATTCATTTTCTCTCCTATAGAAACTCACAATTTCAATTATTTCATGCATTTACTACCCATTTTACAACATTTACAAAATGGTCCTTTTAGGTGTTTTCATGGAAACACCTTTCACAAAAGTTGTTCCTTAACCCACTAACAATCATTTTATCCCATAAAATTTCAGCAACCAACACAAATTTTCACATGGAAAATCTCTAAACTTTCAACTATTTTGCAAAATAGTCCTCTCATTAGCTAGCTTAAGCTTTAGGGGTTCCAAAAACACAAAAATCACAAAAAATAACCATCATGATCACTTACTTGCAAGAGAATAGCTTGGCTGAAAGTTTGAGCTTCAAAAACCCCTATTCTTGCTTGAATTTTCAGTGGAAGAAGAAATGGGAATAGGAAAAGATGATAGCTTCTTTATTTTATCTTATTTTATTCAATTAAATCACCAAAACTCACCTAACCATTGACCATGTCTCTGATTTGTCCCTCATGGCCTGCCAACTCTCCCTTAAGGGTCTAATTGCACTTTAAGGACCTCCAATTTAAGGTCTTATAGCTATTTAACACCTCTAGCTTGAAAAATAAAACTTTCGCACTTTATGCGATTTAGTCATTTTTCTCAATTAAGCATACAATCACTAAAATTAATCCACCAAAATTTTCATGCAATCACATAATCATGATGTAACACATAAAATAATATTAAAACTAATTTATCCGACCTCGAATTAGTGGTTCCGAAACCACTATTCCGACTAGCCCCAAAATCGGGCTGTTACAAAATCATTGAGCCTGCATTCATTCAACGTGTTTCAAAAATCATTCATCTAACGTTTTGATCTAAGGCGACCACCCTTTTTTTCAAAAGAACTCATGATTTCATTAAAACCCCCTATCATAATCTAAGGGATCGTTTGATCATGTCCTAACTGTCTAAGTAACTCCCAAGATCTGTGTCTACTCCTTTCATTCGGATTCCCATAGAATCTCGTTAGCCGCCAAACGTCACCACATTCATTGTCATGGACCTTAACATCAATACTCCATTGCATTAATACTCCATTGCCTTTTACATAAAATTTCAAAACAAAATGGTAAAGAACATTAACTATTGTGTAAGTATTATTAGAATCAATAACAATAAAACTATTGAATATCAAATAATAATAACTAAACTTATCAAATAATAATGAAAACCATACCTTTTTTTGTGATGGAAACAGAATTCCAATAATTCTTTAGATGTTAGTTGAATGAAAATGCTTTGCTAGTGCATATATTTATAGTGCTAAATATTAATTTTAATTGGTATGTAATTGTAACACTAATTAAGTGATAATTAATCTAAAATAATAGTGTAGTTTAATACAGATTCAAAGTATAATTAAGTGATAGTAACTATTTCTCTAATAATAAAAATATTATTATAAATAATTATAGTTATTAATAATTTGTTATGAAATATCTCTTAGTTTTATATTGAAGATTTAAAAAATATTATTAATAAAATAATTATTATCATATTTAAAATAAAATAAAATAAAGTAATTTAATTTTAATATTTAATTAAAAACTTGGATTTTATTTTTTTAAATTATCCAATTATATTAATGATTTTATAGATTTACAATTTTATTAATTAATAATATATTATACTATTTTTATGTAGAAATTTTAAAATATATGACCAAATTAATTAATTTCATATTAATATACTATCATATTAATTAATATTATTTTTATTATTATTACAACAACACTAATGAATTATTTTTAATGTGAATTTAGTAATATAATTAACAATAACTCATCAGTTTAAAAGTTTTCCAAACTCATGCTTTTATATTATAGATTACAAAGACACCTTGTTTGCATTATTATGGTATTGAAAAATATTCAACTTAAATTATAATAAAAATATAAAAATTAGTAATTTATGATAATTTATTGCTAATATTGTGATATATAAAATATAAATTTTAAATATTTTAAAGTAATTAATATAAATTGTTTATAAATTTTATTTAAATTTATAAATTAAATTTATGGTTTATTGTTAATAGAAAAAATATGTTTATAATTTATCACCCAAACTAATTTTTGAAAACTTGAAATCTTTTATAAGAAAAGGAAAGCAATAATTTTTTTATTATCTATTCAGAATTGTCATCACCCTTATTCACTTTAAATCTTTATCAATTATTTTTAAATGTAATGTGTGGAGTATGCCTCACATTTATCAGACGTTTTGCAAGCAGTTAGAAAGACGAATGAGGATTCATCGAAAAAGAGGTAAAACAGAGGTGATGGCGCGAGTACGACGTCCTGATGAGAAGTAGTGTCACGTCTCGACGACGTGAAGAAGGACATCCTGACGAGCCGATAGCCACGTCATGATGTGGCGACGTGTTCCCCACTTAACTAGGTTTGTTCTTCTAGTTAAACTCTATAATCTTTTCCCAGTTAGACTTTGATTATTCTAGAGATATTTTAGTATGATTAGAACTCTAATCTAAGCCTATTTAAAGGGGTCATTGTATCTCTAATTTGACATGCCAATCAGAAAAGGGCTTTTCTTGAGGGAGATAAGATGTAGTTGTATATGAGTTTTGGTGAGAGTTTTGTGGTAACTATGGAGAGAATTTTGTTCCTGAGTTAATACTTTGTTTTTGGGGTTTGAGAAATGTACGTTTAGTACATTTAGGTTTATTTTCTCCATATTGTACTCTCATTTGTTTACTTATTTAGTGAAAAGTCAAAGTCTCCTTTACTCGCGTTTTTCCCTATTTGAGGGTTTTCCACATAAAACATCTGTGTTCGTTTCTCTCTTCTTTTACTATCTTATTGTTTATACAGATCAATCCCCAACATCATGTGTGATCCAGTAAATTCATGAAAGCGTTTTATATTTTATTAGACATTCCATCACACACGTATATGTGTAGAAATCATATGTTTAGAATGCAAAAGTATAATCGAAAATAACATATAATAAATTATGAAACGTATGGTTTGAAAATAATTAATAATAACAAATAATATAACTTATTTTAATTACGAAAGCGTATTTCTATAATTTTCCTAATCAAGTTAGTATCGAGTTGACTTGTGACACCAACTATGTTAGGAACTTAAATAATAGTATGTAACACCCCAAACCCGGCCCAAACATTACGACCGAATTTGGTATGTCACGGAGAAAAGTTATTTTTGTAAAATCCCTTTAAGCAAATTTAAAATTTTTGTTGAAAACATTTTTGGTAATGAAGAAAACAAAAAACTTAGTGTTGATTAAAAATACATAAAGTCATGTTGTTACCGATTTCAGATGTACCCGCTGGTACAATAAAACATTTCGCGTTTGATTTTGAGAAAACATGTGTATCCATTTTCAAGTCATTAAGTTGTTAAACAATTTATCCAAAACAGATAAAATAACCAAAATATAATCCTAGGAGGCCTTATTACAATTTAAGCAAAATAAACCAACAATAAAATAAAAGTAGTTCATAAATCATTTAATCCAAATGTTCACTGCATGGCCACCTCGGGTTCTTCCGGCTCCTTTTCCGCGATCTACGAGTCACCTGAAAAATTAAAGGAGAAGGTGAGTCACCAAGACTCAATGTGTAACCCTTCCCCGGTTTAGTGCAACACATACACAAGTCATAACCAATTAACATGCACAAGTTTAATATGCACCCAACCTAGCCATCCAAACGCCTTTCTCTACCCCGTGTGGTACCAAACCACTGGTGGTGCCAAACCACTGGTGACTCAAAGTCACAGATGTGATACCAAATCACTGGAGATACCAAATCTCTGGTGTCCGAAGACACAAATCGAATGATGGGGCCAACCCATCGTGTGATACCAAATCACTGGCGTCAATCCCGTATCTCAAAGTGGGGCCAACCCACGGTGGTGCTAAGCCACAGGGACGAGACGCTATGAGGTGCCAAACCTCTGGAGGTACCAAACCTCTGGTGACCATAGTCACAATGTGTTACCAAAACACTGGTGTCCGTCGACACGAATATCACTGCCCCCTCCATCATTTAATCCCACATCAATCAATAATATGCATTTAACAAATTTCATGCCAATAGATTTATTTAACAACATCCAACATATATCATGAGCCATATATTATAATCTGCATATACCAAATATGCCATGCTTCCCAAAAGCATCATAAGAAAGCTCTTAACAACAAAGACTTACCCGGATCCTTGTTTATACCATGATGGTATTACATCCGAATCTACACAATCCGATTAAGCATACATATAACACTTAGCACATTAAATAGTTATAAGGTATGTATGTACACACCTGTCACCAACGATAGTCCTAAATCCCGAAAAGTCACTCGGCCACCTTAGATTTCTTGCTCCTATTCGGCCAAACACAAGAGTTAGGGACATGGACTATTCGGCCAAACCACATAATTCTACGGGGTTATCACATGAACCCGAAACCTCACCTAATCGCCTTCGAGTACTAACTACAGTAACCGGTACGCGAATTTGCTTCACTTCCCTACAATCGGCAACCATTAATAATAATAGCCTTCGGCTTTTGAATAATCAAAAGAATAATCCTTTAAAATAAATCCTTACCACCTTCAATATTCGGCCAAGATACTTCTAAATGGAAGAAGAGAGTTTCGGCACACCCAAAGGAGTATATTCGGCCAATAAAGAAATTATTGAGAAGAAAGAAGAAATAGGGGATTCGGTTTTGAGAAGAAAAGAAAAGAACAAAATGAAGTTGTCATCAAAAGAAATTTTTGCACCAAAAGTACCCTAGACATTCGGCCAAAGATGATAGTTTTTGGAGAGAAAAACAAATACCAAAAAGATGTACAAAACAAAAGATTGGCTAACATCCCCCCCAAGCTACCTACCAAAAATTCGACCACTCCCCCTAGCCTTACATGCCGTCCACATACATGCACTAAGGCATAGGATTTCTTTCCAAAACTTCCTCCACCTTCCATGCCTTTGTCCCCTCATTATACCATAAACTCAAGATTCTTATCCCTAACTTCAAGCTTTCCATAACAAATTTTCAACTTACCAAAAGATGGAAGTCCAACCTATCATAAACATAGGTTGACCGGCCATTAATGCTAAAACACAAAAATGAACTTTCAAAAAAAACTAAACATACTACTCAAACCTCTAACCTCAAGCTATAAGTTCAAACACCATAACCACTTTGCCACTAATTCCTCATGTGCTTTAATTAACACTTAAATTAACTTAAGTGCTAAGCTCACTTAATCCACTTCATTAAATAAACCATACTAAAATTTATTCTAGCTCTCTAAATAAAATCAAACCTTCATAAGACTATGCTAAGCACACAAACAATACTACCCGAGCTAACACAAGTAACTAGATGACACACAAATTTTTCCTAAAGCCCATGGCCCAATCGGCCCAATTCTACTAGGCCCAATTTCGGGATGTTACATAGTAAGTATAGATATATATATAACTGGTGAATGTAATAAATTATTCATATTAAAATAAAAACATATAAAAAAATCAAAATGAAATTTGGTTAAGTAATAAATTTAAGATTTTACTAATTTAATTAGTGTGGACTCAAATCTTACTATATGCATATTTTTATTGATTTTTTGTTAAAATAAAAAAGATTAAAATACTCTCAAATAATATGATTTATTTTTGTTATAAAAAGATATTTGCGTAATTTAACGTAATTGAATAAATTTTAATTAGATAGTTTCAACAAATTTAATTTTAATAAAGTAGCTGAATAAAGTGGCATGTTGTAGCTGTAGGATAATTGTTGAAATTTTTTAATTAAAGTTTTGGATAAATATTTTGGGTTTTGAGCAGGTGGTGAAATTGGAGGTTTTGTCTGTTTGCTTTATAATTTGGTTTTGAACAATTTAATATTTAGATTTTTTGTCAATATAGTTTTTATTTTTATTTAGTTAAATTTGATTATTTATCTTTTAAAAAGGGTAAATTTTTTTTATTTTAATCGAAATGTTGACTAAAACATTAATTTTTTAATAATATTGATATGACAACCGTGTGACATGGTAGCAGCGATACCGACGACGAAGGTCGACGACAATAATTTTAGCTAAGGTTCATATTTTTGTTTTTTGGGATTTGATTTTAGCGAAAGCCAAGATATTTGACTTTTCCTTAGAAAACCCAAATATTGCTTTGGAAAAAAATATTGTAATTTGTTAATTATTTTATTTTCACTAAGATGGAACCATTGAAATTTTTGATTGGTAAGAGTCGATTTATTTCTCTATTATGATTATAATATTTGTAAAAATTGAATGTTGAATTAGTCGAGAAACATGTCCATTCATATATATGAATAAACATGTCGTATAATATAGGAAGAATGTCACTTGTACTTGTTTGCATAATTTAATCATTTATGCTTGAAACCATATTTAAAATCTTGCATTGTCTTTTAGACTATTGAATGGGAGAAAGTTTTTGAACAAGACCTACGACCTCCATCAACAGTTTTCGTATGATAGCATAATAATACTTTGAGTCGGTTTTACCCAGACCACACCTTATGGTAAGTATTAATAAATGGATTTCACTAGAGAAATTTTCTTTAAGAGAACAACTAATCATATATGTTGCAAATTGAGACTATCCCATGATAAATCATATTAGAGTACATATTTATAATGAGTGTTGAGTTGTTGGTTATACACTCAAGATTATTCTAGTTGAGTAACTTTCCTTGAAGCTCTACTTAAGTTATAATAATGACCAAATGAGAAACAATTATCAATATTTGTGGTATCTAATATGTTTAGGTTCACATATTAATTAGATGAAAATCTATGTTTCTACTAGTTATTTAAAATTATCTCACGGTAACATAATTCAATAGGTGAATTATTGTTGCAACGAACTTACAAAATTTTCAAGGTTTAATTTAAGATGCAAGTATCATTTAGTGCATTGCGTATGTTGTAATTTTTTTTGAAATATTTGCTTAATACAAAGATAATTAATGAATAGGAATTTTATTTTTCAATTTCAAAATCACACCAACCCCCTTGATTAATGTCCTCATTGAAAACAAATTCAACAGAAATAATTATAATGAGTGGAAACAAAATATCCACATTGTCTTGAGCTGTGAAAAACACAAGTCAGCACTTGATATTAGATGCCCACCGGTTACCCAAGCTAAGGATCGACCTCGTTGGAATGATTCTAATGAGATAGTTTGTTGGTACATCCTAGTGAGTGTAACAAGTACACGCCAAAAGCAAATGGAGAGCTATGAATTCACCAAAGAGATGATGGATAAATTAAAGGATTGTTGGATAAAAAACGATAAAGTTTAAAAATTTTTAAAATTGAGTTGATTTGTGATATTTATAGCAGTAAATGTTTTTTTTTTTGACAAGTACTTATTGTAACAACCCCTTTTTTAGTGGTGTCAGAAGCAATGGTTTCGAGACTACAATTCTGATGAGAAAGTCCATAGATATATTTAATTAATATTTAAGAGTTAAATATGTTATAATAGTGAATCATGATCTTTTAGATTTTATTAATTGGTCAATTAGTCAAGGTACAAGTGGTGCATACCGAAAGTAAAGTGGTTTTGAAAAATGAGGTATTGGGACCTCGTTTTCATAAACAGAACTCGTAAATATTTTTATTAAATATTTATGGAGTTTTTGTATAAGTAGATTGAAGTTTGGCCCGAAAATTATGATAATTAAATCATAAAAGACGTAAAAGTTAATCGTTATTGATTTTTATTATCTAAAGTGCATGATTAATGTTTGTTGAAGGATCTAAATGGTAAATAGACCTTAGTGTATAGTAGTGGACGGTAAGTACTTTGTTTTAAGTGATTATATGTTGAAATAATTATAATTAGTTTATAATATAATGGAATCAAAATAAAACAAAAACCATTATCATTTTATCTTCTTCATCTTCCACCGAAAGTTCAAAGGAAAAGAATCAAAACACCATTGTTAAAGCTTTGAGGTTCGACCAAACTTTGGTGTTTGTGGATTATCCGTTTTTTTGTAAATTTTATATTTTTAAGATCCTTGCAACTAGGTCCAACTAACCAGTATCCCTGTTTTCAAAATGGTTAAAGTTTTAAAATGTTTTCATTGATGAAAATTGAAGCTTTTGTTGTTTAATGGTATGTTTGTGAACATAGTTGTGAATAGGGACTAATTTGTTAAGTGAAATTTGTTAGTTTTGTGTATAAAGACCAAACTGTAATAATGAAAAGTTGTCATTAAATTTCTAAAAGATATGGTTTTAGAGGGCTATAAAGTGATGAATTTGTAATTGGATTGAAAATCAAAGCTTAAATTTGAAAGAAATAATAGTTTCGACTTTAGGGACTAAATTGAATAAAATGCAAAACTTTAGGGAAATTGTGCAAAATGAATAAAATATATTATATTCATGAATTTAGATGGTTTAAAGTGATAAAATCTGATAATGTGAAACGAATTATTATATAGATTAAGTGTTGAATTGTATGAAGGAAAATCGGGAAAAAAAGAAAAATTGTAGAATAGTCCTTGTTAACAAATTTGCTTGCTGGTTGTATTAGGTAAGTTCATAGTATAGATGAGTGCTGTTATGAATTGGTCTTAATTGAATTGTGAATGAATCTTTCATATTAAATTGAAGTTATAAATTGTTTATAGTTATGTACACAGTGAGAAAGTACTTATTTGGAAACTGATGAATGATTGTGAAGCACGATTTATATGATTTCAGAATGGACATAACTTGTTCACAACATGTGTATGGATATTTTTAACACGTAGGTTTGTACAAGTGTACACAGTCGTTATTAAGTAATAAGTAAGTATCGAGTTATCGTCTCCACAGGAATTGTATTTGTGCTAAGTCACTTAATTGTAAAATTATATTAACAACTTGGAAAATAAAAACACAATATGATTGAGAAGTGATGATTAAAATTAAATATATTAAACTAAATGCAATGATCCCTAATATAAATTTTCCTAAATATGCAAACTATATGAATGAAATAGATTTTAGCAAAATTAAACACAATTTGCAACAATTATAACATAAATAAACTAGGACAATTACTTTAATTAAACTCAATTTATTATAAGCATGCTTAATAATATTCAGAAAAATATTCTATGGCAACTCGATCTTTCATGAGTTTGGAAACCACATTAGGTCATTTTGGAATCCTTTACTTAGTAAATATGCATTTTACTAATCCTTATTTACTAAGGGTTTCTTAGCATTCGTGTGAGGTAACAGGGACGTGTTAGGTTTGAAACAGTTTAATCACACAAATCTAAAAACAATGCAGATAACAGAGCTTGGTTAGAGTTGTTATGCAACCTACAATTTAATCGGGTTAGGATTTAAATTGAGCATGCACATTTCAATTATGTGTCCACTAGCCGTCGTCTGGTTAGGATCGCTTAGCTAATTCAGGTGCATTTCAATCTTGTATGAACGAAATATAGATTTGATTTTAATTGAAAACATGATCGATTGAGGCACAAACATTATAAGCATGAATCAAATAAATATTATTTAAGCAAAGCAATCATCCTAGCTTAAATAAATTTAAGCTAACATTGTTGTAAACAAGAACAAAGAACACATAGCAAGCATTTTCAGATTAAATTAAAGAAAGGAAAGATTAAACCCAAATTAAAGTGGCTGTCACCCAAGACTCTGACTGACTAGGCTCCTTCGCTCATTTGCTTTGCTTCTTTGCTGATGGCTCTCCAAGGTGGCCGACCAAGGGCTCTTTCAGAGGCTTAATTGCTAAAATCTCTATGAAGAGATGATGCTAGGCGTGGGGAATGGAAAATGCTTAGGAGAATTGAGAGAAAAGAGAGAATGATAAAGGATGAGGGATGATGAATGAGGGAATGAAGGGGTCATATTTATAGGTGAAGAGAGGTGGGTAGTTTGCTAAAAATAGCTGGGTTTAGTCTCTTCAAACTTCTTCCATGAGTGGCCGGCCACAATTAGTGGAATTTGAGTTGATTTTTGCTTGATTTTTAAGCAAATTAAATGCCATAATAACTCAGGACTGAGACTAGGTCAAATGTAAATATTCGGGCAAATCTTTAATTTCTTCAACAATACAAGGACCTTGTGTAATTAAACCAAAAAGTGGTTTAAGAGGACAGCCATGTGTAGCCGAATTTGGGTTGACTTGGTCTTCAATTTGGACGGTTTTTGTAATCCAACAAAGCTATCAGATCTGTCCAAAATAAATCATAAGTTAAAGGACCAAAGAATAAAATTTATCCAATTTAAATAATCAATTACAACCCAAATTATTAATGAAATATTTTAAAATGAATTATTAAATATAATTTTATATTTTATTATTTAATTTAATCATGTATGGCCCATCTTATATCTTAAAAATATAATATGTTCAAATCAATGTAAAATAAGCCATTTTATACATGAAAACTATATAATAAAGCACGAAGTCACATTTTAATAATTTCTATGTTCTAATTTCATATTTTCACATATTTCATTAATTTATTAAACAATTACTTAGTTTTAACAGTGAATTTAAGTAAAAAGGTGATAAATTACATAGGAAAAATCCTATATATTTTTCAGTTTACACACCCCCAAACTTAAATCATTGCTCATCCCGAGTAATGTTTATGCACATGAAAAGGTCTTGCTAAGGCAAAATTGCTAACTGTGTAAGCAGCATCAATCTTTTGTCCCATAATCATGCTGATAAACCGTAATTATAACATATTTTAATCCCACATTTAGCTTGTTTTTGGATAACTTATCCCCAATTTATGTAAAAAGGTGCTCTTAATCCTTTCTTTTTATGTTGTATACTCAGGAAAGCACCCAAGGATGAAAAGAGCGAGAAACGGGCTTAAAACGGACCAAATTAGGCCAAGAGAGAAATCGACACGGCCTGACCCAAAGACCACACGACCGTGCCTCATTAAAAGTCCGAACACGGCCTGGACACGATTCACACGGGTGTGTGCCATGGCCGTGTCCCTGTCGCTGGAAAGAGCAATTTCATTCGGGGAAGGATACTTGGAGGTAAAGAAACACATTCCAAAGCTTATTCAAACACCCTATTAGGAATTCTACTTAAATTAGGATACTTAGGGGCCAAGTAAGGCATCACAAAGTCTATATAAACACCTTAGGGGGCAACTTGAAAGGAGAGTTCGGCAGAAGCCGAAAGAGCGAAAGCTAGGCCAAGGAGCCAAGCCGAGAAGGTCAAAGTTAGGGAGTAACGCGAGGATAGCCAGTTGATCCATCCCAAGAAGCCGGAATTATACTCAAGACGGCGGAATTCTCCTTCAATTCCTTCAGGGGGTTTTAGGGTTTTCTTATGTTTTGTTTTATTTTTTCTCTTGCGATGTTTTGTTTATTCATTATGAACTAAACCCCTCAAATACCTGAAGGGGATGAAACCTAGATGGATTTTATTATTTGATTTTTAAGTTATATGATAAATTACTTAGTTTGTTCTTAATTATGTTGCTTAATCCAAATCTAATGTGCTTAGGTGAAGGAGGAATAGACCCTGCCTAAGAGAAGATCTAACATAATTAAGCGGAGTTGATCGGACGCCTAGAGATAGGGTTACGAGATTTTTCCAGATTAGGGTGAAACCTAATATAGGAGTCCATTGATCGATTTACTGCTATCCTAGGGGGTTATTATAAGCGAACGAGAGTTCTACTAATTAACCTAGGGTTAGACGTTATTCGCCTCGAGAGAAGGTTTAATATAGGTTAGGGAGTCTCACGGATCAAGCTAAGTAAAAGAAATCATATAATCTAAGGTTAGATACTAAGTGAAGTCTAGGTGGATTCTTCCCGAAGGTATCGTCAAAATCAACTGTGTTTTTCTTCAAAGTTATTTTCTAATTCGTCTTCTTGTCTTTGTGTCCTTAGTTTAGTTGTTGTCAATCTGGTTTAAAAGTAATCTTCACTCTAACTTTAAGGCTAAATAATAAAAAGAAAATGAGTATTAATACTTTTAGTTCCTTCGGGTTCGATAACCGGTCTTGCCTAAGCTATACTACTGTCCGATAGGTACACTTGCCTTAATATCGTTGTCAGAGTTAGTCTCCAGGTTTGATCATTCTTTTATAAATATTTAAAGCTCTGATTTGCAGCGATCAAGTTTTTGGCGCCGTTGCCGGGGAACTAAAATATTAAGAAAGCTTAATTTTTATTACTTTAGCCATTTTTTTATTATTGCAAAATTTTTATTATTTGTTTTATTTTTACTTTGCTAATTTTTCTTTGCTTTGACAGGTAATTTTAGTTTAGAGGAGATGGCACTAAATAACTATCAGTGGCAAGTTATGAGGACAACGCCAACAAAAGCCGCCAGTGTCTCCAACCTCGACGTGGTCACCAGGCTATCTAACCAGCTAGAGATGATGAATAAAAAGATTGATGGTTTGTGTAGTCTCTCGCAGGTACACTCTGTAACAGTCCAAATTTGACCCTAATCGGAACGGTGGTTTCGGGACCACGAATCCGAGTCTGAAATATATTTAAATGATATATTCTGTTCTTATTATATGTGTTTTAATGTGTGTGAAAGTTTCGCAGAAAAATTTAATCATTTGCGTGTTTAATTTAGAAAAAGGACTTACTCGCATAAAAGGTAAAAGTTGCATACTAAAGTGAAATGCACTAATTTGAGTGTGGCTTTTTAACATGAGGTGTTAAAAGGGCAATTAGCCCATTCTAAGAGTTAGTGGATAGCTAAAGTCCAATTTGCCATTATGTTATGTTTAAAAATATTATTAATTATAAGGTTAAATAGGTAAATTATTAAACACCATAATATATGTTAATTAAAAACATGAAATAAAAGTTTGTCTTCATCTTTTGGCTACCGAAATAAGAAAAGAAAAAGCTTAGGTTAAAAGCTTGAGCATTCGGTCATGGTGGAAGCTTGATTTAAAGGTTAGTTTGACTTCAGTTTTTGATAATTTCTACGTTTTTTGAGATCGTTGCTTCGAACATTAGCTGACCCATGTTAGAATTTTTTAAATTTAAGCATGCTTGATGTTCGGCCATTGACATGTTCTTGTGGTTGTTGATGTTTGATGATTTTATATTGAAGATATGTTAAAGATAAGCATGTTTTGTATTGGAAATTTTAGTGAATTTGAGTATTTGTGCTAAATTGCAAAAATGAATTTTTGAGGGGGCTAAAATGCAAAATAAATGAAAGAAATGGACTTGTATAATCCCTATGAACATTCGGCCCTAAGGTATTACAGTGAAAATTTGTGTATTTTGTGTTTTGTTCAATTAGGATTAAATTGTAAAAAATGTGAAACATTAGGGGTAAAATGGTAATTTTTCCCATTTATGTGTTTTGTGACTAAATTGAGATGAAATGTGCTTGAATGAGCTAAATTTTAATGTGTTTAGATCAAGAGCAAAGAAAAACGGATTTGGATCGGGGAAAGGCGAAGGTTACCGAATAGCCGGTCTACGTTGTCCGTCGACAGTCGAGGTAAGTCCTTAAGCATATGTATGCCGAAGAATTATTTATGAACATAGTATAGGATAAAATTTGGAAATTTAAAGCATAAAAATATATGTTGGCCGAATATAGGGGTATGAGATTATAGTGAATTTATTTGTTTAGTGTGATATGAATAAGTATGTTCGGTTTAATATGTGAAAGTAATACGAAATATATGAGATGGTTGCGATTTTAGCACTAAGTAATGTGTATTGAAATGTTGAAAATGTTGATATTTTGGGCTTCGAGCCTAGCAGGCCTTGTGCCGATGATCTATCTCAGGCTTAATGCCTAGCAGGCTAAATGCCAGTGTTTTAAATCTCACACTTCGAGTCTAGCAGGCAAAGTGCCGGTGTATGCGATCCAGATTAGTGCATAGCTCGTTATATGCTAGTGAGTTTTTAATTTCCGATCCTTGATTACGAAATAGTAAAGTTATGAAGCAAATCATGGAAACTTAATTTATGAAAGTGAATTTGTGAGTTCGGCTATAAGGTATGTATTGATCATACTTAAATGTTATGATTACATGCTATAATGACAAGTAAATGAAATGATGAAAGAAAGTGAGATACATATGATATATGGAATTTGATTATAATCTATACTATGAGGGAATTGGTTATAGAAAAACATGAAAGAAGTAAGGTGTTCGAACGAATATAACTATTTGCATGAATGTGTGATTATTTATTCGGTATATAATATACTGTGGTAAAGTAATGGTAGTTCATATATTAAGTGAGATGGGAGATTCGGTTATGGTAAACTAATTATTAAGTCATGAATGGTTAATGTTAAGAAATGTTTATTTAAATGCTTGTGTACTTGAATGTTATATCGTGGTTGCTTAAGACTTACTAAGCTAGCAAGCTTACTTTGTGTGTATCCCTTGTTTGTTTTATAGATTTCGTTTAAGCTACGGGCTCAAAGGATCGTCAGAAGAATCATCCACACTATCAACCCCTTTTTGGTACATATATATTTGGTTTTTGAATCAAAAAGGCATGTATAGGCTAACTCTATGTTTGAATATCATTTTGATGATGTATAGTAGCCATGCGAAAATGGCTTAAATTTTCATATCAAGTTTGGTTCTATTTACCTTGACTATGTGATTAATATGTTTGGCTTCAACTATTCGGCTAGGGGCTGTTCTTTTATTTACATCTTGTGAATTATGCGTACTATATGATTGCTTGTTTGTAATGTCAATGTTTGTGTTAAATTAGTCAAGAGTTTCGTTATTTAAGTTAATATTTGCAGGTATAATTCAAGGTAGGTATGTGTAGTTAGTTGAGCATTATTTGGAATTTATGTATGTATGTCAACTTTAGTTGATTTACGAAGTATGAATTATATTGAGTAATGCATGTATGTGTATTCATCCAAACCTAGGTGATAGTTGCAAATGTTGTCAACATGTATAAATAAGTAATTGTTTAGGCTCATAGTCGGATATGGAAAATGGGTATAACTATGAAGTATTCACTATATATATATATATATATATATATAGCTGGCTTGTGAGATTGCTTAGTTTAATTGAGTACATGAAACTACCAAACTCGGTTTGTGCTAGGTTACGAACATGAAATGCTATGAATGAGACCTTGTACATTCGACCAAATATTTAAGTACGAATGTGATGTGTAATATGTTGCATGTATTCAATTATGTGAAAATAGGTTTTATGCCATATGAAATTGGTCTTAATAGGAAGTATTATGCATTGACATTCGAAGTATACTTATTTAATTAATTAGTTACGAAAAGTTTAGTTGTTTATAAATTTCATAGATCAAGATCGTTTTGGAAAAAAAAATTTGGTGCATGAAATTTGTATTGTTATGTGATATTGTTGTGATATACATTGGATGGTCATTTTATGTTCATCGATGATTATATCGTATATGACTTGGATTAACGTATCAAGTATGTGATATACATGTGCGATTTGTCTGTTTATGATTAAATTATTTGATAAAGATGATCAACTGAGATTCAATCGATTGAACTGAAGTTTTAATTTGCCTGGTAATACCCGTAACCCTTATCCAGCGACGGACACGGGTTAGGGGTGTTACACACTCAGTAATGCAATATGACTCGAATCTAGGAGGAGTGGCAAATTCTGAGTACCCACCCTACGGATATGGCATGGAAAACGAGAAAGCTCACTATACGGGTAACTATTCTATACCACAAAATAATTTTTATAATAACACTTATAACGCAGGTTGGAGTTATCATCCCAATTTCTCGTGGGATGATCAAAATAGCCAAAGACCGGAACTTTCTCCAAACTTTCAACAACCACCTCACCAACAGGAAGAGGAGTCGTACCTTGAAGAGATGCTGACAAAATTTTCGGCAGACACAGAGAAACGTATCCAAGAAACTGAGAGAACAATCAAAAGAAATGAGAGCAGAATCGTGGAAATTACTAAGTCAGTCAAGGAAGTCACTAATGCAGTCGAACAACTTGCAAAGCTGATGTCAGAATGACCGCAAAGGCGTCTACCTTGTAACACAGAGATTAACCCTAAGGAGCAAAATCAAGCCATCACTGCTCAGGACAGTAAAGGGTTAGATGAACCCAATGCGATACCAGAAAACAAGGTAGACGAAAGTAAAACAGAGGTAACACAAGAAAAGCCAAAACCGGTAATCAAAGAGTACCAACCTCGCATACCTTATCCAGAAGCAATGAAAAGAGACGATTCAGAAGAACAATTCGGTAAGTTTCTTAAACTTTTAAAGTAATTACATATTAACTTACCTCTTCTTGAAGCTCTTTTTCAGACGCCAGATTCGAGGAAATTTTTAAGACAGCTCTTGACAAACAAACGGAAATTAGACGAAGAGCACCACGTGGAATTAAACGCAGCATGCTCAGCAATGTTACAGAACAGACTATCGCAGAAGCAAAAAGACACAGGGAGTTTTACAATTCCATGTTTAATTGGTAGTTTATCTATTGATAATGCTTTAGCTGATTTAGGGACAAGCATCAATGTTATGCCTTATAAAATGTTTAAACAACTAGGTCTAGGGAAACCCAGACAAACTAGGATGAGCATTCAGTTAACTGATAAAACTATCAGAATTCCTAGGGGTATAATAAAAAATGTTCTAATCAAAATTGATAAATTCATATTCCCAGTAGATTTTGTTGTCTTAGACATGAATAAGGACAATTCGATTCCTTTAATTTTAGGAAAACCCTTTCTAGCAACTGCCAGGACTAAAATTGATGTTGGTACAGGAGAACTCATTCTTCGTGTAGGTGACGAATCAATCAGTCTACAAGCTTTTGACTCGACCAAGACATCAAGTGATGAAGGTGAGAAAGTAAATTCAGTTGATAATCAAATTGTTCAACTTTCACCACAGGAAACACCACAAGGCTACAAACTTGAGCTGAATCATGGGCCCCAAGTCGTACAAGCTCATAACAGTGAATTGTTAGTGGAATCTGACCCAAGGCAAGAACCTGTGGTAAGTGAAGGTAAGGTTGAGGTAAGCTATGATTTACCAAACCCAGTAAATACAGAGTACCAAGCTCGGTTGCCATATCCCGATGCAATAAAGAAAGACCACACAGAGGAAGAATTCGGTGAACTCACACTTCGTGTAGACAACAAAACAATCACTCTTCAAGCTCTTGACTCAGCTAATAAAGGTACGAACGTTAATTCTATTGATAATCATTTGGTTCAACCTTCTTTACAAGAAGCATCACGAAATCACTTATCTGAGCTAGATCTTAGACCTACTGCCGACAAAGAAGAAACAGATAAGGAACAAAGCCTTAGGGTTGACAAACTAAAAGAGCAGGAAACACAAATCAGAGAGGAACAAGAGCCGCACGAAGTGAAACTGAAAGAGACCCCAGACAAGCTGATAGGAACAACAAATCACATCAAAATAGAGGATCAGGTATTGTTTAATTAGGAAGACCCTCGAATCACCAATTCAGACCTCAAGACAAACGAAGAAATCACTTTTGAGGTACTTAATGTCTTCCTATACGACACAGTCGAGGTAAGCAATCCTAAATTCGACACTTTTGAGGTAAACATTACTCGACTTAAACTATATATCCATAGCCGAAATGATCACATGAGAAAGGATTTTCATCTCCTCAAACCACCATGACCATACGAATGAGAGGTAAAGTCTAGCTTAAGACTATAAACGAGCGCTTCTCGGGAGGCAACCCGAGCACTAACCCTATTTTTACATTTTTTATCTTCTTTATTTTTTATTTTTATTTTTTTTATTCTTTTTCTCTTTTATTTTCCTTTTAGCACTTAACCATAAACTAACCAAAAAAGCAGATTTCTAGGTAACACGGCCCAACACACGGGCGTGCCCGTCGCCGTGTGGAAGCTAGGGGATGAACCATGGGCGTACCGGTAGCCGTGCACAAACAGAGAATAAACTTCTTTCTCCAACACGGGCTGCGATACCAGACCACGCCTATGCTAGCTACCTGTACGAGGTCACTGACTTGTCGGCCACGGGTTGAACACGCCCGTGCTTCATAACCGTGCAAAGTTACTAATTTACCAAGCACGGGATGAAAACACTCGTGTTACCTCACCGTGCCAACATACTGACTTATCGAACACGGGCGTGCCCATGTAAACACGACCGTGCCAAAAAACCCTGAGCGCACCCAAAATCCAGAAATCGCGAAAAGCACGGGCTATTTAAAACTTCACACGGTCGTGCTGATTGACCGTGCCCGAGCACCCTGAACGCGCCCAAAATTCAAAATCCCAAAACACGAGCTACATCTCTATTTAAACCTCATTCTCCTTTTTTCTAGTTGTCTTTCATTTTCCATTATTTATTTTTATTCTCATTCTTTTTTTCCCTTTATTTTATTTTATTCTCTTTATTATTTTCTTCTTATTCTTTATGATATTTAGATTTAGCTTAGGATTCAATAAAATTAGGACGACTACTTCGAGGATTCAATTTCAAACTGTTCGAGACGCTTCCCCTCGCTCACCTCCAATCCTATTCGGTTTCTTTAACTTCATCCAAAATTCAGGAAGTTTCACTTATCTCCCAATCTCATGATTTTTATGATTATTTTGCTATTATCCATCTTTGTACATTGAGGGCAATGTACATCTTAAGTGTGGGGGGGAGGGGGTTAACTATAGTATTATTTGAAAATCCCTGAATTATGCCTTGTTCAAAAGTAAAGTCTCTCATATTATGATTAGAATGAAATTTCCTATGATTTATGATCTTTGTTGATATGTTTTGGAGTAAGTCATTGATAATTGTGCATTGATGATTAAATTTGAAGGATACTAGAGAATCAAGCATGGTAAGTCTATTTTTCAGAATTAAAATTTTTAGGTTGTCTACCTGAATCTGAATATTACTTTGAAGTTTGAAATTTACGAGGTTGACATCAAAATACCCATAATTTTTGTGAGATTTTGAGCCTTTTAGAGCATACATTCTTTCATGCTCACTTTCTATTATGAGTGTGCCAACATTGATTTGTTATTCTAGAACTTGCCTCGATTATACATGTTGAAACCACACCTTTGATTTGATATACAGAGATGATAAAGGCACCTAGGTTTTAACCCACTCACTCCACTAAAAAGCCTACCTCCATAATTAACCCCTAGTGAACCCCGTTTAAGCCTAACAACCCTTTTCATTGACTTACCTACTAACATTAACCCAAAACCCTTTGTATTTGTTATCACCGTTCTTTTTAACTACCCTTTTTGTCGAGATTTGATTTTGAGCAGTTACCTAACTATGTTCTCTATTTCAGTTGTTAAAGTTCGTTATTATTATTGATTTGTTAAAAAAAAAAACGAAGTATATTCATTATTAGTAAGCTTACATGTTTAAATATCAAATCTTGAAAAAAAAAGAGAAGAAGCTCGTATTATTAGTTTTCAATTGATGAAATTATTTAGGATTAGTTCATTTTTCTAGTTAGGTAATTTTTAAGGTCAGTCTCAATTCTAACCTTCTAATTCAGCCTTTATCCATACCTTTAACCTAAGCCCCATTACAACCCTGCTAAAGACCTTTTGATTTGTGTATCATCTCATTTTACAGTGATAGAGATTTGATTTTCATGCAAGCCTATGGGATTAACTTTTCATGTTCGACTTATTGAGTGCTTAATTTTGAACCTTAAACACTTTGAGTGATTTGAGTGAATCTTTAGTGAGGATGCCAACTCTTGTCAATTTTGAATCAGAGGTAACTAGTCAGGTAAAGGGAAAACGCCTATGTTTTCATGCTATAAATGTATGACTTTGATTGTTTGAATCTTTAGGACTCTTTGAGTTGAATTATCCATGTATGAATTATCTTTGAATTATGATAAAGCATGATTGATGAATTTTATGAATAAAGGAAGTTCGTTTTAATTATGAGTTGAGAATTTTGCTTGAGGACAAGCAAAAGCTTAAGTGTGGGGGTATTTGATAAACCTTAATTATAACATATTTTAATCCCACATTTAGCTTGTTTTTGGATGACTTATCCCCAATTTTTGTAAAAAGGTGCTTTAATCCTTTCTTTTTATGTTTTATACTCAGGAAAGCACCCAAGGATGAAAAGAACGAGAAACGGGCTTAAAACGGACCAAATTGGGCCAAGAGAGAAATCGACACGGCCTGACCCAAAGACCACACGGCTGTGCCTCATTAAAAGTCTGAACACGGGCTGGCCACGATTCACACGGGCGTGTGCCATGGCCGTGTTCCTGTCGCTGGAAAGAGCAATTTCATTCGGGAAAGGATACTTAGAGGTAAAGAAACACATTCCAAAGCCTATTCAAACACCCTATTAGGAATTCTATTTAAATTAGGATACTTAGGGTCCAAGTAAGGCATCACAAAGTCTATATAAACACCTTAGGGGGCAACTTGAAAGGAGAGTTCGGCAGAAGCCGAAAGAGCAAAAGCTAGGCCAAGGAGCCAAGCCGAGAAGATCAAAGTTAGGGAGTAACACGAGGATAGCCAGTTGATCCATCCCAAGAAGCCAGAATTATACTCAAGACGGCGAAATTCTCCTTCAATTCCCTCAGGGGGTTTTAGGGTTTTCTTATGTTTTGTTTTATCTTTTCTCTTGCGATGTTTTGTTTATTCATTATGAACTAACCCCTCAGATACCTGAAGGGGATGAAACCTAGATGGATTTTATTATTTGATTTTTAAGTTATATGATAAATTACTTAGTTTGTTCTTAATTATGTTGCTTAATCCAAATCTAATGTGCTTAGGTGGAGGAGGAATAGACCCTGCCTAAGAGAAGATCTAACATAATTAAGCGGAGTTGATCGGACGCCTAGAGATAGGGTTATGAGATTTTTCCAGATTAGGGTGGAACCTAAAATGGGAGTCCATTGATCGATTTACTGCTATCCTAGGGGGTTATTATAAGCGAACGAGAGTTCCACTAATTAACCTAGGGTTAGACATTATTCGCCTCGAGAGAGGGTTTAATATAGGTTAGGGAGTCTCACGGATCAAGCTAAGTAAAAGAAATCATATAATCTAAGGTTAGATACTAAGTGAAGTCTAGGTGGATTCTTCTCGAAGGTATCGTCAAAATCAACTGTGTTTTTCTTCAAAGTTATTTTCTAATTTGTCTTCTTGTCTTTGTGTCCTTAGTTTAGTTGTCGTCAATCTGGTTTAAAAGTAATATTCACTCTAACTTTAAGGCTAAATAATAAAAAGAAAGTGAGTATTAATACTTTTAGTTCCTTTGGGTTCGATAATCGGTCTTGCCTAAGCTATACTACTGTCCGATAGGTACACTTGCCTTAATATCACTGTCAGAGTTAGTCTCCAAGTTTGATAATTCTTTTATAAATATTTAAAGCTCTGATTTGCAGCGATCACATGCATTAATAAAATTCATGTTCATTGATCTTCTTTATTAACAAGTTATTCATATGCAAACATTTTGAGAATTTTATACTAAGTTTCAAAATATGCCAACATGAATCATAGTTTGTATGTATGTCATAGCCACAGATAACATTCTTTATTCAACATAATTTCTTATCAATCAAGCAAACAATCATAAGGCTTATTTATGATCTTCATATGTTGAACTTAGTACTTCCTCTCCACTGGTGTAGGTGATATAATCATCAAATCAATAGGTCTTTTATAAGGTTGTAATGGGGCTCGGTTAAAGGTAGGGATTTTAAGAGATGAGACATTTCAGTTTCAAAATCTTAACCTTTAACTTTGTCTTGGATTTCTTGAAATACAACCTTTTACTTTAAATTAACCTTTGGAACACCCCCAAACTTATTTTGAACTCAAGCTCATACATTTTTCCTTTTGGAGACTGAGCAAACTTTTCTTCGCTCTTCCTTCATCTCTCTCTCTCTCTTTTTTAAGCATGAGCACATACATTGTAACACCCCTTACCCATATTCGGCGCCGGAATAGGGTAAGAGGCATTACCGGACTTAACCACAAGCAAACATACAAAACCAAGATGAAATTTCCATCTAAATTTAAAACTTTTCACATACATTCATATCGCCCCTAAAATGAGCCTACGAGGCCCAAAACATACAATGGAAGTGGTTCAGGACTAAACCGAGAACTTTAGAAAATCATACAACACTTAGAAAATTTTTCATAGAAATAGGGCCACACGCCCGTGTGGTCCAAGGGACATGCCCGTGTGACCCTTGAACACGTCTGTAACAGTCCGATTTTGGGCCTAGCCGAAACAACAGTTTTGGGGCCACAAATCCGACAAGGAAAATCTTATTTTTATTATATTTTTATGGTCTATTATTTCAAGGAAAGATTTTGTAAAAATTTCGTTCAAAAATTTCGACTTTTGGGCACTCAATTTAGTCAAAAGGACTAAATTATAAATAGTGCAAAAGTTGAGTTCCACAGTTAGAAGTGTCTAATTTCTATGAAAGTTTAAATTGGAGGTCCTTAAATGGTAATTAGACCATTGGTTAAATTGTTGGACAAAAATGGACATGAGATAAGTGAAATAGGATGTTTTTAAGTTAGGGACATTTTGGTAATTTGGTAATTAAATGGACTAAAAGACAAAATAAAAGCCAAAAACCCTTGTCCATCTTCTTGCTTGGCTGAATTTAGCATGGGGGAAGCCATGGCTAGGGTTTTCAAGCTTTCAAGCTCAATAATAAGTGCACCTAAGCCCCGTTTTTATTGTTCTTTACATTTTTGAGATTCCCGTAACTCGGTTTAGCTATTTCTACCATTATTTTGAGCTAGGGTTTGTGTTTAAAAACTTACCCATGGACGACATGCATGTGCTTTGATGTCTAATGGTAGAATATGAATGCTCGGTGTGTAGTAAACGACTTTTACTAGGTGATTTTTGATGAAATCACATAAAAGGATTAATTTGTAAAAAGTTGAAAATGTATGAAAATTGTGAATGAATGCAAATTGTGGACTGCTAAAATTATGAAAATGGTTCGGCTATGCCTAAAATACAAGAAAATTGAATAAAAATCATTTTACGAGCCTAGGGGCAAAAGTGTAAATATGACAAAGTTTAGGGGAAAACATAATTTTTCCATAGTATGATTTTTGGGTCACAACGAATAATGTGACTAATAAGTATGCTAAATGTGATGTTATAGATAAAAAAATGGGGTTTGGACTTAGAACGGGGGAAAAACGAGTAACTAACGGTTAAGTCCCTTTTTGCCATTTTGGTATCGAGGTAAGTTCGTGTGTAAATAATACAATATTATATTATGTATTTAATATTTTTATATTGCATGAATTGTATATATATGTTTCTACGGATTCAATTGATGGTGATTTGGCGTAGAATCGAAGAATGAGAATCCTGGTTGAACCTTAGGAATAGAAAGGATACCCTTGTCATGACATTCGATGAAGAAGGTCCCGTATAAGACCATATCTGGGATATGGCCTCGGCATCGAATAATGATTCTGTATAAGACTACGTCTGGGACCTGGCTTCGGTATGAAATCGTGTAAGACCATGTCTGAGGCATGGCATCGACATACGATATCGTTTAAGACCATATCTGGGATATGGCGTCGACATCAATATGAGATCCCGTATAAGACCATATCTGGGATATGACATCGGCATTGGCATGTGATCCCATGTAAGACCATATCTGGGATATGGCATTGGCATCTTACTACGTGTATGACAATTTCTGAGTATCCTTAAATGTTCCAAGTGGTTCAACGGGATAAAGTATTAAATTTGATGTTAAAGATGGAAAAAGGGTTAAAGTTATGTGATGGAGTGATACAAGTACATATGCGAAACTCACGAGAAATGAGCTCGGTATGTGATTTCATATAAGACCATGTCAGGGACATGGCGTCGATATGATATTTCATGTAAGACCATATCGGGGATATGGTGTTGATATGGTACTATATGTATGAGATTTCCGAGTCTCTTTTAGCATTCCGAGTGGTTCAACGGGTACGTTAAAAACAAGAAAGTAAGTGACTATGTTACGAGAGGTACATGTATGTACATAGAACTCATGTGAAGTGAATTCGGTATATGATGAATTCTTGGGAAGAATGTACACTAATAAGTTATACTTGTGAAATATTGATATCCTTATGATTAATGATCTACTTTCATGATGAATGGATACATGATAAGATTTGATGATGATCATGTGTGAGGCTTTTAAGCCAAATTAAATTGAGAAATGAAATGTTCAAGTCTTTGTTGTTGATGAGGTTAAATTGGCCAATGAATGGCTTGTAAATATTTGATGATGACTAGCATGTTGGCATGGCTAACTATGGATATATTTTAGTTTTATGTGTGTGTAAATGAGAATTAATACAAAGAAAATGTGATAGAGTAAAATTAGCAATAAAACAGTTTGGACAACAGCAGTTGTATCACTTTGAAAATTCACCAAAAATGGTGGAAGTTGAATTAGAAGTTGAATGAGATATGAAATTAAATATTATTGAGTCTATTTTTGCATAAAAGAAATGATGTAAGCAAAAGAATTTCATATTATGAGATATTTGAATTTTTATAAAACAGGGTTAGAGTGATTTTGAAATCCCCTGTTCTAACTTGGGAAATTCATTAAATATTATACAAAAATAATCAAGTGATAAAATTTATATAATTGAATTTTTTAATGAGTTTATTTTCAATAGAAACAAACAGGAATTTCATTCGAGTTCTGTGCCACGAGAAAATAAATTTTTAGTGAAGAGGGGTCAGAACTGTAGGATAGCTAAACAGGGGAGACTTTAAAGAATAAACTGTACTGATTGGCCAAACCAAAAATTCTGGAAATTTTATAGTAAGAAGAGATGAGAGTCTATTTTTAGGGAAAAATTGCGGATCCTAATTTGCAATTCTTTAGCTCTGGATAAAAATAATTTACTGACTATAACTTGAGTAGACAGCTCAAGATGAACATAAATGAATTGTGAAATTTTATGCAATAATGATGGTATTATCTTGAGAGCTTATATTAAGGATTGTTAAAAGCATGGTAATCAATTTTTTATTATTTACATACGTACTTACTAAGCTTTGTAGTTTACTCCCTTTCCTTTCTCATATCTTATAGGGTTTTATGTTATCTCGAGTTGGAGATCGCCGGAGATGCTATCACATTATCAAGCTATCATGTTGGGTATAAGTGAATGCAAAACCCTTTGAGTTTATGGCATGTATAGGGACTTAGTCAATTATGTATGTGTCATTTGATTTGGCCAAATGTGTTGGTTCATAATGGTAATATGATTCATTTTGTATATAGCTATGGGATATGTCTCATATTAGTTAATGAGTTGTAATACCTATTTATATGTGTGTGATTACACTAAAGGTTTCATGTGATGTGGTTATATGTATTTGATATGGATGGATTGAAGTTGTATTTAAGTATGTGCAAATGAGAGTGACAAATAGTTTGGTAAATAACCATTTTCTTGGCCACACGGGCAGAGACACGACCGTGTGTCTCAGCCGTGTGGAGGACACGGCCCCGGGACATGGGCGTGTGCCCTGGGCATGTGAAGTCTGCATCTATTTTTCGAAATTTAATTCGCCACACGGCCTAAGCACATAGGCGTGTGACTTGGCCGTGTGACCCTATTTTGTTGATGACGTCATAAATAGAGAGTTACACGGGCTGAGGACATGGGCGTGTGTGACCAC
This sequence comes from Gossypium australe, assembly GCA_005393395.2. Taxonomy (NCBI): domain Eukaryota; kingdom Viridiplantae; phylum Streptophyta; class Magnoliopsida; order Malvales; family Malvaceae; genus Gossypium; species Gossypium australe. The sequence goes on from CM016619.1 coordinate 111,869,414, forward strand.
ACGGCCTACCCACACGGGCGTGTCCCAAGCCACACGGGTGTGTGACCCCTGTTTTGATGGAAAATTTTCTAAGTCTTCTTAAAGTTTCCTAAGTTCTCAGTTTAGTCCCGAACAGTTCCCAATGTATGTTTTGGGCCTCGTGGGCCCATATAAGGGGTGATTTGCATGTGAATGAAAAATTTTCAATTGAATGAGATTTTATAGCCCGATTTTGTATAAATGTTTTTGTTTAAGTCCGGTAATGCCTCATATCCTGTCCTGGCGTCGGACATGGATAAGGGGTGTTACAACGCTTGTGTTACAGGCTGTGTTCAAATTAGGGAGCTCTCTGACTTGTGCCACACGGCCATGCCACATGCCCGTGTGCCAGGCCGTGTGGTTGATTTAATTTTAATAATTTTTCATAAAATAGGTGCAAACTTCATACGGCCAAGACACACGTTCGTGTCCAAAGCTGTGTAGCACACACGACCGAAACACATGCCCGTGGGGCAGGCCGTGTGTCACACATGGCCTAGACACATGCCCGTGTGTCTACCGTGTGGACAAAAATAAGGCTATTTACCAAGCCATTTTGCCACCCTTACGTGCACCAACCCACACAACAACAAACAACACCAATCCAAGCATATACATACAGCCAAATCAGCCACAAACAAGAGATCAATACATCATTTACACATACTAACATCTATCATGTATAAACATCAATATCCTCTATTCCATTCATGCCAGTTTCATCTTCATGATAGGCATCATCACAAAAACATACCAATGACTAATAAAATTAATATTAGCCAACTACCAATGCCCATATACAAAATGAATCATTAACCATTACAATGCCAACACATTTAGGCCAAATCATTTATGACACACAACAAAATGACCAAGTCTCTATACATGCCATAACTCAAAATACTTTAATTCATTGGTACAAAATAATTGTTGTAGATAGTGTGTATGGATCTCCGACAAATCTCCAATGCCGAGCTGGCTTGGTTACACTATAAGATAAAGGAAAGGAAAGGAGTAAACTTTACAGCTTAGTAAGTTCACATGCAAATAATAAGCAACATTAAACAACTTTAAACATGAATATCATACAATTAGTATAACACAAGTTACATATTTGTCATCATATGTTCATAAACATAACTTAATCATTCTTAATCTTACCAAGTGTTCATCACATACCGAGCTCATTCTTATAAGTTTTTCGTACATACCTGTACCTGTACCAACTCGTAACATATCAAACTATTTCTCGTCTTTGACATACTCGTTGAACACTTGGAATACTATTCGGATACACAGAAAGTCTTGCACATAAGTGCCACATACGTAGCTAATGCTACCTCATATCTCATAACATATAGGGGCTCGCTCTCGAGCTAATCACGGGTGTAATAGCCCAAATTTCAACGATGTCAAAAATAGTGGTTCGAGACCACCAAATCCTACAAATGAACTCGTAGATTATATTATTTAATATTTACGAGCCAAATGTAGCTTTTAAAAGATTTTTGAAATAGTAAATTGTGTTTTATAAAGATTTATTTGGTCAAGAAATTGAGAAAAAGATTTATCGAGATCTCGGTGTTATAAATCGAGTCATAAATATTTTCATGAATATTTACAGAATGTCAATAAGGTAGTATTAAAATTTCGTTAGAAAATTTTGACGTTTGGGTGGTTAATTAAATAAAAAGGACTAAATTGAAAAAGGTGTAAAAGTTGCTAGAAGGATTAAATAGCTTAATATTTAAATGAGAAAGGACCTAAAGTGCAAATAAGCCCAAAGGAGATATTTTGGGTGGCAATAACTGAGAAAAATCAGGAAATGGGTGAAATAAGGGCAAAATTGGAAAATTGCCAAAAATAGCTAAATAAAAATGGGACCAAATTGGGATATCTAGAATTTTCTTCATTTCTCTTCATTTTCATCAGCTGAAAAACAACCATGGAAGAGGGTTCAAGCTGGTTTTCATACTCTAGCTTCATGTAAGTTTAATTCTTGCTTTCTCCTTGAAATATCTATGTTTTTGGACTTTTACAATTGGGTCCAACTTACTATGTTATTAGTTTTTGATTCTATGACTAATTTTTAATGTTTCTATGGATGAGTACTGAAAGCATATGATGAATAAATATAGAATTGAAGCTTTAATTTTGATAAATGATGATTTTATCAAGTAAAATTGATGGAAATTGGTTTTAGGACCTAATTGTAAAAGAGTTTGGAATTAAGGTTTAATGCTAAAGTTCTGATTTTCAAGGGTTAGTAAGTTAGTTTAAAATGATACAATAAGGTATTAATTAAGAAAATTTAGCCCAATTGAGGGGTTAATTGGACAAGGACTGAATTGTATGAACTGTGAAATTTGGGGCAAAATGGAAATCAACAGTTTGCACTAAAACAGTTTTGGACAGAAGCTGTAACAACCAATCTTTGCCTGGGCCCAATACAGACTAAAGACCCAATAAAAAAAGCCAATAAATAAAAAGTCCAGTCCATTTACAGAACAAGTCCATGGCCCAATTACAAAACCAAATACCAGGCCCAAATCAAAATAAATAATGAAAGCCAAGCCAAACAAATTCAAATCCCAACTAACTCCAGCCTAGAAACCCTAGCCTCTTTAGCCCAAAACATTTCAGCCAACAAAGAACCCTAGTCCCTAACGCAGCCGCTGCATGTCTGCCTCCTGACCTTCCCACTCCTACGCGCGCCTTTTCAGATCCGCGCGTCCCTCACACGCGCGTCGCCCCAGCTTCCCACGCGCGTCGCTCCAACTTCCCATGCGCGTCATTCCCCGTGCCCACGCCTCCTGATGGTTGAAGCTCCCAGGCGCCTCGGCCTCCATCCCCACCTTTCTCGCCCATGCCCTGCAGAAACAAAAACAACAAACAACAGGCAACAAAGCAGCAAAATATGGAGCGAAATAATAAAATAATAAAAGACGTTGAATATTTCGGCTATAAGACGATTGAAAATCGATGTAAAGAGGACCTTTTTTTCCTTTTTGGGGGAGGACGAACACTGGAAATCAAAAAAGCAAAAATCATCGAAGATCGACTTTCAATTTTTTTTACGCATCAGAGATCGAAAAGTTTAAAAGGTTGCTTTCGTTTTTAGTTTCTACACTGGTCTACTGTCATTTTCATTATTTTTTTTACTATTTTGAGTTTATACAAAATAAAAAAATATAAAAAAAGAAGAACAGAAAGGGAAGGAAAACTAACCTGAGTCGTCGGGTACATCGTCCGGGCCTCGTCTCCGTCGTCGAAACTGGACCGAAGGCAAAGGGGAGGGTGAGTTTCTTCTCTGGAGTTTGTTCGAGCTTCAAAAGGATCCGAAAAAGGGCCAAGAAACCGGATCTTGGGCATCATCGGCCACCAAAACCGTGGTGGCGCGATGGTGGAAGAGGAATCGGTCAATGCTGAAAAGAGAGAGAGAGAGAGAGAGCGTTTTTAGTTGTTTTTTTTAAAATAAGTCCACAAATGAAATTAGAAAAGAAAATTTTGGTTTTTAAAAGGAATATGAAACGGTGTCGTTTCGCGATAGGGACACCAGCGCCAAAACGGTGCCGTTTAAGGTGACCCGACCCAAATCCGACCCGTACCCAAAGGGGATGTAACATCCTGAATAGGGCCTATGCATTTTCAGTTTAATTGTATGAAATGACAAGTTTCAAGTACTATGAATAAATTTTTGATACTTTTGGAAACCTAGAAATGCATGAAAATGGAAATGAAAATGGAAATGAAAAGGGAGATAGAAATGAAAATGGAAATGGAAATGGAAATGGAAATGAACACTTTTGGAAACTTAGACATTTTTGGAAACCCAAACGTTTTTGGAAACTTAGACATTTTTGGAAACCTGAACATTTTTGGAAATGATCCAAAAATGGAAACTTGAACATTTTAGGAAACTTGGATATGTAAGAAAAATGGCAAGTTACAGAGCCGATCGAAAATTTTAGGAAACTTAGAAATGATGCTGAAATGTCAAATTTTAAAGTTTAAAATAGGAAATAAAGGCAAGAGGGCCTTAAAAGAAAAAGTTGGAGAAATTTGACACACAAACAGGCTTGGAAAAGTGGCCTGAAGATGTCACTTAGGGCCTATGGAAATGGCGCCATGTGCAAGAGCTGTTGGGCCTGGGTTCGAGTCACTTGGGAAGCAAATAATGAAGTTTTATTTTTGCTTCTAGACACACCAAGGTGGACGGCACAAGCATTCTAGAAATAGAGGTGTTTTATTTCCATAAATATTTGATTAATTAGGGGATAAATAAAGGAGTTTTATTCACATAAATATGTGAATAATAAGAGATAAATAAAGGAGTTTTATTCACATAAATATGTGAATAATAAGAGATAAATAAAGGAGTTTTATTCACATAAATATGTGAATAATAAGAGATAAATAAAGGAGTTTTATTCACATAAATATGTGAATAATAAGAGATAAATAAAGGAGTTTTATTCACATAAATATGTGAATAATAAGAGATAAATAAAGGAGTTTTATTCAAATAAATATGTGAATAATAAGAGATAAATAAAGGAGTTTTATTCACATAAATATGTGAATAATAAGAGAGAAATAAAGGAGTTTTATTCACATAAATATGTGAATAATAAGAGATAAATAAAGGAGTTTTATTCACATAAATATGTGAATAATAAGAGATAAATAAAGGATTATTTTCTAATGAGATAATTGAGGAGATAATTGATGGATTAAAGGCTTTTATCTTTTAAATAAAAGAGATAATATTATCAAAAAGAGGAGTGGTGGCCAAGTAAAGGACTCCTAGGCTGATAACTTTGGCTATAAAAGGAGGACAGGAGGGCTACTCATCAACATTTGCTCCCTCTTCCTCTCTGCCGAAATTCTCCCTAGGCAAAACCCCTCTCTGCTGAATTTTTATTAAGCAAAAATCCCTCTCTTTTTCTTCTATTTTCTTCTCCGTTCTACTGTTAAGCTGAATCTTTGTGGATTCTAAGAAAGAGGGCAATCATCCACAACATCAAAAGGGGATTTTTCGGGAAATCTAAGGATCTAAGGTAAGGATTATAAATATAAATATGTGGTTAAAGATTATGATTCACGTTTTCAAAGTTAGATCTAATCTAACACGAAGTTATAGGATTTCAACAGGCTTATAAAGGAATCCTCTTCAGATTTGGAATCCCATCATAAGGTAAGGGATATTCGGCCAAGGCATAATTTGTTTAAGTGTTTTCCATTATTTCAAAAACCGAAAACTGACATGGTTACATACCTAGTATTAGCCGATTTCAAGGAAGAGGAATTCTAGCAACTGTTGGGACTTGATTAAATCAATTCGGCAACTAGGTAAGTAATTCTACTTCTAGTAGGATTTGGTTTTAAGACCAAATAGGTTTATTTATATGTTTTAATTAATGGCCGAATATAGGAGTGAAAGATCTAGATCGGTAGATCGCTCTACGGGAATTCACGGAAACTATTAAGCGAAAAAGGTGTGTACTCTTACTAACTTTCAATAAATTGCATGGCAATCATTAGATATGTAAATATGTAACAGTGTGTGAATGTGGCTAAGCACCACAAATGTGGTAAGGAGTACCCAGGTACGTTTCCTACTTTGGATAGGATTGTGAATGTGATATATTTTGAACATGTGATTAGTAACATGAATGAAAATTTAGTATGTGAAATTTGTTATGAAATAATTGGGGCATTCGGGATATTTGTGGAGGAAGAAAGTGAAGGTGATGACTACGGTCTCACCAACGTAAAGTGGTGACTACGGTCACATAAAGTGAAAAGTGGTAACTTCGGTTACATCCAGTGAATACAGTGTCTAATGACACAACATAAGTGGGCGATGAGCACGTCGACTGCAGCGACTGCCTTCGATGGTGTGTAGCGGATGGAGGGTCGACTTAGTAGTCCCCGCGGTGTACAGGTTGGTACGGGTGGTGTGTAGCGGATGGACAAATAGGTTTGGGTTTGGGTTGCATCATCCTTTATTTTTGTATGAACATGATATTGATATGACTTGTATGCCTGATTTGTTGGAAATTAGTACTATGTACACATTGAGTCTGTTGACTCACCCCGTTGGGGAATTATTTTTCAGGTGATGAGCAGTAATGGACCGGGTCGGCAGGAGCTAAAGGTGGCCATGCATCGCTTGAAGAAATTATTTGGAATTTGGACTTTATGAAATTTTAGTACTTTATTTTGGGTTTGAATGATGTAATAAGGCCATAAGGCCCAGTTGGATTTTCTTTATTCCTGTTTATTTTTATTTGAATATGATACAAATTATGTTTGATTAAAGATAAGTAAATTTATTTCTTTTAAAATAATAAACCCAAAAATTATTTTGTCACCTTATTTAAGTTGGATTTCCAGAATTTATTAAATAGGTTTCAAATTAAGCCCAACCCAAAACAATTTTTTTTAAAATTACACAAATTTTCTCTAAGTCATTTAGAACATTGAAAACCGATTTATTTAAGGAACATACCAGATCCGGTTCAAGCTCGTGGGCCGGGTGTGGGTGTTTCAGGGGATCCGCGCGTTTTCGCAATTAATGGAGAATTTGCGCGTTTGGTCCCTCCGTTCTTTGGTTCTGTCGCGATGTAGTCCAATCGAAGCACGACTTTTTAGTTGACGGGACTATTTACTGATTTGGTCCTTAATAATTTACGCGCATTGCCTTTTAATCCTTCTAGATTGCGTGTTCGATTTATCGTCTTTTAGCCCTCTAATTTCATTCTGGCTCTCAATATAGTCCTTAAATTTTCTAGTTTATTATCTATTTATTGATTTCTTTTGTAACAACCCAAACCCGGCCCAAACACTATGGCCGAATCTAGTCTGTTACAAGGAAAATATTTTGAAAAATTCGTTTTTCTAAATCAATTTAAGTTGTTGAAAACCTTTTGTTTGAATGTCTTGTAAAAACTTTACTTAGTTTTTATTAGAAAATTTATTTAAGCCAAGTTGATATAAAATTCCAAATGTGCCCGATGGCACGTTAAAAACAATTTTCGTTTTAACTTGGAAAACATGTGATTTAAATTCAATAATAGTAGATAATTAAAACAAATATTCCAGCATAAAATAAAATAAAAATAAAAATGCTAGGAGGCCTTATTGCATCCGAAATAAAATTTAAATCAACAATCCAAAAATAAATAAATTGAAATTCAGAGTCTGTTAAAATTTAAATCCCACTGCATGGCCACCTCGAGTCAACCCGGCTCCACTTCCGCGATCTACGTGTTACCTGAAAAATATAAAGGAGAAGGTGAGTCACCAAGACTCAGTATGTAACCCTTCCCCCGTTTTAAAAACATTTTTCATACACAACATATAACAATTAATATGCAAAATATCATGTGTCCCAACCTAGCCAGCCATACGCCACTGTCTACCCCGTTGTGGTACCAAACCACTGGTGGTGCCAAACCACTGGTGACATATAGTCACGATGTGTTACCAAAACACTGGTGTCCGTAGACACGAATCGATTGATGGGGCCAACCCATCGTGTGATACCAAATCACTGGCAGACGATCCCATATCTCAAGTGGGGCCAACCCACGGTGGTGTTAACCACAGGGACAAGTCGCTATGAGGTGCCAAACCTCTGGAGGTACCAAACCTCTGGTGACCGTAGTCACAGTGTGTTACCAAAACACTGGAGCCCATCGGCACGAATAATCCTGCCCCCTCCACTCATTTAACCCACAATAGTCAAATAGTCATGAATAGATCTCATACATTTATCACATGTAACATATAAACCATGCTTCCCAAAAGCATAATAATCTCGTATTAACAGAGACTTACCGGGATCCTCGCTTGTACCATTGAGGTACTAAATCCGTGTCTATATCAAGCAGATTTACAGGCAACATATATTTAACACAAACATTAACTGCTATAAGTGTGTATGTACACACCTGATATTGATGATAGTCCTAAGTCCCGAAAAGAGGAGTCGGCCTCCCTAGATCTCTCTGCACCTATATTCGGCCAACCTTAGAATTAGCACTATGGCCTATTCGGCCAACCCAAATAATTAAAAGGGGTTCCTTATGATCCCGAAATCTCACCTTTGCTTTTGCTACTAACCACGGCACTCAATTCCCGAATCTGCTGTGTCAACTACCATCGGTTAGTACTAATACTCATAACCAAAGCTTTCGGCTTTTGAATACAACATAGGCCTTACCCACACTTACCAATTTCGGTTGACAGAGAATGACGGCTTAGATCGAACACCTTAGAATCCCGGCACCTAAACAAAATCGTTCCAACATTGCTTAGCCACCAAACAAATTTCGGCTTTTCTCTTATAACCAAGTCGACATAGGAAAATAATAGTGTGGGAGAGTTTCGGCATACTTACCCCTCACTCTGATATTCAGCCAAGACTTCACGGATTAGGAAGGAAGAAATTTCGGCACTTCAAATGGTGTATTCGGCCAATGGTGAGTTTACTGGAAAGAACAGAAGTTTCGGCTAGGAGTCTTGAAAAAAGGAAGGGATGAAATTCGGCTAATGTGAAAGAGAAAAATAATGGAAGAGGTGATCAGGATTTCGGCTAAGGGTTTAAGAAAATAAAGAAAAATTAGAAGGAAATAGGGTTAGGTTTTTCGGCTAAGCAGAGATGGAAAAGAAAAATAAGGTGGTGGATGGTGGTATTTATAAGCATTCGGCACCCTCCCCCCTTAGCTTGCCGTCCACACTACTCCACCAGGGAGTTCAAATTTCGTCCATCTACCCCAATTGCTCCTGACCATTCATTTAATTTAATTCAAATAATTTGAATTAATCCCTATTAATAAATAATAATCTCTTAATAATCCATATAATATCCTCATTTATCTCCCATTATCCTTGATTATCTTCTTATTATCACTATAATTAAACAAATAAAGAAAATCCAATAAAACTCTCATATTATCCTATTATCTAAATGATAATTAAAAGAGATTTAAGAGAGAAAAACTCTCTCTCTTAATGCCGTCCATAACAAGGTGCAAAAAGGGATTTTCGTGACTCGAACCAAGGCTCTCCCTTGCTCACAGTGGCGTCATATGTAGCTCCCAAGTGGCCCTCCCTTTGCCACTTATTCTAGGCTTATTTTTATGCTAGAAATCCCTTATTTATTCTTATAACCCCCTCCTGCTAAGGCTCCCTGCCTTTAAAGTTAACAACAGAAATTTTCTACCGAACCATGCCAACTCAAAGCCTTAATTAAGCTCTATTATTCCATAAATAATATCACAACAGTTCATACATAATAAAAATAATTAAATTCCAAATAGCCCCATTTTTAGGATGTTACATCTTTAATTGTTCTTCTAAATAATTTTCAGTATAAAATATTTTAAATTTGTTTTAGCTATATTTTATTCTATTTACATGTTATTTTCACTAATTCTATATATGCACACTTTTTATATATGTATGTTATTTGTATTAAACTATTTTATGTATATATTTTATATATAAATATATCTGTTGTGTGTATAGTTTACCTTTTCAAAGTCATATTTACTTATCCTATCCATGTTTATATATATATTTTTTGTACATTATATTATATTAAGTTTCCTTTATTTATTTACGTATATTACTCAAATCGATACGTGTTATATGCTTATTGTTTTTCTTATATCCCATATTTGAGTTTAATTTGTTCTCACTTCGCTATATTTGTAGCTTTCATTATTTCTTTATTTAAAAGCGTTGGTATTCTTGGAATAAGAGTTGTGAGATCATCGATTCTATATTGAATTGTGTGTTATTATTCTTGCCGGTCATTTATTGTATTTGCATATTTTTCTTTCATATTATATTTCTGTTTTTCTCATGATACAATAAAACGCATTTTGAACCAATTGTAAGATCGCATATTCGAAAAATAAGGCAATATTTGTGTGTTTAGAAGTACGGGAAATTACATCCTAACGTGCTGGGTGTTGATTCTTCCTGCAACTAAATAACCAAATACCCTTTTCATATATTTGAAAATCAAAGATGATCTCGGTGTCAGAGCATAAATGCGTCATATCCTAACGTGCTGGGTACGATACTCTTATTCCTTCAAAACGAGATAATCTTGAGATACAATCCCAAGTGGACGAATTCTATTCAATTAAATTTTTTACCCTAAATGTTTTCAAGTTTTCAACATTAGGACAACATCAATCAATTTGGTACCAACTTTGGGCGTTGCAAGGGTGCTAACCCTTCCTTGCACGTAACCGACTCCCGAACCCGTTTTCTCAGATTTCGTAGACCGAAATTATTATTTTAATAAATAAAAATTTTTTATTAAAATAATCCATCTCAAGGTGATTCGATCACACCTCGAATAAAAGATCGGTGGCGACTTCCTATTTTTAAAAGTCGATTCCCGTTTTTTTTCAAAAATGGTTGCGACAGCTTGGCGACTCCACTGGGGATTTCGAGAGTCAGGCCACAAATTGATTGATTTTTGTCCTTTTGATTGAAAACTTGAAAAATTGTTTTTTAAAAATAAAAAAAATCATGTTTTTCCTAAAGCATTTGTTTGTGCTATAACTGCAATAATGTCGAGTCTCATAATACTTGCATTTGCATTACGTCACACCTTTAAGTGGGAGTGAGAAACTAAGCTTTTGTGAGGTTTTCACCTCCGCATGGGCTAGTGGACTGCTTCCGGGACACATCTGTACCTATGTGCTTTGTGAGGTTTTCACCTCCGCATGGCCATAGGGAAATGTGTTCCCCTGAATTGAACTCGATCCATATGAGCCTATAATGGGTGAGGATTGAGGAATCTGCTGATTCAGGTACCCTTCTTTAGAATCGAACCCCATATACAGACCTAGGAGCCTACCCTAAGTAGAATTGTACCAAACCCTAACGGTCACCTGGATAGGTGTTCTGTGTTTGTTTTGTCTCTTGCACTAATGTGTTTTTTGTTGTGATTATTTATGTCCACTGGGCTAACGTGTTTTCCTCTGTCTTGATTGCATTGCATTATCATAGAAGAGAGGTGTCGATTAATATTCGATTGCTAAATAGAGGAGTTTGTCATGAGAAAATGAATTTCTTGATAAAGTGGATTATAGTACGGTCGCTCAAATATAGTCCAAGTAAACAACGAGAGAAGACGTGTAGTCCACGGAAGAATTCAAGACCTTGCCCGACGATTCAAACCAACAAGGATTATTCAAGATTCGTCATGTCTCGACTTTCTTAAAGAAACTTATGGACACCGCGGAGGATAAGCGAGTGAAGAAGTACAGCCTGAACCAAGCGACAAGGAGCTAGAAGAGGCATCTATAAAGAAAGTTCACGGGGCATGATCATAACATCTGATATGACGAAAAAGAATGGTGTTTGCACTTGGATTATGAGGACAAAACCGTATATGCAATCCATTTTATGTAAAGAGCTTCATTTTCTAGAAAAGTTCTTCTAATGGAATTGAATTCATAATCAGTGCCTCTCTTTTTGCATTCATTCCATGTATTTGCATTGCATTGTATCATTAGAAAGGAGGTGTCGATTCATATTCAATTGCTGAATAGAAGAGTTTGTCATAAGGAAATGTGTTACTTGATGGAGTGGATTATAATACAGTCATCCGAGCATAGTCTAGGTAACAATGAGAGAAGGCCTTGCCTGAAGATCCAAAGCCTACAAGGATTGTTCGAGGGTCATCGGAGGATTACGAGGATCGCGGAGGATAAGTGAATGACGAAGCACGACCTGGACCAAGAAACAAAGAGCTAGAAGAGACGTTTATTGAGAAAGTTCAAGGGACATGACCATAAACATTCGAATACGAAAAAGAGGATTTATCTGAAGATTCAAGCCGACAAGGATTGTTCAGGGGTCATCAGAGGATTACGAGGATCGCGGAGGATAAGCAAATGACGAGGTACGACCTGGATCAAGCGACAAGGAGTCAGAAGAGACGTCTATTGAGAAAGTTCATGGGACTCAATCACAACCTCCAGACACGAAAGAAAGGATTGGTGTTTTCACCTGGACTATGAGGACATAGCCGTATATGCAATCCATTTTAATGTAAAGAAACGTATCTTCTAGAAAAGTTCTTCTAATGGAATTGAATTCATGATCAACGCCTCTCTTTCTTTTTGCATTCATTCCATGCATTTGCATTGCATTTCATGAATGTGCATTACATTACATCACATCATATGCATCTAAAGCCATCGAAAGAGCCTAATAAGTCGAATTTATATCAGAAGAAAAGAGAGGAAGAGAAAGAGAAATCTGGAAACATTAGCAACCCTTGAGACTCACTACTCGGATAGGAAGGAAATTACCCTTAAGACTGACTGTCAGCCAATAATTAGCTTCTTTGATAAGGCAGTAAATAATAAACCGTCTAGGGTGAGAGGAACTAATTTCACAGATTACGTAACAAGCATAGGAGTAAATGCGGTCTTTGAGCACATAAAAAGGGTCCTCTAATTCAACTGCGGACTCACTGTCGAGACTTGCCAATCTGTTATAGGAATGCCCGGCAGACCAATGGACAACAACTACATGAGGCAATTTGGAGAAGGCAGTAGGAGAGTTCGCCAAACCATCAGCAATCAACGAAGCCCAAATTACAGGCCAGGACCATATAGAAGGGGGAGAATGCCATCGCCAACAGGAAGGCCCGTCCCAGCAAATGTTGGAATCTCTAGTGCTGAAGCTTTGTTCCATGATCACACTATCCACGCAAGAAGAACGGGCCCCATCCCGTTACCTGGATCAAGAACGGTTAGCAATGACGAATTTAATCGTCGGCAACAAGAAATGCTCAGCTACAGGCACGATATGCTGGTTAACGCAGTGGAATACCTCACCTCGTTTTCAGCTAGCTGTACAATTTGGTTGGAAAACTTTGATAACCTTGACAGCAGGAGGTGGTTTCCAGAAGAACATGCTGTTCGAAAAGATTTCATGCTATGGGCACAAAATAGAATTGAAACAAGCATTGAGGACCTTATTTATGTCAGTCAACAAATGGGGTGGGCCTTTTCTAACAATCAAGACGGAGGGCCATACCAAAACTACACACTGAGGCAAACTTTTGAGAACAGGCAGATCCATGAGTCATGGAGGTCCGTCACACTGAAAGAAGCAGAAAGGAGTCGCGACAGGCAACTACAGAGAAGGATAGAAGCTATCGTCATTACAAATAATAGTAGCACTGAAGATAGCTCAGGATCGGAAGAAGAGTGGGGTCAGGATGGAGCACAACGACCCCATTCAAACAGAAATGATTAAAGAGTGGGTTGTTGAAGACTCACCAGGGAGAGATAGTTTGCGAAGCATGTTTGAAAGGGGTCCTCAAAACGTCAGTATAAATTTTATTGACAAAAGTGGTGATGCAAGTAAAAAAGTTTCAATGATACGCCCTTGTCTCCCTGGATTCATTTTGAACAATTGGACTGCTATGGATCTTATTGTAGTTTCTAAGTCCTCTCCAGAGTAATGCTCAGTGTTAACTCTTTTTGTGTGCCCCTAAGTAATAGTGGGATCCTTTTGTAAGTGCTTATGTTTGCTCTTTATCATTTAAATGAACATTAATGAAGATGCATTTTGGCATAGTCCTTTCATTTTCGTTAACTTCATAATTGCTCCATCTTCTCATGACCTATCCTTATAGGTACCTCATATCATGCCATAACGTTGCGTTTGTTATCATGCCATAACATTACGTTTGTTTGGTTCCAATACTTTGGGCTCCCCTATAGTTTTCTTTTCCATTCACCTTTCAGGTGCTCAGATATCAGCGACGTGAACAATCCCGTTACAAGTCCTAAAATCGATTTTGAGAAAGCTGTTTGTTTAGGAGAATGCAAAGCTGAGGAAAATGCTGAAAATTATGTCTCATCCCCTGACTTACTAAGAATGGTAGAATAAGAAGATAAACAGATTCCGCCCTATCAAGAATCCGTTGAGACAGTAAATTTGGGAAGTGAAGGAAAGAGGCAAGAAGTGAAGATTGGGACCTCCATTTCAGAGAATACCAGACGTGACCTGATCGCCTTGCTTCATGAGTACAAAGATGTATTTGCATGGTCGTATCAGGACATGCCAGGTTTGAACGAGGATGTAGCGGTCCATAGACTCCCACTGAAACCAGACTGCAAACCTATTCAACAGAAGTTAAGAAGAATGATGCCTGAAATGCTTTTAAGGATAAAAGAAGAAGTCAAGAAACAATTTGATGCTGGCTTTCTACAAGTCTCTAAATATCCAGAATGGGTAGCTAATATAGTCCCAGTACCGAAGAAAGACGGCAAGGTGCGAATGTGCGTAGATTATCGCGATCTGAATCGAGCAAGTCCTAAAGATAATTTTCCCTTACCACACATCGATACGTTGGTGGATAACACGACAAAACACTCATTATTCTCCTGCACGGATGGATTTTCGGGATATAATCAAATAAATATGGCCCCCGAGGAATGGAGAAAACTACATTCGTGACGATGTGGGAAACATTCTGCTACAAGGTGATGCCATTTGGATTAAGGAATGCCGGGGCAACATATCAGAGAGCTATGGTGACATTGTTCCATGACATGATGCATAAAGAAATAGAAGTCTATGTCGATGATATGATCGCTAAATCTCGGGGGGAAAGAGAGCATGGTGGGAACCTCAGGAAATTGTTTGAAAGACTGAGGAAATTTTGGCTGAAGCTTAATCCAAATAAATGTACGTTTGGGGCTACCTCGGGAAATTACTAGGCTTCATCATCAGTGAGAGAGGTATTGAAGTTGATCCAGATAAGATAAAAGCCATACAAGAACAATCGCCTCCGCGCACACAAAAGGAAGTCAGGGGATTTTTAGGGAGGTTGAACTACATCGCTCGATTCATTGCTCAGCTTACCAACCAATGTGACCCAATTTTTTGACTCCTTTGAAAACGCAATCCTGGAGAATGGAACGAAGAGTGTCAAAGGGCTTTTGACAAGATAAAACAGTATTTGTCTAACCCCCCGGTGCTAGTATCGCCAACTCCTGGGGAACCGTTAATATTGTATCTGACTGTGTTTGAAAACTCGATGGGTTGCGTACTGGGGCAACATCATGAGTCAGGAAAAAGAAAGGTCGATTTACTACCTCAGCAAGAAGTTCACAGAGTATGAAACAAAGCACCCCTCAATTGAAAAATTTTGTTGTGCTTTGGTCTGGGTAGTTCGAAGGCTCAGACAATATATGTTGTGTCATACGTCGTGGTTAATTTCAAAACTGGATCCAATAAAGTACATGATGGAATCACCTGCACTCTCAAGAAGAATGGCACGATGGCAGATCCTACTATCGGAGTACGACGTCGTATATGTGAGTCAAAATCGATAAAGGGGAGCACAATAGCTGACTTCTTAAGAACTCGAACAACAGAGGAATACGAGCCATTGAGGTTTGATTTCCCAGACGAAGACTTGATGTGCATTACAGAAAAAGAGTGTGAGTCGTCAAAAGAGAATCATGGAAGATGAGCTTTGATGGTGCATCAAGTGCATTGGGGCATGGGATTGGAGCAGTCTTAGTGTCACCAGAAGGGAATCATTATCCATTCACTGCCAGATTAAATTTCTTCTATACCAACAACATAGTGGAATACGAGGCTTGCATCATGGGACTTCGCGCAGCTATTGAACGAGGCATCAAAATCTTAAAGGTATCCGGGGACTCGGCATTGGTGATTTACCAAATCCGTGGAGATTGGGAAGTGAAAGACTCGAAGTTGGTCAAATATCGCGATCTTGTTGCAGAACTGGTCAAAGCATTCGAAGAAGTGACTTTTAATTACTTCCCACGAGAAGAAAACCAATTGGCTGATGCCCTGGCCACCTTGGCTTCGATGTTCAAAGCAAACCGAGAAATAGAAATAATGCCTCTCCAGATGAGCATATATGAGGCCCTCGCGCATTGTTTTAGCATTGAAAAAGAGGCAGATGGACAGCCATGGTTCCATGATATCTTAGAATATGTCAAGAATCAAAGATATCCCAAGCAAGCAAATGAGAACGACAAAAGAACAATCAGAAGAATGGCAGCGGGATTTGTTCTTGATGGGGACATCCTATACAAAAGGGGAAAAGATCAAGTGCTCCTGAGATGCGTGGATACTGTTGAAGCCAAAAAGATACTTGAAGATGTCCATGAAGGAATTTGCGGAACGTATGCTAACGGTTTCACTATGGCTAGGCAGGTTATGAGGCTCGATTATTACTGGCTGACAATGGAAAGCGACTGCATTAGTTACGCGCGAAAGTGCCACAAATGTCAAGTTTACGGCGATAAAATTCATGCAGCACCTTCGCCCCTTCACGTCATGACTTCTCCGTGGCCTTTTTCTATGTGGGGCATGGATGTTATAAGGCCAATTTCCCCAAAGGCTTCTAATGGACATCGATTCATTTTTGTGGTCATAGATTACTTCACAAAATGGGTAGAAGCCGCTTCGTTTGCTAATGTGACAAAGGCCGCAGTTTGCAAGTTCTTAAAAAAGAAGATCATATGTCGATACAGTTTGCCTGAGAGAATCATCTCAGATAAGCCTTGAATCTGAACAACAAGATGATGAAGGAAGTGTGTGAGCAATTTCAAATAAAGCATCATAATTCCTCGCCCTATCGCCCAAAAATGAATGGAGCAGTAGAAGCGGCTAACAAAAATATCAAGAAGATTATTGGGAAAATGACCGAGACATATAAAGATTGGCATGAGAAGTTACCATTTGCTCTATATGCATATCGCACATGTGTGCGAACCTCTACGGGGGCAACTCTTTTCTCTCTGGTCTATGGAATGGAAGTTGTGCTGCCCATTGAAGTTGAGATCCCCTCTTTGTGAGTCTTAATGGAGTCAAAACTAGGAATCAGAATGGGTTCAAGCTCGATACGACCAGCTAAATCTTATCGAGGAAAAATGCTTGAAGGCAATTTGTCATGGACAAATGTACCAAAAGAGAATGATCAACGCCCATGACAAGAAGGTGCGGCCAAGAAAATTTCGCAAAGGAGAACTCGTACTGTGAAAGATTCTCCCAATACAAAAGGACTTCCGAGGAAAATGGGCACCGAATTGGGAAGGACCATACATCGTAAAGAGAGCTTTCTCAGGTGGAGCTTTGATTCTCACTGAGATGGATGGGAAGGAGTTACCAAATCCAGTGAACTCGGATGCTGTGAAGAAATATTATGCATAAAAAAAAGGGAAGAACAAGGAAAAGAGATCAAGATGAAAACCCAAAAATGGCGTCTTGATAAAAAAAAATTCAGGATGAAAACCCGAAAAGGGCGTCTTGATAAACAAAAAAATTGGGATGAAAACCTGAAAGGGCATCCTAATGAAGGGGATTTGGACATAAAGAGCAAGGGCGATTTGAACAGGGAGTCAAATGGCGAGATATTAATATTTGAAGCGGACTCGGAAGCTCAAAATCTTCTACACAAGAAGCTTTGCTCGAAAAGATCCAGGATGAAGAAACGTGGAAAAGTTCATGCGTTAGATATCCAGAGCATTTGCGACAATTGAATCTACTTTCCTTCTATAACATTTCCTTTATTGAATTGTTCCTTATCAACTTTCTTTGCTTGTCACTCTTGAAATAAATATGGGTGTGAGGTACCCCTTTCTTACCTACTTTGTCGTTTTCATGCATCTCATGTTTGGTTCAGTTAAATCATAAATAGTGAAATGACATACTCTAGAATAAAGGAATGTTGAGCATTACCTGGATGAAGATTTGGCAAGTACAAGAGCCTCAAAGCAAGGACAAAGTCAACAAGAGACAAAAAAAAAAAGAAAAAGAAAAAAAGGGGATGATATACGAGAAACGCAGATCGCCCGTAAAAACTTGAGGACGGATACAAAACCTGAAAGGAGTCAAGAATCGAAGCAATGAATATAGGTCATCATGAAAGTCGTGATGAAAAGAGACGCATGGCATAATCATGTAGGCATAAAAGCATTTAAGACAAACACATGCATATCATGATAACATCACTCATGATACATACAGGTACACCAGTAGAACATGAAGTTTTGACGATAGCTGTACCGAACCAAGGAAAAGAGAACATCCGAGTTCCACCAGATGATTGTTTTTAATGCTTGTTTTTCAAAACATCAACTCACAATACGAGAGGTGAGTTAAGCTTCAGGTTACACCTTGAAGTGTTTTTAAGTTTTTATTTTTATTTTTAATCTCAACTCATAATATGAGAGGTGAGTTGAGCCTCAGGTCACGCCCTGAGGTGTTTCTTTCAATTTCTGTTCAACTCATAATATGAGAGATGAGTTGAGCCTCAGGTCATACCCTGAGGTGTTTCTGTCAATTTCTGTTCAAATATCAACTCATAATACGAGAGGTGAGTTGAGCCCCAGGTTGCACGCTGAGGTATTTTTAATTTCTGATTTTCAATTTCTGTTTGCAACTCCTCGGGTCGCACGCCGAGGTATTTTTAATTTCTATTTTTCAATTTCCGTCCGCAACTCCTCAGGTCGCACGCTGAGGTATTTTCAATTTCTGTTCGCAACTCCTCAGGTCGCACGCTGAGGTATTTTTACTTTCTGTTTCTCAATTTCCGTTCGTAACTCCTTAGGTCGCACGCTGAGGTATTTTTAATTTCTGTTTTTCAATTTCTGTTAAAATCAACTCATAATGCGAGAAGTGAGTTGGGCCTCAGGTAGCACACTGAGGCATTTTTAATTTCTGTTTTTCAGTTTCTGTTTGCAAAAATCAACTCCTCAGGTCGCACGATGAGGTATTTTTAATTTCTATTTTTCAATTTCTATTTGCAAAAATCAACTCCTAAGGTCGCACACTGAGGTATTTTTAATTTCTGTTTTTCAATTTCTGTTAAAATCAACTCATTATGCGAGAAGTGAGTTGGGCCTCAGGTCACACACTGAGGCATTTTTAATTTCTGTTTTTCAGTTTCTGTTTGCAAAAATCAACTCCTCAGGTCGCACGCTGAGGTATTTTTAATTTCTATTTTTCAATTTCTATTTGCAAAAATCAACTCCTCAGGTCGCACGCTGAGGTATTTTCAATTTCTGTTTTTCAGTTTCTGTTTGCAAAAATCAACTCCTCAGGTCGCACGCTGAGGTATTTTTAATTTCTATTTTTCAATTTCTATTTGCAAAAATCAACTCCTCAGGTCGCACGCTTTCAATTTCTGTTTTTCAATTTCTGTTTGCAAAAATCAACTCCTCAGGTCGCACGCTGAGGTATTTTTCAATTTTTGTTTTTCAATTTCTGTTTGCAAAAATCAACTCCTCAGGTCGCACGCTGAGGTATTTTCAATTTTTGTTTTTCAATTTCTATTTGCAAAAATCAACTCCTCAGGTCGCACGCTGAGGTATTTTCAATTTCTATTTTTCAATTTCTGTTTGCAAAAAAATCAACTCCTCAGGTCGCACGCTGAGGTATTTTCAAATTCTGTTTTTCAAATTCTGTTTTTCAAAATCTTGTTTTTCAATTTTTCTAGTTTTTCAAATTCTGTTTTTCAAATTCTTATTAAAATCAACTCATAATGTGAGAAGTGAGTTGGGCCTCGGGTTACGCACGCTGAGGTATTCCTAATTTCTGTTTTTCAATTTCTGTTAAAATCAACTCATAAGGCGAAAAGTGAGTTGAGCCTCAGGTCGCACGCTGAGGTATTTTCAATTTCTGTTTTTCAACTTCTGTTCGCAGAATCAACTCCTCGGGTCGCACGCTGAGGTATTTTTAATTCCTGTTTTTCAATTTCTACTAAAATCAACTCATAATACGAGAGGTGAGTTGAGCCTCAGGTCACACCCTAAGGTATTTTTCAATCTCTGTTTTTCAATTTCTATTTTTCAATTTCTGTTCAAATGTCAACTCATAATACGGGAGGTCACATGCCAAGGAAGCAGTTTGAAAAGTTCAGATTTCATTGAAGTCCTAGTGGAGTAATTAGCAGATCGAAGCTCTAAATCTCTTCGTGTCCTGAAGTCATATTGGGGCAAGTTGAAAAAACAAACAAGATTGAGGAAAAGCGAATTGAGGCTACGGGTCATGTCACTCGGAAGCAGCGGTGGAGTGGATCAAAGCAACAGGTTACAGTAGAGTTCAAAGATGTTTGAGGAAGACGAAGACCAATAAGTCAAGGCTTGGCCAACTGGGCAAGATTGGTTCTTCTATTGTCTTTGCTCTATTCTTGTTACACGACAATGAGCAAAGAGGGGCAGCTGTAACAACCAATCTTTGCCCGGGCCCAATACAGACTAAAGACCCAATCAAAAAAACCAATAAATAAAAAGTCCAGTCCATTTACAGAACAAGTCCAAGGCCCAATTACAAAACCAAATACCAGGCCCAAATCAAAATAAATAATGAAAGCCAAGCCAAACAAATTCAAATCCAAACCAACTCCAGCCTAGAAACCCTAGCCTCTTTAGCCCGAAACATTTCAGCCAACAAAGAACCCTAGTCCTTAACACAGCCGCCGCATGTCTGCCTCCTGACCTTCCCACTCCTACGCGCGCCTTTCAGATCCGCGCGTCCCTCACACGCGCGTCGCCCCAGCTTCCCACGCGCGTCGTTCCCCGTGCCCACGCCTCCTGATGGTTGAAGCTCCTAGGCGCCTCGGCCTCCATCCCCACCTTCCTCGCCCATGCCCTGCAGAAACAAAAACAACAAACAACAGGCAACAAAGCAGCAAAATATGGGGCGAAATAATAAAATAATAAAAGACGTATCTTTCGGCTATAAGACGATTGAAAATCGATGTAAAGAGGACCTTTTTTTACCTTTTTGGGGGAGGACGAACACTGAAAATCAAAAAAGCAAAAATCATCGAAGATCGACTTTCAATTTTTTTTACGCATCAGAGATTGAAAAGTTTAAAAGGTTGCTTTCGTTTTTAGTTTCTACACTGGTCTACTGTCGTTTTCATTATTATTTTTTTTACTATTTCGAGTTTATACAAAATAAAAAATATAAAAAAAGAAGAACAAAAAGGGAAGGAAAACTAACCTGAGTCGTCGGGTACATCGTCCGGGCCTCGTCTCCGTCGTCGAAACTGGACCGAAGGCAAAGGGGGGGTGAGTTTCTTCTTTGGAGTTTGTTGGAGCTTCAAAAGGATCCAAAAAAGGGCCAAGAGGCTGGATCTTGGGCATCATCGGCCACCAAAATGGTGGTGGCGCGATGGTGGAAGAGGAATCGGTCAATGCTGAAAAGAGAGAGAGAGAGCTTTTTTAGTTGTTTTTTTTAAAATAAGTCCACAAATGAAATCAGAAAAGAAAATTTTGGTTTTTAAAAGGAATATGAAACGGTGTCGTTTCGCGATAGGGACACCAGCGCCAAAACGGCGCCGTTTAAGGTGACCCGACCCAAATTCGACTCGTACCCAAAGGGGATCCGTGCGTTTTCGCAATTAATGGATAATTTGCGCATTTGGTCCCTCCGTTCTTTGGTTCTATCGCGATGTAGTCCAACCGAAGCGCGACTTTTTAGTTGACGGGACTATTTACTGATTTGGTCCTTAATAATTTACACGCATTGCCTTTTAATCCTTTTAGATTGCGTGTTCGATTTATCGTCTTTTAGCGCTCTATATAGTCCTTAAATTTTCTAGTTTATTATCTATTTATGGATTTCTTTAATTGTTCTTCTAAATAATTTTCAGTATAAAATATTTTAAATTTGTTTTAGCTATATTTTATTCTATTTACATGTTATTTTCACTAATTCTATATATGCACACTTTTTATATATGTATGTTATTTGTATTAAACTATTTTATGTATATATTTTATATATAAATATATCTGTCATGTGTATAGTTTACCTTTTCAAAATCATATTTACTTATCCTATCCATGTTTTTATATATATTTTTGTACATTATATTATATTAAGTTTCCTTTATTTATTTACGTATATTACTCAAATCGATACGTGTTATATGCTTATTATTTTTCTTATATCCCATATTTGAGTTTAATTTGTTCTCACTTTGCTATATTTGTAGCTTTTATTATTTCTTTATTTAAAAGCGTTGGTATTCTAGGAATAAGAGTTGTGAGATCATCGATTCTATATTGAATTGTGTGTTATTATTCTTGCCGGTCATTTATTGTATTTGCATATTTTTCTTTCATATTATATTTCTGTTTTTCTCATGATACAATAAAACGCATTTTGAACCAATTGTAAGATCGCATATTCGAAAAATAAGGCAATATTTGTGTGTTTAGAAGTACGGGAAATTACATCCTAACGTGCTGGATGTTGATTCTTCGTTCAACTAAATAACCAAATACCCTTTTCATATATTTGAAAATCAAAGATGATCTCGGTGTCAGAGCATAAATGCGTCATATCCTAACGTGCTAGGTACGATACTCTTATTCCTTCAAAACGAGATAATCTTGAGATACAATCCCAAGTGGACGAATTCTATTCAATTAAATTTTTTACCCTAAATGTTTTCAAGTTTTCAGCATTAGGACAACATCAATCAATTTGGTACCAACTTTGGGCGTTGTAAGGGTGCTAACCCTTCCTTGCAAGTAACCGACTCCCGAACCCGTTTTCTCAGATTTCGTAGACCGAAATTATTATTTTAATAAATCAAAATTTTTTATTAAAATAATCCATCTCAAGGTGATCCGATCACACCTCGAATAAAAGATCGGTGGCGACTCCCTATTTTTAAAAGTCGATTCCCGTTTTTTTTTCAAAAATGGTTGCGACAGAAGTAGTAGTCTAATTTTGAAAAATCACCAAAAATTGTAGAAATCAAATTAGAGGATGCATAAGATATGGAATTAAAGCTTATTGAGTCTAGTTTCTTATGGAAAAATGCTGTAAGCAATGGAATTGTAAATCATGAGATATAATAGGTTTTGTGAGACAATATCAGAATAATTTCGGGTTCCCCTATTCTGACTTTGGAAAATCATAAAAACATAGAGGAAAACAAATATAGGTTATAATTTATATGATTAAAATCCTTAAAGAGTCTATTTTTAAAATAAACAAACGGTAACATTATCCAAATTCTGTACAATGAGATAATTAATTTTTAGTGAAGAGGGGTCGGTACTTTCGGGCAGCGGAACAGGAATAAACTATACTTATTGTCTAAACCAAAAATTCTAAAAATTTTATGGTAAGAAGATATGTGAGTCGAGTTTCAAGGAAAATTAGCAGATCTTAATTTTGAGTTCTGGAGCTCAAGATAAAAATAATTTAGTAACTATGACAGAGATGAACAGCTTGAATATTCACATAAATAAATTGAGAAAAATTATAGATAATGTTACTTAAAAATGTGTTATTTATACTAAGGATGTGGAATGGAGAGGAGGAGGGGGAAAATATATGAATGACTTATGTATAAATTGATCACATGCCGGATTATAATCGATAAACATTGAATTAGAAATGATATAATGTTTTATTTTAAATATTTATTATGAAACTAAGATTATCGTTATGGTATAAAAATCGAATTGTAAGTTCGTGTAGCTTGATTTATATTCTTAAATGCTTGAAATATATTGTTATTGATGTGAATATGATTTGGATGTTTATTGTATGATAATTGATGAAGTATTAATATCCTTGATGAAAAGGGAATATAAATCCCGGTTGATTGAAAGGAAAATTCGATGGATCTCTGAAAAGGAATTGACGGTAAATAGGATCTAGCCCAGATGGGTGATCCTATCTTGATATAGCCCTCCCGAAGAATATGTGGAAAATGGATTTAGCCCGGACGGGTAATCCAAATTAGGGTTTGAATTTAGCCTGGACTGGTAATTCAGATCCAAGCTTATTAGAGTAATTGTCGTTGCAGGGGATTTAGCCTGGACTGGTAATCCCGACAATACTCTATGAGTTTATACTACAGGAAATTTAGCCTGGACTGGTGATCCCGCTGTAAGGATGAGGTTCGCAGGAGTGTGCTCTCTGAAATGGAAATGTGCGCACATGAATATGAATTGACGGACCCGGATTTGTACACTAAAGTGTACCTCTGAAAATCCATCGAAATTTTGAGAAATTCAACGGGATAAATATGGAAAAATAACAAGGGAATGGAAATCATGGTATTGATGAGCTCATCAATCATGGTATATATTATGTGATATAAGGAAATAGGAGTTGATGAGACATGAACATAAAACTTAGTTGATGAATGAGTTCATTTGTGATTATATATTCGTACACCCTTGAGTGTATTGTCCGTATGAATTGGTATTTTAAATGAGTTAATGAGAAGAGTTCTAATATGAAATAATCTGAATTCTAAATGAAATATTATGAAAATGTATTTGAAATACATTGGTATGTCTTGTATATGTTATTCGAGTTCATAATGTGGAAAGTAAATGTATGTGGAAATATGAGATGATGATACCGGTACATGGAATTTATTGGTGGATATGTACATCCAAATTTATATGATAGATTTTAGTGAACATTGAAATTGGGCTCAATAAGTAATTTGTCAATTTAAATTGTGATTGGCAGGAAGAGTTAGTGAATTGCATGTTTATGAATGATTACACGTATTTGTCGAAATACGAGGAAATGATGGTAATTGATACATGGAACTATGACACTATGATATATATAAAATATGACATATGTTTGATAAATGTGTTTATTCATAATTATAGAATTGTGCATCTCAAGTGCACTATATGTGTAAAGATGATGTTTCAAATGATTTGATAAGTGAAACTCCAATATGAAGTAGTTTGAAATCAAGACAAATTGTTATCAAAATATACATGAAATACAGATGTATGATTTGTAACAGTCCGATTTTGACCTAGTCGAAATAGTGGTTTCGGGACCACAAATCCGAGTCAGAAAATTATTTTAATGTTATTTTTTGAGTCTACAGCATGTGGTTTGGGAGGTGTGAAATTTCTGTGAATTATTTTGTCTGTTTGTATGCTTAATTTGAGAAAAGGATTAAATCGTGTAAAAATGAAAATATGGTGGATATTCTAAAAAAGGGCTGAATAGTGGTTGTTTCTATAATATGAAGTCCTTATGTTGCAATCTAGCCATTAAACATTGTGATGGACGGTAGTGACCATTTATTTTAAGATTTTACAATGAATTTATTAAGGATAGAAAGGTAATTATATTATTAAGCTTAATTAAATAAAACAAACATTAAAAAAAGATGATTATTATCATCTTATATTGCTGAAAAACAAAGGAAAGAAAAAGAAGGAAGAACATCTAGGTTTCGGCTAGCTTTTGGTTTGATTCAAGGTCTGTTTTGCTTCGATTTTTGATAATTTCTACGTTTTTGTAATTGTTGCTTCGTATACTTCAAAACCCATGCTTCAATTTTGTGAATTGATGATGAATGTGAAATATGCCATTGATGATTTTGCAAGCTTTGTGATGTTTGAGGAGAAAATATGAAAGATATGTGATAGATTAACATAGTTTGTCTTTGAATTTTTGATGAATTAGAGTAATTTGGACTTAATTGAGAAAATAATATTTTGAGGGTATAAATTGTGAAATAAATGAAAAATATGGGTTGCTAGGGACCTATAGAGAATTCGGTTAAGCATGGGTGTATTGAGATTTTGTGTATTTCATGATTTTGTGAAATAGGGACTAAAATGTCAAAATGTAAAAATGTGAGAGCTAATTTGTAAATTGCCCTAAATATGTGTTTTTGGATTGAATTGAATGAATTAGTGAATAAATGAGTTAAATTTGAATATGTATGGATCAAGAACTGAAGAAAACGAATTTAGATCGCGGAAAGTCGAAAGTGATTGAGTAGCCGAGTTCGTTTCCGTTTATCCGAATCCGAGGTAAGTCTATATACAAATAAATGTATTTACATTGATATATGTATATTTATATGAAAATTTGTAATGATGAATGTATATGAGATGATGAGTACATGAAATTCGAGATAGTATCGACATGGTGTGAACATCCGAAAAAGTCCCGTACGAACCTAGGAATAGGTAGGATTGCATATGTCATGACAAAGGTGTCTGAATGAGTTATCGTATAAGACCACATCTGGGATGTTGGCATCGATATGAGATTTACGTGTAAGACCATGTCTGGGACATTGCCATCGTATTGATTCGTGTAAAACCCTGTCTGGGACAGTAGCATCGATATCTGGTTACATGTAAGACCACGTCTGGGACGTTGGCATTGTAACAACCCGATTTAGAGGCTAGTCAGAATAGTGATCTCGGGATCACTAATCCGAGATTAGAGAAATTATTTTTATGTTATTTTATGAGTTAATATATGATTTTATAAGTACACGAGAATTTTGGTACTTTAATTTTAGCGATTTCTTAATTAATTGCGAAAAAGGACTAAACCGCATTAAGTGCAAAAGTTCCATTCTATAGGCTAAAGGTACCAAATAGCCATAGATTGATAATTGGAGGTCTTTAAAAGGCAATTAGACCCCCAAGATTAGTATAGCTGGCCATAGGCTATTATGGGAGACAAAGATGGACAAAAATTTGGTCAAAGTTAGTGATAGTTGGTGACCAATTTGACTAGTTTAATATTAGAATAAAGAAAGAGAAGATATCATGTTTCTCTCCATCTTTTTCCACCGAAATTAGCAAGAAAAATAGAGGTTTGAAAGCTCAAAATTTTCAGCAAGCTCTCCTCCATCCTAGTAAGTGATTTTGATGATCTTTCTTGAAGATAATTGTACTTTTGAGATCCCTAGAGCTTAAGCTTTCTAAAGAGGGGATTATCTTGCATTATGGTGAAATGTTTAAAGAGCTTCCATGAGAGCTTTCATTGTATTTGCTGCATTTTTATGAAAGAAAATGAGTCTTAGTTGTTAGATGAACAACTTTTGTGAAAGGTGTTGTCTTGAAAACACCTAAATGGACCTTGATGAAAAGGTTACAAATTGTAGTAATTATGTGAAATGTTGAGTTTGATGATAGCTATAAGGGTATTAAATGTTCACCAAGGCTTGTTGAAGGTAGAAATGTGATTAGAATTTATTTTCGAGCCTAGGGGCAAAATGGTCATTTTGCCAAAGTCTAGGGACAAAATAGTAATTTTTCCTAAGCATGATTATTGAAATGCTTTTATTAATGTGGTGATTAAAATGAGCTAAATTGCTATTATATAGTAAGGAGAACCGAGAATCCACCTCGATCGGGGAAAGAACAAAGTTTTGGACTAAACCGACGAGTTAGCTCATTTTGAAATCGAGCTAAGTTTGTATGTGATAGATTCAACATTTATGTTAACATGTTTGAGAATGCTTGGCATTATATTGATGCATGATACTCTACTAAATTGAGTAGTTAATGTTGAATATGATGTTGAAGTCCTAGTGGACTATAATGAATATGAGAATGCTATCATCGAGATGAGAAATGGGTAGGGTCCCGTATAAGACCATGTCTGGGGCATGGCCTCGGTATCGAGTTGAGATCCCGTATAAGACCATATTTGGGATATGGCTTCTGTAATGATGTGAAAATCGTATAAGACCATATCTGGGATATGGCATCGATACTTGATGTGAAAGTCCATATAAGACCATATCCGGGATATGGCATTGGCATTTAGAGGTGGCTCCATGTAAGACCACCTCGGGGATGTGGCATTGGCTTCGTACCTACAGTAATGATGATGAAAATACGTCTTTGACTATCCCTAGTGATTAATGGGATAAGTAGATTAGTTTAGAAGTAGAAATGAGATTTGTACTAAAGTTATGTGAATGAATGAGTACAGGTACTCGTGAATGAGTCACAAAGAAACGACTACGATGTGTGGCACGGTATGTGCTAAATAAGGGAAATTGTAAGTAAATGGCAAGAAGCCTATGACTTGTGTATGGTTAGTTAATGCCATGAATGTATTATATTATGAGCTTATTGTTGCTATTTATTTCCATGCAAACTTACTAAGCTTTATGCTTACCTCTTTCATTGCCCTTTTCTCTTTGTAGTATTGCCAAGATAACTCGAGGAACGTGGACGTAAGAGTTTGGGAATCACACTATCGACATCACTTTGGTATAACAATTTAGGCTTATATTGAGTATGGCATGTATAGGACTCGAGTATTTTGTTAAGTTGTAATTGTTAGCCAAAGTGTTGGCTATGTATGTTACTAAAGTCAGTTTGGAAATGGTTTTATAAGTTAGGCCAATACTTGGCAAATTTTTTTTTTTTAAATGAAGATGAAATTCTTGTAGTATATGCCCTTATGATTGGAATGTTTTGAATTGAGTTCTTGGATGTGCCTTTGGGTTATGAGTTGTGTTGATTTGAATTGGAGTAGGTTTGTGTGCAATGTAGGGTGGAAAAGAGCTTGGTAGATAGCCATCTAATTGTCCACACGGGTAAACACACGGGCGTGTGTCTAGACCGTGTGTGCCACACGGTCAGCCCTATGGGCATGTGGATTGACCGTGTGTCCCCTTCCATGCTAGAATTACAAGTCAGTAAGCCTTGTAGTAACCACACGGGCAGAGACACGGTTGTGTGTCTCAGCCGTGTGGGAGACACGACCTAAGACATGGGCGTGTGCCCAGGCCATGTGAAGTCTGCACATTAATTGTGGAATTTAATTCAACACACAGGCTAAGGACACGGCCGTGTGACCATAGTGAGATGATAATGTCATAGTCAAAATGCTAAGGTTTTGGCACACGGGCTAAGACACGGGCGTGTCAAGGCCGTGTGAGGGACACGGGTGTGTGTCCGACTGTGTGAAATTGGTCAGGATCGACCACGGGTGGAAGACACGGGCATGTCTTAGGGGCACACAGGCGTGTCCCTAGACCAACACGGGCGTGGTTAGTGAAAAATGGGCATTATACTTTAGTATGGACAAAAATGGGCATGGTTAGTGAAAAATTTCAAAGTTAAGGTGAAGGGCATTTTGGTAATCTAGTAAATAAAGCAAAAATAACTAAATAAAAGTCTTCATCTTCATCAGTTTAGTCCCCCATGGCCGAAATTCACAAGAGGACTCCATAGCTAGGGTTTTTCATATTCCAAACTCGATTGTAAGTTCGTTCTAGTCCCATTTTTAATGATTCATGCTTTTGAGATCCTTGTAACCTAATCTAGCTATTTCATGGACTAATTTGAAGAGAAATCAAAGTCTAAAATTTTACCCATGTTAGATATTTGTGTATTTTGGTGTCTAATGGTAGGTTATGTATGTTTGATGTTAGATAAACAACATTTACCAAGTGATTTTTGATGAAAATGTCAAATAGGGACCTATTTGTAAAAGTTGTAAAATGAGTGTAAAGATGTGAATAAATGAAAAATGTGGGCTGCTATGAGCATGAAAAATATTCGGCTAGGCTTGGGTAATGAAGAAATCGAATGAAAATCATTTTACAAGCTTAGGGACTAAAATGTAAAAAGCTAAAAAGTTAGTGGTAAAAATGTAATTTTTGCCATAAATTGTTTTTGGGATTAAATTGAATAATGTGATAATTGAATAAGTTAAATTTGATATTATAGATCAAGAAAGACGAGGTTCTGACATAGACCGGGGAAAGAACAAAGTTGTGGACTAAACCGAACTATTAGCCATTTTGTACCGAGGTGAGTTCGTATGTTAAAAATAAGCTTTAATATGATTGTATTTTATAGCTTTAATATTGCATGAATTGTACGTTTGATAAATGTGGATGAGCTTAATCCTATGAACGAGTCTAAAGACGAATCGGCAAGCAAGAAATCCTGTTTGAACCTTAGGAATAGGGTAGGATACAAGTGACATGTCACTAGGGTCATTGTGTTATGTGATTATGTGATCCAGGTGCTGGTCCCATATGTCCTACCGGTGGCTGAGTATACCGGCATATGTTACGGATACTTGACAGCTTGTAGGAGCAGCACCGTGTAGCTACGTCTTGACTAGCAACTTGTGTGAGCAGGCCCGTCGATTGCTCGAGAGCGAGCGATTATGTGATATGAGATTTAGGTAGCTTTGGCTACACATGTGGCACTTAGTGTGCAAAGTTTCTCGAGTATCCGACATTGTTATTCCGAGTGGTTCACGGGTAAGTCTAAGATGAAAGTATGTGTACATTCATTTTGGGATGGCTCAGGTATGTATGTAAAGCTTATGCTTATTAAATGTGTGAAATGATGAATATGAGGTAAGTTTTGTGATGGGATAAATTGTGATTATGAAAGTATGGTAGATTCACATTTAATTATGTTATGTTATTAGAATGTTATGTGCATGGTAGGGTTGCTTATTTCTTGCATACGAGCTTACTAAGCTATATAGCTTACTCCATTTATTTTCCATGTTTTTATAGTGTCGCCAAGCTAACTCAGAATTGGAGATCGTCGGAGATTCAGATCACACTATCAAACTCTCATTTTGGGTATTAATGGTCTTAGTATTTTGAATGTACGACATGTATAGTGACTTGGTCATTTTGTTATATGTGTTATTGGTAATGTGGCCAAATGTATTGGCTTATATTGGTTAATGATTTCATTTTTTTGTATATGGCCATGTAAGTTGGCTAACACTGGTTATGAGTATATTCATATGTTGATACCATTCACGAATGTGGAAACTTGCATGACTTGTATTGATAGATCATGATGTTTATGCATGTTAGAGGTTAGCATGTGTAACAACCCGATTTTGGGGCTAGTCAGAACAGTGGTTTCGGGACCACTAATCCATGGTTGGGGAAAATTATTTTAAAATTATTTTGTGTTATAGCATGACTATAAGGATGCATGAATAGTTTGGTGCTTTAATTCTAGCAATTGTATGCTTAATGGCGAAAAAGGACTAAATCGCATAAAGTGCGAAAGTTCTATTTTACAAGCTAGGAGTGTCTAATAGCTATAGAATATTAAATTGGATGTCCTTAAAGTCCAATTAGACCACCCTAAAGGTGATGGCCAGCCAAGGGAGACAAAGGCATTAAATTGGTCAAAAATTTGGTGATAGTAGGTGACTAAAATGAATAAAATAAGATAAATAAAGAAGATGTCATCTTTTACTATTCCCATTTATTCTTCTACTGAAATTTGAAGAGAAAATAGAGGTTTTTGGAGCTCAAACTTTCAACCAAGCTATTCCTTTGCAAGTAAGTGATTTTAGAGGTCTTTCTTGATAATTTTTGTACTTTTGGAACCCCTAAAGCTTAAGCTAGCTAATGGGGGGACTATTTTGTAAAATGGTTGAAAGTTTAGGGATTTTCCATGAGAGTGTTTATGTTGTTTGCTGAGTTTTTATGGACGAAATGAATGTTGGTGGGTAAAGGAATAACTTTTGTGAAAGGTTTTTCCATGAAAATACTTAAATGAGACTTATTTGTAAAGGTTGTAATTGAGTAATAAATGCATGAAATGATTGGTTTTGTGAGTTGTCATAAGAGAAATAAATGTTAAGCTAGGCTTGTTTAATGAGAAAATGTGATGAAAAATGATTTACGAGCCTAAGGGAAAAATTGTAATTTTGCCAAAGTATAAGGGCAAATTGGTCATTTTTACCTAAGTAGAAATTTTGATGTGTCATGAGTTAAGTAGTGATTAAATGAGTAAATTTTGTTATTATAGATCAAGAAGAGCGCAGAAACAACCTTGACCGGGGAAAAGCCAAGGTTACGGACTAAGCCGTCGATTAACACATTTTGCACCGAAGTAAGTTTATGTGTAAACGATACAACTTTAATACATATGTTGTTACTTATTGATGCATTGTATGGATGTCAATACTTATTGGTGAGATAGATTGAAAATGATAGAAATGAGAAGTTCTCTAATGAACCTTGGAATAGAAATGTGAGTACGGATAAATATCTATAAATATGTAATTGTTGGTGGGATGTGTGCGATACCACCTTGCTATTCATTCACGATGGGCTGTGTGCGATACCATCGTTTACATTACCATTTGGTTGGCTATGTGCGATATCACCGTAATTATTATTGTTGGTGGGCTATGTGCGATACCACCGTAATTATCATTGTTGGTGGGCTGTGTGCGATACCACCCTGTTATTGATTAATGGTGGGCTGTGTGTGAAACCACCGGGTACTTATTATCATTCCAAGGGGTTCATCGAGAAACTTATTTAAGTAAATATTTTATGTGACTTTGAGATGATAAGTGCAGGGCATAAGTACAAATAAAAGTGAGCAATGTATATGATATGGTTGGGATGTGGTAAGAGTTGAGATGAGTAAACATGTTTATGATAATGTAAATTGTTCTTACATAGTATGTAATGTTTTTGATTGATTATCATACGGTATGATGCTTATTGTTTACATGTAGACTTACGAAGCTTAAAGCTTACTCCCTTTCTTTTCCCTTGTTTTATAGTGTCAAAGAGCCAGCTCGTGATACGAAGATAATCAGAAGATCACCAACACTATTAGCACATTTTGGTATATTTACACTTAGCATTTTGAGTATGGCATGTGTAGGGGCTAGACTTAGTGAAATGTCATGTTGTTTTGGCCAAGTGCGTTGGCTCTTCTAAAGATGAACTCTTTGTATAATGCCATAGTTGATGGCTCATTATTATTAATCTATGAAAAGATGAGGTTATTCATGAATGTGTATGGTGCATGATTGGGTTGCTTGGTTAAAGTATGCATGAATGGGTTGATGGTTGAATGTAATTTATGTTTGTATGAGTTAGGGTGATAAAAGAGCTTGGCAAATAACCTTGTTCTTGTCTACACGGATAGTCACACGGGCGTGTGTCTAGGCTGTGTGTGACACACGGTCAGCCTCATGGGTGTGTGGTTAGGCCGTGTGTCCCCTGCTTGTTTGTTTTACATGTCAATATGCTCAGTAGTAAAAACACGGGTAGAGACACGACCGTGTGTCTCAGCCGTGTGGAAGGCACGAACATGGTCATTGGCGTGTGCCCAGGTCGTGTGAAGTCTACACCTGAAATTGGAATTTAATTTGCCACACAGTCGAAGGACACGGGCGTGTACCTAGGCCGTGTGACATTTTTTAGTTGATGACGACAGAAACAGAATGCCAAGGTTTTGGCACACGGGCTAGGACACGGGCGTGTCGAGGCCGTGTGAGGGAGACGGGCGTGTGTCCGGCCGTGTGAAAACCTCTGTAGTTTTGAATTGAGAAATAATTCCATACGGGCGTGTGATATATCACACGGGCGTGTGGATTGTTTAAGGAAAATTTTCTAAGGTCTTCCTGAGAGTTTCCAAAGAGCTCGACTTAATCCCGAACCATTTCTAAACTATGAATTAGGCATTGTAGGCTTGTTTAAGAGGTGTTACCAAAAGTTTTAATTTGGTGTAACACCCCCAGACCCGGCCCAGACATTATGGCCACATCTGGTGATGTCACATCAAAGGGCTAAATTCCAAAACGACTTTGATTAATTAAAGCTTAAGTTTAAGGTTTAAAAGGCCAAAATCTTTGAATCTTGTTAAGTAATGATAAAAGCCCATGTTTAAGTTATAGCTATTTCGAAAACCATGATTTAACTATTAAAAATTTATTCAAGTTTAATAATTAAACAATTGAACAATAATGAAACCCAAAGGTAAAGTCAAACTGGAGATACAAGGCCTTATTGCATCCAATGAAATAAACTAATCAAAATCAAGTCTTTTGAAACAAATAAACAAAATGTCTAAGTATCTTGTAGTGTGGCCATCTCCGAGTCCTCTCCCTTGTCGAGCCGTCTACTGAGGGTCACCTGAAACATTTAATAAAAGGGTGTGAGTTTCGAAACTCAGTGTGTACGACCCTTGGTAATCCAATCAACATGCAATTATCACATTGGGCCTAAGCCCTATCAAAATCGGTGGTCTTGGGCCTTAGCCTACAATGACCTCATATCATATCAGTATCACATGAATGCAATGCTCCCATCCCAAGTCCAACCCTACACTCCATTTCCCTTCCAACCTTACACTCCTGTGGGGATATAAATATCAACCCACCCATCCCTACACTCTAAAGGTAGCACCAACAGCGGCACTACTCAAAGTTGCAGCAAGGCTGCTAAGCATATAATGGGCTTAAAGCCACCGGTGGATCCACGGTCGTCAAGCGACTATGCAATCCTCACATATCTTCCTCTGTATCATCAAACCCACCCTAGTGCAACATATATTTCATGAATGCAACACACATTTTCACACATTAAGCACTTAGGGATATTTTAGTCATTTCACTACCAAGGGGTATTTTCGTAATTCTACCCTACAGGGGTATTTTAGAAAATTTCCAAATCGGGGGTATTTTAGTAATTTTACAAATCAAGGGTATTTTAGTAATTTTGGCCCATTAACAAGTCCTTGCGGCTAAAGTGAACAGACACTATGCACTAGGTAGGATTCCGAAGAAGAGGAGGTGGGTCACTAGGACCGCTTAAGTACCAAACTCTCCCTAGATCCAATCCTAGACATGCATATGTCCATTGCCACACTCTAACCTAACGACTTGCCCACAGACATGTTTGATTATTAGGTTAAGTTTTATGCGATTTAAGAGTTTATCAGAACTAGGCCTAGAGTCCATTAAAACCCTAACATACTTTCCTAAGACCCCATAAGGCCCATTAAGCCCATTTCACGTTCATATAGCCCATTAAGCCCATCTCATGTTCTTATAGCCCATTAAGCCCATCTCATGTCCAAATCATACAACATCCATATCAATCCATCATCCACATATCAACTCTAGTCGACTTGGGCCCACGAATTTGGTAGGCCCATTTAGTGTCGACTTGTCGTGTGTGTGTAGTGTATGTACACACCTTTAATTGCGAAGCATACTATGATTCCTTAGCCACGAACCCAAGATCAATCAAAAATAACAGTTAATCATATGCTTAGTATCGTTTCTCCATTTTTATCAAAAGCCGCAAAAATACCAATCCCTTACCTTGAACGATTAAGCCTACCAACCCTTCACTTATTTGCTAACCGCAATTGACTCCAAGATCTGCGTTAAAGAACCTTGACTATCAAATGCTGCAGAACCAAGTGATTTACATCCATCAAAAGTCACTCTTAACCAATCCTAACCATATTCGGCCAACCATTAATCGAAGAATTATAGATGAGTACACTTACCGATTGACTAGGGACTTTACCACACCAAAACCCAAAGCGCGAGGAGAGTACCTCGTCAAAGAAACAACAACGATTTGGTAGAGAAACACAAGGGTTCGGCCTAGTCAAGAGAATGAGTGAAAGACACAATGAGGGGTTTCGGCTAAGAATAAGATAATAAAGCGATTAAAACTTACCCATTTTGTTGAATAAAGAAAGATTTGCTCTCTTACCGCCACAAGATTACTTGCCCACAAGATTTTAGATTATAAAGTGTGATTTTTAGAAGTGAGATTCGGTTTTACAAATGGAGAAGAAGAAATTGGTTTGACAAAGAATGAAACCCCAATGAGAGAATTTCTCTTCTAATTCAGCAATAAAAGAAATATTGTGGGAGGGAAGGAGAATTCGATCTAGGCGCTTTTGTTTGGAAAAAGAAAGAAATTGTGATTACTTGAGTATTTGCCAAAGGGAAAGAAACTAAAAAGAATTGGGAGATTGGAAGGAATTTTCCCCTAATTAATCAACTAAAGCACACAAAAGCAACAAATGCCCTACTTATCCATACGGCACACGTATATATACACTAAATAAATAAATAAAATAAACCTACACTCCCCAGTGGACTCAAACTTATCACCAATTAAATTCCTTTATTTTCTCCACATTTTATCTTCATCCCCATCCAAAAATTCCTTTATTTAGCCAAAAATACAATTTGAATTACATTTAAATTGCTTTTCTCGAATAGCAGCCATCCTTTGGTGTTTCGGTCCACTTCAAACACCTTCCCCACTCCAGCAGCAAAATAGCAGGTTATTGCGCACAAGGCAACTCGAAACCAAGACCTCCAGGCACCACCACACGCTACCAGCCACTGGGATTCGAACCTGTGACCACTCGGATCCATATCACGCTTCTCGCCACTGCACCACAACTCTTCTTGAGATATGTTCGATTCTCAACTTCTTTTAAGGCCTATTTCCCAGCGACCGAATCATCCAAAGAAATCTAAAAATATTCGCCACACCCAGCTTCGAACCTCCAACCTCTTCACTATGATACACGCCCCTTGCCACTGTGCCGCCTGCTTTATTTCAGTCATATTTCCTCCCTAATTAATTATAAACCTTTCTGCCACGCTCCAGGTTTACTAAAAAAAAACCAACATTTAGCGCACGCCGCGACTAGAACCCTGCTCCCCCTCTGCTCCTAACGCCTTTGCCACTGGGCCAAGCGGTTCTTTGTGTCGTGAATCAGAACCAACTAATTATAAGGCCTAAACTCTAGCCTTCATACTAATATATGCGCAATTAAATTTTTTTGCCAAGTCCAGGACTTTTCCAACACTACCAACCTTTCCTAAATCACCTAAAAATTAAATTAAACATGCAATCATAATTTTTTTAAACACACTTAATTCATTATTCTCTTTATTTTTCTCTACCGACAAAATCCATTCTCTCGACACACAAAACCCATTTATTCTAGGCCCAATTTTCGGGGCGTTACATTTGGAGTGGAAAGTTAGGTCGAGATGTGGTGTGATTGTTTGCGTATAAGCCTAGTAATGCCTCGTACCCTATTTTAGTGTTGAATACGGGTAAGGGGTGTTACATTTAGTGGTATCAGAGCTATGTTTTTGTCGGTTCTCGGACTACCATAGCGTGTGTAAGAGTCTAGCTATACATGCCATAAATGTATATTAATAGTGTGGTGACTTCTGACAATTTTTAAAACTGTGTTTTCATATAGTAAATGGATCCCGACCGAGCGGTTGCTGATGACGCTAGTAGTAACACGCCGACTCCCGCGTAAGGGACCGCGCCTGTAGAAAGTAGATGATACGAGCACGCCCGGGGCATCAACGTTTTACAACTTAACAGCTCGGGTCAAAGCCAAGGAACTAGTGTACCTTTTGGTGCACGTCCCAAAACGAGCTTGTTTTCAGCTCATTGAGTTTGATTAGCATTTATTTTATTTTATGCCTTTTAGTTGGTTGAATAAATTTATTTAATTAGTTAATTAAATTCTGCCCAAATTAATTAATTAAATAAACGTGTTTTAAGCTATTACATAATTTTTAATTTGTTTAATTTGTAAGTATTTAATTAGTCATAATATTTTAACTTGTCTTGGTTAGCCGAATTAATGCAAGAAATTAATTTGTAATTGTACATTCGTTTGTCATGAAACATGGTTTACTGGTTGTTTTTTTTTTAATTAAATGCAGGAATATGGAAAACAATTGAAGCTAAGTGGAAGCATGAACTTGGACGGCTTGGCGAAGGAATATTATGGACTTGGAAGGCACATGAAAATTATGGGTGAATAAAATAAAGCATGTGTGTTGAGTGGTAACGGATGGCAAGATAATGGTGGATTAAACAAATGAATTGATGGCACCATTTCTCTTATGATGGACGGCTAGCTTGGAATGGACAAACAAATTCAAAGTGGGAATAAAATAAGATGTTCAAAGGCCATGATGGATTGAACATGTGGGAATTAATTAGGCAAGACTTTGATCTTTAGAATAAAATAATGGGAAACAAGCATGATGGACGGCATGAAGAATATTTGGATGGAACAAATTTAAAGTCAATTGGAGATAGTATGGGGATTAATGGAAGAATAAACAATGAGACTTGGTTAGAGCATGCGGCACAAGGGAAGTATGGAGCTTAATCTTTCTTGGCCGAATATGGTGAACAAGTCTTCATGGTTTCATGAATTTTAAACTCTTGAAGAAGCATGGGACGGCACAAGATGGAGCATGAATGAATTTTAAATTGCTAGAAATTAAATGGACAAAGTGACGGCATGAAGGAATATCATGGGTCCTTGAAATTTTAAAATCAAGATAATGGGAGCTTAGTAATGAACGACAATGAAGGAATATTTTATGCATGGATGGCACAAGCAATGGATGGAATTAAATAATACAAAGCAACATTCATCATGTGGACGGCAATGCTCTTTTTTTTTTCCCTTTATGGGATTTAATTTTTAATATCTTGGACAGCAAATTGAAGGCACCCATGTTATTAAACAATTGAAGATAAGACACTTTCAAGCTTGGTATTTTGGTCATTCGCCTACCTAGTTTTAGGCTATAAATATTTTTTGCTATTTTCATTTGTGGAAAAAATACAGAATTTTTATGAATGAATTTTTATGAATGTTGTTTATTTGAGTGAGTTTATCTCCTCTCTATCTTTCGTACGAGTTTCGATTCCGACTTATCAAGCTTTGCTTGTGGCGTCAGTCGTTTCTCATCCATTTATTTATACCAACGGTTCTTATCTTTTTAGATAACGGGTCTTGGTCCATCATCGAATTCCATCTTTTCACCTTAACGATATAAGAAACGGGGTGACACTGTTATATAGTGTTGAATCTTTCTTAAGTTAAGTTCATATTTCCATTTCCATCATCGATTCCATTTATCCACCTTAAACATTATAGAACCCGGGGTGACACTCTTTAGTGTTGAATCGATTCTCGTTTAAGTTCTTTTACCCATCTCCATTAAATTATCCTTTTATCTATTTTATTATTATTTTGTCCCACCAAACCGAACCATCTTCTATTTTATTCACTTAATCTTCCGCAAACTCATTCATATTTTTCGATTATTTTCTAAAGGCTTATTTCCTCCTCGTAGACGATTGGGCAAATCATATACGTTTCAACTCATCCCGAGCCAGTTCGTATCAGTAGACCAGAGACTTTGGGTCAAGGAGAAGAGGCTCGAGAAGCCTTTCTCCACATGATAAGTAATTGATACACTGAGTATGTACAGACGAACCCTAATGCTCCACAAGGTATAGATTTGTTAAGAGTGACTAAACCCCCGGTCGATAAGATTCAAAAACAATGGGCCGAAAAATTCAGAGCCAATATAGACGATGACCCTGAGAGAGCGGAGTTTTGGCTCGAGAACTCTATGCGGGTATTCGATGAACTCTCTTGCACGCCTGAGGAGAGCTTAAAATGTTTCGTGTCACTACTGAAGGACTCAGCATATCGTTGGTGGAAAACATTGACGTCGGTAGTTCCAAGGGAGAGAGTGACATGGGACTTCTTCTTAGAAGAGTTCCGAAAGAAGTACATAAATTAGAGATTTGTAGATCAAAAATGGAAAGAGTTCCTTGAATTTAAGCAAGGCAAAATGACTGTGGCAGAGTATGAGTGCGAGTTTGTTAGGCTCAGCAAGTATGCACAAGAGTGTATGTCTACGGAAGCTATTTTGTGCAAGAGGTTCGAAGATGGGCTGAATGAGGATATCAGATTGCTGGTTGGGATTTTGGAATTGAAAGAATTTGTGGTTTTGGTCGATAGAGCTTGCAAGGCTGAAGAATTGAATAAGGAAAAGAGAAAAGCCATGATTGAGGCTCGAGATGCAAGGAAGAGGCCAGAGAGTAAATCGTTCCAAACTCATCCAAGAGGTCCAAGGAAGCAAACCATCGGACGACTGCTTCAATTTGGTATTAAATCATTCCAAAATCAATCCAAGAGGTCCAAGGAAGCAAACCATCGGACGACTGCTTCAGTTGGGTATTCACACCGAGATCGAGGTAATACATATTCGGGCTCGAGAGTGCAAGCCACCTCGATGGCAAGCGTGGGAATACAAAGTCAAATAAACCGGAGTGTCCAAATTGTTGTAGGCAACATACTGGGGAGTGTTGGGGAAACAACCGTAATTGATACAAGTGTGGTTCACCCGACCACTTCATTCGGAATTGTCCAGAGAGGGATGAGAAGGATAGAAAACAAGAAGTAAGGGCAAGCAATGTACCTTCGAGGGGTAGACCACAAAAGAACTCGAGAGGTGAGACTAGTAGTAGAGGTGCGCCTAGATACTCTGCTGTGAGATCGGAGGGTCGAGCACCTGCAAGGACTTATGCCATTCGCGTTCGCGAAGAAGCATCATCTCTAGATGTGATAATGGGTACTTTTTCTCTTCATGATATCACTGTTCTTGCTTTGATTGATCCGGGGTCTACCCATTCTTATATTTGCATGAAATTGGCATCTAGCATGAGTATGATTGTTGAGTCTACGAAATTTGTAGTAAAAGTGTCAAACCCATTAGGTAAACATGTGCTAGTTGACAAGGTGTGTAGGAATTGTCCTTTGACAATTAGAGATCATTGTTTTTCGACAAATCTCATGTTGTTATTGTTTGATGAATTTGACCTGATTCTTGGTATGGATTTGTTGACTGCTCATAATGTTTTAGTAAACTGTGGTAGTAAGTTTATTGAATTGAGATGTGTAAATAGAGATGTCATTCGGGTTGAATCAGGTAAATCGGATAGTTTTCCTGTAGTGATTTCGTCTATGGTAGCTGAGAAATACATGAGAAAAGGGTATGAGTCCTATCTCGCCTTTGTGCTGAATACTCAAGATTCAGAGGTAAAGATTGAATTAGTGCCTGTGGTGTACGAGTGTCCAGACGTGTTCCCGAAAGAGTTACCCGGATTGCCTCCAGTTAGAGAGGTTGAGTTTGGTATTGAGTTAGCTCCGGGGACAACACCTATTTCGGTTGCCCCATATAGGATGGCACCATTGGAGTTGAAAGAATTGAAGGTTCAGTTGCAAGAGTTAACGGATAAGGGTTTTGCACGACCAAGCTATTCACCGTTGGGTGCTCCGGTACTTTTTGTGAAGAAGAAAGACGGGTTGATGAGATTGTGTATAGACTATAGACAACTCGACAAGGTAACAGTGAAGAATAAGTATCCTTTGCCAAGGATAGATGATTTGTTCGACCAACTGAAGGGAGCTACAGTGTTTTCTAAGATAGACTTAAGGTCTGGCTATTACCAGTTGAGGGTTAAGGAGCAAGATGTGCCGAAAACTTCATTTCGGACGAGGTATGGCCATTATGAGTTTCTTGTCATGCCATTTGGTTTAACGAATGCTCCTGTGATCTTTATGAATTTAATGAACCGAATCTTTCGGCAGTATTTGGATAAGTTCGTAGTCATTTTTATTGACAACATACTAATTTATTCCCGGGATGAGAGTGAACACACAGAGCATATGAGACCTGTGTTGCAGACTGTAAGAGACAAGCAGTTGTATGCTAAATTTAGCAAGATTGAGTTTTGGCTCCGAGAGATCGGATTCTTAGGACACATTGTGTCGGGTGATGGAATTAGAGTTGATCCGAGTAAGATCTCGACTATTGTGGAGTGGAAATCGTCGAGGAATGTGTCAGAGATTAGGAGCTTTTTGGGTTTAGCAGGGTACTACAGACGGTTCGTAAAAGGGTTGTCCATGATTGCTACCCCGATGACGAAACTGTTACATAAAGATGTTAAGTTTGAATGGACCGAGAAATGCCAACAGAGTTTTGAGAAACTGGAAGCTTTGTTGACTGAAGCACTAATTTTAGCACAACCTAAGTCGGGAAAGGAGTTTGTGGTCTATAGTGATGCGTCATTAAATGGTGTTGGCTATATGTTGATGCAAGAGGGTAAAGTAGTAGCTTATGCCTCGAGACAGCTAAAACCACACGAAAAGATTATTCGACTCACGATTTGGAGTTGGCGGTG
Organism: Gossypium australe; assembly: GCA_005393395.2. Classification (NCBI taxonomy): domain Eukaryota; kingdom Viridiplantae; phylum Streptophyta; class Magnoliopsida; order Malvales; family Malvaceae; genus Gossypium; species Gossypium australe. The sequence continues at coordinate 111,911,118 of CM016619.1, forward strand.
ATCGTTTTTGCTTTAAAGATTTGGCGTCATTATTTGTATGGTGAAAAATGCTAAATCTTCACCAATCATAAGATTTTGAAGTACTTGATGAATCAAAAAGATTTGAATTTGCGACAACGGCGATGGCTCGAATTACTGAAGGATTATGAGCTAGTAACTGATTACCACCAGGGGAAAGCGAACATAGTTGCAGATGCCTTGAGCAGAAAATCCTTGTATGCTTTGAGAGCTATGAATACGAGGTTAGCATTGTCTAATGATGGTGTTATATTGGCCGAGTTTAGGGATAGACCATTATTTCTTCAGCAAATATGTGAAGCTCAAAAGAATGATAGTGAAATACAAGTTAAGAGAGCTCAGTGCGAATCGGGAAATAACTCAGATTTTCGGGTTGGTTCAAATGATTGCTTGATGTTTCATGATAGAGTTTGTGTACCAAAGGATGATGAGTTAATCTGGGAAATTTTACATGAAGCACACAATGGTTGCTTGTCAGTACATCTAGGCAGCACAAAAATGTACAATAACTTGAAGAAGTTGTATTGGTGGCCTGGTATGAAAAGAGACATCTTCGAGTTTGTTACTAAGTGTTGGATTTGCCAACAAGTGAAAGTCGAGCATCAAGTACCTTTGGGATTACTTCAGCCAGTGATGATTCCCGAGTGGAAGTGGGATCGAATCACAATGGATTTCGTACCGGGGTTACCTATGACTCCGAAAAAGAAAGATGCTGTGTGGGTTATTGTGGATAGATTAATGAAATCGGCTCACTTTATACCGATGCGTGTGGATTACTCACTTGATAAGTTGGCTGAGCTGTATATTGCTGAGGTTGTAAGATTACATGGGGTACCTATATCTATTATCTCGTATGGAGATCCAAGATTTACTTCGAGGTTTTGAAAAAAGTTGCAGGAAGCTTTGGGTACAAGATTGAATTTTAGTACTGCGTTCCATCCTCAAACTGATGTCCAATCCGAAAGAGTGATTCAAGTTCTTGAGGATATGCTCTGATGCCGTGTGTTAGAGTTCGAAGGAAGTTGGGAAAAATATCTACCTTTGGTTGAGTTTGCCTACAAAAACAGTTATCAGTTGAGTATACAGATGGCACCGTACGAAGCTTTATATGGTCACAAGTGTCGGACTCCCTTGTATTGGACCGAGCTTAGTGAGAAGCAAATTCATGGGGTTGATCTAGTTAAAGAGACTAAGAAGAAAGTGAAAGTGATCCGTGATAGTCTGAAAGCTGCTTCAGATCGACAAAAGTCATACGTGGATTTAAAAAGGAAAGAAATCGAGTTTCAAGTGGGCGATAAAGTATTCTTGAAAGTATCCCCGTGGAAGAAAATATTCAGATTTGGTCGAATGGAAAATTGAGTCCACGATTCATAGGGCCATATGAGGTTATTGAAAAGATTGGGCCAGTAGCTTATCGGTTGGCTTTGCCGGCAGGGTTAAAGAGAATACACAACGTGTTTCATGAGTCGATGTTGTAGCGATATCATTCCGATCCTTCACATGTGATCCATATGACCGAAATTGAGATACGATCAGACATGACTTATGAAGAAGAACCAATTAAGATTTTGGCTCGAGAGGTTAAACAGTTAAGGAATAAAAGTATGGCCTTAGTGAAAGTGTTATGGAAAAAACACGGTGTAGAAGAGGCTATGTTGGAACCGGAAGAAGCCATGAGAGAACAGTACCCAAACCTTTTTACCGGTAAGATTTTCGGGGACGAAAATCTCTAAAGGGGGAGAGTTGTAACAACCCGATTTTGGGGCTAGTCAGAATAGTGGTTTCGGGACCACTAATCCAAGGTTGGAGAAAATTATTTTAATGTTATTTTATGTGTTATAGCATGATTATAAGGATGCATGAATAGTTTGGTGCTTTAATTCTAGCGATTGTATGCTTAATTGCGAAAAAGGACTAAATCGCATAAAGTGCGAAAGTTCTATTTTACAAGCTAGGAGTGTCTAATAGCTATGGAATATTAAATTGAAGGTCTTTAAAGTTCAATTAGACCACCCTAAAGGTGATGGCCAGCCAATGGAGACAAAGGCATTAAATTGGTAAAAAATTTGGTGATAGTAAGTGACTAAAATGAATAAAATAAGATAAATAACGAAGATGTCATCTTTTACTATTTCCATTTATTCTTCCACCAAAATTTGAAGAGAAAATAGAGGTTTTTGGAGCTCAAACTTTCAACCAAGCTATTCATTTGCAAGTAAGTGATTTTAGAGGTCTTTCTTGATAATTTTTGTACTTTTGGAACCCCTAAAGCTTAAGCTAGCTAACGGGGGGACTATTTTGTAAATTTTTTGAAAGTTTAGGGATTTTCCATGAGAGTCTTTATATTGTTTGCTGAGTTTTTATGGAAGAAATGAATGTTGGTGGGTTAAGGAATAACTTTTGTGAAAGGTTTTTCCATGAAAACACCTAAATGAGACTTATTTGTAAAGGTTGTAATTGAGTAATAAATGTATGAAATGATTGGTTTTGTGACTTGTTATAAGAGAAATAAATGTTCAGCTAGGCTTGTTTAATGAGAAAATGTGATGAAAAATAATTTATGAGCCTAGGGGCAAAATCATAATTTTGCCAAAGTAGAAGGGCAAAATGGTCATTTTTGCATAAGTAGAAATTTTGATGTGTCATGAGTTAAGTAGTGATTAAATGAGCAAATTTTATTATTATAGATCAAGAAGAGCGCAGAAACAACCTTGACCGGGGAAAAGGCAAGGTTACGGACTAAACCGTCGATTAACACATTTTGCACCGAGGTAAGTTATGTGTAAACGATACATATTTAATACATATGTTGTTACTTATTGATGCATTGTATGGGCGTCAATACTTATTGGTGAGATGGATTGAAAATGATAGAAATGAGTAGTTCTCGAATGAACCTAGGAATAGAAATGTGAGTACGGATAAATATCTGTAAATATGTAATTGTTGGTGGGCTGTGTGTGATACCACCTTGCTATTCATTCACGATGGGCTGTGTGCGATACCATCGTATACATTACCATTTGGTGGGCTATGTGCGATACCATCGTAATTATTATTTTTGGTGGGCTATGTGCGATACCACCGTAATTATCATTGTTGGTGGGCTGTGTGCGATACCACCCTATTATTGATTAATGGTGGGTTGTGTGCGAAACCACCAGGTACTTATTATCATTCCAAGGGGGTTCATCAAGAAACTTGTTTAAGTAAATATTTTATGTGACTTTGAGATGTTAAGTGCAGGGCATAAGTACAAATAAAAGTGAGCAATGTATATGATATGGTTGGGATGTGGTAAGAGTTGAGATGAGTAAACATGTTTATGATAATGTGAATTCTTCTTACATAGTATGTACTGTTTTTGATTGATTATCATACGGTATGATGCTTATTGTTTACATGTAGACTTACGAAGCTTAAAGCTTACTCCCTTTCTTTTCCCTTATTTTATAGTGTCAAAGAGCCAGCTCGGGGTACGAAGATAATCAGAAGATCACCCACACTATCAGCACATCTTGGTATATTTAGACTTAGCATTTTGAGTATGGCATGTATAGGGGCTAGACTTAGTGAAATGTCATGTTGTTTTGGCCAAGTGCGTTGGCTCTTCTAAAGATGAACTTTTTTGTATAAGGCCATAGTTGATAATTTATGAAAAGATGAGGTTATTCATGAATGTGTATGGTGCATGATTGGGTTGCTTGGTTAAAGTATGCATGAATGGGTTGATGATTGAATGTAATTTATGTTTGTATGAGTTAGGGTGATAAAAGAGCTTGGCAAATAGCCTTGTTCTTGTCCACATGGGTAATCACACGGGTGTGTGTCTAGGCTATGTGTGACACACGGTCAGCCTCATGGGTGTGTGGTTAGGCCGTGTGTCCCCTGCATGTTAGTTTTACATGTCAATATGCTAAGTAGTAAACACACGGGCAGAGACTCGACCGTGTGTCTCAGCTGTGTGGAAGGCACGACCATGGCCATAGGCGTGTGCCCAGGCTGTGTGAAGTCTACACCTGAAATTGGAATTTAATTCGCCACACGGTCGAAAGACACGGGCGTGTACCTAGGCCGTGTGACATTTTTGAGTTGATGATGTCAAAAATAGAATGCCAAGGTTTTGGCACACGGGCTAAGACACGGGCTTGTCGAGGCCGTATGAGGAATACAGGCGTGTGTCCGGCCGTGTGAAAATCCCTGTAGGTTCGAATTGAGAAATAATTCCATACGGGCATGTGATATATCACACGGGCATGTCCCTTCCTCCACACGGGCGTGTGGATTGTTTAAGGAAAATTTTCTAAGGTCTTCCTGAGAGCTTCCAAAAAGCTCGACTTAATCCCGAACCATTTCTAAACTATGAATTAGGCCTCGTAGGCTTGTTTAAGAGGTGTTACCAAACGTTTTAATTTGGAGTGGAAAGTCAGGTCGAGATGTGGTGTGATTGTTTGCGTATAAGCCTAGTAATGCCTCGTACCTTATTCCAGTGTTGAATACGGGTAAGGGGTGTTGCAGCATGTGGATGTGGTGTTAATAGCTTGGTTGTGGATGTTTTGGTTGCCTAAGTATGCCGTGAATTTTGCCATTGAATTAGTGTAAGTGTAGGTGTAAATGAGGGTGGCAGATGGCTTGGTACATAACCTTATTTTTGTCCACATGGGTAGACGGATGGTCGTGTGTCTAAGCCGTGTGTGACACACGGTATGCCCCACGGGCATGTGTTCCGGCCGTGTGTCCCCTACACCTTAAATTTGAGAAACAGAATGTCCATAATTGAGCATACGGGCAGAGACACAGGCGTGTGTCTCGGCCGTGTGTGCTACACAGCCTTGAACACGGGCATGTGCCCTGGCCGTGTGAAGTGTGCACCTATTTTATGAAAAATTATGAAAATTAAATTGACCACATGACCTAGCACACGGGCATGTGGCACGGCCGTGTGGCACAAGTCTGAGAGCACCCTAAATTTAACACGGCCTGTAGCACGAGCGTATTTCAAGGTCACATGGGCGTGTCCCTTGAACCACACGGGCGTGTGACCCTTGTAACATGAAATTTTTTTTAAGTTTTGCAAAATTTTCTAAAGTTCTCAGTTTAGTCCCGAACCACTTCCAAAGCATGTTTTGGGCCTCGTAGGCCCGTATAAGGGACTTTATGATTAAATATGAATGGTTTTAATTTTGATGTAAATTTATGACTCAAAATTTTGTGAATGCTTGTGTTCTAAGTCCGGTAATGCCTCAAGCCCTATTTCAGCGTTGAATACGTGTAAGGGGTGTTACATTTAGTGGTTTTAGAGCTACGATTTAGTCAGTTCTCAAACTAATGTAGCGTGTGTAAGAGTCTAGCCATACATGCCATATATGAATTTTGATAGTGTAACGACTCCTGACAATTTAAACTGTGTTTTCATATAGTAAATGGATCCCGACTGAGAAGTGGCTGATGACGTTGAAAGTAATGTGCTGGCTCCCGCTCAAGGGACCGCGCCATCCGAAAGTAGACCAGTGATAATTGGTCAAGGAAGAGAGGCTAGGGAAACCTTCTTCTAAAGGTTGAATGAGTTGCTTGCCGAGTTTGTTCGGACAAATTTGGCTGCCCAACATCGTCCACCCCCACCTAAACCTTAACCGGTTCCTATAGCTCCCCAAGGTGTGAAACTGGTAAGACTGAATAAGTCTCCAGTCGATAAGATTCAAAAGAAAGGGGCTGAAGAATTTAGAGCAAATGTCGAAGATGATCCCGAAAGGGCAGAATTCTGGCTTGAGAACTCTATCTGGGTATTTGATGAGCTTTCTTGCACACCGAAGGAGTGCTTGAAATGTGCTATATCACTCCTGAGGGATTCGACATATCATTGGTAGAACACTTTAGTATTGGTAGTACCAAGGGAAAGAGTTACTTGGGACTTCTTCCAAGAGGAGTTCAGAAAGAAATATATCAGTGAACGGTTTATTGATCAGAAATGTAAAGAGTTCTTAGAGCTGAAACAAGGCCGAATGACTGTGACTGAATATGAGCGAGAGTTTGTTAGACTTAGTAAGTATGCTTGAGAATGTGTTTCAGCAGAGGCTGTCATGTGCAAGAGATTTAAGGATGGGCTGAATGAGGACATCAGACTATTAGTTGGGATTTTAGAGGTGAAAGAATTTGTTGTGCTAGTTGAGCGAGCTTGCAAAGCCGAAGAGTTGAGCAAAGAAAAGAGAAAAGCTGTGTTTGAGGCTAGAGACTCGAGAAAGAGGCCAATGAATAAGTCATTTAAGTCTTCAGTTGGGTATCCCAACAGAGATAGTGGGAAACAATATTCGGGTTCTAAGGCCTAGACTACGTTTATGGCGAGCGTTGGTAACACTAGGTCTAATGAGCCTGAATGCCAACATTGTTGTAGGCGACACCCTGGTGAAGTAGAATGAATAATCAGGCTTGTTTTAGTGTCTCCTAAGACCACTTCATTCGGGATTGCCCTGAAATGGTTGAAAAATATAATTTTCAGAATGCAAGATTGAGTAACACTACTGCTAGAGGGAGGTTAGTGAAAAATGCGGGAAATGGAACTAATAGCAGAGGTGTATCCAAGGATTCAACTGTGAGATCAAAGACCAGAGTACCTGCGAGAGCTTATGCCATTCGTGCTCGCGAGGATGCGTCCTCCCCTGATGTGATCACCGGTACATTTTCTCTTTATGATACTAATGTAGTTGCATTAATCGATCCTGGATCGACTCATTCTTATATTTGCATGAATTTGGTATCTAGTAAGAATTTACCTGTTGAGTCTACTGAGTTTATGATTAAGGTGTCGAACCCTTTAGGCAAATATGTATTAGTCGATAAAGTTTACAAGGGTTGTCCGTTGATGATTCGGGGTTACTATTTTTCGGCTGACTTAATGCTTTTTCCATTTGATGTGATACTTGGAATTGATGGTTGACTCTACATGATGTAGTAGTGAATTGTAGATGAAAAGTTATTGAATTGAAATGTCAAAACAATGAAAATCTTCGGGTTGAATCAGATGAGTTGGGTGAATTGCCTATTGTGCTTTCGTCGATGTCAACTCAGAGGTATGTAAGGAAGGGTTGCGAAGCATTTCTTGCATCTGTATTGAATATGAAAGTGACTAAAATAAATATTGAATCAGAACCGGTAGTTTGTGAATATCTAGATGTGTTCCCAGAAGAGTTGCCAGGATTACCACCGGTCAGAGAGGTGGAGTTTGCTATTGACTTGGTACCGGGAATTGTACCAATATCGATTACTCTGTATAGAATGGCTCTAACTGAATTGAAAGAATTGAAGTCTCAGTTACAAGAGTTGACAGATAAGGGTTTTGCAAGACTGAGTTTTTCCCCTGGGTGCACTGGTGTTATTCGTCAAGAAGAAAGACGGATCTATGAGCCTTTGTATCATTATCGTCAACTTAACAAGGTTACGATAAAGAATAAGTATCCTTTATCGAGGATCGATAATTTGTTCGACCAGTTGAAAGGGGCAACAGTGTTTTCGAAGATAGATTTGAGATCCACCTACTATCAGCTGAGAGTTAAAGACTCGGATGTGCCGAAAACCGCATTCAGAACAATGTATGGGCATTATGAATTCCTTGCTATGCCTTTTGGATTGACCAATTCTCCTGCGTTTTTATGGATTTGATGAATCAGATCTTCTGATCGTATTTGGATAAGTTCGTGGTGGTATTTATTGATGACATTTTGATTTATTCTCGGGATGAGTCTGAGCATGCCGAACATTTAAGAATTGTATTACAGACTTTGAGAGATAAGAAATTGTTTGCTAAGTTCAACAAAAGTGAGCTTTGGCTTCGAGAAGTCAGATTTTTGGGACATATTGTTTCAGGAGATGGTATTCGGGTTGATCCGAATAAGATTTCGGCAATTGTTGATTGGAAACTGCAGAGGAATGTATCTAAGATTAAAAGCTTTTTGGGCTTAGCCGGGTATTATCGATGTTTTGTCAAGGGATTCTCGATGATTGCTACAACTATGACTAAGCTACTGCAAAAAGATGTTAAGTTTGAATGGTCCGAAAAATGTCAGCAAAGTTTTGAGAAGTTGAAAGCATTATTGACTGAGGCGCCGGTTTTAGTGCAACCTGAATCAGGAAAAAAGTTTTTGATTTAGAACGATGCGTCACTGAATGGATTAGGATATTGATGCAAGAGGGTAAAGTGATAGCTTATGCCTCGAGACAGTTGAAACTGCATGAAAAGAATTACCTGACGCACGATCTAGACTTGACTGCCATAGTGTTTGCTTTGAAGATTTGTAGACATCATTTGTATGGTGAACAATGTCATGTCTTTTTGGATCATAAAAGTTTAAAGTACTTGATGACTCAGAAGGATTTGAATTTGCGACAACGGAGATGGCTTGAGCTACTAAAAGATTATGAGCTAGTGATTGACTACCATCTCAAAAAGGCGAGCGTAGTCGCAGATGCTTTGAGTAGAAAGTCATTTTTTGCCTTGAGATCTATGAATATGAGGTTGAATTTATCCAATGATGGTTCAGTTCTAGATGAGTTAAGAGCTAGACCGGTGTTTCTTCAGCAAATTTGTGAAGCTTAGAAAATTGATAGTGAATTGCAAGCCAAAAGAGCTCAGTGTGAATCGAATAGTGATTCAGACTTTCGGATCGGTTCTAATGATTGCTTAATGTTCCGAGATAGAGTATGTGTACCAAAAAATGATGAGATTATTCATGAAATTCTTCATGAGGCACATAATGGTTGTCTGTCTGTTCATCCGGGAAGTACGAAGATGTATAATGATTTGAAGAAACTGTATTGGTGGTCAGGTATGACACGAGATATCTCTGAATTTGTATCGAAATGTTTGATTTGTCAACAAGTAAAAGCCGAACACCAAGTACCTTCGGGTTTACTTCAGCCAGTACTGGTACCTGAGTGGAAATGAAATAGAATTATGATGGATTTCGTAACGGGTTTGCCTCTAACTCTGAAAAAGAAAGATGTAGTTTGGGTCACTGTTGATAGATTGACGAAATTGGCTCATTTTATTCCGGTATGTACCGACTATTCACTTGATAAGCTAGCTGAATTGTATGTTGCGGAAATTGTTAGATTGTACGGAGTGCCTATTTCTATTATTTCGAATAGAGATCCGAGATTTACATCTCGATTTTGGAAAAAGCTGCAAGAAGCTTTGGGTACAAAGTTGAACTTTAGTACCGCATTTCATCCACAAATCGACGGCCAATCTGAGAGAATGATTTAGGTTCTCGAAGATATCTTCTCTGTTGTGTTTTAGAGTTCGAAGGTAGTTGGGAAAAAATATCTACCTTTAGTCAAATTTGCTTATAACAAGTTGAGTATAAAGATGGCTTCATATGAGGCATTGTATGGTCGTAAGTGTCGAACTCCGTTGTACTGGAACGAGCTCAATGAGTGATAGATCCATGAAATTGATTTGGTTATAGAAACCGAAGAAAAAGTAAAAGTAATTCGTGACTATTTAAAAGCAGCTTCGGATAGACAAAAATCGTATGCGGATTTGAAAAGAAAAGAGATTGAGTTTCAAGTTGGCGATAAAGTATTTCTGAAAGTATTGAGTTTCAAGTTGGTGATAAAGTATTTCTAAATGTATCTCGTGGAAGAAAATTCTGAGATTTGGTCGCAAAGGCAAATTGAGTCCACGTTTCATTGGGCCGTATGAGGTTATTGAAAGAATAGGGCCAGTGGCATATCGATTAGCTTTGCCGACAGAGTTGGAAATAATTCACTATGTATTTCATGTTCCGATGTTGTGACGTTATCGATCAGACCCCTCGCATGTGAATTCTCCGGTAGAGGTTGAGATTCGACCAGACATGACTTATGGTGAGAAAGCGATAGAGATTTTGGCTCAGGAAGTCAAATAGTTGAGAAATAAAAGTATAAACCTAGTTAAATTTTTGCGGCAACAACACGGGTTCGAAGAGGCTACGTGGGAACCCGAGGAAGCTATGAGAAAAAAGTACCCAAACCTCTTTTCTAGTAAGATTTTCGGGGACGAAAATCCCTAAGGGGGAAGAGTTGTAATAGCCCGATTTTGGGTATAGTCGGAACAATGGTTTCAAGACCACAAATTCGACACAGTAAAATTTATTTTTATTATATTTTTATGGTCTATAGTTTTATGGGATGATTTCGTGAAAATGTCGTTCAAAAAATTTGACGTTTGGGCACTCAATTTAGTTAAAGGGACTAAATTGTAAAATGTGAAAAATGTGCGTTCTAGAAGCTAGAGGTGTCTAATTGCTATGAAGTTTTAAATTAGAGGTCCTTAGATGGTAATTAGACTATTATACTTTAGTATGGACAAAAATGGGCATGGTTAGTGAAAAATTTCAAAGTTTAGGTGAAGGGCATTTTGGTAATCTCGTAAAGAAAGCCAAAATAACTAAATAAAAGTCTTCATCTTCATCAATTTAGTCCCCCATGGCCGAAATTCACAAGAGGAGTCCATATCTAGGGTTTGTTCATCTTCCAAGCTCGATTGTAAGTCCGTTCTTACCCCGTTTTTAATGATTTTTATGTTTTTAAGATCATTGTAACGTAATCTAGCTATTTCAAGGACTAATTTGAAGAGAAATCAAAGTCTAAAATTTTACCCATGTTAGATATTTGTGTATTTTGAGGTTTAATAGTGGATTATGTATGTTTGATGTTAGATAAACAACATTTACCAAGTGATTTTTGATGAAAATGTCAAATAGGGACCTGTTTGTAAAAGTTGTAAAATGAGTGTAAAGATGTGAATAAATGAAAAATATGGGCTGCTATGAGCATGAAAAAGATTCGGCTAGGCTTGCGTAATGAAGAAATTGAATGAAAATCATTTTACGAGCCTAGGGCTAAAATGTAAAAAGTTGAAAAGTTAGGGGCAAAAATGTAATTTTTCCATAAAGTGCTTTTGGGTTTAAATTGAATAATGTGATAATTGAATAAGTTAAATTTGATATTATAGATCAAGAAAGACGAGGTTCTGACCTAGATCGGGGAAAGAACAAAGTTGTGGACTAAATCGAACTATTAGCCATTTTGTATCGAGGTAAGTTCGTGTGTTAAAAATAAGCTTTAATATGATTGTATTTTATTGCTTTAATATTGCATGAATTGTACGTTTGATAAATGTGGATGAGCTTAATCCGATGAACGAGTCTGAAGACGAATCGACAAGCAAGAAATCCCGTTTGAACCTTAGGAATAGGGTAGGATACAAGTAACATGTCACTAAGGTCATTATGTGTTATGTGATTATGTGATCCGGGTGCTGGTCTTGTACATCCTACCGGTGGCTGAGTATACTGGCATATGTTGTGGATACTTGACAGCTTGTGGGAGCAGCACCGTGTAGCTACGTCTTGACTGATAGCTTGTGTGAGCAGGCCCGTCGATAGCTTGAGAGCGAGCGATTATGTGATATGAGATTTAGGTAGCTTTGGCTACACATGTGGCACTTAGTGTGCAAAGTTTCCCGAGTATCCGACATTGTTATTCCGAGTGGTTCACGGGTATGTCTAAGATGAAGGTATGTGTACATTCATTTTGGGATGGCTCAAGTATGTATGTAAAGCTTATGCTTATTATGAAACACCCCAAACTCAGCCCACGAGCTTTGACCAGATTTGGTATGTTCCTCAAGTAAACCGGTTCAAATCCTTTTGTTACTTAAGAAAATCTTGTGCGAAATTTTAAAAGAAATTGTTTGGGTTGGGCTTGTGTTGAAAACCCATTCGATTTTTATATTAGAAAACCCCTTTTTAATAACCCATAGTGGTAAAAACATATGGAGTATATTTTAAAAATAATTTTCTTAAACTTTAACTTAATAAAATTTGCAACATAAATAACAATAAGATAGTTCAACAGTGGCCTTATTACATCAAAACAAATCCAATAAACCCAACTACTTTAAAATTAATAGCCCATAAAAAAAAATAAAAACTTCATGTTGAGCATGGCCACCACAAGTTCTGCCGTCCCGGTCCATCACTGTTCATCACCTGAAACATGTTCCCACAACAGGGTGAGTCAACAGACTCAATGTGTACACAACACTAAGTCATAATATAATCAGGCATACATATGATACACATTCAAATCATAGAATACATTTAATGATGCATTCCCAAACCCAAACCTAATTAGCCATCCGCTACACTCCCCCGTACCAACCTGTACACCGTGGGGACTACTAAGTCGACCCTCCATCCGCTACACTCCATCGAAGGCAATCCCCCTCATAGTTCGTGGTCTTAGGTCACCACATTCAGATATCGCGGTCTTAGGTCACCGCATTCAGATTACTGTGGTCTTAGGTCACCACATTCAGATACCGCGGTCTTAGGTCACCGCGTTCGTGGTCTTAGGTCACCACATTCACTTCCCCTTTCAATAACCAATATGCCCCATTTTATAATATGCATTAATATGCCAGAGTTCACATTCTTATCATATTCTCATGTTACAAATAACATTTTTCATATTCCTAGTAGGAGTAGGAAACGTACCTTAGTACTTAGTACCATAACATGGTACCTTAGCCACTTTCATATTCTTAATATCACATATATATATTTAATCATACATAGCCATAAAACATATTAAAAATTAGTGTGGGGTACACACCTGATTCGCTTAGCAAATTCCTTGAGATCCCAAAAAGCTTGATCTACTGCTTAGATCCTTAATCCCTACATTTGATTAATCACTTACTACTTTAATAAAAAGCCATTTGGCCATAAATCCAAATCCTAGTAGGATTAGTATACTTAAACTTACCTTGCTGCCGATTTCCCTATTATTCAAATCCTGAAAACCTTGTTGTACTCCTTCTTGTATTCGGCCAAACATTAATTCACATCGTAGGTTAGTTTCGTCTTTTAAACAAAGTAAGAATTAGATCTAGATATCCAAAATAGGCCTTGGACGAATATACCTATGTGCTTACCTTTCAAATCTTAAATCCCGAAATTGATCCCTTCTCTTGAAGTCGCTATCAAAAATCCCGAAGTTCCTCCTTAATATTCGGCCAAGAGACAACAAGAGGATCAGTTCCTAGATCTCGATAAAAAGAAATTGAACAACAAAATCCATTGTTCTTACCTTAATACCACAGTCGACTGCGCCCTTGCTTGGAGTCACAAAGATTCGGCTTTTGAGGCTTAAAAGAAGTCGATTTCACTAGAGATTATTGGTATATTCGGTTTGACAAAATAAAAGAGAAGAAAAGAGAGGAGAGGACTAAGAAATTCGGCAGAGAGAAGAGGAGGAAGAAAAATTGATGAGTAGCCCTATTTTTTTCCTCTTATAGCCGAAATTACTACTCAGAATCCCTTACTTGGCCACCACTCTTCTATTTGATAGCTTTATCCTTTTAATTATCACAAAATAAAAAGAATTTAATCCAACCATTATCTCTTGAAAATAATGATAAATAAATCCCTTATTTATCCCCTATTTAGCCGAAATTTAAAGAGAATAAAGCTCCTCTTTTAAGAGCCTTAATGTCGTCCACCTCTCTGCTTCTGGAAGCAAAAAATAAAATTTCTTTTATTTGCTTCCCAAGTGACTCGAACCCTAGCCCAAATACCTGCTTGTGGCGTCACCCACCTGGGCCTTAAGTGACATCTTCAGGCCACTTTTCCAAGCCTGGTTGTATGTCAAATTCCTCCTACTAATTTTCTTAAGGCCACCTTGCCTTAATTTCCTCTTTTTAAACCTTAAAACTTGACATTTCTTTACATTTCCAAGTTTCCAAAAATTTTCGTTTGCCTCCTTTAAACTTAACATTTCCTTACATTTCCAAGTTTCTAGAAATGTTCACTTTCCTCTTTTGAATCATTTCCAAATCATTTCCTTACCTTTCTTAGTTTCCAAAAATGTTCACTTTCCTCTTTTAAACTTAACATTTCCATACATTTCTAGGTTTCCAAAAATGTTCAAAATATATTCATAACACATAAGACATGTCATTTCATACAATTAAACCGAAAATGCATAGGCCCTTTTCAGGATGTTACAGTTCTACCCCCTTAAAATAATTTCGTCCTCGAAATTTCCTAGCTAAAATAATTGAGGGTATTGCTGTCGCATTGTCTCTTCTGGTTCCCACGAAGCTTCTTCCGACCCATGATTGCGCCATAACACCTTGACCAACGGTACTGATTTCCGTCGTAACACCTTTACATCTCGTTCTAGAATCTGAATCGGCTCTTCCTCGTAGGATAAATCCGGCCTTATCTCCACTTCTTTAACTGGAACCACATGAGATGGATCCGATCGATATCGACGTAGCATGGACACATGAAATACGTCGTGCATCTGCTGCAACTCTGGTGGCAACTCTAACTGGTATGCCACTGGTCCAACTCGCTTCAGTACTCGATAAGGCCCTATAAACCTTGGGCTTAACTTCCCTTTGCGACCAAACCTCATCACCTTCTTCCAAGGTGAGACCTTAAGGAATACTTGATCTCCTACATCAAATTCTATCTCTTTTCGTTTGAGATCTGCGTACGACTTCTGCCTATCAGAGGCTTCCTTTAACCGTGCCCTGATTATCTCAACCTTCTCTTCAGTTTCTGCCACTAACTCTGGACCCAAAACTCGACGTTCTCCTAACTCAGTCCAACAAGTAGGAGTTCGACATTTCCGACCATACAATGCTTCATATGGTGCCATCCGAATACTAGCCTGATAGCTGTTGTTGTAGGCAAACTCAGCTAAAGGCATATAATCTTCCCAACTTCCTCGGAAATCCATCACACAGCCTCTCAACATATCCTCCAACACTTGTATAACCCGTTCAGACTGCCCGTCTGATTGTGGATGAAAGGCCGTAGTGAAGTCCAACTTAGTGCCTAAAGCTCGATGAAGTGCCTTTCAAAACCGAGACGTAAACCTTGGGTCTCTATCGGAGATGATCGATACCGGTACTCCATGTAACCTCACAATTTCCGCTACATATAATTTGGCCAACTTCTGAAGAGAATAATCAACTCTTACTGGGATGAAGTGTGTGGACTTGGTTAAACGGTCCACTATTACCCATATCGAGTCCTTCTTAGTGGGCGTAAGGGGAAGCCCACTAACGAAGTCCATGGTAATTCTTTCCCACTTCCACTGTGGAATCTCGATTGGCTAAAGCAATCCCGATGGAACTTGGTGTTTAGCCTTAACTTGCTGACACGTCAGACATTTTCCCACGAATTCAGTAACTTCCCATTTAAGATCAGGCCACCAAAACTGTTCCCTTAGGTCTCTGTACATCTTAATGCCTCTGGGGTGCATAGCATAAGGGCTACTATGCACTTCCCAAAGAATCCTTTGTCTTAACTCTCCGTTCTTCGGCATACAGACCTTTTCTTTGTAGCACCATACTCCTTCATCATTAATGCCATAATCCTTTAACTCTCCGTTCTGTACTTGCTGTAACTTAGCACTTAGGTCCTTATCAGCCAACTGTCCCTCTTTCACCTCACTCAGCCATGTGGGCTTGACTTGCAACTCTGCCAACAGGCTTCCATCATCATACAAACTCAAGTGTGCGAACATAGCCCTCAGATCCGACACAACCTTCCGACTTAGGGCATCAGCTACCATATTTGCCTTGCCCGGGTGGTACTCTATCGAGCAATCATAATCCTTCAATAACTCCACCCACCTCCGTTGCCTCAAGTTCAACTCCTTCTGAGTCAACAGATACTTAAGGCTCTTGTGGTCGGTGTAGATTATCGACCTTTCTCCATAAAGGTAGTGCCTCCAAACCTTAAGAGCGAAAACCACTGCCGCCAATTCCAAGTCATGAGTCGGGTAGTTAACCTCATGCGGCCTTAACTGTCGAGACGCATATGCGACTACTTTTCCATCTTGCATTAAGACACATCCTAATCCTGTATGAGAGGCGTCACAGTACACCACAAAATCCTTCCCTGCCTCTGGTTGAATTAACACTGGAGCTTCCGTCAACACTTTCTTAAGCTTTTCAAAGCTCTCCTGTTGCTTATCCGTCCATTCAAAGGGTACTTCCTTCCTTAGCAACTTTGTCAAAGGCGCGGCTATTAACGAGAACCCTTTAACAAACCTTCTGTAATAGCCTGCCAAACGTAAGAAACTTCGGATCTCAGCCACGGACCTAGGCGGTTTCCAATCCAACACTGCTTCGATCTTCCTAGGGTCAACTCTTATTCTCTCTATGGATACCACATGCCCTAAGAATGCCACCTCCTTAAGCCAAAATTCACACTTGCTGAATTTAGCATAGAGCTTCTTCTCCCTTAACACTTGCAGCACAACTCGGAGATGCTCATCATGCTCCTCTTCAGACTTAGAGTACACCAAAATATCGTCGATGAACACCACGACGAACCTATCCAAGTAGGGTTGAAAAACTCGATTCATCATATCCATTAACGCGGCTGGAGCGTTCGTCAACCCAAACGGCATTACTACAAACTCAAAATGGCTGTATCTTGTCCTAAAAGCTGTCTATGGATATCTGCTTCCTTCACCTTCAATTGATGATATCCCGACCTTAAGTCTATCTTCGAGAATACTGCGGCTCCCTTCAGCTGATCGAACAAGTCTTCGATCCTTGGCAAAGGATACTTGTTCTTGATGGCCAGCTTATTCAACTGACGGTAATTTATGCACATACGCATAGTTCCGTCCTTCTTCTTCACAAATAGGACCGGTGCTCCCCATGGAGACACACTGGGTCGAATGAACCCACGATCCAACAATTCTTGGATTTGAGCCTTGAGCTCAACCAACTCCTTTGGTGCCATTCGATACGGGGCAATTGACACAGGAGCTGTTCCCGGCAGCAGGTCTATTCCAAATTCCACCTCCCTATCTGGGGGTATTCCTGGTAATTCCTCCGGAAATACATCTTCAAAGTCCTTTACCGTTCTAACTCCACTAACACCTTCTTCCTTTCCACCCAACGCACTTACGAAGGCTAAGAACGCCTTGCACCATTTCCTAACCATTTTCTCAGCCTTCAACGCCGAAACTACGTTAGACAGGTAGTTTCTTCTTTCTCCGATCATTACCACTACTTCATCCTCCGGGGTCCTTAGTTCTATTCGTTTAGCCGCACAATCCAATACGGCTCGGTGCTCTACTAGCCAGTCCATTCCAAGTATGAGTTCAAACTCCCCAAAGGGTAGTTCCATTAAATCAGCCCGAAAGTTCACTCCCTGAATCTCTAGGGGTACATTCCAAAAGATCTTATCCACCACTATAGTTTGGCCTAATGGGCTTACTACAGTCATCTGTCTATCAGAAAGTTCACAGTCTAGGCCTAGTGTTTCCACTACACTACATGCAACATACGAATGGGTCGAGCCCATATCAATTAGAGCAAAATAGGGCTTGCCAAAAATAAAGAACGTACCGGTTATAACATCCGGCGCGTCTCCTTCCTCCCTCCAGCGAACCGCATAAACCAAACCCGGTTGTCTTGCCTCAGCATTAGCAGCACCTCTGCCCTGCGTTCCACGTCCTCTGCTAGCACCATTACCTCGGTTACTCGAACCACGACCTCGTTGAGGCTGCTGTCCTCCTCTACCGGCCTGACTAACATTCTGAGCTGCTGGTCGACTTTCATCTGATTGCTTAGGACAATCCTTGATCACATGGTCCTTGGACCCACACCTAAAACATCCTCTTGTTTTCTTCCAGCACTCTCCTAAGTGCTTCTTTCCACACACATCACAAGGACGATACCGCTCTCCTGAACCAACTTGCTGCCCTCGCGGCCTATCAACTCTAGGCCTCTTATGAACCTTTCCAGACGATCCAAAACTTCTTTTGGGCCTATTCCGATCCATACTCTGCTTTGTAGAATCCTTGATTCCTTCAGCCACTTTAGCCTTTTCCACTAACGCAGAAAATTCCCGCTCCTGATGCGGTGCTATCAACAATCTCAGATCATCCTTCAGTCCGTCCTCAAAACGGACACAGCGCTCATACTCAGTTGCCACTACTCCTCGAGCATACCGGCTCAACCTCAGAAATTCAGCCTCATATTCCGCAACAGACTTGTTCCCTTGAACCAGCCCCAGAAATGCTTTCCTTTGCTCATCCGTGTACCTGGTTCCAACATACTTCTTTTGATACGCTTCCTTAACATACTCCCAGGTCAGGTCCTCAGCTGTGGCACCATCCCGAACAGTTAACCACCACTGATACGCTTCATCCCGTAGCAGTGCCACTATTCCTTTCAACTTCTCCTCAAGGGTCAGATCGAGCTCATCCATAATTCGCTCAGTTGCTTCTAACCAATATTTAGCCGTACTGGGTGCCACACCAGATACTCCTCTAAACATTTCAGCCCCATTGGCTCAGAGTCGCTCGGGTACAGATTTTCGAGCTCCCATATTTCCACCTGCGCCAGCCACCATTTCCAAAACTCGCAGCACAGCCTGCGACACAGCATCATCCCCCGTCTGAGCCTGCTGCTCAACACCAACAGCTGGGGGTGGTGGTGGCGGTGGTACCTCATTATCGGACCCTTGCCCCGATCTAACGGGTTCCGACACAGTCATTCTTCCTTTACCGCGTCCACGACGACCGCGTCCCCTAGAGCTCATTTCTAACGTCGTGATCTGATTAAGAAGTTTTATGAATTAGTCCTTGTTTCACTTGATTACCCGCGAAGAAGTTTTATGAGAAGAATTTTAGGAGTGGTTCTTTCGTATTCATACATGCACACAGTCTTTTCATTCATTCATACATCCATCAAACAATTATGAACTTTCGTTCATTCAGAGAAACGTTGTAGTTTTCATTGTTGTTGTTTCTCCACTACCTAAGGGTATTTTCGTAATTTGTCCTACAGGGGTATTTTTGTAATTTTTTTCAAAAGGAAAAAGTTCCTTGGTGGTTTTGTCAAAAAGTATGTTGGAATTTTTTTTTAATTCCCAGGATAATTTGGAAAATTTTGAAATCTGGGGGTATTTCGGTAATTTTGGACCTCGGGGGTATTTTGGCAATAAACCAGCGTAAATTTGTAAAGTTTAATATTTCTGGGGTATTTCCAAATTTTGCAAAACTTTAAGAGTTCTTTTTGAGAATTGTACTTTCCAAAACGATAATGTTGCACAAATTTTGGAAATCAGGGCCATTTGGTAATTTTGTAAGTTAGGGGCAATTTTGTAATTTTCCAAAATCAAGGTATTTTGATATTTTGCAAATTAGGGTTTTTGAACATTTATAAAGTAATGAAATTTTGGTAAAACTGTTGGGTAGTTGGACATTTTATAAACCAAGGGCATTTTTGTAATTTTACCACTAGGGTATTTTTGTAAATCAGAAATTTTTCGAATTTTTTTTATAGAGATAGTTTTCACAAATTAAGAGGGTGATTTTAAGAGTTTTAAAACTAGGGTTTCCATAAAAACACGGCTAGTTCCCTTTCGGGTTTTAGTTATTGTATTTAGCCTATGACCGAGTCCACTTGGTCAGGGTGAACCAAAGCTACGCACCAGGTAGGATTCGAATGGAGAGGAGGTGAGTCACGCGGACTGCTTAAGTACCAAGCTCCCACTGAAACCATTCCTAGACATGCGCACAGAGGTTGCTACACCCACTGAGTCCTCTTGGTTAGGGTGAACCGAAGCTACGCACCAGGATTGGATCCGGATTTGGTATGTTCCTCAAACAAACTGAAACACCCCAAACCCGGCCCAAGAGCTTTGACCAGATTTGGTATGTTCCTCAAGTAAACCGGTTCAAATCCTTTTGTTACTTAAGAAAATCTTGTGCGAAATTTTAAAAGAAATTGTTTGGGTTGGGCTTGTGTTGAAAACCCATTCGATTTTTATATTAGAAAACCCCTTTTTAATAACCCATAGTGGTAAAAACATATGGAGTATATTTTAAAAATAATTTTCTTAAACTTTAACTTAATAAAATTTGCAACATAAATAACAATAAGATAGTTCAACAGTGGCCTTATTACATCAAAACAAATCCAATAAACCCAACTACTTTAAAATTAATAGCCCATAAAAAAAATAAAATAAAAACTTCATGTTGAGCATGGCCACCACAAGTTCTGCCGTCTCGGTCCATCACTGTTCATCACCTGAAACATGTTCCCACAACGGGGTGAGTCAACAGACTCAATGTGTACACAACACTAAGTCATAATATAATCAGGCATACATATGATACACATTCAAATCATAGAATACATTTAATGATGCATTCCCAAATCCAAACCTAATTAGCCATCCGCTACACTCCCTCGTACCAACCTGTACACTGTGGAGACTACTAAGTCGACCCTCCATCCGCTACACTCCATCGAAGGCAATCGCCCTCATAGTTCGTGGTCTTAGGTTACCACATTCAGATATCGCAGTCTTAGGTCACCGCATTCAGATTACTGTGGTCTTAGGTCACCACATTCAGATACCGCGGTCTTAGGTCACCGCGTTCGTGGTCTTAGGTCACCACATTCACTTCCCCTTTCAATAACCAATATGCCCCATTTTATAATATGCATTAATATGCCAGAGTTCACATTCTTATCATATTCTCATGTTACAAATAACATTTTTCATATTCCTAGTAGGAGTAGGAAACGTACCTTAGTACTTAGTACCATAACATGGTACCTTAGCCACTTTCATATTCTTAATATCACATATATATATATATTTAATCATACATAGCCATAAAACATATTAAAAATTAGTGTGGGGTACACACCTGATTCGCTTAGCAAATTCCTTGAGATCCCAAAAAGCTTGATCTAATGCTTAGATCCTTAATCCCTACATTTGATTAATCACTTACTACTTTAATAAAAAGCCATTTGGCCATAAATCCAAATCCTAGTAGGATTAGTATACTTAAACTTACCTTGCTGCCGATTTCCCTATTAGTCAAATCCCGAAAACCTTGTTGTACTCCTTCTTGTATTCGGCCAAACATTAAATCACATCATAGGTTAGTTTCGTCTTTTAAACAAAGTAAGAATTAGATCTAGATATCCAAAATAGGCCTTGGCCGAATATACCTATGTGCTTACCTTTCAAATCTTAAATCCCGAAGATCCCTTCTCTTGAAGTCGACAACTATCAAAAATCCCGAAGTTCCTCCTTAATATTCGTTCAAGAGACAACAAGAGGATCAGTTCCTAGATCTCGATAAAAAGAAATTGAACAACAAAATCCATTGTTCTTACCTTAATACCACAGTCGACTGCACCCTTGCTTGGAGTCACAAAGATTCGGCTTTTGAGGCTTAAAAGAAGTCGATTTCACTAGATATTATTGGTATATTCGGTTTGACAAAATAAAAGAGAAGAAAAGAGAGGAGAGGACTAAGAAATTCGGCAGAGAGAAGAGGAGGAAGAAAAATTGATGAGTAATATAGCCGAAATTACTACTCAGAATCCCTTACTTGGCCACCACTCTTCTATTTGATAGCTTTATCCTTTTAATTATCACAAAATAAAAAGAATTTAATCCAACCATTATCTCTTGAAAATAATGATAAATAAATCCCTTATTTATCCCTTATTTAGCTGAAATTTAAAGAGAATAAAACTCCTCTTTTAAGAGCCTTAATGCCGTCCACCTCTCTGCTTCTAGAAGCAAAAAATAAAATTTCTTTTATTTTCTTCCCAAGTGACTCGAACCCTGGCCCAAATAACTGCTTGTGGCGTCACCCACCTGGGCCTTAAGTGACATCTTCAGGCCACTTTTCCAAGCCTGATTGTGTGTCAAATTCCTCCTACTAATTTTCTTAAGGCCACCTTGCCTTAATTTCCTCTTTTTAAACCTTAAAACTTGACATTTCTTTACATTTCCAAGTTTCCAAAAATTTTCGTTTGCCTCCTTTAAACTTAACATTTCCTTACATTTCCAAGTTTCTAGAAATGTTCACTTTCCTCTTTTGAATCATTTCCAAATCATTTCCTTACCTTTCTTAGTTTCCAAAAATGTTCACTTTCCTCTTTTAAACTTAACATTTCCATACATTTCTAGGTTTCCAAATATGTTCAAAATATATTCATAACATATAAGACATGTCATTTCATACAATTAAACCGAAAATGCATAGGCCCTTTTCAGGATGTTACATATTAAATGTGTGAAATGATGAGTATGAGGTAAGTTTTGTGATGGGATAAATTGTGATTATGAAACTATGGTAGATTCGCATTTAATTATGTTATGTTATTTGAATGTTATGTGCATGGTAGGGTTGCTTATTTCTTGCATACGACCTTACTAAGCTATATAGCTTACTCCATTTATTTTCCATGTTTTTATAGTGACGCCAAGCTAACTCAGAATTGGAGATCGTCGGAGATTCAGATCACACTATCAAACTCTCATTTTGGGTATTAATGGTCTTAGCATTTTGAATGTATGGCATGTATAGGGGCTTGGTCATTTTGTTATATGTGTCATTGGTGATGTGGCCAAATGTATTGGCTTATATTGGTTAATGATTTCATTTTTTTATATATGGCCATGTAAGTTGGCTAATATTGGTTATGAGTATATTCATATGTTGATACCATTCAAGAATGTGGAAACTTGCATGACTTGTATTGATAGAGGTTAGCATGTGGATGTGATGTTAATACCTTAGTTGTAGATGTTTAGGTTGCCTAAGTATGCCATGAATTGTGCCATTGAATTGGTTAAGTGTAGGTGTAAATGAGGGTGGAAAATGGCTTGGTAAATAGCCTTATTTTTGTCCACACGGGCAGAGATACGGCCGTATGTCTCGGCCGTGTGTGCTACACGGACTTGAATAGGGGTGTAACACCCCTAACCCGTAGCCATCGCCGGTGTAGGGTTAAAGGCATTACGGACAAATCGGATCTTATACAAACATTTCATGTCATAATTTAACCAATCAAATCAAAGTGTCCCTTAAACAGGTCTACGGGGCCTTAAAAATACATTAAAAAGAGGTCAGGACTAAGCCGAACACATACGAAAATTTCTGAAAATTAAACATTTTTCAAAGCTACAGAGGTCACACACCCGTGTGGGTAGGCCGTGTGCCTCACATGGCCTCAGACACGCCCGTGTGTCTAAGCCATGGCAAAACAGGGCATACATACTGACTTGTCCAGACGGCCTGAGACACACCCGTGTACCTCACCCGTGGTCGACACTGACTTGCGCCATACGGCCAGTCACACACCCGTGTGTCTAGCCCGTGGTCGAAACTAACTTGTTTTGAAATGCACCCACGAGGGGCACGGTCAAGCCACACGCCCGTGTGCTCAACCATGTGGGCAAATAAAGGCCACTTGCAAGGCCAATTTGTCACCCATACTTTGGTTTATACCTACAAGCATTAGACCAATTCAGTTCACATGTCCAATGCAAACAAAACATACCAAAATGACCATCTTTTCTAACCATTCAAGAAAATTTCAAACACACCAACTTATGTGCCATTTAGCTCAATCTAATCACAAGCATTTCTAAGCATAATCCATCCACAAACCTACCAATTCATTAAAACATTTTTTCACCTATAATATACCAACTTTGTATCACAAAACATAGATCAAATATTACCATTTGCACATCCATTTACAAGCCATATCACATAGCTTATATATACAACTCAAAACATTAACCATTTCAACTAGACTATACATGCCATACTTTAATATATACACTTTCAAAAGGTACCAAAATAGAGATTGATAGAGGTGATGATCCTTGACGATCCCCGAGCCTTCCGTAGCTTTAACGATCTATAAAACAATGCAAACACACACAGAGTAAGCTTTCAAAAGCTTAGTAAGCCATATACAAATAAACCTAACATAAAAACAATCATATTCATATCAAATACAATATCATTAATATATAACTCATTTGCAAATTCATAACTCTTCTTTGGTTCATTTGTTTAGCTATTGCTTATCAACAATTCATATCCCCAAGTATCTCTTTTGATTATAGCACAATCATACATATATCACATTTGTCTCAACAAGTCTATGCACATATCACACTTGTGCACATTCACATATACTTACCTTTCATACTCAATCATAGCATACACATCAAACGTCCCTGAAACGGTCACACAATTTACATAGCCTTTCTTTTCTCAGAATTTCCCGTTGAACCATTCAGAATTGTAACACCCCAAACCCAGCCTAGACGTTACGACCGAATCTGGCGTGTCACATTGAAGTGTTTTTCGAAATTAGGCTTGTTGAGAGAAAACTATTTTTAAACGATTTCCATGTTTGTTACTGTTGGTTTCTTGGTTTAAAAACCCGCGGAAGCTACTCTAATTAATGTCATTTCTGGAGTTTGAAAATGTGTGTTTGTCTTTTAAAACTGTTATTATTTTTGAAAACTTGTTTGTATCTGTTTGACAGTTTCAAAATAAGGAATTAAACCCAATTAAAAGAAATTAAAATCACCAGAGGCCTTATTACATAAATATCAACCCAATATAAAAATTTAAATAACTAGGTCTAAAATAAAATAGTAGCGAACGTGTGGCAACCTCCGAGTCCCTCGCAGCTCCAAATCATCTAAGGCTGGGGGTTACCTGTACAGTTAAAAGAAAAGGGTTAGTTACGAGAACTCAGTGTGTAATTCCCTATCACGCAGTAACAATCTGGGCCTGAGCCCTATCCAGTAACAGTATAGTGTGGGCCTTAGCCCTATACAGTAATCAATGTGGGCCTAAGCCCAATACAGTATCAATATGGTGCACATATGTAACTCACCCCAATCCAACCAACACACCACCCGTACCAACCAACACACCATGTTGGGATAAAATTGACCCACCCAGCCAACACACCAATATTGCAGCATAGCTCCCAGTAATAATAACGCAGCAGAGCTGCCAGTAACAGTAAATGTGGCAAAGCCACCAGGACCAGTATTGCAGCAGAGCTGCCAGTATTAGTATCGCAACAAAGCTGCCAGTAACAGTGTTTGTGGCCAAGCCACCAGTAACAGTAACTTCCACCATAATAGTATCCCAACCCCATGCAGTATGCCATGTCATAAATATCTCGTGTATGTAGTATGTCCTACTCAGTACAGTCATACAATAATATGCATTCATCAGTCGACTTACCTCTAGGGGTAAAATGGTAATTTCCATCTATTGGGGGTAAAGTAGTAATTTTACCCTTTAGGGGTATTTTGGTCATTTTACCTATTTTAGGGTTTCAGTGCAGATAACAATCCTTCCAAAGATCCACAGTCGCCTCGAGCTACACAGATAACCCATATGATCAAAATGATGTAAATGGGCCCAAGGTCCAATATTTGGCCCAAGTGGGCCTACAAGCTTGTGTGGCTCATTTAGCCCATATTTAGTCACGGCTATGCGAACGATATAGCCCAATCTAGTATTTGCCACTTATCATAGGTTTATTCCGTGTGGGGCCCACGAGCCCATTGGACCCACACGGCCCATTTCAGCCAAACGAGGCCTATAACGGCCCAAGAGCACGAGAATGCTCATGGTGGCCTCTCCAGTCTATTGCCCATGATTGTGGGCTTTGTTTACCACACGAGCGATCACACACTCGTGAGGCCTCATATGTTGAGGGTTCGGCTTTTTGGCTTTTACCGATTCGTAGTGGAGATAGTGTGATTACACACCTGATTACAATATTGCTCTACGCTCCACGAGCACCCAACCTAGATTCCAACAAAATCCAAAGTTAGTCCTTTAACCGATAGGGTAAAGCACCCTCTTATTGACGCTTAATCCGAAACACCCTTCTTACCTTGTTTGAATGAGGGTGACCTTAGTCCTTCTACGATCACTGTTCAGAAACGATCACACGCCCTTGTTGGTTTCCTATAGTACAATCAAAATCCGATTAGTAAGTGATAGGGCACATTCGGCCAACCCCAAAGAACATAAGGTAACACTTTTACCTTACCTGAACGTTGAAGACGCAAGTGTGACTCCTCCAAACCGTTCACACTTCACCACTCCTTGAGGAAGGCCCTAGAATCACAACGAGTACAGTACATGAAGGAGGAAATGACAATCGGTTAGCAAAAGGGGTATTTGATTTTGGAAAAAGAAAAAGAAGAGCATGGTGTATTCGGTTTTAAAAAGAAAAGCAGAGGATAGATTTTGAACACTTACCGATAGTTAGAACCTTTGCAGTCGATCGACGCAGAGAGGGATTAACAACAGTGATATTCGGCCAGACGAGAATAGAAGATGAACAGAAGTTAAAGAAGAGAAAGGGAAGGTTCGGCTAGGCTATGAAAGAATCCGATTGCAGAAGAAAAGGGGTAAGGGAAAGTAGATGTTAGGTTCGGCCAAGAAGAGAGGGAAAAGAATAGCAAAGATGCAGAGAAGGAATGACATGAATGGTCAGTTTCGTAGCACAAAAAAACCTAGAGAGAACCCAAAATGCAAAAAGTGCAAAAACCTAAACTGCCAGCAAGGAAATTCGACAGCTCTCCTATAAACACTCCCCAAAGCCGAAATAGAGAAATGGCTCCAGTCGAAATTGCCCCCTTTTTCCCCTAGCTGAAATCCAATAGGGCCTTAGAGTCCCAATCAGCCACAACCCCTTACCAACCTTCCATTTCGAAATTCCTTTATTTTCTCCCCAATCTCCTTCTTGATTTGCTCCACAAAACCCTCCAAGACCAATTCAAACTTCACCTTACAGAGTTTCAGTCTAACTCCACCTCTCATGCTGCAAGGAAATAAAATAAGTACTCCATTGCGTTGTAACACCCCTAATCCGTATCCGTCGTCGGACTAGGGTTAAAGGCGTTACCGGACCGATCAGAAACATTTTCAGAAGTTCATACATTCATCCAACAATTTCAAACATAATGTCCCTTAATACGGTCAACGAGACCTAAAACAAGCTTATAAACTGGGTCCAGACTAAACCGAAACACATACAAACATTCTCGAAAATTTAAAAACTTTTCTAAGTTTCAGGGGTTGCACGCCCGTGTGGGCAGGCTGTGTGCCTCCCACGGCTACTAGACACACCCGTTTGTCCTCCCCGTGGTCGAAACTGACTTTTCCTCCACGGCCACCAAGCACGCCCGTGTACTCTGGCCGTGGTCGATCCTGTCAAAATTCACACGGCTACTAGGCACGTCCGTGTGCCAAGGCTGTGTACTCCTATGCTAGCTACTGACTTAGCCCCACGGTCATTAGGCATGTCTGTGTGCCACAACCGTGTGACATTATAGGCCATTTTCAAGGCCAAAATGCCACCCACTTGGGTCTTACCTACAAGAAAATATTTACCAACACATTTCAAGCATACTAGACAACCAAAATAACCATTCAATCTAAACATTCAATATCCATTTCAACCATGCCAACTTCCAAGACCAAAACATATGAAATATCAAGTATAATTCATCCAAATGCTTACCCAAAAACTTGACCAATTCATGTGCCTCAACCATACCAGGGTATAATTCATATATCACATTCATTTAAACATAATACCAACATATAACTAGCCAAATCACATGACTAAATTCACTTCATTTACAAATACAAAAGACTAGCCTATACATGCCATATCTAGCAAAATATATATATTCAAAGTGTACCATAAACAAGTTGAATAGTGTGATGACGATCCTTGACGGTCCTGAGCCTTCAGTAGCTTTGACGACCTATAAGACAGAGAAAACGCACACACGGAGTAAGCTTTCCAAAAGCTTAGTAAGTCATAATACAAGCAAATTTAGCATAGAAGGCATATATATACTCATAGATACATTGGCACATCTAAATCACTTAGCAAATTATCACATATATACAAAGCTTTTCCATGCTTACTATCACATCTCTTATTGTTATCCAAATATACATAATCATCATAGTAAGATCACATAGGAACTTACCTTATATAACTTAGTGTATGAACCAACGTACCTGAAACGGATTCACTATTTACATGGCCATTTCATATCACCGACTTACCCATTGAACCGTAAGGAAACTAGTAGGATACTCAGAAGCTTGGAATAGTCGTACAATGCCAACGTCCCAGACGAGGTCTTATATGCACTCAGATATCGATGCCACTGTCCCAGACAGGGTCTTACACGAATCAATACGATGCCGATGTCCCAGACATGGTCTTACACGTAAAGATAATATCAATGCCAACGTCCCAGACGTGGTCTTACACGTAAAGATAATATCAATGCCAATGTCCCAGATGAGGTCTTACATGATAAAACAGAACAGATACCTATGTCATGACATAGCTAATCCTATCTATTCCTAGGTTCATACGAGACTTCTCGAACATTGTAACTAAGTAATCCTTATCTCAGAATTCATGAACAGATCATATCATAAGTATTCATCGATAACAATAGTCATAAAAACACAAATTTGTTTATTTGCATAATGACTTACCTCGGATTTGATTTAATGAAAATGGAAATGGCTACTCGGTTACTTTCGCTTTCCCGCGATCTAGGTCTGTTTTCCTCGGTTCTTGATCTTAATTCAAGCTTGCAAGTGCCGAAACCTAGGATAGTTTTCTTTCTTTTCTTCTTTCAATATTCGCTAAATGGATGAACATTATAGCCATTTACAAACTTTTGTTTTACTTAATATTATGTTATTAACTCATTTACAAAATTAACCTTAATGCTAAACATATATAACAATAGGCATAAGGCTATTAATGACTTTTGATTATCCACCATCTAAGTATTGGCTTAATTGCCATATAAGGCCTTCACCTTTACAAAGCCACAACACATTCGTATTTTAACAAATAGCAAGCAACTTTCACATTTAATGAAATTCAATCCTTTTGTCAAATTAAACACACAAACAGACAAATTAACTTACGAAACTTTATCACATGCTTAGTGACATATCGAAGACACAGAAATATATATTAAAATATTATACGGACTCGGATTTGTGGTCCCAAAACCACTGTTCCGACTAGGGTGTAAACCAGACTGTTACATGCGCATCATGAGACTCGAACTTTAGCTCCCTTGCAGCCTTAAACATGGCACTTACCACTGGACTACAAGTTCTTTTGTGTCATAAAACAAGCACTATTATTAATAAGGCCTAACTGCTAGTGTCCAGGTTTATTTAAGAGAAAAACTACAAATCCTGCAAAAGTCAAGACTTGAACCCAGGCTACCCAAACACTCCCATACACACCCAAATCACTTAGCCATTAAAGCAAACAAGCAATTTGTGTCAGGACATGCAAAATTAAAGACCCCATATTTTTGGGGCATTATAGGAATCAAATAGGATACTCAGATAACTCAGAATAATCGTACAAAGCCAACGTCCCAGACAGGGTCTTACGCGAAATCATATACGATGCAGATGTCCCAGACATGGTCTTACACGTAATTCAAAAATCGATGCCGACGTCCCAGACGTGGTCTTACACGATATCACATATCGAAACCATATGTCATGACATAGAATCCTAACTATTCCTAAGGTTCGTATGGGGCTTTTCGGACATTGACACATTGTCGATACTTTCTCGGATTTCATGTGTGTATATTCCATATTCATCCATTTCAATTAAATTTCATATGAACATAAATAAATCATTTCAAATACATTTATTTGTACATAGACTTACATCGTATGGATATAGACAGACGGATTCGACTATTCGATCACTTTCGACTTTCCTCGATCTAAATTCGTTTTCTTTGGTTCTTGATCTATACATATTCAAATTTAACTCATTTATTCAACAAATCATTCAATTCAATCCAAAAACACACATTTAGGGTAATTTACAAACTAACCCTCACATTTTCATATTTTGACATTTAAGTCCTTATTTCACAAAATCATAAAATACACAAAATCTCTTTGTACCCATGCTTAGCCGAATATCCACATACTTCATCTAAGTGCAGACATTTCATTTATTTCACATTTTAGTCCCTCAAAATATTATTTTCACAATTTAGTCCAAATTACTCAAATTCACCAAAAGTCCAAAGACAAAACATGTTAATCTAACACATATATTTCTTATTTCATCAACTAACATCACAAAGCTCAAGCATTCATCAATGGCACATTTCAAAATCATCATCAAATTCCAAAATTAGGGTATGGTTTTTTTAGTACTCGAAGCAACGATTACAAAAATGTAGAAATTATCAAAAACCGAACAAAAACTAACCTTGAATCAAGCTAGATGAGTGCCGAATGTAAAAAGAGCTTGAACCTTTCTTTCTTTTCTTATTTCGATGGTGGATGGACACAAATGATGATAAAAATGTTTTATTTTATGTTTTAATTAACTTATTATCTCATTTACTAATTTACCCTTTATGAACTTATTATAAAACCATATAACAATAGTCCTTAATCATCCATCCCTAAATACAATGGCCTAATTCCATTTTAAGGCCTTCATATTAAAAGAACATAGCATTAAAGTACTTTAACAATTATCAAGGCACTTTTGCATTTTACGCAATTTAGTCATTCTATCAAATTAAGCACACAAACAAATAAATTAATACACGAAACTTTCACACATGCCTATTCACATATTGCAAGCACAGAAAATAATATTTAATTATTTTTCTGACTCGGATTTGTGGTCCTGAAACCACTATTTCGACTACGGTCTAAACCAGACTGTTACAAGGGGCATGTGCCCCGGCCGTGTGAATTCTGCACCTATTTTATTAAAAATTATGAAAATTAAATTGACCCCACGCCCTAGCACACGGGCGTGTGGCACAAGTTAGAGAGCATCCTAAATTTAACACGGCCTATAGCACGGGCGTGTCTTAGGGTCACACGGGCGTGTGACCCCTGTAACATGAAAAATTTTATAAGTTTTGCAAAATTTTCTAAATTTCTCGGTTTAGTCCTGAACCACTTCCAAAGCATGTTTTGGGCTTCGTAGGCTCGTATAAGTGACTTTATGATTGAATATGAATGGTTTTAATTTGGACACAAATTTATGACTCGAAATTTTGTGATTGCTTGTGTTATAAGTGCGGTAAAGCCTTGATCCCTGTTCCGGTGTTGAATACGGGTAAGGGGTGTTGCAGATCCTCCCAAAAATAATACTAACTATCATGAAGGAATTTTTTCCTTTGTTGGTATGTCATTTCTCGAGCAATTATTACACATGCAAGATAATTGGCAAAATCAGCAAACCAAGGTGTTTCATGAATTCAACTTACCTCAAATAAGTGTTCATCTAGGAAATTCTCATTGATAAGCACACATGATCGAGTTACCTCATCTTGCTCCAACCTCGAAAGATGATCAACTATTTGATTTTTGACACCTTTTCTGTCTTGGATCTCAAGGTCAAATTCTCAGAGTACCAGTATCCAACGAATTAGTCTCAGTTTTGCATCTTTTTTCGTGAGCAAGTATTTAATGGCTGCATGGTCAGTGAATACTGTAACTTTGGTACCTATAAGATATGAGCGGAATTTGTCGAAAGAAAAAACTATAGCAAAGAGTTCCTTTTCAGTTACCGTATAATTGAGTTGGGCTCCTATCAAAGTTCTACTTGCATAGTAAATAGGGTGAAACACTTTGTTTCTTCTTTGACCCATCATAGCTCCAACAGCATAATCACTTGCATTGCACATCAACTTAAAAGGTGAGCTCCAATCAGGTGTAACGATTATTGGGGCTGAGATTAACCATTTTTTTAAATATTAAAAAGCTTCCAAACATGCTTTGTTGAAATCAAACACTGTATCTTTCTCTAATAAAAAACACAACGGTTTAGAAATTTTTGAGAAATCTTTGATAAACCTTTGGTAAAAACCGACATAGCCTAACAAACTTCTGACTCCTTTCACATTAATTGGGGCCGGTAATCTTTCAGTTACGCCCACCTTTGCTTTATCGACTTCAATTCCTCTCTTTGAGATTTTATGCCCTAAGACAATCCTTTCCTTAACCATAAAATGGCATTTTTCCCAGTTAAGGACAAGATTCGTCTCTTTGCATCTCTTCAGTACCTTAGCCATATTACTCAAACAAATATCATAAGTGTTACCAAAAACGAAAAAATCATCCATAAAAACCTCAACAAAATTTTCAAACATATCAGTGAATATTGCCATCATGCATCGTTGAAATGTTGCAGGTGCATTGCATAAACCAAAAGGCATTCACCTAAAAAAACGTACCGTATGGACAAGTAAAGGTTGTTTTATGTTGGTCTTCCGGAGCTACAACTATTTGGTTATATTTCGAATAGCCATATAAAAAATAATAGAATTCATTACCTGCCAGTCGATCTAACATATGATCTATAAAAGGTAACGGAAAATGGTCCTTCCGAGTGGCTTTATTCAACTTTATATAATTAATACAAATTATCCAACCAGCAATAGTTCTTGTTGGAATCAACTCGTTACGCTCATTTTCAACAATCGTGATTCCACCTTTCTTCGGCACACACTGCACCGGACTTACCCACGAACTATCTGAAATAGGATAAATGATTCCTGCATCTAACCAATTGATCACTTCCGTTTTCGCAACTTCTTTCATAATAAGATTGAGCCTTCTTTTCCTATCAATTCAAGCTCTTTCACCTTCTTCTAAAATAATTTTATGCATGCAAAAAAAGGGCTTATACCTCGAATATCAGCTATGGTCCAACCAATTGCTTTCTTAAATTTCTTTAAAACAGTAATTAGTTGCTCCTCTTGATCTTTCGTCAGTTCTGCTGAAATAATCACAAGCGAAGTGGAACAGTCACCTAAATAAATGTATTTCAAATGGGAAGGAAGTACCTTTAGTTCGAGTTTAGGTGGTTCTTCAATTGACAACTTGGGTTGCACAAATTCTCTGACTTTTAACTCCAACGGTTGAAACCGTGTGGATTGAATAAAATTTCTTGCATTGGTTTCCATTAAAGCCATGTTTTCTTCACCTTCTTCATCTTCCAAAGGGTTAAGATCTAAGGCTTTCTCTAATGGATCTTCTACAAAATTGCTTTCCATAGAAACCATGGTTTCTATCTCTTTCATAACTAAACACTCTTCTGTCGGATCGGGAAATTTCATTGCTTTAAGAATGTTAAAGGTTACCTGATCGTCGTGAACTCGAATGGTGAGTTCACCTTTCTGCACATCAATTAACGTTCTTCCCGTGGCTAAGAAAGGTCTCCCAAG
This sequence comes from Gossypium australe, assembly GCA_005393395.2. Lineage (NCBI taxonomy): Eukaryota > Viridiplantae > Streptophyta > Magnoliopsida > Malvales > Malvaceae > Gossypium > Gossypium australe. Next base: position 111,944,324 of record CM016619.1, read on the forward strand.
GATGATCGACACTTCCTTACCTACTTCAAAATCTAAGACAATAAAATCAGTAGGAAAAAATAAATTTATCGACTCTTACCAAAACATCCTCGATCTTTCCTTCGGGATATGCTAAAGATCGATCCGCTAGCTGAAGCGTCACAGTTGTAGGTCTTACTTCACCTATCCCTAGCATCTTGAAAATAGATTTAGGCATCAAGTTGATACTTGCTCCTAAATCACACAAAGCTTTACCACAGTAAGATTCACCAATGTTATAGAGTATAGTAAAGCTTCCTAGGCCCTTCAATTTAGGTGGCAATTTGTTCTGCAAGAACGCACTGCACTCCTTTGTCAAGGCAGTAATCTCATATTCACTCAGTTGTTTCTTCTTGGACAATATATCCTTCATAAACTTTACATAATTTGGTATTTGTTCTAAAGCCTCCACCAAAGGAATATTGATGTGTAACTGATTCAGAACATCCAAAAACTTCTTGAATTGCTCCTCATGTTTTTGCTTGTGTTGCTGCAATCTTTGCGGATATGGAGGTGATGGAACTTTCGGTTGAATCAGACAACTCTTCTAAGTAGGTAAATCTGCATCCAAAGAAGATGTTAAAGTATCTGAATTCATTAAGTTAGGATTTACCTTGTTAGTCTTTGCAGATTCTGATTCCTTTGGTGTAGGAATTTTGACAGCTAGTTGATTCTTCTCAACGGGCTTATCTTCGACATCAATCAATCGGGGTTCTAGAATTTTACCACTTCGCAATGCCACTGCCTTGACATGTTCTTTACCCAAATTTATTGGATTCTCAGTATCACTAGGCAAGGTTCCTTGCGGTTGATAAACCGTAAAAGCAACATATTTTAATCCCACATTTAGTATGCTTTTGGATGATTTAAGCCTCGATTGATATAAAAAGGTGCTCTTAATCCTTTCTTTTCATGTCTTATACCCAGGAAAGCACCCGAGGATGAAACAAACATAAAATGGGCCCAAAATGGAGTAAATGGGCCATATCACGAAATCCACATGGCCTGAACTTAAGCCCACATGGCCGTGCCACATTGATCATCTAGAACACGGCCTTACCCCCGAGTCACACGGTCGTGCCTCATTAAAGAAGTTCGAACACAACTTGAAGACTAGTAACACGGGCGTGTGACATGGCCGTGTCCTTATCGTGGCAAAAAGTAATTTCATTTGGATTTGGATACTTTGGGGCGAAGAAACACATTCGAAGAGCCTATATAAACCCCTTAAGTGTTATTTGAAAGGAGGCGGTTAGCTAGGCCAAGGAGCCAAGCCGAAAAGGTCAGGATTATGGGAATCACTCGAAGATAGCCAGTTGATCCATCTCTAGAAGCCAGAATTCTACTCAAGACGGCAGATCTCTCCTTCCATTCCTTCAGGGAGTTTTAGGGATTTCTTATGTTTTGTTTTATCTTTTCTTCTGAGATGTTTTCTTTATTTGTTATGAACTAAACCCCTCAGATACCTGAAGGGGATGAAACCTAGATGAATCTTGTTATTATTTTTTGAACTATAAGATAAATACTTGATTTGTTCTTAATTATGTGTGCTTAATTCTTGTGTTAATATTTCCGGGATATTGATCCAAGTATGATGTGCCTAGGTGGTGGAGCAAAAGTCCCTGCCTATTCATAGATCTATAATTAAAGCGGAGTCGTTCGCGCGCCTAGAGATAGGGTGACGAGATTTTGCCGGATTAGGGTGAAACCTAATATGGGAATCCATAGTTCGATTTACTGCTATTCTAGGGGGTTATTAAGTGAGAAAGAGATTTCTAGGGTTAGACGTTATTCACCTCGAGAGAGGGTTTAATATACATTAGGGAGTCCTACGGATCAAGTCAAGTGAATAAATCGTATGGTTCAGTGTTAGATAACAAGTGAAGTCTAGGTGGATTCTTCCTGAGGGTATCGTCTTAAACCAACTGAGTCTCCCCTCAAGTTATTTTCCAATTCATTCTTTTTGTCTTTACGTCTTTAGCTTAGTAGTCGTTAGATCTAAACAACTTCACTTATTTTAAGCTAGATAATAAAAAGAAGGTTAGTATTAGTACTTTTAGTTCCTTTGGGTTTGACAATCAGGTCTTGCCTAAGCTATACTACTGTTCGATAGGTACACTTGCCTTTAATCGTTGTCAGAGTTAGTTTGCAGGTTCGATCATTCTCTTTATAAATTTTAAGACTCTAATTCCAGCAATCAGCGGTCTATTACAAAGATTGTAGCTAACTGGCCCATTTGGTTTTCCAAAATTTTCAATTGCTGCTTGGCTTTGGATCAAAGCGTTATTCTTTGCCATGTAAGCTTTCAACAAGTTCTCAAAACTATTTGATGCCTCAGCTTGATGTGGTTTTGGAGCTTGCTGATTAAACCCTTGAGATTGGTTGGGTCTATGCTACAATAAGTTGTTGTTCGGTCCATTTCCTTGGTTACTCCAAGAAAAGTTAGGATGATTACGGCATGAGGATTGTAGAAGTTGGACTGGGGTCCTTGTCCACTTCTATTTTGATGTTGGTTCCCCACATAGTATACTGACTCAGGATTTGAAGGACAATTCTCAAAAGAATGACCTTCCCCATAGTACACACAGGAAACTACTTCAAACAGGCTTGGTGGCTGAGCTGTAAAATTATTAGCACTATTAGTGATAAACTGTTTTAACGTAGAGGAAATAGACGATACCTGAGCTGATAACGAAGTGAGGGCATCAACTTTATGAACTCCGGCTACAAGTCTTCCTAAAGCTATTCTATTTGTTGGCCATTGATAGTTATTACTCGCGACCCTCTCGATGATCTCATAAGCCTCATTATAAGAATTAGACAAAATTGCACCATTCAAAGAAACATCTACCATCAATCTTGTATGTGCATTGAGACCATTATAGAATGTCTCCAACTGGATACAATGAGGAATCCCATGATGTGGACACCTACGAAGTAACTCCTTGAATCGCTCCTAAGCCTCATACAAAGACTCGTCATCCAATTGTTGGAAAGTTGTGATCTCGTTCCTCAACTTAGCATTTTTGATAGGCGAGAAATAGTTAACCAAAAATCTCTCTGCTAATTCTTGCCATGTAGATATGGAATTTGGTGGCAATGAATTGAGCCATGCTCGTGCTTGATCTCGCAACGAGTACAGGAACAAATTCAACCTCAGTGCGTCTTTAGTCACACCAGCTATCTTGAATGAATCACTCACCTCCATAAACAATCGAAAGTGGATATGTGGATCTTTCGTAGGCATACCACTGAATTGGCCCACCATTTGGACCATTTGAAACATCACTGGTTTCAATTCAAATTGGGTTGCCTCGATATCTGTCCTTCTAATTCCTGGATTTAACTCATTGGAAAGTGGCACAGCATATTGTTTGATGCATCGATCCCTATCATCGAAAATGAGGATGGGATTTTGTACCCGATCGTCTTCATTACCTTGGTCTTGATTCTGATTTCCAAGGTCCATCTCGACTTGTCTTTGAGCTATTCGTTCGCGTCTTCTTTGTCTGAAAGTTCACTCAATTTCAGTGTCTATAGGGAGTAAATCAATAATCCGATCTATGCTCATAAACACCTCAAAAAAATTCACAAAATTAAAAATAATAAGCTAATAATGATAGAAATAAACCAAATTGGAAGTAAATAATCTCTAAAAAAAATGACTATGGCAACAGTTAACAATCCCCGGCCACAGCGCCAAAAATTTGTAACGCGTAGGTTTGTACAAGTGTACACAGTCATTATCAAGTAATAAGTAAGTATCGAGTTATCATCTCCACAGGGATTGTATTTGTGCTAAGTCACTTAATTGTAAAATTATATTAACAACTTGGTAAATAAAAACACAATATGATTGAGAAGTGATGATTAAAATTAAATATATTAAACTAAATGCAATGATCCCTAATGCAAATTATCCTAAATATGCAAACTATGTGAATGAAATAATTTGCAACAATTATAACATAAATAAACAAGGACAATTACTTTAATTAAACTCAATTTATTATCAGCATGCTTAATAATATTTAGAAAAACGTTCTATGGCAACTCGATCTTTCATGAGTTTGGAAACCACATTAGGTCCTTTCGAAATCCTTTACTTAGTAAATACGCATTTTACTGATCCTTATTTACTAAGGGTTTCTTAGCATTCGTGTGAGGTAACAGGGACATGTTAGGTTTGAAACAGTTTAATCACACAAATCTAAAAACTATGCGGATAATAGAGCTTGTTTAGAGTTGTTATGCGACCTACAATTTAATCGGGTTAGGATCTAAATTGAGCATGCACATTTCAATTATGTCTCCACTAGCCATTGTCTAGTTAGGATCGCTCAGCTTATTCAGGTGCATTTCAATAATGTATGAACGAAATGCAGACTTGATTTTAATTGGAAACATGATCGATTGGGGCACAGACATTATAAGCATGAATCAAATAAATATTATTTAATCAAAGAAATCATCCTAGCTTAAATAAAATTAAGCTAACATTGTTGTAAACAAGAACAAAGAACACATAGCAAACATTTTTAGATTAAATTAAAGAAAGGAAAGATTAAACCTAAATCAAAGTGGCTGGCACCCAAGACTCTGATTGACTAAGCTCATTCGCTCTTTTGCTTTGCTCCTTTGCTGATGGCTCTCCAAGGTGGCCGACCAAGGGCTCTTTAAGGGGCTTAATTGCTAAAATATCTATAAAGAGATGATGCTAGGCATGGGGAATGGAAAATGCTTAGGAGAATTGAGAGAAAAGAGAGAATGACGAACGATGAGGGATGATGAATGAGGGAATCGAGGGGTCATATTTATAGGTGAAGAGAGGTGGGTAGTTTGCTAAAAATAGCTGGGTTTAGTCTCTTCAAACTTCTTCCATGAGTGGCCGGCCACAATTAGTGGAATTTGAGCTGATTTTTGCTTGATTTTTAAGCAAATTAAATGCCATAATAACTCAGGATGGATACTCGGTCAAATGTAAATCTTCGGGCAAATCTTTAATTTCTTCAACAATGCAAGGACCCTATGTAATTAAACCAAAAAGTGGTTTAAGAGGACAGCCATGTGTAGCCGAATTTGGGTTGACTTGGTCTTCAATTTGGACGGTTTTTGTAATCCAACAAAGCTATCAGACCTATCCAAAATAAATCAATAAGTTAAAGGACCAAAGAATAAAATTTATCCAATTTAAATAATTAATTAGAAACCAAATTATTAATGAAAAACTTTAAAATGAATTATTAAATATAATTTTATATTTATTATTTAATTTAATCATGCATGGCCCACCTTATGTCTTAAAAATATAATATGTTCAAATCAATATAAAATAAGCCATTTTATGCATGAAAACTATATAATAAAGCATAAAATCAGATTTTAATAATTTCTATGTTCTAATTTCATATTTTAACATATTTCATTAATTTATTAAACAATTACTTAGTTTTAACAATGAATTTAAGTAAAAAGGTGATAAATTACATAGGATAAATCCTATATATTTTTTAGTTTACAATATTATGGAAGTACTCCTGATTTATGAATTTTGTAAATTCTGTTAAATACCCGTTTGAACATAGTAAACAATTAGGATATGATTTGCATGCCAATAGGGTTAGAACGTGTGCTTATACGGGTTTGCACTTTGGTTCCTCTATATAGCATTAAGATGCTCCCTATTATGTTGTAGTTACCCGAGTATCCAAATTATTTTGTTATAGTTCATCGGGCTACTGTTAAATAAAAATTATATTGATTGATTCCATGATTTGCTTAGAAATGATATGTTAGTACGATTATTTAAATGTTAACTGATGAAATTGAATGAAAGATGAGTATGTGTTTAAAAGTTGGTTGGAAATGATATAAAAATGACCAGAAAGTTTTCAGTTTATATAAATGAAACGCTCGATTTATAAATGTGATATATGGTGACAAGTCTATATGTTTAAAAGAACTTGTATTTGATTGTGAATATGAATCTATACGATCTATTGGTTAATATGTTTCATATGTTGAATTTTTTCTTATTGAATGATACAGAAGTATGTTGTACTGAATGATTGTGTGATTATACAATTGACACATGAAATGATCACATTGCTGTTGTAAATGTCTTGTCAGGAAATCGTATTAAATTAGTTATATCTATTTACTTAATGGTAAATTGAGGTAAGAGTTTTGTTTAAGTATCTGTGAACTTACTAAGCTATATAAGCTTACTATATTTCATTTCTTATTTTCTATAGTTGACGTTTTGCGGAACTAGGCAGTTGGATCAACTTCAAGGCTTACACTATCAAGCTTAGTCTCGGTAGATTTTGGCTCATTTATTTTGGTTTCGTGGCATACATATAGGTTATCTTGGGATTATGTGATTGATGTGGTAATGTGATTAGATGGTCCATACGTAATTTGTTCTTAAATGCTCTTTGGCATGTTTGATGGAACGAATGACTTAAATATGTCTTATGGATGTATATTTGTTCCTGAAGCATTAAGGGTTATGATATGGTATTGTTTTGATGAATGGTTACTTATTAGATATATGAGATGTTTTGAATCATGAATGTATGTAGTGTAGTTAAGGCTTGGATGGATTTTATATGTTATAAGGTTAATTATTTGTCTGAGACATATATGGTCAATATATGTATGTATTAAGGCATGTTTTAGGTTTGTTAATAAGGTAATGTTTGGAAGGTGTTTATGATAAAATGCACAATGGTATTATGTTTCCTTGTAGATATGGTTAAGCTTTGCAATTAGATCATATTGGTATTGTAATTGTTGGAAGTTTTAGTAAGGATTCATGTAACGCCCTGAATTTTGGGGCTAGATGTTTTGAGTTTTTATGGTTAGGGTCAGTTAGGAGATTGCGCTATTGTGTTTAGTTTCCGCGACTTAGAGTCAGAATGGGCCTTTTGGTCTAGTGGTTGGATGAGTGTTAGCGTACCTTGAGGTTACGGGTTCGAGTCCTTGAGCGTGTTTTGAGGAATTATTTTTATCTGAATTCAATTTGTCTTAAATTAAAGGTATTTACTTATTTAATTACTTCCTATTATCATTGTTATTAGTATTTTTGCTATTTTATCTTATTTGGCTTTATTTTATTATTTTTGTTTTTCTGGACGTTTTTCTTTTTGCTCTCTTCTGGTTTTATTTTTCCTTCTTCTTTGGAAAACGATTTTTGCCGGTGGATCTTGGTAGAGTTTTGCTCCTCTGTCATCAAGTTAGTGCCTGAACATCTCCGATCACGAGTCAGGCGTGGGTTCAAAACTCTTCAACTTTATTTGTGAATTATTCCATTTGGTGTCGAAATGCGATGGGATGGGAAAATTTGTGTGTGGGTTTCGATAATGGGGTATTCGTAATGATTATTTGATATTAAATTGCATCAAAGTCAAGTTACTATAGTATGTGTCGAATTTATTTTAGGTTAAGGAGTGCTTGGGGATGAAATTTACATTTTGTAGGCAGTTTAACGGTGGTTTCGTGACCACATGGGCGGCCACACGGGTGTGTGCCTGTTCACACGGCCGTGTGGAATTAGGAATTAGGGTTTTTGGGCTGATTTAGGTGCCACACAGCCTGGCCACACAGCCGTGTGGCCGATTTGGAGATTTTGTCGATTTTCACACGGCGGTGTCCTTCGGGCACACGGGCGTGTATGATTGGGAATTAGGGATTGAGTGAATTGGTCACGGCCGTGTGGCTAATTTGGGGATTTAGGGATCCCACACGAGCGTATGTTTTGGACACACGGTTGTGTCTGGTGGGCACAAGAGCGTGTGAGACCCTCACAGGTCATGCCTGCCTTGTACTCTAATTTAGTACAAATGAGCAGAGGTTACATGGCCTGTTCCCACAGCCATATCCCTGGTCCACACGGGCATATGCCTCACTTCACACGGGAGTGTGCCTCAGTCACACAGTCGTTTGCCCTTCCTCACATGGGCGTTTGACCTCCCAGACGGCCTAGACATTACCACACGGCCAGAGCACACGGGCGTGTGGTCCTAAGACACCAAGTCTTAGTTTGTGTGTGTGTTTTTGTTCTAAAAAGGTAACTGTGTACCTCGATCCTTAGCTACGCTTTAGTGAGGGTGTTTAAGTTTGATATTTGTGACGATGGTAAGAAATGTCTTATTTTGAATCTGAACTGTGGAGTGTGGTTGCATAACTATCTCTGTCTGACTGTCTGTGGATGTGCTCTTGGTTTTCTATGTTAATGCATACATACATACATTTGCGCAAAGTTTTGGGTACGATTGCGAAAAGAAGTGAGTCTGATTTTGATCTGATTTGGCAGTTATACTGCAACTTATTCGTACAACAATTTATCGCACTGTATTGCATGTGCGTCAGCTATGCTACACACTATTATCTGATCTGGCAGTTTAAACTGCAACATGTCTGTACAGCGAATTACTGTATTACACTGTACTACAAATACGACAGCTCTACTGCGTATTAATATCTGAGTGGCTTGGTCCACGTACATGGTGTGTAGGGTTGGATGGGCCTTTCGAGGTCCTAAGTGGTGTGTTTTGGTTAGATGAGCTTAAACAGCTCTTATGGGGTGTGAATGGGGGACGGAAAGGTGTGTTGGCTGGAAGGGTGGGTTTTATCACTTGACTGCATTTCATCCGCATCTGTCTAAGAGTTCTGGTTGTAAGATTGGTTGTCTGTATTCCATTTGAATGAACAACACCTGTGTTGAGTTTCGGTGTGTACTTGGTGTGCTTTGATTGTTGTGTTCTGTTGGAACGTTATTCCAGGGATGCTTTCTGACTCTGTGAATATTTGAGAATCTGTTGTGCTACTGAATGGAAGTTTGTTTTTTTCCATCTCTTGTTTTGTTTCGATCCCACATTGAGCTCGAGTAGCTCACCCCTCTTAGTGTTTCCCTTTCAGGTACCTTTTCGTTGCCTTTAGCATGTGCTGAGGGGTCTGAACCCCTTTGTAATTTTTCTAGTGCTAACAAAATTACAGAATACAAGAATGGATTATGAAGGCTAGACGTTACAACTGAATTATGAAGGTTACATCATTACGTAAAACATTGTCGATTAATTTATGTGAAAACTTAGTTTTAATTCAATAGTAAAAAACTTATTTAAAAAGAACATTAGTGTTCAAAAGATCATGTGAGAACACTTTGCCAAAACCTTGTTTTATCAATTTTATTAAAACAATCCCTCTTGCATAACTAATTAAGTTGTAAAACATTGTATCTAATTTCAAAACCTTGCACTGGAAAAATACTTTATAAATTTTTAGCTTTTAAAATCATAAAATCCAATTAGATATGTCGTCTTAAAGAAATATGATCTATAAATAGTATGTTAACAAAATAAATACCAAAACAAAAAATTAATGTCCCAAAACAATTAAAAATCCGAAAGTCCATAAAGTCCAAAATTTAATCCAAAACATACTAAAAAAAATGTCTGAACCGAGCTCCGGATTGGCCGCCAATCTTAAGTTTAAGGATCAACTGAAACGAACAAAATAAACGAGTGAGCTAGAAGCCTAGTGTGTGACTTGGCCCACAAGCAGAATTTTACTTATAGAGTTCACATATACAATTATTAGATCAAAATTTTTCATATATTCAGAACATATAGCATTATAGAGCAAATCCTATCCCCATTTGCTACACACCATATCCGTCCAACCAATCACACCAATTAGGACTATAGATGCCCATCCATCCAATCACACTTGTACGTGGCGGTATGCCACTCATAAATGTGCAGTTGAGTTGCCAGACAGAAATTTGTGATTTAACCGCTAGAATTGCAATAAAACTTCTAGAATACACTCCCTCCATCATATCAAAACCCACCCCAAATGCACATGGAACAACATATAGCATACGTACATATCTCATAATTTGTATGGCATGCATTGCGAAACATATAAATTGTAGAACATAACATATCACACAGCTTATACTAGACGAAGCCTACTTATCATGCTTTCTAATCATATTCATGTGTAACATATTGAATTTTATGTTTCTATAAGCTTAAAAAAGGCTCACGGATCCAATTTTCGACTTCCATTATCGGCCCCTAATCAGGCTTTCAAATTAGCCAAAAAGGGACCACACGATTGTGTGGCCCACACGACCCAATAAGCGAGCCCGTGTGGTCCACATGGCCTACCTGTTCAGGTCGTGTAACCATACACAATCTTGTGCTCCACACGACCTCACACATGGCCAACCACACTACCGTGTGGTGTAGACGATTTTTCAAACGACCGGCCACACAACTATATGATGTTGGGAAATTTCAAAAACAACCCTTGTTTTCGGGTTTTTTGATATCCAATCTAGTTTTTTGGGTTAGTTCACACACCTGATGATGATTCTGATAACCCGCACAAATAGTGCACTCCGAATCCAACATACAACATTAAAACGGATCGATAAATGAACAACACCACCACCGAAGTCTTGAATTCCATTGTTAAAATTTTAACACAACAAGCCCCAAGTATGATATTTGACCCACTTATCACAAAATTAATAGCCACTAAAGTTATTCTTAACTTTCCGGGAAATCGTTAGGCACAGTATGATTATGTCCTACAAGAACAAACAAATCCGATGTTAATCACAAAAGGATTAAAGAGAACCTTCGTTTATCTTAACAAATTTTCCCCAATACAGAAAAAGACAACCTTCAAAATAACTTACCGAACTCATCAGAAAACCACAACAAGGAAGGAACAAGAATAGATGAAACTATAGAATTACTTTGGGAAAAAGAAAGCTTTAATGTAACCAAGGGAAATTTTTGGAGAAGGAAAGGAAGGGAAAGAAAAAGAAAGAAAAGTAAAAAATGATTGATAGGGGAAAAAGAGAGAAAAAGAAGGAAACATAGGAGACTTTTAAGGGATATTTACAAACTGAAATGCCACTAAATCCACTCCCTAACAACTTATCCAAAATTTGAATTACACTCAAATTCTATCACATGGGCGACACAAGCATGGGAACAAAAAAAATATTTTCCATTTCGCAATCGTAGGGATTCAAACTCAAGATCAAAGGGTAAGCTGAAGCCTTACAATTAAACCAGCAAGCTCATTCTTGTTAGCAACCTAACAAAACAAAAGATATGCCCATAGACTTAAGTTGAACATAATACCAAAATTAATGGAAAAATTCCAAAACAAGGGAATTGAACTCAAGACCTAAAGCAAAAGCAGACATTCAAGGCACTTAACCAACAAAACAAATCAAATCATTTGACATACTTAAACAATCCAAACTTAAAAAAATTGGGGCGTTACAATTCTCCCATCCTTAAAGAAATTTTAACCTCAAAATATACCTAACTCAAAGAGATGTGGATATTATTGACGAAACAAATCTTCAGACTCCCAAGTGGCCTCCTCTGAACCATGATTTTGCTGCAGAACTTCAACTAATGGAATGGTCTTTCTCTTTAAGACCTTAACTTTACGATCCAAAATTTGCACCGGCTCCTCCTCAAAAGATAAATCTGACCATAACTCAATTTCCTCCACTAGAACCACGTAAGAAGGATTAGATCGATAACGCCTTAACATGGACGCATGAAAGATGTCATGAAAACGATCCAACTCCAAAAGTAGCTCTAACTGATAAGCAACCGACCCAACACGCCTCAAAATCTGATATGGCCCAATGAATCGAGGGCTTAACTTGCCCTTACGACCAAATCTGAGAACTTTTTTCCACGGAGACACCTTAAGAAAAATACGGTCTCCCACCTCAAACTTAATACCCTTCCTCTTAAGATTTGTATAAGACTTTTGTCTATCAGAAGCGACCTTAAGTCAATCTCAAATCAAATGAACCTTATCCTCAGTCTCAGCCACTATACTCTGGACCCAAAACCTTCCTCTCACCCAACTCAGTCCAACAAAGCGTAGTACAACATTTTCGACCATATAAGGCCTCATAAGGCGCAATCTGAATGCTAGACTGAACACTATTATTGTAAGCGAATTCAGCTAGCGGCAGAAATTCATCCCAACTACCCTGAAAGTCAATAACACGGCTCCAAAGCATATCCTCCAAAATCTGAATCACTTTCTCAGACTGACCATCAATCTGCGGGTGAAATGTCGAACTGAAATCCAATCGAGTACCCATAGCCTCATGTAATTTCTTCCATAATCGTGAAGTAAACCAAGGATCTCGATCGAAGATAATCGATACTGGAACCCCATGAAGCCTAACTATCTCGAAACATAAAGCTTTGCCAACTTCTATAAAGAGTAACCGATTCTAACTGAAATGAAATGAGCAGACATAGTCAACCGATCCATAATAACCCAAACTTAATCCTTCTTAGTAGGTGTTAAGGGCAACATACTACCAAAGTCCATCATTACCCGAACCTATTTCCATAATAGAATCCTAACGGGTTAAAGCAAACCAGAAGGATGTTGGTGCTCAACCTTAACCTGTTGGCACGTCAGACAATAGGACACAAAATCAATTACCTCACATTTTAATCCAGGCCACCAGTATAACTTTTAGAGGTCACGATACATCTTATTACCGTCGGGATTGTAACAGACCAATTTTGACCCTAATCGGAACGGTGGTTTCGGGACCACGAATCCGAGCTTAAGAGATATTATAATATTATGTATTGTGTTTGTTATGTGTGTTTTTGTGAGTGTGAAAGTTTCGTGGAAAATTTTAGCTATCTGAGTGTTTAATTTGTTAAAAAGGTCTAAATTGCAAGAAGAACAAAGTAGTGGGCATTAATAAAAAGGGAGCTAAGTGAATTGTCCATAAAACATAAGGATTTGCATGTCAAATTTCCCACCTTTAAACAAGGTGGACGGCAAGCATGCATATATGCTCTCTTTTTTATTTTTTGTATGACATTTAGGCATTATTATATTAAAGCATGCTATGATTATATACTTTTTAATTATATATTTTGATTTTTAGTAAAATTAAAAGAAAAAGCATGCTATAATTTATGTTGAAAGAAAAATAAAAACAAAGGAATAATTCTCTCATCCTTCATCCCTTCTTGCCGATTTCTACCTTGAAGAGAAGAGAAGAACTTCCTCTTCCCCATTCGGCCTTGCATGCACTAGATTAGGTAAGAATTGAACTTGATATGGCTTAAGTTCTTGATCATTTTCTCTTCTTTTGAAACAAGCAAAATGTGCTAATGTGGGTATGATGAGATTCGGCCATGGATGTTAATGTTGTAGTTTGTATTGATAATGAGTTAGATGGTATGAAAAGAAATGGCATGGACTTGTAAGAAGATTTGTTGTTTTGGCTTGAAGATACCCTCATAGTTGGCCGAATAATAGGATGGATATTCATGAAAACATCTCTTCTTGTGCCTAGATGTTCGGCCATTCCCTTATGATGAAATTTACCATATAAGATTGTTATATGTGATGTTTAAGTTATTGGGTGAACTAAGTTTAGAATTTGATTACTTGAAGTAAACTAGTGCAAGGGGGTAAATTTGATGAATGGAAGAGTTATAGAGAATCCTAGGCACCTAAGGGCCATTCGGCCATGGAGAAGAGACCCCAGATGGGTTGAAATTTTATTGTGGTGTTCAATAGGTTAAATTGGATTAGTTAAATGCTTGAATTAGGTGTGGTTATTAGCTTGTTTATTGGTTGTATGTTGAAGAAAATACATGGGTATGGAATTAGTATATTCGGTCATAAGAGAAAAATGAATTTGAGCTAATGTATTTGATTATATATGTGTAATTATATAAAGTTAAGGTACGGCTAGATAAGAAGGTAAGTGGTAAGTTAAAACACATCAAGGAAATTATTACCAAGTGTTTCCTAATAATTTGAATGCACTTGAACAAAGTAGGGGATGTATGCCGAATGCACATGGTTATGTCTTGAAATTATGTATTTTATGATTTTGCTTTTGAATTGAATGGAAGTGTTGTTTAATTGGTTAAAATTGAACCAAATTAGATCGGGAACAAAAAGAGAAAGATCAAGATCGAGGAAAAACAAAGATTATCGAGTAGCCGATTTGCACGGCTTATCGACAACCGAGGTAAGTCCTTTAGTTAAATCATGTCCAAGAATTTATTTGGTTATTTTGACTATTAAAAATTTATGAATGTTAATGTCCAATTACATCATGGCCGATTGTATATTGACATATGAGTTGATGATTTATGTTGAGAAGGTGATGGAAATTATTTTGGCTAATGCAAGGTAAATAAGTAAGTTCTTGAGCTACTTTATATTTAAGGATCATTTACATATCTAAGGAATAAATGTATATGATTCGTTGTGTATAGTGAAAATGTGAAAAGCATGTAAAAATATGCTGACATTCGGGCCTCGAGCCTAGCAGGCCTCGTGCCGGTGACATAATCAGGATTTATGCCTAGCAGGCCTCGTGCCAGTGTTAATTATCGGGCTTTTACGCCTAGCAGGCCTTGTGCCGGTGATATTTATCGGGCTTTACGCCTAGCAGGCCTTGCGCCGGTGTTACTATTCAGGCTTTTACGCCTAGCAGGCTTGATGCCGGTGATGTAATTTACCTAAGAGGAATTTAATCCTCGTCAAGACAATTTAGAGCTAAATTGTCGAGAATACGGTTCGGGTAAGTATGTGAGGTATGTTATGTTAAATATTACTTGTGCCAAATTGACCTTGATATATGTAAACTGACGGAAGTCGAGCTTAGAACATGCTATTATGGGACAATTGATTTGCATGTATAACTGCTAAGAAAGTAGGTTATTGATTTATTAATATTTGGCCTTGTGTAAACTAGTTGCTTAGTTGTTTATGTAGAATGCCATATGTGGATTGTTTTATTTTCGTAAATAATTAAATGTTCAAATTTCTATGAGTGGGACTTACTAAGCTAGTAAGCTTAATCGTGTGAGATGTTTCCTTTGTTTTATAGATTAGGAGCAAGCCACAAGCTCACCGGGAACGTTGGAAAGTCGCTCACACTATCAACCTACATTTTGGGTACTCCTTCATTTTGGGTTGGTTTTAAACGAAGGCATGTATAGGATAGGCTTGGATTTGTTTGAGGAAATTTTACGGTTCACATGTAAACCCTAAAAAGAATGGCCATGCGAATATGGCTAAATTTCTAGTTAAGTACGTTGTTGTGTTTTTGATGTGTATGTTGGTTCTTGATGGCAAGGTTTATGCTTTCTTAATCAAAGTTTAATCATTTTGTTAAGGAAATGTTTATATACGGAATAAATCCTTGAATTAGGAATGTAGGTAGGTTTGGTTAGAAGCTAGTCTTTCATAAATTGCGACAAAACAACTTGTAGTAACAGCAGTGATGTGAGTTAAAAAAAAATCACCAAAAATAGGGTATATTGAATTAAAAGGTGAATGAGACATGGAATTAAACCTTATTGTGTCTATTTTTACATGAAAGAAACAGAGTAGGCAAAAGATTTATACATTATGAGGTAATTCAGTTTTAGTGAGACCTGCTCTGAATGAATTCGTGAGTCACTGCTCTGTTTTGGAAAAATTGTCATAAATTGTACAAAAATAATTAGGAAGCATGGTTTATATGTGTAAAACCCTTATTGAGTCTATTTTTCATTGGTATAAACTATAACAGTATATGAAATTGGTGCAACGAGATAACTGTATTTATGTAGAGACAGGTCAGAATTTTCAGACACTGTAATAAGGGTAACTTTGATGAATAAACTGTACTAATTGGCCACATGAAAAATTCTGGAAAAATTATGGTGAATAGTTATGTGAGTCTAGTTTCAAGGAAAATTTACGGATCCAAATTTCGAGTCCTGTAACCCGAGTTATGGCCGATTTAGTCAGCGTGATGCAGTTGGACAGCTTTAAAAATTTTCCTCCCCGAGTTAATGGTCACGTCTAGTAACGCCACGTACTCGATTCCGGCGAGGGCTTCGGGTAAGGGGCGTTACATTTGATTGGTATCAGAGCTTACGGTTTAGTCGATTCTAGGACTACCGTGGCGCGTGTGAGTCTAGCTATACATGCCTGTGGTTATATGTTGATAGTGTGGTGACTTCTGACAGCCTGAATTTTTGTTTTGTATAGTAAATGGACTCTGAACCAGAAAGAGCTGTGGCTGATGATGTGGAGAGCGTGGCGCCTGACCGTACCCACGAATCAGCGCCGATAGACTCTCGACCTGTTTCGGGTAGCCACGAAGGAGAAACTAAACAAGCCTTTTATCGGATGATGAACGGATGGTTTGCCCAATTTATTCAAAATAACCCGGCTGTACCACAACCTCCGCCCCCGAATAATCCAACTCCGGATCCTCTAGCTTCCCCAGTGATAGATCCAATGAGATCTAGTAGGCCCCCAGTTGACAAAATTCGAAAATATGGGGCCGAAGAATTTAAAGCCAATGACGATGATGATGCTGAGAGAGCCGAAATGTGGCTTGATAACACTATTCGGGTACTTGGTGAGCTGTCTTGTACTCCGGATGAATGCTTGAAGTGTACTATATCCTTACTACGGGACACTGCATATCACTGGTGGAATACACTAGTATCAGTGGTTCCGAAAGAAAAAGTGACATGGGATTTCTTCCAAACTGAATTTCGCAAGAAGTATATTAGCCAAAGATTTATTGATCAAAAACGAAAAGAGTTCCTTGAGCTGAAACAAGGACGAATGACCGTAACGGAGTATGAATGAAAATTTGTCAGGCTCAGCCGGTATGCTAGAGAGTGTGTCTCTACTGAAGCCATTATGTGTAAAAGATTCGAAGACGGCTTAAATGAAGATATAAAGATGTTTGTTGGCGTTCTTGAAATCCAAGAATTTGTAACCTTAGTTGAGAGAGCTTGCAAAGCTGAAGAGCTCGGGAAGGAGAAAAGAAAGGCTGATACCGAAGCCAGAGATATTCGAAAGAGGTCTTCGGGCAAAGTCTTTCATTCCACGAGCAAGAAGCCCAGAGATGACTACAGCCGACAGAAAACTACTACAGATCCGCCTAGACGGGATCGACCTCCCAGGAGCTCCCGGGCTACCTCGATAGCCAGTGTTGGTAACATTCCACAAAATAGAGTTGAATGCAAGTACTGTGGGAAATGGCACTCAGGGAGTTGTAGATTCCATGATCGGTCTTGCTGTAAGTGTGGATCGTCAGGTCATTTTATCAGAGAGTGTCCGAAGTTAGCTGAGCAGAATGCAGTTCAGAACACTACACTGAGCAATGTGCCAATGCGGGGTAGACCACCCAGACATTCAGGCAATGTGGGTGGTAGCCAGAAAGGAACGACGAATGCTACAGAGCGATCTGAGGCTAGAGCTCCGGCTAGAGCATATGCTGCGCGAGCTAGAGAGGATGCTTCCTCCCCCGACGTCATTACCGGTACTTTCACTCTTTTTGATACTACTGTGATTGCACTAATTGATCCTGGTTCGACTCATTCTTATGTTTGTGAAACTTTAAAATTTGGTAAGACTCTGTTAGTTGAGTCTACCGAGTTCGTAATTCGTGTGTCCAACCCTTTGGGTAGATGCGTGCTTGTTAATAAAGTATGTAGAGGTTGCCCGTTGATGGTACGAGACTATTGCTTTCCAGCTGACCTGATGTTGTTGCCCTTCGATGAATTTGATATAATTTTGGGTATGGATTGGTTAACTTCACACGAGGCAGTGGTGGATTGCAAAAGAAAGCTTATTGATTTGAAATGCCGAAACGGTGAGACAATCAGAATAAAATCCTGTGATGTAAATGAGTTGCCTACAGTAATATCCTCAATGGTGGCCCAAAAGTATGTGAGAAAAGGGTGTGAAGCCTATTTGGCTTATGTGCTGGATAATAAAATGTCCAAGAGACAAATGAAATCGGTACCAGTTGTATGTGAATACGCCGATGTGTTTCCTGAAGAGCTACCGGGTTTACCCCCAGTACGAGAGATTGAGTTCGGCATTGAGTTAGTGCCGGATGCGACCCCAATTTCGATAGCCCCGTACCGAATGGCGCCTACTGAATTAAAAGAATTGAAAGCGCAGCTGCAAGAATTGACAGAGAGGGGTTTCGCACGGCCGAGTTTTTCCCCGTGGGGTGCACCAGTCCTATTTGTGAAAAAGAAAGATGGGACAATGCGAATGTGTATCGACTACCGGCAACTAAATAAGGTAACTATAAAGAATAAGTACCCGTTACCTCGGATTGACGATTTATTTGATCAGTTGAAGGGAGCTTCAGTGTTTTCGAAGATAGATTTGAGATCGGGTTATTATCAGTTGCGAGTCAGAGATTCAGATGTGCCAAAAACTGCATTCCGAACGAGGTACGGACATTATGAGTTTTTGGTTATGCCTTTTGGACTCACTAATGCACCTGCTGTTTTTATGGATCTAATGAACCGAGTCTTCCGACAGTTCTTGGATCGGTTTGTAGTAGTGTTTATCGATGATATATTGGTCTACTCTAAAAATGAAGCGGAACACGTTGAGCACTTGAGAGTAGTACTACAAACCTTGAGAGATCATCGTTTATATGCAAAATTCAGTAAGTGTGAGTTTTGGATGAACGAAGTTAGCTTCTTGGGTCATGTGGTTTCGGTGTCAGGAATTCGGGTGGATCCAAACAAAATAGCAGCCATACTTGATTGGAAACCACCAAAGAATGTTTCCGAGATCCGAAGTTTCCTAGGCCTCGCGGGATATTATAGACGATTTGTAAAAGGTTTTTCCGTAATAGCTGCACCCTTGACGAGACTACTACAGAAAGATGTCAAATATGAGTGGTCAGAAAAATGTCAGAAGAGTTTTGAGCAGTTGAAAGCCCTTTTAACCGAGGCTCCAGTGTTAACTCAGCCTGAATCGGGTAAAGAATTTACTATTTTTAGTGATGCATCTTTAAATGGGTTGGGTTGTGTTCTAATGCAAGAAGGCAAGGTGATTGCCTATGCTTCCAGACAATTGAAGCCCCATGAAAGAAATTATCCCACTCATGATCTGGAGTTAGCAGCCATTGTGTTCGCATTAAAAATTTGGCGTCACCATTTATTCGGTGAAAAATGTCATGTTTATTCAGATCACAAAAGTCTAAAATATTTAATGACTCAGAAAGATCTAAATTTGAGACAACGCCGATGGTTAGAATTGCTTAAAGACTATGAATTAGTGATTGACTACCATCCTGGGAAAGCTAATGTTGTTGCAGATGCGCTGAGTCGAAAATCATTATTTGCTCTTCGTGCATTAAACGCATGGATGACGATGTCTAAGGATGGTTCGATCATAGCCGAGCTACAAGCAAGACCAATGTTTATTCGGCAAATTTGCGATGCACAGAAAGTTGACGAAAAGCTAGTTGCTATTCGGATTCAGTGCGAAAACGCTACAGAATCAGATTTCCAGATAGATGCAAATGACTGTCTGAAGTATAAAAGTCGATTGTGTGTTCCAATGAACTCAGATTTGATCCAGATGATTCTGAGTGAGGCCCATAATGGCCGAATGTCGATACACCCGGGTAGCACGAAAATGTATAATGATTTGAAACAGTTCTATTGGTGGCCTGGCATGAAACGAGATATATCCGAATTTGTCTCCAAGTGCTTAATTTGTCAACAGGTGAAAGCTGAGCACCAGGTTCCATCCGGATTGCTTCAGCCAATCATGATACCCGAATGGAAATGGGATAGAATCACCATGGATTTTATATCTGGTCTCCCTATGACACCTAGTAAGAAAGATGCCGTTTGGGTTATTGTTGATAGACTGACTAAATCAGCTCATTTTGTGCCGGTACGTACCGACTATTCACTTGACAAACTCGCCGAATTGTATGTGTCGCAGATTGTAAGATTGCACGGTGTACCGAGTTCCATTGTTTCAGATAGAGACCCAAGATTTACCTCGCGATTCTGGAAGAAATTGCAAGATGCATTAGGTACTAAACTTCATTTTAGTACAGCCTTCCATCCGCAAACAGACGGTCAATCTGAGCGAACTATTTTGATACTTGAGGACATGTTGAGGTGTTGCGTCCTCGAGTTCGAAGGTACGTGGGAATGATACCTACCTTTGATTGAGTTTGCTTACAATAATAGCTTTCAATCTAGCATAAAAATGGCACCTTATGAAGCCTTATATGGTCGAAAATGTCGCACACCATTGTATTGGAATGAGCTCAGTGAGAATAAGATACACGGGGTTGATTGGATTAAAGAAACAGAACAGAAGGTGGTCGTTATTCGGAGTAATTTGAAAGCTGCTTCGGATCGTCAAAAGTCCTATGCCGATTTAAAACGTAAGGACATTGAATTTCAGGTCGGGAATCAGGTGTTCTTAAAAGTTTCTCCGTGGAAGAAAATACTCCGATTCGGTCAGAAAGGCAAGTTGAGTCCGAGATTTATCGGACCGTATGAAATCATAGAGTGTATAGGGCCTGTTGCCTATAGATTGAAATTGCCCCTTGACTTAGAAAAGATACACAATGTATTTCATGTTTCGATGCTTCGCAAATATAGATCGGATCCGTCCCATGTGATTACACCGTCAGAGATTGGAATTAGATCCGATTTGACATATGATGAGGAACCGATCCGTATCTTAGCTCGGGAAATAAAAGAGTTGAGAAATAAAAGAATTCCATTAGTAAAGGTTTTATGGAATCGTCACGGAGTTGAAGAGGCTACGTGGGAGCCTGAAGAGTCAATGAGGCAACAATATCCGAACTTATTTAACGGTAAGATTTTCGGGGACGAAAATCCTCAAAGGGGGGGAGAGTTGTAACAGACCAATTTTGACCCTAATCGGAACGGTGGTTTCGGGACCACGAATCCGAGCTTAAGAGATATTATAATATTACGTATTGTGTTTGTTATGTGTGTTTTTGTGAGTGTGAAAGTTTCGTGGAAAATTTTAGCTATCTGAGTGTTTAATTTGTTAAAAAGGTCTAAATTGCAAGAAGAACAAAGTAGTGGGCATTAATAAAAAGGGAGCTAAGTGAATTGTCCATAAAACATAAGGATTTGCATGTCAAATTTCCCACCTTTAAACAAGGTGGACGGCAAGCATGCATATATGCTCTCTTTTTTATTTTTTGTATGACATTTAGGCATTATTATATTAAAGCATGCTATGACTATATACTTTTTAATTATATATTTTGATTTTTAGTAAAATTAAAAGAAAAAGCATGCTATAATTTATGTTGAAAGAAAAATAAAAACAAAGGAATAATTCTCTCATCCTTCATCCCTTCTTGCCGATTTCTACCTTGAAGAGAAGAGAAGAACTTCCTCTTCCCCATTCGGCCTTGCATGCACTAGATTAGGTAAGAATTGAACTTGATATGGCTTAAGTTCTTGATCATTTTCTCTTCTTTTGAAACAAGCAAAATGTGCTAATGTGGGTATGATGAGATTCGGCCATGGATGTTAATGTTGTAGTTTGTATTGATAATGAGTTAGATGGTATGAAAAGAAATGGCATGGACTTGTAAGAAGATTTGTTGTTTTGGCTTGAAGATACCCTCATAGTTGGCCGAATAATAGGATGGATATTCATGAAAACATCTCTTCTTGTGCCTAGATGTTCGGCCATTCCCTTATGATGAAATTTACCATATAAGATTGTTATATGTGATGTTTAAGTTATTGGGTGAACTAAGTTTAGAATTTGATTACTTGAAGTAAACTAGTGCAAGGGGGTAAATTTGATGAATGGAAGAGTTATAGAGAATCCTAGGCACCTAAGGGCCATTCGGCCATGGAGAAGAGACCCCAGATGGGTTGAAATTTTATTGTGGTGTTCAATAGGTTAAATTGGATTAGTTAAATGCTTGAATTAGGTGTGGTTATTAGCTTGTTTATTGGTTGTATGTTGAAGAAAATACATGGGTATGGAATTAGTATATTCGGTCATAAGAGAAAAATGAATTTGAGCTAATGTATTTGATTATATATGTGTAATTATATAAAGTTAAGGTACGGCTAGATAAGAAGGTAAGTGGTAAGTTAAAACACATCAAGGAAATTATTACCAAGTGTTTCCTAATAATTTGAATGCACTTGAACAAAGTAGGGGATGTATGCCGAATGCACATGGTTATGTCTTGAAATTATGTATTTTATGATTTTGCTTTTGAATTGAATGGAAGTGTTGTTTAATTGGTTAAAATTGAACCAAATTAGATCGGGAACAAAAAGAGAAAGATCAAGATCGAGGAAAAACAAAGATTATCGAGTAGCCGATTTGCACGGCTTATCGACAACCGAGGTAAGTCCTTTAGTTAAATCATGTCAAGAATTTATTTGGTTATTTTGACTATTAAAAATTTATGAATGTTAATGTCCAATTACATCATGGCCGATTGTATATTGACATATGAGTTGATGATTTATGTTGAGAAGGTGATGGAAATTATTTTGGCTAATGCAAGGTAAATAAGTAAGTTCTTGAGCTACTTTATATTTAAGGATCATTTACATATCTAAGGAATAAATGTATATGATTCGTTGTGTATAGTGAAAATGTGAAAAGCATGTAAAAATATGCTGACATTCGGGCCTCGAGCCTAGCAGGCCTCGTGCCGGTGACATAATCAGGATTTATGCCTAGCAGGCCTCGTGCCAGTGTTAATTATCGGGCTTTTACGCCTAGCAGGCCTTGTGCCGGTGATATTTATCGGGCTTTACGCCTAGCAGGCCTTGCGCCGGTGTTACTATTCAGGCTTTTACGCCTAGCAGGCTTGATGCCGGTGATGTAATTTACCTAAGAGGAATTTAATCCTCGTCAAGACAATTTAGAGCTAAATTGTCGAGAATACGGTTCGGGTAAGTATGTGAGGTATGTTATGTTAAATATTACTTGTGCCAAATTGACCTTGATATATGTAAACTGACGGAAGTCGAGCTTAGAACATGCTATTATGGGACAATTGATTTGCATGTATAACTGCTAAGAAAGTAGGTTATTGATTTATTAATATTTGGCCTTGTGTAAACTAGTTGCTTAGTTGTTTATGTAGAATGCCATATGTGGATTGTTTTATTTTCGTAAATAATTAAATGTTCAATTTCTATGAGTGGGACTTACTAAGCTAGTAAGCTTAATCGTGTGAGATGTTTCCTTTGTTTTATAGATTAGGAGCAAGCCACAAGCTCACCGGGAACGTTGGAAAGTCGCTCACACTATCAACCTACATTTTGGGTACTCCTTCATTTTGGGTTGGTTTTAAACGAAGGCATGTATAGGATAGGCTTGGATTTGTTTGAGGAAATTTTACGGTTCACATGTAAACCCTAAAAAGAATGGCCATGCGAATATGGCTAAATTTCTAGTTAAGTACGTTGTTGTGTTTTTGATGTGTATGTTGGTTCTTGATGGCAAGGTTTATGCTTTCTTAATCAAAGTTTAATCATTTTGTTAAGGAAATGTTTATATACGGAATAAATCCTTGAATTAGGAATGTAGGTAGGTTTGGTTAGAAGCTAGTCTTTCATAAATTGCGACAAAACAACTTGTAGTAACAGCAGTGATGTGAGTTAAAAAAAAAATCACCAAAAATAGGGTATATTGAATTAAAAGGTGAATGAGACATGGAATTAAACCTTATTGTGTCTATTTTTACATGAAAGAAACAGAGTAGGCAAAAGATTTATACATTATGAGGTAATTCAGTTTTAGTGAGACCTGCTCTGAATGAATTCGTGAGTCACTGCTCTGTTTTGGAAAAATTGTCATAAATTGTACAAAAATAATTAGGAAGCATGGTTTATATGTGTAAAACCCTTATTGAGTCTATTTTTCATTGGTATAAACTATAACAGTATATGAAATTGGTGCAACGAGATAACTGTATTTATGTAGAGACAGGTCAGAATTTTCAGACACTGTAATAAGGGTAACTTTGATGAATAAACTGTACTAATTGGCCACATGAAAAATTCTGGAAAAATTATGGTGAATAGTTATGTGAGTCTAGTTTCAAGGAAAATTTACGGATCCAAATTTCGAGTCCTGTAACCCGAGTTATGGCCAATTTAGTCAGCGTGATGCAGTTGGACAGCTTTAAAAATTTTCCTCCCCGAGTTAATGGTCACGTCTAGTAACGCCACGTACTCGATTCCGGCGAGGGCTTCGGGTAAGGGGCGTTACATTTGATTGGTATCAGAGCTTATGGTTTAGTCGATTCTAGGACTACCGTGGCGCGTGTGAGTCTAGCTATACATGCCTGTGGTTATATGTTGATAGTGTGGTGACTTCTGACAGCCTGAATTTTTGTTTTGTATAGTAAATGGACTCTGAACCAGAAAGAGCTGTGGCTGATGATGTGGAGAGCGTGGCGCCTGACCGTACCCACGGATCAGCGCCGATAGACTCTCGACCTGTTTCGGGTAGCCACGAAGGAGAAACTAAACAAGCCTTTTATCGGATGATGAACGGATGGTTTGCCCAATTTATTCAAAATAACCCGGCTGTACCACAACCTCCGCCCCCGAATAATCCAACTCCGGATCCTCTAGCTTCCCCAGTGATAGATCCAATGAGATCTAGTAGGCCCCCAGTTGACAAAATTCGAAAATATGGGGCCGAAGAATTTAAAGCCAATGACGATGATGATGCTGAGAGAGCCGAAATGTGGCTTGATAACACTATTCGGGTACTTGGTGAGCTGTCTTGTACTCCGGATGAATGCTTGAAGTGTACTATATCCTTACTACGGGACACTGCATATCACTGGTGGAATACACTAGTATCAGTGGTTCCGAAAGAAAAAGTGACATGGGATTTCTTCCAAACTGAATTTCGCAAGAAGTATATTAGCCAAAGATTTATTGATCAAAAACGAAAAGAGTTCCTTGAGCTGAAACAAGGACGAATGACCGTAACGGAGTATGAATGAAAATTTGTCAGGCTCAGCCGGTATGCTAGAGAGTGTGTCTCTACTGAAGCCATTATGTGTAAAAGATTCGAAGACGGCTTAAATGAAGATATAAAGATGTTTGTTGGCGTTCTTGAAATCCAAGAATTTGTAACCTTAGTTGAGAGAGCTTGCAAAGCTGAAGAGCTCGGGAAGGAGAAAAGAAAGGCTGATACCGAAGCCAGAGATATTCGAAAGAGGTCTTCGGGCAAAGTCTTTCATTCCACGAGCAAGAAGCCCAGAGATGACTACAGCCGACAGAAAACTACTACAGATCCGCCTAGACGGGATCGACCTCCCAGGAGCTCCCGGGCTACCTCGATAGCCAGTGTTGGTAACATTCCACAAAATAGAGTTGAATGCAAGTACTGTGGGAAATGGCACTCAGGGAGTTGTAGATTCCATGATCGGTCTTGCTATAAGTGTGGATCGTCAGGTCATTTTATCAGAGAGTGTCCGAAGTTAGCTGAGCAGAATGCAGTTCAGAACACTACACTAAGCAATGTGCCAATGCGGGGTAGACCACCCAGACATTCAGGCAATGTGGGTGGTAGCCAGAAAGGAACGACGAATGCTACAGAGCGATCTGAGGCTAGAGCTCCGGCTAGAGCATATGCTGCGCGAGCTAGAGAGGATGCTTCCTCCCCCGACGTCATTACCGGTACTTTCACTCTTTTTGATACTACTGTGATTGCACTAATTGATCCTGGTTCGACTCATTCTTATGTTTGTGAAACTTTAAAATTTGGTAAGACTCTGTTAGTTGAGTCTACCGAGTTCGTAATTCGTGTGTCCAACCCTTTGGGTAGATGCGTGCTTGTTAATAAAGTATGTAGAGGTTGCCCGTTGATGGTACGAGACTATTGCTTTCCAGCTGACCTGATGTTGTTGCCCTTCGATGAATTTGATATAATTTTGGGTATGGATTGGTTAACTTCACACGAGGCAGTGGTGGATTGCAAAAGAAAGCTTATTGATTTGAAATGCCGAAACGGTGAGACAATCAGAATAAAATCCTGTGATGTAAATGAGTTGCCTACAGTAATATCCTCAATGGTGGCCCAAAAGTATGTGAGAAAAGGGTGTGAAGCCTATTTGGCTTATGTGCTGGATAATAAAATGTCCAAGAGACAAATGAAATCGGTACCAGTTGTATGTGAATACGCCGATGTGTTTCCTGAAGAGCTACCGGGTTTACCCCCAGTACGAGAGATTGAGTTCGGCATTGAGTTAGTGCCGGATGCGACCCCAATTTCGATAGCCCCGTACCGAATGGCGCCTACTGAATTAAAAGAATTGAAAGCGCAGCTGCAAGAATTGACAGAGAGGGGTTTCGCACGGCCGAGTTTTTCCCCGTGGGGTGCACCAGTCCTATTTGTGAAAAAGAAAGATGGGACAATGCGAATGTGTATCGACTACCGGCAACTAAATAAGGTAACTATAAAGAATAAGTACCCGTTACCTCGGATTGACGATTTATTTGATCAGTTGAAGGGAGCTTCAGTGTTTTCGAAGATAGATTTGAGATCGGGTTATTATCAGTTGCGAGTCAGAGATTCAGATGTGCCAAAAACTGCATTCCGAACGAGGTACGGACATTATGAGTTTTTGGTTATGCCTTTTGGACTCACTAATGCACCTGCTGTTTTTATGGATCTAATGAACCGAGTCTTCCGACAGTTCTTGGATCGGTTTGTAGTAGTGTTTATCGATGATATATTGGTCTACTCTAAAAATGAAGCGGAACACGTTGAGCACTTGAGAGTAGTACTACAAACCTTGAGAGATCATCGTTTATATGCAAAATTCAGTAAGTGTGAGTTTTGGATGAACGAAGTTAGCTTCTTGGGTCATGTGGTTTCGGTGTCAGGAATTCGGGTGGATCCAAACAAAATAGCAGCCATACTTGATTGGAAACCACCAAAGAATGTTTCCGAGATCCGAAGTTTCCTAGGCCTCGCGGGATATTATAGACGATTTGTAAAAGGTTTTTCCGTAATAGCTGCACCCTTGACGAGACTACTACAGAAAGATGTCAAATATGAGTGGTCAGAAAAATGTCAGAAGAGTTTTGAGCAGTTGAAAGCCCTTTTAACCGAGGCTCCAGTGTTAACTCAGCCTGAATCGGGTAAAGAATTTACTATTTTTAGTGATGCATCTTTAAATGGGTTGGGTTGTGTTCTAATGCAAGAAGGCAAGGTGATTGCCTATGCTTCCAGACAATTGAAGCCCCATGAAAGAAATTATCCCACTCATGATCTGGAGTTAGCAGCCATTGTGTTCGCATTAAAAATTTGGCGTCACCATTTATTCGGTGAAAAATGTCATGTTTATTCAGATCACAAAAGTCTAAAATATTTAATGACTCAGAAAGATCTAAATTTGAGACAACGCCGATGGTTAGAATTGCTTAAAGACTATGAATTAGTGATTGACTACCATCCTGGGAAAGCTAATGTTGTTGCAGATGCGCTGAGTCGAAAATCATTATTTGCTCTTCGTGCATTAAACGCATGGATGACGATGTCTAAGGATGGTTCGATCATAGCCGAGCTACAAGCAAGACCAATGTTTATTCGGCAAATTTGCGATGCACAGAAAGTTGACGAAAAGCTAGTTGCTATTCGGATTCAGTGCGAAAACGCTACAGAATCAGATTTCCAGATAGATGCAAATGACTGTCTGAAGTATAAAAGTCGATTGTGTGTTCCAATGAACTCAGATTTGATCCAGATGATTCTGAGTGAGGCCCATAATGGCCGAATGTCGATACACCCGGGTAGCACGAAAATGTATAATGATTTGAAACAGTTCTATTGGTGGCCTGGCATGAAACGAGATATATCCGAATTTGTCTCCAAGTGCTTAATTTGTCAACAGGTGAAAGCTGAGCACCAGGTTCCATCCGGATTGCTTCAGCCAATCATGATACCCGAATGGAAATGGGATAGAATCACCATGGATTTTATATCTGGTCTCCCTATGACACCTAGTAAGAAAGATGCCGTTTGGGTTATCGTTGATAGACTGACTAAATCAGCTCATTTTGTGCCGGTACGTACCGACTATTCACTTGACAAACTCGCCGAATTGTATGTGTCGCAGATTGTAAGATTGCACGGTGTACCGAGTTCCATTGTTTCAGATAGAGACCCAAGATTTACCTCGCGATTCTGGAAGAAATTGCAAGATGCATTAGGTACTAAACTTCATTTTAGTACAGCCTTCCATCCGCAAACAGACGGTCAGTCTGAGCGAACTATTTTGATACTTGAGGACATGTTGAGGTGTTGCGTCCTCGAGTTCGAAGGTACGTGGGAACGATACCTACCTTTGATTGAGTTTGCTTACAATAATAGCTTTCAATCTAGCATAAAAATGGCACCTTATGAAGCCTTATATGGTCGAAAATGTCGCACACCATTGTATTGGAATGAGCTCAGTGAGAATAAGATACACGGGGTTGATTGGATTAAAGAAACAGAACAGAAGGTGGTCGTTATTCGGAGTAATTTGAAAGCTGCTTCGGATCGTCAAAAGTCCTATGCCGATTTAAAACGTAAGGACATTGAATTTCAGGTCGGGAATCAGGTGTTCTTAAAAGTTTCTCCGTGGAAGAAAATACTCCGATTCGGTCAGAAAGGCAAGTTGAGTCCGAGATTTATCGGACCGTATGAAATCATAGAGTGTATAGGGCCTGTTGCCTATAGATTGAAATTGCCCCTTGACTTAGAAAAGATACACAATGTATTTCATGTTTCGATGCTTCGCAAATATAGATCGGATCCGTCCCATGTGATTACACCGTCAGAGATTGGAATTAGATCCGATTTGACATATGATGAGGAACCGATCCGTATCTTAGCTCGGGAAATAAAAGAGTTGAGAAATAAAAGAATTCCATTAGTAAAGGTTTTATGGAATCGTCACGGAGTTGAAGAGGCTACGTGGGAGCCTGAAGAGTCAATGAGGCAACAATATCCGAACTTATTTAACGGTAAGATTTTCGGGGACGAAAATCCTCAAAGGGGGGGAAGTTGTAACAGACCAATTTTGACCCTAATCGGAACGGTGGTTTCGGGACCACGAATCCGAGCTTAAGAGATATTATAATATTACGTATTGTGTTTGTTATGTGTGTTTTTGTGAGTGTGAAAGTTTCGTGGAAAATTTTAGCTATCTGAGTGTTTAATTTGTTAAAAAGGTCTAAATTGCAAGAAGAACAAAGTAGTGGGCATTAATAAAAAGGGAGCTAAGTGAATTGTCCATAAAACATAAGGATTTGCATGTCAAATTTCCCACCTTTAAACAAGGTGGACGGCAAGCATGCATATATGCTCTCTTTTTTATTTTTTGTATGACATTTAGGCATTATTATATTAAAGCATGCTATGACTATATACTTTTTAATTATATATTTTGATTTTTAGTAAAATTAAAAGAAAAAGCATGCTATAATTTATGTTGAAAGAAAAATAAAAACAAAGGAATAATTCTCTCATCCTTCATCCCTTCTTGCCGATTTCTACCTTGAAGAGAAGAGAAGAACTTCCTCTTCCCCATTCGGCCTTGCATGCACTAGATTAGGTAAGAATTGAACTTGATATGGCTTAAGTTCTTGATCATTTTCTCTTCTTTTGAAACAAGCAAAATGTGCTAATGTGGGTATGATGAGATTCAGCCATGGATGTTAATGTTGTAGTTTGTATTGATAATGAGTTAGATGGTATGAAAAGAAATGGCATGGACTTGTAAGAAGATTTGTTGTTTTGGCTTGAAGATACCCTCATAGTTGGCCGAATAATAGGATGGATATTCATGAAAACATCTCTTCTTGTGCCTAGATGTTCGGCCATTCCCTTATGATGAAATTTACCATATAAGATTGTTATATGTGATGTTTAAGTTATTGGGTGAACTAAGTTTAGAATTTGATTACTTGAAGTAAACTAGTGCAAGGGGGTAAATTTGATGAATGGAAGAGTTATAGAGAATCCTAGGCACCTAAGGGCCATTCGGCCATGGAGAAGAGACCCCAGATGGGTTGAAATTTTATTGTGGTGTTCAATAGGTTAAATTGGATTAGTTAAATGCTTGAATTAGGTGTGGTTATTAGCTTGTTTATTGGTTGTATGTTGAAGAAAATACATGGGTATGGAATTAGTATATTCGGTCATAAGAGAAAAATGAATTTGAGCTAATGTATTTGATTATATATGTGTAATTATATAAAGTTAAGGTACGGCTAGATAAGAAGGTAAGTGGTAAGTTAAAACACATCAAGGAAATTATTACCAAGTGTTTCCTAATAATTTGAATGCACTTGAACAAAGTAGGGGATGTATGCCGAATGCACATGGTTATGTCTTGAAATTATGTATTTTATGATTTTGCTTTTGAATTGAATGGAAGTGTTGTTTAATTGGTTAAAATTGAACCAAATTAGATCGGGAACAAAAAGAGAAAGATCAAGATCGAGGAAAAACAAAGATTATCGAGTAGCCGATTTGCACGGCTTATCGACAACCGAGGTAAGTCCTTTAGTTAAATCATGTCCAAGAATTTATTTGGTTATTTTGACTATTAAAAATTTATGAATGTTAATGTCCAATTACATCATGGCCGATTGTATATTGACATATGAGTTGATGATTTATGTTGAGAAGGTGATGGAAATTATTTTGGCTAATGCAAGGTAAATAAGTAAGTTCTTGAGCTACTTTATATTTAAGGATCATTTACATATCTAAGGAATAAATGTATATGATTCGTTGTGTATAGTGAAAATGTGAAAAGCATGTAAAAATATGCTGACATTCGGGCCTCGAGCCTAGCAGGCCTCGTGCCGGTGACATAATCAGGATTTATGCCTAGCAGGCCTCGTGCCAGTGTTAATTATCGGGCTTTTACGCCTAGCAGGCCTTGTGCCGGTGATATTTATCGGGCTTTACGCCTAGCAGGCCTTGCGCCGGTGTTACTATTCAGGCTTTTACGCCTAGCAGGCTTGATGCCGGTGATGTAATTTACCTAAGAGGAATTTAATCCTCGTCAAGACAATTTAGAGCTAAATTGTCGAGAATACGGTTCGGGTAAGTATGTGAGGTATGTTATGTTAAATATTACTTGTGCCAAATTGACCTTGATATATGTAAACTGACGGAAGTCGAGCTTAGAACATGCTATTATGGGACAATTGATTTGCATGTATAACTGCTAAGAAAGTAGGTTATTGATTTATTAATATTTGGCCTTGTGTAAACTAGTTGCTTAGTTGTTTATGTAGAATGCCATATGTGGATTGTTTTATTTTCGTAAATAATTAAATGTTCAAATTTCTATGAGTGGGACTTACTAAGCTAGTAAGCTTAATCGTGTGAGATGTTTCCTTTGTTTTATAGATTAGGAGCAAGCCACAAGCTCACCGGGAACGTTGGAAAGTCGCTCACACTATCAACCTACATTTTGGGTACTCCTTCATTTTGGGTTGGTTTTAAACGAAGGCATGTATAGGATAGGCTTGGATTTGTTTGAGGAAATTTTACGGTTCACATGTAAACCCTAAAAGAATGGCCATGCGAATATGGCTAAATTTCTAGTTAAGTACGTTGTTGTGTTTTTGATGTGTATGTTGGTTCTTGATGGCAAGGTTTATGCTTTCTTAATCAAAGTTTAATCATTTTGTTAAGGAAATGTTTATATACGGAATAAATCCTTGAATTAGGAATGTAGGTAGGTTTGGTTAGAAGCTAGTCTTTCATAAATTGCGACAAAACAACTTGTAGTAACAGCAGTGATGTGAGTTAAAAAAAAATCACCAAAAATAGGGTATATTGAATTAAAAGGTGAATGAGACATGGAATTAAACCTTATTGTGTCTATTTTTACATGAAAGAAACAGAGTAGGCAAAAGATTTATACATTATGAGGTAATTCAGTTTTAGTGAGACCTGCTCTGAATGAATTCGTGAGTCACTGCTCTGTATTGGAAAAATTGTCATAAATTGTACAAAACTAATTAGGAAGCATGGTTTATATGTGTAAAACCCTTATTGAGTCTATTTTTCATTGGTATAAACTATAACAGTATATGAAATTGGTGCAACGAGATAACTGTATTTATGTAGAGACAGGTCAGAATTTTCAGACACTGTAATAAGGGTAACTTTGATGAATAAACTGTACTAATTGGCCACATGAAAAATTCTGGAAAACTTATGGTGAATAGTTATGTGAGTCTAGTTTCAAGGAAAATTTACGGATCCAAATTTCGAGTCCTGTAACCCGAGTTATGGCCGATTTAGTCAGCGTGATGCAGTTGGACAGCTTTAAAAATTTTCCTCCCCGAGTTAATGGTCACGTCTAGTAACGCCACGTACTCGATTCCGGCGAGGGCTTCGGGTAAGGGGCGTTACAGGGATGCATAGCATAAGGGCTACCATGAGCTTCCCGTAAAAGAGATTACCTTAAATCCATATCACAAGGCACACAAATACGACCTCAGAGACACAAAATACCATCACTATTAAATCCAAAATCTGAAGTCCATCCCTCATTAATCTGCTGAACTCGACTGATCAGAGACTTATCTAGAAGCTGCTTATTCTTAATCTCATCCAACCAGGTTGGCTTAACTTGCAATTCTGCCAGAATCCCACCATCATCAAACAAATTTAGGCGAGCAAACATCGCCCTCAACTTGGACATAAATCTCCAACTAATAGCATCGACCAACACATTGGCCTTACCAGGACGATACTCTATCATGCAATCATAGTCCTTAAGAAACTCGATCCAACAACGTTGCCTAAGATTCAAGTCCTTTTGAGTAAGGAGGTACTCAAGGCTCTGGTGATCAGTGTAGATGATGCACCTCTCATCATACAGATAATGCCTCCAAATCTTGAGAGCAAAGATAACTGTGACAAGCTCGATGTCATGTGTCGGATAATTACCCTCATGTTGCTTAAGCTAACTAGACACATACGCTACCACCTTACGCTCATGCATTAGAACACAACCCAAACCGGTATGAGACGCATTACTATACACAATAAACTCTTTTCCAGATTTGAGATGAATCAGAATAGGTTACTGAGTCAAAACAAATTTAAGCTTTTTAAAGCTCTATTGCTGCTCATCAGTCCACACAAACAAAATATTCTTACGTAATGACTTAGTCAAAGGAGCTTCTAACAATGACAACCCCTCGACAAACCTCTGATAATATCCCACTAAACCAAGGAAACTTCGAAGCTCAATCACATTCCTAGGCTACTTCTAATCCAGAATAGGCTCTTTCTTTTTAGGGTCCACTGGAATCCCCTCAGGAGAAACCATATACCCCATAAACATAACCTCACTCAGCCAGAATTCACACTTACTCAACTTAACATAGAACTCTTTCTCATGAAGAATATGAAGAACCATTCTAAGATGCTCATCATGTTCATCCTCGATTTTATAGTATACCAAGATATCATCGATAAACACTATGACGACTGATCCAGATACAGCTGAAAAACCTAGTTCATGAGATCCATGAATGCAGTCGGAGCATTAGTCAAACCGAGTGGCATGACAAGGAGCTCATAATGCCTATAGCGAGTCCTTGGAACGATGAATATGTCCAAGTGTACACAATCGTAACAAGTAATAAAGTGACAAGTAAATGTCGAGTTATCGTACCCACAGGGACTGTGAAAAAAATATTTATGAAATGAAAATCAAACACTTTGGTGATTAAAAATATTTTGATTTTGGGGAAGTGATTAGAAACTAAAATTTAACTAAGTAAAATAAAATAAAAATAAAAGTTCCAATGCACGATTTCAAAATATGGTTTTAATCAAGATGGCATAATTGTGTTAGATCAATTACATTTCTTAACTTAATATTACCAAAACAATGTTCATGTTGTTATGAATAAATTCACGAAAACTTGGTAATTTTTTGACTATATCACATACAGACTTATTAAATTAACTAATCTCTTGAACATATTACTATACCAATTCAAAAAACTAATCAATTTTAATAAGAAAGTAAAAGATTAAGTGAGGTAACAATATATTTCTATATTGAAATAGTTTAATCATAATAACCTTGCAAGTTATGCAAGGCTAATGTACCATTTAATACTGTTGCTAATTTAACCCTCAGCTACCTTAGAAGATTAAACATGAACTGATTAAGTATTGTGTCAATTAATTACAATTTCAACACGATTAATAATTAATTCATTAGTAACCTTACAATTATAATGAAAGTATAACATAATCATGGTTTTACTTAATCAAACAATTTATCAAGACCTATAACAACACGAACACAATTTTAATAACTTAAGTAGACGAAATGCAATCAACCTAATACGAATTAAATTTAAGCCATGTTAATCAAATTTAGAATATCAACATAACAAATTTTCATAGACATAATCATAAAAACAACAAGAAAAGTTAAAGGATAGGAAACTAGAATCAAATCCAATGTTTCTCCGAAGCCAGACTAGTTGCTCCTCTCCTCCTCCGCCCATTCTTGCTGTTCCAAGGCTTCTATAAGCACTTGAATGCTGCTACCAAAGCTGGTTGAAGGGCTCTTTTCCAAGAGGGAAATCGGCAAGGGAAGTGGAGGGAAAAAAGGGAAATAAATGAGAGAAAGTGAGTGAAAGAGAGAGAGAGAGAGAGATGTGTGGGATATGAAGGGTGTTGAGTGAATAGTTGAAGGGGGTATTTATAGGTGGGAGTGGCTGCTAAAAATAGAAAATATTAGCAGCCACACACTCTTCCTTGGCCGGCCATACAACAAGCAAGTTTGAATATTTCAAACTTGCTATTTTAAGCTTGGGGCAAATATTCAAAGGCACAAAAAGTGGAGGGGTTTGAATAGGATTTTAAGAAAACTTAAGGGTTGTTTTGCAATTAATTTAATCAGCTAAGTAAGCTGATTGGGTCAGCTTATTGGGTCGATTTTGGGCTGCAAATTTTCTTATTGGATCAATCTTCAATGCTTAGCACACTGGGCCATTTTCTCCTTCAGGCTTTATATTAATTTTTTACCTAATTTAAATTGGATAAAAACTAAATATAAAGTATATAAAATGATCATCACTTGGACCGACCTTGGCTGGAAAAATATTTAATCTTGCCCTTGGTTCACTCGATGTAAAAATTCCCCAATGGTTCAAGCCTTTTAAGGTGTCTGTGGAGCCAATTTTCACCTTTTGTGTAAAACTGTCGAAAATAAGCCAAATTCGTAAAAAAATATTATAAAATAACTAAAATTCAATATGTTAATAATTTAAGTACAATTTAATTATTTTATAATTAAAGTGTGAATATAAAAAAAAATTACTACGAAACTACATGAATTAAAGCTCAAAAGGTCCTGAAAAAGTCTATATATTTTTGTGTTTCCAGTCTAAAGGCAATCTTATGCACATCAGCCACCTTAACCTTCGATTGATGATATCCAGAACGAAGATCAATCTTCAACTTCGGAAGTGGGTACTTATTGTTTACCATCAATTTGTTCAACTGGCAATAATCCACAAGCATTCTCATAAAGTTGTCCTTCTTTCTAAGAAAGAGAACCGATGCTCCCCACGAGGACACACTAGGTTGAATTAACCCCCTATCTAGAAGTTCTTGAGGCTGTAACTTTAATTTCTTCAGCTTTTTTGCTGCCATACAATATAAGGTGATGGACACTAAAGTTGTCCCAAGTAGAACCTGTAACACCCTTTACCCATATTCGACGCCAGAACCGGGTTCGAGGCATTACCGGACTTAACATACTTAATCATACAAAATCGAGCCATAAATTTTCGTTCCAACATAAAACTTTTCTTTCGTGTTCATAACATCCCCATTATGGGCCTACGAGGCCCGAAACATACATATAGAGTGGTTCGGGACTGAATCGAAAGCTTACGAACACTTAGAATTTTTTTGCTCAAAACAGGGCCACACGTCCGTGTGGGAAGGAACACGTCCGTGTCCCTCACATGGCCATGACACGCCCGTGTCTTAGCCCGTGTGTGAAAACCTTGACATTCTATTTATGACGTCAGCAGACATTTAGGGTCACATGGCCGAGTCACACGCCCGTGTGGTAGGCCGTATGGCGAATTTAATTTTCGCAATTAATGTACAGACTTCACACGGCCTGGGCACACGCCCATGTCCTAAGGCCGTGTCCTTCACACGGTTGAGACACACGGCCGTGTCTCTGCCGATGTGTTTACTACTGGGCATTCTTTTTGCTAAATTTGGATGCAGGAGACACACAGCCTATCAACAAGCCCATGGGGTTGACCGTGTGTCACACACGGTCTAGACACATGCCCGTGTGTCTACCCGTGTGGACAAATATAAGGCTATTTACCTAGCCATTTGCCACCTTGGAAAGTAACCACACTATAATTTCACACTGCGCTCATCATGCATATCCTTCACACATTACTCATTCAATTGCGCAAGCTTACACTTCATGAATTTCATCATCATTGAATAGATATAACTTAAATAGTATTGGCCAATTCCAATGGTCATTTACAAAATAAAATAAGTAACATTAATAGCCAACACATTGGCTAACCAATATGACATATAACAAAATGACCAAGTTCCTATACATGCCATACCCAAAATAATCAAACTTTACTATACCCAAAAGAATATCTTGATAGTGTGAATCGAGCTCCGACGTCCTTCGATCCCCGAGCTAGCTTGGTGATACTACAAGAAAAGGGAAAAGAGAGGGAGTAAGCATAAAGCTTAGTAAGTTTGCATGTAATAGTTAACAACATAAAATCTTATAATAACATCCACATATTACATTATGAATTAACACAAATTCTCAAGCAACATTGAGATGGCTTACTCATGATCATTCTTAACAACCACATATCACAACCGGACTCATTTCTCGTGAGTTTCGCATAAGTACCTATTTCACTCCATCACATAACTTTAGCCCTTTTTCCATCTTTAACATAAACTAAAATACTTTACCCCGTTGAACCACTTGGAATATCGAAGGATACTTGGAAATTGTCATACACGTAGTAAGATGCTAATGCCATATCCCAGATATGGTCTTATACGGGATCATATGTCAATGCCATGTCCCAGACATTGTCTTACACGATTTTCTACCGAAGTCAGGTCCAGACATGGTCTTACACGGAATCACTATTCGATGTCGATGCCATATTCCAGATATGGTCTTACATCGGATCTCAATTCGGTGCCGAGGCCATATCCCAGATATGGTCTTATACGGGACCTTATTAATCAAATGTCGTGACAAGGGTATCCTTTCTATTCATAAGGTTCAACCGGGACTTCGATATAGTAAAACTTCATCATTTTTTTCATCGAGACCTCATTAACCAATTTCATAAAAAGAATATACATTAATGTAATATCAAGAATTTAAATACATAATAACATAATGTTGATTTATTACACACAAACTTACCTCGGTACCAAAATATAGTTAGTTGTTCAATTTAGTCCACCACATTGTTCTTTCCTCGATTTAGGTCTGAACTTCGTGTTTCTTGATTTATAATGACATATTTCACTTATTTAATTATCACATTGACTAAAACAACCCATGAATCATAATTTGGCAAAAATTATAATTTTTCCCTTAAACTTCCACATAATTACAAAATGGTCCCTAGGCTCGTATGATGATATGTACTCATTTTCTTGGTTACCCAAGCCTAGCCGAACCTATCTTAAGCTTATAATAGCATACATTTTCCTTCAAAACCGATTTTTACTACACATTTTATCACTTTTACAAATAGGTCCCTTTTAGGTGTTTCCATGAATTATCACTTAGAGAAAGATGTTCATCACACATCAAACTTCCATATTCCTCCATTAAACATCAAAATACATGCATGTCATACATGGGTAATTTTTTGAACATGAAAGCTAGCTTAAAATATGACTAGAAATAGCTAAATCGAGCTACGAGGATCTAAAAAATGTGAACATTAAAAACGGGGCTAGGATGCATTTACTTTGAGCTTGAAAATGAGAAAAACCTAGCTATGGCTTCTGTTCAATTTTCGGCACTTAGGAAAGAAGATAGACACCAAATTTGACTTCTTTTTTCCCTTTTTATTAATTTATTAACTAAATGACCAAAATGCCCTTAAGGCCCTTCCTTGGGATTTTTCCCTTCCATGTCCATTTTTGTCCATCATGAGATATAATGGTCTAATTACTAAATAAGGACCTCTAATAAATTTTCTAATGCTATCTCATACTTAAAACTTCTAGAATCTCATATTATTCAATTTTTGCAATTTAGTCCTAAAAGATAAATTGATCACTAAATCATAAAATTTCTTCATGAAATTTTCACACAACCATGCAAACATATCATAGACCTCTTAAAAACCATAAAACATATATTTCTACTTCGAATTTGTGGTCTCGCAACAAGTATTCCGACTAAGCCCTAAATCGGGCTGTTACAGAACCTCAATTTCGAACTCAACCTCCCTATCCGAAGGTAATCCTGGTAACTTATAAAAAAAGACGTTTGAAAAATCCTTAATAGTGTGAATTCCCCCCACAACCGATTCCATAAAATTAGTGTCATGCACATAAGCCAAATACACATCACACCTTTTATGAACTAACTTTTTGGCTACCAAAGCAGAGATCACATTAGAGAGGTAATCTCGATGCTTGTCGACCATCACAAACTCATCACTATCCCTAAACTTAAAAGTCACCCTCTTAGATTCAGAATCTAATCCAACCTAATGCTCCACCAACCAATCCATACCCAGTATTAGATCAAACTCTCTGAACAATAACTCCATCAAATCAATTAGAAATACAAATCCCTGAACCTCAAGAGAACACCTCCTAAACACTTTACTAACTTGAACAAACTGCCTCAAAGGACTAATCACAAAAAGCTCACTACTAGTGTCTTCAGCCAAAATCCCCAGATTACTTGGTACACTACCAGAAATATATGAATGCGTGGAACCACAATCAATAAAAGCAAAATAAGGAAACAAATGCATAATAAATGTACTGGCTATCACATTGGTCATATCCCTGTCATCATAGCCCCTCACCACGTAAATAAAATTTGGCTACCTAGCCTAAGTTTGAATCACAGCTCTGCCCGGTGCCTTCTGACCATGACCACCACCATACCATCCCTAATCTGACCACGACCTCTAGAAGGCTACTGAACAACCCTCTGAGGTTGAACATGATCTTGAATCGGAGCTCACACTAGCTTAACAATAAGAGGACACTCACTAATCTTATGTTCAATAGACCCACATCTGTAGCAAGCCCTAACCCTCCTCCAACACTCGCCCTGATGGTGTCTATTACAAAAATCATAGATCAAGACCCGCTCAACCTTAGCAACAGGTAAAACTTATTGAGGTCTCTCAAATCTAGCCTGTTTCATATGCCGCTAAGAAGAACTAGAAGGACCTGAATCCTTCTTGTTCTTATTCTAACTATTTTCCTTATCCTTTTTCTCGCGCTCCGTGCACTTAATCTCCTCGGTAATCTTCGCCTTCTCCATCAAATTTTTAAAGACTCACTTTCACTGTGGAGCTACTAGAACCTTAATGTCGTACCTCAGTTCCTCCTCAAATAAGATGCTCTTATCCTAATCAATCTCAACCAAACTGCGAGCATATCTCCTCAGCCTAAAAATTTGGTCTCATACTCAGCCCCTGATTTATCCCCCTAAGTTAGCCCCATAAACCCGCTTCTCTAGGTCTCAACATAACTCGCCCGCACATACTTATTCTAGAAGGCACCCCAGGAATAAGCCCAAGTCACTCGTTCAGGCCGGGTGCCCTGCTCAACCGTCAGCCCACCTCTGATAAGCTTCATAGCGAAGTAAGGACATTACACCTGTAACACCCCAAACCCGGCTCATACACCACGGTCGAATTTAGAATGCCACTGCGGAAAACGTTTGAAAAGATTTTAACTTAAAAGTAAAAAAATAAAAATTTGTTGTCTTTAATAAAACATTGTGTATTTAAAATTCTAAGTAAAAATTGTGTTATTACAAATCTTCCGGATTTAAAACTTTAATGTATGTTTTTAAGATAATGATTGCCTTTAAAAATATAAATAAAACATTTCCAAGTACTAATTTTGATCGTCAATCCAACTTAAACATATAAAAATTTCCAAATACTTTAAGTGGCCCTCATTACAATAAATGATTATTCAAAAATACTGAAAATAGAAAGTGCATGAATTAAATAAAACATCTTCTGCATGGTCACCTTTGTACCCGCTCCAACCCGGTCCAAGCATCATGTGTCACCTGCGATGTTTGGTAAAAATTTGGGTGAGTCAAATAGACTTAGTGTGTAATTAGTCCACAGATTTCCACCCACGTGGCTTAGCCCACAACCACACTAAACCACATATCAGATAATAAGGCAATTAATCCACATGCTTTCACTTATTGGGCTTGGCCCATTACCACACCACATATCATATAGTAATGCAATTTATCCACATCACATATTGGGCTTGGCCCATTACCACACCAGTCCACATACCACACAGGTTTATGCAAAATGCACCCAACCCAGCCTAGGGTCCATCCTCTACACACCCCCGTATCCAGCCACCACACACCAGGGGATTACTAAATCACCCTCCAACCTCTACACACCAATTTGGCAATTAATACCATCCACGTGAACTAAATCACAAATGATCCACAACGCGGCCTCAGTCAGCGCCAATCCACGATGTAGCTCGTAGCTCACATCAAAACCACGATGAGGCACATAGCCATCACCAACCACGATATGGCACATAGCCGATATCAACCATGATGAGGCACAGAGCCACTCATCAATCCACGTGAGGCTCGTAGCCGTCACTAAACCACGTATATAAAGTACACCCTGTCCTTCTTTCATATTCATCTCCCATCCCATGCACATGCAACATATAACAGTGTCATGATAAGTAATGCATGTACATGTTATTCAGGCATTCAATCACATTTTCATAGGCATATTCACAGTCTCATCAATAATTAACACTGACCTGGTTATCATTATACCCCTTAAGGGTATCCATTTCATAACTGCCACTACACTTATTAGTATATACATAACACATGTAAATATAACATATACCCGGAAAACGGTGGGTTAATCACACACCTGATAACTTGAAGTACTACGCTCTCAATCCCGATGCTACCACTAATCGAAACTACAACTATCTGTCTACGCTCCTGCTCTGACGCTGGCCCACACCCCGGTGGCCAATCCTGCACTGCAGAGACTGATCTCTTCTTAAACTTAGGGATAGAGACTACCCCTTGTCCTCCTTGACTGGTACTCGCATCCATCAACGATATCTTTAATCAAAACCCTATTAATACGAGATCTTAAACGAATAGAAACTAAAATTTAATATCCTTACCAAAATGGATCTTAATCCCGAAACTTTCCTTATTCCTGTCGATTTGCCCCCACATATACATAGTCAAAATCGGTCATCCCTAATAGACAAAATGGCCTATGGCCGAATATCACCAACCTACTTACCTTGCTAGTCTAAATCCCGAATCACCACTTGTCTATGGAGTTGTCGAAATCCCTATTTAGCAAATGTTAGAATCGGTTTCAACCCAAAACTCAAGAAAGTGGCCTATGGCCGAATGCTATAACTGCTTACCTTGAAGAATCGAATCCAAGAAACTCCTTAATGCTTTCTTCCTTCGGTTACACACAAAAGAACACATCACTATGGCCTTAAAGAACATTCGGCCAACCTTAGACCAAGGCCTAATCACTTGATTCGGCACACCAAATGAAAAAGAACCCAAACCGATTGCTTAAGGTAGAAAATACTTACCACTCTCGAGTAGTCCACAAGTTCTAAATGTCGATAGGAGGGAAAGATGTTGAGTTTTCGGCTTTTAACACTTGCGACAAAGAAAAGAGAATAAGACTCCATTGAGATTCGGCTATGGTTCAAAAAGTAGATGGGAGAATGAATACCTACCAGGTTCGGCTAAGCCTTCCAAATAGTGATTGAATATTCGGCTATCTCAAGAATCGGTGTGGAGTTGAAGAAAAGAAGAATAGGAGAGGCTTAGGAGAATTCGGCAATGGCAAGTTTAAGAGAGACTTCGATTTAAGCAAGGATAAATTAAAGAAAAAGATGTGAAAGAAGAAAGAAAATAAATGCACAAATGGTTCTAAATTTCAGCGAGGAGATGGACACTCTCACAACTAAAATTCGGCACTTACCCCCCTTACATGACCGAATATACCATCACAAAGATCCCCACATTCGGCCACTACATCTTCTCTTATCACATCCCAAATTTCTCTCCTATTTTCTCTCCATGCTACTCATTCAAAAGAATTTGAATGAGTCAACCTTTATCACTTCTCCCTAGCAGAATTTTAAAAGAATTAACTAAGTCTTATCCTCATCTTTTCAAAGTCCACAAGCCGTCCAATACTTCTCCTTCTCTTGACGCCAACAATCAAAAATAAAACCACACTTCCATGCTGCCAACATGACTCGAACCTGAGCCCTTCTCCCCTGCTTGAGGCATCACTTACCAAGGCCCTAAGTGGCGCCTCCAAGCCACTTTACCAAGCCCAATCTTATGTCCAAGAACCCCTACAAATTTCCTTAAGGCCTCATTAGCCTAGCTCCCCCTTAAAACTTAAAAATCTAATAATTTCCTAAGGCATTCTCCTACATCCTAGGGTTCTCAAAACCCCTAAAACACATCCAAACATACACTAAGCCCACTATCACTTGAATTATGCATTAAACGCATAACCCCTAAATCCCGGATGTTACAACACCCTTTAGTATCTACTTAGAGGTGCAATCCAAATCATTCATTATTCTCTCTGTGGCCTCCAACAAATACTCAGCTATAGTCGGGCGACCTTAACAACACCTCTAAACAATTCTGCCTCATTAGATCAAGTCGTTCAGTTACCGACCCTCGGCCTTCAGATCCAGTATGGGTCCCAACGACTATATTTAAAACCCTCAACATTTCCTGGGGAAGTGCGTCATCCTCAGCAGTCTGAGCCCTAGACTATAACACCCCTTACCCGTATTCAACGCCGGAATAAGGTACGAGGCATTACCGAACATAAACACAAGCAAACATATAAAACCGAGACATAAATTTCCATCCAAGTTTAAAACCTTTTACATACATTCATATCATCCCTATCATGAGCCTACAAGGCCCAAAACATGCATCGGAAGTGGTTCAGGACTAAACTAAAAACTTTGGAAACTTTTGGGAAACTTAGAAAATTTTTCATGTAAAAGGGGTCACACGCCAGTGTGGGTTCGGGACACACCCGTGTGACCCTAAGACACGCCCATGCTTCAGGCTGTGTTCAAATTAGAGAGCTTTCTATTTGTGACGTCATCATCAAATTGAGGTCACACGACCAAGCCACACGTCCATGTGCTTAGGCTGTGTGATCGATTAAATTTTCATAATTTTTAATAAAATAGGTGTAGACTTCACACGGACAGGGCACACGCCCGTGTTTGAGGCCGTGCCGTCCACACGGCTGAGACACACGCCAGAGTCTTTGCCTGTGTGCCATTACTGAGCATTCTATTTTGCAACAATTAAGGTGAAGGGGGCACACGACCAGAACACACGCCATGGGGCAAGCCGTGTGTCACTGATAAACCGTAATATATACATATTTTAATCCAACATTTGGCATACTTTTGGATGATTTATCCCTTGAATTATGGAATTCAATGCTCCTAATCCTTTAATTTCATGTTTTATACTTAGGAGAGCATAGGAGGATGAAAAGAACGAGAAACAGACCAAAAATGGGGAAAATGGGCCAAAGTAAGAAATCCACACGGCCTGGAGTTCGCCATACGACCGTACCACTTTAGCAGACTCGAACACGGCCCAGGGCTCGATTCACACAGGTGTGTCCCTACCGTGACCCGTTTTAATTCCACTCATATTAGGATACTTGTGGGCCAAGTAAGGCATCCCGAAAGCCTATATAAACACCCTAGAGGGTAACCTAAAAGGGGAGATCGACAAAAGGCCTCTGTCAGGGCTTTTGACAGGAGCAAAGCCGGAGAGGGCTGAATATAGGGAATTACTCAAAGAAAGCTAGTTATCCATCTCAGAAGCCAGATTCACACTCAAGATTGAGGATTTTCCCTTCAATTTCCTTCAGGGGGTTTTAGGGTTTTTTCTTTATGTTTTGTTATTTAATTTCTTCCGAGATGTATTCTTTTATAAACATGAACTAAACCCCTCAAATACCTGAGGGGGATGAAACCTAAGATGGATCTTGTTATTGTTTTCTAAACTGTATGATAAATACTTGATTTGTTCTTAATTATGTGTTCTTAATTCTT
Organism: Gossypium australe; assembly: GCA_005393395.2. Taxonomy (NCBI): domain Eukaryota; kingdom Viridiplantae; phylum Streptophyta; class Magnoliopsida; order Malvales; family Malvaceae; genus Gossypium; species Gossypium australe. The sequence goes on from CM016619.1 coordinate 111,988,679, forward strand.
GCTTTAATATTCCAGGATATTGATTCAAGTATTGATGTTGTAACAGTCTGATTTACACCTTAGTTGGAACAGTGGTTTCGGGACCACAAATCCGAGTCTGTATAATATTTTAGTATTTATTTCTGTGTCTTCGATATGTGACTAAGCATGTGATAAAGTTCCGTAAGTTAATTTGTCTGTTTGTGTGTTTAATTTGACAAAAGGATTGAATTGCATTAAATGTGAAAGTTGCTTGCTATTTGTTAAAATACCAATGTGTTGTGCCTTTGTAAAGGTGAAGGCCTTATATGGCAATTAAGCCAATACTTAGATGGTGGATGATTAAAAGTCATTAATAGCCTTATGCCTATATGTTATATATGTTTAGCATTAAGGTTAATTTTGTAAATGAGTTAATAACATAATATTAAGTAAAACAAAAGTTTGTAAATGGCTATAATGTTCATCCATTTAGTTGAATATTGAAAGAAGAAAAGAAAGAAAACTATCCTAGGTTTCGGCACATGCAAGCTTGAATTAAGGTAAGTTTTGACTTCGGTTTTTGATAATTTCTACGTTTCTGCAATCGTTGCTTTGTCTACTACAAAACCCATGTTTTAATTTTGAGAATTGATGATGTTTTTGAGATGAGCATTTGATGAACTCATGTGATTTATGATGTTTTATGATGTTAAATGTAAGATTTAAGCTAGATGAATATATTTTGTTCTTGAATTTTTGATGAATTTAGCTAATTAGGGCTAAATTGAGAAAATATTATTTTGGAGGACTAATTTGTGAATTTGATGAAAAAATATGGACTTATATAGTCCCTAGGGAGATTCGGCTATGTATGTGTGTGAACAAATTTTGTGAATTTGATGTTTTGAGAAAAACAGACTAAATTGATAAATTGTGCAAATGTGAGGGTTAATTTGTAAATAGCCCTAAATGTGTGTCCTTGGATTGAATTGAATGAATTAGTGAATAAAGGGGTTAATTCTGAATATGTTTAGATTAAGAACCGAGGAAAATGGACCTAGATCGTGGGAAAGCGAAAGTAACCGAGTAGCTGTTTTCATTTCCGTTAAATCGAATCTGAGGTAAGTCATTATGCAAATAAACGAATTCGTATTGAATTATGTATGTTTTTATGACTATTTTTATCGATGAATACTTATGATATGATCTGTTCATGAATTCCGAGATAAGGATTACTTAGTGACAATGTTCGAGAAGTCCCGTACGAACCTAGGAATAGATAGGATTAGCTATGTCATGACATAGGTATCTGTTCTGTTTTATCATGTAAGACTTCGTCTGGGACGTTGGCATTGATATTATCTTTACATGTAAGACCACGTCTGGGACGTTGGCATTGATATTATCTTTATGTGTAAGACCATGTCTGGGACATCGGCATCGTATTGATTCGTGTAAGACCCTGTCTGGGACAGTGGCATCGATATCTGAGTGTATATAAGACCTCGTCTGGGACGTTGGCATTGTACGACTATTCCGAGCTTCTGAGTATCCTACTAGTTTCCTTACGGTTCAACGGGCAATTCGGTGATACGAAATGACCATGTAAATAGTGAATCCGTTTCAGGTATGTTGATTCATACACTAAGTGTCTATAAGGTAAGTTCCTATGTGATCTTACTATGATGATTATGTATATTTGGATAACAATAAGAGATGTGATAGTAAGCATGGAAAAGCTTTGTATATATGTGATAATTTGCTAAGTGATTTAGATGTGCCAATGTATCTATGAGTATATATATGCCTTCTATGCTAAGTTTGTTTGTATTATGACTTACTAAGCTTTTGGAAAGCTCACTTCGTGTGTGCGTTTTCTCTGTTTTATAGGTCGTCAAAGCTACTGAAGGCTCGGGATCGTCAAGGATCGTCATCACACTATTCAACTTGTTTATGGTACACTTTAGATATATATATATATATATATATATATATATTGCTAGATATGGCATGTATATGCTAGTCTTTTGTATTTGTAAATGAAGTGAATTTAGTCATGTGATTTGGCTAGTTATATGTTGGTATTATGTTTAAATGAATGTGATATATGAAGTATACCTTGGTATGGTTGAGGCACATGAATTGGTCAAGTTTTTGGGTAAGCATTTGGATGAATTATACTTGATATACATATGTTTTGGTCTTGGAAGTTGGCATGGTTGAAATGGATATTGAATGTTTAGATTGAATGGTTATTTTGGTTGTCTAGTATGCATGAAATGTGTTGGTAAATATTTTCTTGTAGGTAAGACCCAAGTGGGTGGCATTTTGGCCTTGAAAATGGCCTATAATGTCACACAATTGTGGCACACGGGCGTGCCTAGTGACCGTGGGGCTAAGTCAATAGCTAGCATAGGAGTACACGGCCTTGACACATGAACGTGCCTAGTAGTCGTGTGAATTTTGACAGGATCAACCATGGCCAGAGTACACGGGCGTGCTTGGTGGCTGTGGAGGAAAAGTCAGTTTCGACCATGGGAAGGACACGCGAGTGTGTCTAGCAGCCGTGGGAGGCACACGGCCTGCCCACACGGGCATGTAACCCCTGAAACTTAGAAAAGTTTTTAAATTTTCGAGAATGTCTGTATTGTTTCGGTTTAGTCCCTACCCGGTATATAAGCATGTTTTAGGTCTCGTTGCCCGTATTAAGGGACATTGTGTTTGAGATTGATGGATGAATGTATGAACTTCTGAAAATGTTTTCGATCGGTCCGATAACGCCTTTAACCCTAGTCTGACGACGGATACGGGTTAGGGGTGTTACAGATATGCTTATTCAGAGGAGCAAAAGTCCCTATTTAAGAGTAGATCTAGCATAATTAAGCGGAGTTGATCGCACTCCTAGAGATAGGACGACGAAAATTTTCCAGATTAGGGTCAAACCTAATATGGGAGTTCATCAATCGAGTTAATGCAACACTAGGGGCTTTAATTAGAAAGAGATTTGAATTAATCATCCTAGGGTTAGACGTTAGTAGCCTCGAAAGAGGTATTAATACAAATTAGGGAATCCTATGGATCAAGTCAAGTGAATAAATCGTCTGGTTCTAAGTTAAATAACAAGTGAAGTCTAGGTGGATTCTTCCTCGGGTATTGTCTTAATCAATTGGTTTTCTCAAAAGTATTTTCTCAATTCATTCTCTGTGTCTTGGCATCCTTAGTTTAGGAATTAATTAGATAAATATCAATCCCTTTTATTTTAGGCTAGATAATAAAAAGAAAGTAAGTACTAGTACTTTTGGTTCCTTTGGGTTCGACATTCCGGTCCTTCCACTAAGCTATACTATTGTTCGATAGGTGCTCTTGCCTCAATCGTGGTGATAGTTAGTTTCTAGGCTCGATCATTCATTATATAAATATTAAAACTCTCAGACTACCATCAAGTTTTTGGCGCCGTTGCCGGGGAACTGAAATATTAGGAACGCTCAATTTTTATTACTTTAGCCATTTTTCTTTTATTTATTTATTTATTTCTAATTTTTATTTTTAGTTTTCTGATCTCTTTTTTATTTTGCTTCTGATAGGTTTTTCTAGTTTATGACTAGGAGGAACCCGTCAGGACCCTTGATTTTTGACAGCGATATAGAAGGTACCGTTCGCAGAAACAGAAGAGAAATAAGGCGAAGCCTATAGTACATAGAAGAAGAGAAAGAAGATGAAACCAACACTACCGAAGAAATGGATGATAACAATCCGCTACCTTCTATGGTGGCTGCAAATCTGGTGAATCAAAATCCTGCTCCTCGTACTATGTATGACTACGCTAAACCTAATTTAACAGGAACTGAGTCAAGTATTGTTAGACCTGCTATTGCTGCAAATAATTTTGAACTAAAACCTAACACAATTCAAATGATAAAGCAATTTGTTCAGTTTGATGGTTTGCAGGATGAGGATCCTAACACGCACTTAGCGAACATTTTGGAATTATGCGATACGTTTAAAATTAATGGCATTTCTGATGATGCCATTCGCCTTTAGTTGTTTCCCTTTTCATTGAGGAACAAAGCTTAACAGTGGTTGAACTCGTTACCACGAGGATCAATCACTACATGGGAACAAATGACCAAAAAATTTTTGTTAAAATATTTTCCGCCAGCAAAAACGACAGAGTTGAGGAATGATATCTCTTCTTTTGTGCAGATGGATTTAGAGACACTTTACGATGCATGGGAGAGATACAAAGATCTATAGAGAAGGTGCCCACACCATGGAATACCTTTGTGGCTCCAGGTTCAAACCTTCTACAACTGTATGAATCCCTCAACTAGGTAGTTGATTGATTCAGCCGCCGGTGGAACCCTGAACAACAAAACACCTGAGGCTGCCTACGAATTCATTGAAGAGATGTCACTGAATAACTATCAGTGGCAAGTTACAAGGACAAGGCCAACAAAGCCGCCAATGTTTTCAACCTCGACGCAGTGACCATGCTATCAAAACCAGGTAGAACTGTTAAGTAAAAAGATTGATGATTTGTGTGGTTCTTCGCAGGTACATCCAGTTATGCATGCGATACAAATGGAGGAGGAATGACCAATACAGAATATCCACCTTACAACTCGAGTGCTGAAAACGAGCAAGTTCACTATATGGGTAATAATTTTAGACCTCAAGATAACCCTTATAGTAATACTTACAATCCAGGCTGGAGGAACCACCCCAATTTCTCATGGGGTGGCCAAGGAAATTAGAGACAACAACCCCTCCCAGGCTTTCAACAGCAACCCTACCCACAAGAGAAGAAGCCGAACCTTGAAGAGATGCTGACAAAATTCATCGCGGTGTCAGAAACTCGTTTCCAAAACACCGAAAAACACTTAAAAATCAACAAGCATCGATTCAAGGGATCGAGAACCAATTAGGACAGCTTGCTAAACTGATCTCTGTATGACCACAAGGCAGCTTGCCAAGCAACACTGAAACTAACCCAAAGGAGCAGCTTCAAGCCATAACAGCTCACGGTAGTGAAGGGTTAAATGAACCAGAATTGAGGCAAGAGATTATGGTAGAAGAAGGTAAGGTTGAGGTAAGTCATGATAAGCCAAAATCGATAATTACAGAGTACCAACCTCGTGTGCCATACCCCAATGCAATGAAGAAAGACAACACAGATGAGCAATTCGGTAAATTTCTTAAACTTTTAAAGAAATTACATATTAACTTACCGTTTCTTGAAGCTCTTTCGCAGATGCCAGATTCAAGGAAATTTTTAAAAGAACTTTTGACAAACAAACGGAAGTTAGACGAGGCGTCGCATGTGGAACTAAATGCAATGTGCTCGACAATTTTGCAAAATAAACTACCATGAAAATTAAAAGTTCCAGGGAGTTTTACAATTCCGAGCTTAATTGGTAGTTTATCTGTTGATACTGCTTTAGTTGATTTAGGGGCAAGCACTAATGTTATGCCTTATAAAATGTTTAAACAACTAGGTCTAGGGAAACCCAAACAAACTAGGATGAGCATTCAATTATCTGATAAGACTATTAGAATTCCTAGGGGTATAATTGAAGATGTACCCGTGAAAATTGATAAATTTATAATCCCAGTAGACTTTTTCATTTTAGGCATGGATGAGGACAATAATATTCCTTTGATTTGAGGAAGACCCTTTTTAGCAACTGCTAAAACTAAAATTGATGTTGGTACAGGCGAACTCATACTTTGTGTAGGTGATAAAACGATCACTTTTCAGGTGCTTCACTCGGCTAAGACATCAAGTAATCAAGGTGAAAACATTAACTCTACTAATGACCATTTGGTTCCGCTTTCCTTACAGGAAAAACCACGAAACTACACAATTGAGCCAGATCCTAAACCTCGTGTCAACAAGGAAATAACTCATGAGGAACGAAGGCTTCATATCGATGAAGTAGACGAGTGGAAGACACATTACAAGGAGAAACTAGGAACACACGAAGCAAAACCAAAGCAAAACCATGTCAAACTTAAGGAGAAGCCAAACCAATTTAAGATCGGAGATCAGGTATTATTGGATAAAACAGACACTCGGATCGCCACTTCAGACCTTGATACAAACGAAAAAATCCCTTTTGATGTACTGAATATCTTCCCATACGGAATAGTTGAGGTAACTAATCCCAAGTTCGGCACTTTTAAGGTAAACACTACTCGACTCAAACTATATAGTAATCATAGAACTGATAGCAGGGGTGAGGAGTTTCAACTCCTCAAACCACCATGAATGTGCGAATGAGAGGTAAGTCTAGCTTAAGACTTTAAACGAGCACTTCTCGGGAGGCAACCCGAACACTAACGCCATTAATTTTCATATTTTTATTTTTATTTTTATTTTTACTTTTAGCACCTAACTACAAACTAACCAAATTAATGAAGCGCAGTTTTCCCTACCACACGGCCTTGCACACGATCGTGGCTATGGCCGTGTGGACACCACGAATGTACACACCGGCATGGCAGAGATCATACAGAAACAGGATGAAATGTTACCCAAGCCACGGGCTCCGACTAAAAGCCACAACCGTGCGATACGGCCGTGGCTGACACTGATTTATCAACATGGGTGTGGCGACTTGCACACGGGCATGGGAGAAGCGAACGAAGCTCGACACGGCCGTGCGATACGGCCGTGTGGGACAACACGCCCACAGCACACGAGCATGGGCCACAAACCAGGCTCACCAAAATCCTAATTTACAACACACACGGGCTAAAAACGAGTCACACGGGCATACGACACGCCCATGTGCCCCTATTTCCTATTTAAACCCCCCTTTTTTTCTCACTTCCTCCCCAACTTATTCTTCAATCATACCCTAGCCACCATACCCTTTCTTTGACTATTATCTATCCCCCTTCATTTTTCTTTCCCCGACTCCCTCACTCTTTATCTACCACCATCACCATGTCGAAGAAGCAAAAGGACCCTAGCATAGTCTCCCTGTGCGAGACCAATCTACATAAGTTCATGACGGCCGCTTCATTTATCCGACAAGCTAAGGACATTTGATTCCATTTAATTTTTTTCTTTTTCTTTTCTCTTCTCCTTTATTTTCATTCCTTTTATTTTTCTTCTCTTTAATTTTTATTATTACATTTTAATTTCTTTGATTTAGGTTCTAAAGGCTGCTTGGGAATCAACACACCATGACCACTTCCAACTTAAGGAATCCATCCAAAATTCAGGAAGTTTCACTTCTCCCTCTCTCTTATTAATCTTTAGATATATATCCTTGTACATTGAGGGCAATGTACATCTTAAGTGTGGGGGGTGAATTCTAAAAGTTCCTAACTTTTTGCATTATTCTCAAATCCCTGAATTTTGTCTTTTCTTTCTCATAGAATAAATTCTAATTGATTTATGAACACATAATTAAGAACAAATCGAGTATTTATCATATAATTTAGAAAATAATAACAAGATCCATCTTAGGTTTCATCCCCCTCAGGTATTTGAGGGGTTTAGCTCATAATTATAAAAGAATACATCTCAGAAGAAATTAAATAGCAAAACATAAAGAAAACCCTAAAACCTCCTGAAGGAAATTGAAGGGAAGATCCTCAGTCTTGAACGTGATTCCAGCTTCTGAGATGGATCAACTGGCTTTCTTGGAGTAATTCCCTAATTTCAGCTCTCTCTGGCTTAGTTCCTGTCAAAAGCCCTGACAGAGGCCTTCTGTTGAACTCTTCAACGTCCCCTTATAGGTTGCCCTCTAGGGTGTTTATATAGGCTTTCGAAATGTCTTTCTTTGCCTCTAAGTATCCTTTTTCAAGTAGAGTTAAAACAGGTCGCGGCATGGACACGCCCGTGTGAATCAAGCCCAAGGCCGTGTTCGAGTCTGCTAAAGTGGCACGGCCATGTGGCAACTCCGGGCTGTGTGGATTTCTTACTTTGGCCCATTTTCTCCGTTTTTGGCCCTTTCTCGTTCTTTTCATCCTCCTATGCTCTCCTAAATATAAAACATAAAATTAAAAGATTAGGAGCATCAAGTCCCACAATTCAAGGGATAAACATCCAAATTATGCCAAATGTGGGATTAAAATATGTATATATTGTGGTTCATCACCTACATCCATAGTCAACCCTTAGTAAACCCCATTGAGCCTAACAACCCATTCATTGATTTACCCCTTAATATTAACCCAAGACTTACTCTTTTTGATTCATTTAGAATTTTTCCTATTAACTTTTTTATCGAGATTTGATTTGAGAAGTTGCCTAACTATGTTTTCCATTTTAGTTGTTAAATTCTTATTATTGTATTTGATTTGTTCTTAAAAAAAGAAGTTGAAAGTATATCCATTATTAATTCTATGTTTTTTATGAGCTTAAACAGTAAATCTCACATCTTTAGAAGAAGCTCGTATTATTAATGTAATTATTCATTATTAGACTATTTTTCTAGCTAGGTAATTTGTCAATTCGATCTCGATTCTAACCTCTTCTTTCAGCCTGTGACCACACCCCCTAACCAAGCCACGTTACAACCCTTTTTAAAGACCTTTTGATCGATGTATCATCTCAATTTATAGTGGTGGAGATTTGATTTTCATGCAAGCCTATGGCAATAACTTTTCATTTTACTATTGAGTGCTTAATTTATTGTCCCTTAAACACTTCGAGTGATTTGAGTGAATCCTTAGTGAGGGTGTTAACTCTGTGATATTTTGAATCAAATGTGATTACTTAGATAAGGGGGAATACCTATGTTTTCATGAATAAATGGCTCAACTTGGATTGGTTGAAACTTTGATGTTCCTTTAGTTGAATTCTCAACTTGTATGATTACCAGTGATATGCATAATCCCTCAGAAGTGAGATGGCACACTTTAAACACTCATCCGATGTGCAAGATAGCTCATCAAATACCCTAATGGAGTTTTCAAGCCTCACATTAACTCTAAAATCTTTAGCCCCATTCTTTTGGATCTTATCAACTGGGGGCTTATTCATTCTTACAAACTCCATACCTTGTGGAGCCACGGGAACTGATGGAGGAATAGGTGGGGTGGAGGAGGTTGGGCATTCGGATTTTTTTGAAAAAATTCCATATACCACTCATTCATCATGTAGAGAAAGGCTTCCCTAGCCTCTTCTCGTTGACTAACCGTAGTGGGCCTACTATCAAACGGTGTTACCCTTTGAGCGGGAGCCAGCACATTACTTTCAACGTCATCAGCCACAGCTCAGTCGGGATCCATTACTATACAAAAACACAATTTAAAATTGTCAGGAGTCATCAAACTATCACAATCCATTTATGGCAAATATAGCTAGACTCTTACACACTACGTTAGCCCAAGAATCGACTAAACCGCAGCTCTAATACCACTAAATGTAACACTCCTTACCCATATTCAATGCCAGAACAGGGTACGAGGCATTACCGAACATAAACACAAGCAAACATATAAAACCGAGACATAAATTTCCATCCAAGTTTAAAACCTGTCACATACATTCATATCGTCCCTATCATGAGCCTGTGATGCCCAAAACATGCATCGAAAGTGGTTCAGGACTAAACCGAGGACTTTGGAAACTTTTGGGAAACTTAGAAAATTTTACATGTAAAAGGGGTCACACGCTCGTGTGGGTTCGGGACACGCCCGTATGACCCTAAGACACACCCGTGCTTCAAGCCGTGTTCAAATTAGGGAGCTTTTTGTTTATGATGTCATCATCAAATTGAGGTCACACAGCCAAGTCACACGTCCGTGTGCTTAGGCCGTGTGATCGATTAAATTTTCATAATTTTTCATAAAATAGGTGTAGACTTCACATGGCCATGCCACACGGCTGAGACACACACCCGTGTCTCTACCCGTGTGCTCATTACTAAACATTCTGTTTTGCAACAATTAAGATGAAGGGAACACACGGCCAAAACACACGCCCATGGGGCAAGTCGTGTGTCACACACGGCCTAGACACACACCCGTGTGTCCACCCATGTGGACAAAAACAAGACTATTTACCAAGCCATTTTGTCACCCTTCCATGTACATGCCTACACAACAAAACATAACACCAATCCAAGCATATACATTCAACCAAATCAGCCATAACCAAGACATCAACACTCATTCATATATTACCATCTATCACATACAACCATCACATACTTATCAACTCAAGCATGCAAATCCCCACATCCATGATAGCATCATCATATATAAATATATTTAAACAATATTAGCCAATTTCACTGGTCATTTACAAAATGAATTATCAACCATCATAATCCAACACATTTGGTCAAATCAATTATGACACATGACAAAATGACCAAGTCCCTATACATGCCAGAACTCAAAATGTTAAATTCATCGGTACCCAAAATGATATATTGATAGTGTGAGTGAATCTCCGATAGTCTTCGATCCACGAGCTAGCTTGGTGACACTATAAGACAAGGGAAAAGAATGGGGAGTAAACTTTAAAGCTTAGTAAGTTCCTATGAAAATAATAGGCATTATAACACACATTTAACACATAATTAACATGATGTAAGTTAACATAAATGCCATTATAAATCTCATAGTCAAACTTACTCAATCACAAACTTACCAAGGGTTCATCACATATCGAGCTCATTAAGCATGACCCAAGTGCAACATACCAAAGTCTTTCACAACTTTAACATTTCTGTTGAACTACCCGTTGAACCACTTGGAATACTAAAGGATACTCGGGACATCTTGCATTCACAGTATCAGACCAATGCCATATCCCATATATGGTCTTACATGGGATCTCATAACGATGCCAATAGCCCAGATATGGTCTTACACGAAATCTCAATAACCTTAATCTCAAGACATTTTTATACTAACTATTCCTAAGGTTCAACAGGGATTTTCTTGCTTGTCGAACTTTGTTGATTACGTTCAAGGAGTCGATCATAATTCATACTATATTAAAGCATTAAGAACATAAATAAAACAAAACATTATTTACATACAAACTTACGTCGGTACAAAAATAGTAAGAATGTGACCTAATCGTCAAATACTTTGTTTTCCCCCCGATCTAGGTCCGAACCTCGTTTCTCTTGATCTATAATAACAAATTTAACTTATTTATTATTCACATTATTCATTTAAGTCCAAAACTCGCATTAGGGAAAAAATTACATTTTTGCCCTTAAACTTTGACATATTTACATTTTTCCCCTAGGCTAGAAAAATGAAGTATATTTAATTTATTTGATTCCCAAGCCTAGACGAACCTCTTTTATACTTATATCAGTCCACAATTTTCATTTAGTCACACTTTTACACACATTTTATAATCTTTTTACAAATAGGTCCTTTTGACATTTTCATCAAAAACCACCTAGCAAAAGTTGTTTATAACACATCAAACATGCATAATCTACCTTTAGACATAAAAATACACAAATATCTAACATGGTTCAAACCTTAGACCTTGATCTTTTCTTAAATTAATGGTAGAAAAAGGTAGATCGAGTGATAACGACTTTAAAAATGTAAAGAACATTAAAAACGGGGCAAGAACGGACTTACAATCGAGCTTGGAAGCTTGAAAAACCCTAGCTATGTCTCCTTCTTGTAATTTTTGGCCAAGGGGTTAAAGATGAACAAAAATTTGCTTTTAATTTGATTATTAATTCATTTAATTAGCCAAATGACCAAAATACCCCTAACTTAAAACATGAAAATTATCTTACTCCATGTCCATTTTTGTCCACTAACTTAACCAATGGTCTAATTACCATCTAAGAACCTTCAATTTAAAATTTCATAGCAATTAGACACCTCTAGCGTGTAGAACTCAGCTTTTGCAGTTTTTACAATTTAGACCTCTTGACTAAATTGAGTGCCCAAACGTCAAAATTTTCGAACGAAATTTTCACGAAATCATTCCGTGAAACTATAGACCATGAAAATATAATGAAAATGAACTTTTCTGCGTTAGAGTTGTGGTCTCAAAACCATTGTTCTGACTAGGCCCAAAATCGGGCTATTACAACTCTCCCCCCTTAGGGATTTTCGTCCCCGAAAATCTTACCAGAGAATCAGTTTGGGTATTGTTTTCGCATAGCTTCGTCAGGTTCCCACGTAGCCTATTCCACACCGTGTCTTTGCAACAAAACTTTCACTAGGGCCCACAGGTACCACGTCCTCGGGATCTACGGGATCTACTCATTATCTTATCTACAATTTCAAAGTTTTATGTATTAGTTTAGGTTTCAAAAATCCTAAATCTAAAGTTTTACCGGAAGTACTTATTAGAATTTATAAAGTATTTTAATCTTTTATAGTCTTTAGAGGCAATCATTTGTACTAAAGTATAGCTAAAGTTTGAGTTTCTAACTTGGACCGACGCCGGAGTCTCGGTTTCACTTTTCAGAAATAAAAAAGTCAAATTTAATGAAGATTCCTAATTAAAGCAGTTTAAAAAAATATTTTGGACCCAAAGATGCACAGCCCGAGTTTTATAACCTGACTCTGATACCACTAAATGTAACACCCCAAACTCGGCCTAGTGTTACGGTCGGATTATGAAGGCTACATCGTTACGTAAAACATTGTCTATTAATTTACGTGAAAACTTAGTTTTAATTCAAGAGTAATAAAGTTATTTAAAAAGAACAGTAGTGTAGATCATTTGAGAGCAATTTGGCGAAACCTTATTTATCGATTTTATTAAAACAGTCCCTTTTGCATAATCAATTGAGTTGTAAAACATCATATCTAATTTCAAAACCTTGTAGCAGAAAAAAACTTTATAAAATCTTGGCTTTTAAAATCATAAAATCCTATTAGATATGTTGTCTTATAAAAATATGATTTATAAATATTACGTCCTAAGTTTGTAAAGCCCGTAAAGTCCAAAAATTTAATCCAAAACATACTAAAAAACCAAAATGTCTGAATCGAGCTCCGGATTCGCCACTGGTCTTCAGTCTAAGGATCACCTGAAACAAACAAAACAAATGAGTGAGCTAGAAGCCTAGTGTGTGACTTGGCCCACAATCAGAATTTTACTTATAGAGTTCACATATACAATAATCATATCAGAATTTTTCATATATTTAGAACATATAGAATAATAGAACAAATCCTACCCCATTCACTACACACCATCTCCGTCCAAACAATCACACCAATTAGGACTACAAGAGTCCATCTATCCAATCACACCGGTACGTGGCGGTATGCCACTCATAAATGTGTCGTTGAGCTGCCAAATAGAAGTTTGCTATTTAACCGCTAGAATTGCAATAAAACTGCTAGAATACACTTCTTCCATAATATCAAAACCCACCCCAAATGCACATGCAACAACAAATAGCATATGTACATATCTCATAATTTGTATGCCATGCATACTGAAACATATAATTTGTAGAACATATCACAGAGGTTATACTAAACGTGTAACACCCCTAACCCCTATCCGTCTCCGGAATATGGTTACGAGGTATTACCGATCACTCACTTCATAACATATACATATCTCATACATTTAGACATTCAAATACATATGTTATTCAAACACAGCTATATTGTCCCTTACGAGGCTCTATGAGGCCTTAAAACATGCTTAGAAGTGGTTCGGGACTAAACTGAACATATACAAAAATTTTTGGAACCTAGAATAATTTTCACATTTTCAAATGTCACACGCCCGTGTGGACAAGCCGTGTGCCTCACACGGCTTCCAGACACGTCTATGTCACAGACTGTGTGGAAACAGGGCATACATACTGACTTGGTCACACGGCCAGTCACATGCCCATGTGCCAAGACTGTGTGCCACACACGGCCACCAAACATGCCAGTGTGTCTAGGCCGTATAACCCACTACTTATTTTATTAAAGCAGCCGAGGTCACACGGTTGAGTCACACGTCCGTGTGCTCAGGCCGTGTGGCACGAAATTAGGCTTGGTTTAAGCCATATTTCTCACCCTCCTCTTGCATACCTAAACCACATCATTTTGTACCATATTAATACAATTAATAGGCAGCCAAAACATGTTATTACATATACATTTCATGCCATTCAAATTCCTAACCATTTCAATGCACATTCCAATACCATTTGCTTAACCAAGAACATCCCAAATATACAAGCTATAATCATCAATATAACCTATTTGAATTATATAATATTTCCCAATTCAAACATCAATCCATACCTCAAAAAATGAACCAATTCATCAACTCAATTTTATGCATTTCTTGAGAAAATACTCATCATCTATCAAATGATCATATGAATAACTTAAACCATTATTAACACTTAGATCATATCAAGCCAATCTCATAACAATTCTAAGCAATTTAGCCAATATCAAGTTTATCAAAATATACAAAATTCCACAACCATATTCATAATCAACCATCTAAATTGACCAAATACATTCCAACCATATTATCAAATACCATAGCCTATACATACCATATAACCAAGTCATAAAGGGTATAAATACTGAAATCATTAGCCAGATAGTGTCATACGATCTCCGTTGACTTCCAACCCGAGCGAACATCCGAAAATCTATAAACATAAGAAAACACACAGAGTAAGCTTTGAAAATTTAGTAAGCTCGTATCTTAATAAACTTAACATAACAAATAATTTCATTACAATGCCATAAACATGCCAAAACACAACTTATCTCAAGTTTATAACATGATTTCATAACTAATCATCACCATTCAATAATATACTTACTTACTAACTTTGGCTTTCACAAGCTTATTTAATTTGATTCTCATATAACATTCAATTCTCACTTTCATATAGCCAAATGAATACATTTTAGGAAATAACATATTTAATCACATATCTTTCTCATATGAAACACATATCATCACTTATACCCAAATTCACCTTTCATTCATATAGTATCTGACAATTTCATATATGCCACTTTATAAATCACACCTTATACATTTGTTCAAGTTTCATTTGCATACACATCACATAACATTCTTTGCACATATATATTTACCTTTCATTGTCAAATATTGTATACATTTCAACATACCTGAATTGGAATGTCATTTACTAAATCACTTATTTCTCGGAACACCCATTGAACCGTTCGAAATCAATAAGGATACTCGGATAGTCGAAAATCTCGTAAAATGCCAACGTCCCAGACGTGGTCTTACATGTAATCACATATCGATGCCACTGTCCCAGACAGGGTCTTACACAAATCAAATATGATGCCAATGTCCCAGACATGGTTTTACACGTAAACACAAGTCGATGCCAACGTCCCAGACGTGGCCTTACATGAAATCATATCTCGGAATCCTATGTCATGACATATGTATCCTCTACCATTCCTAGGGTTCGTATGTGTAATATCCTGAAATAGGGGTTGTGCGTTTGGTAAATAACTCAAGTGTTAGTGGGCCTCAAGAGTGGTTTTGATGTGTTTTTGGAGTTCCTAAAGCTCGAGGATAAAAAGGGAGTGTTTTGGAAATTTTTGAAAATTTTGGGTTAAAAGTGGAAATTGGGTGAAGGAGGCCTTAAGTAAAATTTTTGGAAGGTTTTGGACATGAAAGTCCAGGTGGTAAAGTGGCTTGGGGCGCTGCTTTGGGGGCCTTGGAGGCCTGCGCAAGAAGGGAAGAGGTTCGAGTTGCAAGGGAAGCAAAAAGGGAAAAATTATGTTTTTGCATTAATGAGGCGCGTGGCTAAGGAGGCTTTAAAAGAAAATCAAGGTGGTTCCTGTCACAAATGGAGGTCTTGGCCGAGTGGCTAGGACGCTAGCAGCAAGAGAGAGAGCTTCGCGAGGACTCGTGCTTGAGTCGCGCTGGAAGCGCAGGGTGAGTTTTTATTTTTGAGTAAAAGGGAAGCTAACGGAAAAGGGTTAAAAGGAAGTCGCGATGCTTTTATGTCATGAAATTCAAAGTGGCCGAGTGGCCAAGGACTTTGCTTGAGAGCTGCGACTAAGAGGACTCGTGTTCGAGTCCTGGGGGTCGCGCTTGAGGCGTTCTATTTTGCTTTTAGCGCTAAAGCATAAAGAGCCAGTGCAGTAAGGTTTAAAAGAATTTCGATGCGTTTATTGGCATAAAACGCGAAATGGTCGAGTGGCAGAAGGTGAGGAGAAGCTCCCTCAGGTCTCGGGTTCAAGACTTTGGAGGCACACCTGGGGGTTTGTTTTCCTTTTTAGTTCGGCGTGAGAGGCTGGACTGCATGGGGCATGCATACGTGAGCAATGCTCATGGGTGCTTGTTTTTTTTAATTGTTTTGGAAGTATGGAGCTTCAATCTTTTATTTTATTGTTTTTATTAATTATTTTGTTGGTTGTTTCAAAGCTGCAAGAGCATGGGCTTAAACCATTGTTTTTATTATTTTTGTTTGCTTAGAATGATGGGATAGTTTATATATTATTATTATTATATTATTATTATTAGTTTTATTATTACTATTAGTTTATGCAAAGATGGGTCTTGGCGTGGGGAAAGAGGAGCATGGGCAGTCTTGGGGTTGCAAAATATGGCCGTTTGAAGCATGGGGCTTGGGAGCTTGTTGGTCGGCCTTGAGCTTGGGGAGGCATGGCCGAAACTTCATGCTTGGTTTCTTCTTTCTTCCCATCTTGTCTTGGCCGAGTGATGTTTTGATTTTTCTCTTCTATCCCTTGGGTTTGGCCGAAAGGAAAAGGAGAGAGAGTGTGAGAGCAAGCTTGAGTCTCGGTTGTTGAAGGAGTGCTAGGGTGGTATTTTCAGTTTTGAAGGCTTTGCCGAACCTAGTAGCATCTTCTTGCTTGACACCTTAGAGGATCACCATAGCCAATATTTGTTAACTCCATCTTGAAGCCATAGCCGAATATCAAGTGTTGTTTTCTATTCCGCAAGCCTTTAAAGCCAAGATAGAAGCCGAAATTTACTCTCTTTTGTGACTTCACAAGCATCATGGAGTAGTAACTAAGTTCTCTCCTAACAATCGGTTTGGATTTCTTTCCATTAAAGTGCCAAAATCAATGGTTAAACCTTGATTTCTAAGAATGGCCGAATATGCTTAAGGCCATATTAATGTGTTTTTATTGTGCCAACGATAGGGAGCATTAAAGAGTCCTTCGGGTTTTGCAAAGACTAAGGTAAGGAGGTGTGACTTTTGGCCTTAGGCTGTATTTTGAGCTTTGATGATAACCGAATGTTGATCTTGGTTTTAGTGGTGGCCAAATGTGTATAAGGCCATAGTGATGTACTCTTTTTGTGTGTAGCCAGTGTTAAGGAGCATCAAAGGAGTCTTCAAGTTTCGATTATTCATGTTAAATGGAATCTCGATAACTTCGGGAGCTAACTGACAGGAACAAGTGGTATTTCGGGATCGAAATAAGCTAGGGGCAAATCGATAGAAGTAGCAGAAGCTTTCGGGATTTTTAGACTTGTTAGAATAGATAGATCAGGATCTCGCTATAGTCAGGTGCGTAGTTATCGCACTGTACTCTTGTTTGTTATATATGTTATTCTATGTAAATGTAAATGTTGTGCATTGTTAGTCGAAATAAGGGTTAAGGTAATGGATACCCAAGATGGGTGATCGAATAATCAGGTTAGTGGTTATGATATTAATCTTTCAGTGATTTACGATAATAATTGATTATTGATGAATGTACAAAAATGTGATGGCATGTGATGTATGTTTGTTTCGAGTAATATGTTGCCATGGTATAAATTTACATACAAGCATGGGTTGAGTTTCATAATTTCATATTCATGTGTATGAACTGTGTGGATATGGGCCAAGCCCATATGTGAGGACATGTGTATCTAACTATGCACTGAGTCTTGGTGACTCACCCAATTTGTATTAAACCTTTCAGGTGGCGCATAAAGCTTGGGCCGGGTTTGGAGCGGGTACAAAGGTGGCCATGCAAAAGCGAATTTTTATGCAAAGGAATCTCTTGTTTAATGAATTAAGCATCTATATTTTCAGTATTTTGATTAAGTGTGTATTGTAAGAAGGCCCACTAAAGTATTTCAGTTCTTTTATTAAGTATCTTTATTATTATGCTTTATTATGGGTGGACAATTTCAAATGCTTATTGCAAATGATTTTATTTCCTTGAGTATGTATAATAAAGTTTTGCATCCCGTGTTTTCATAATAATTTAGCTTTTACTTAGAATATTTCAAGTCACGAAAATGTTTTATTTAACTCAACAAATTTTTATCGGCTTTACTCTTAAGTAAAGATATTTTTCGAACGTGTTCCACAGTGGCATTCCAAATTCGGTCGGAGTGAATGGGCCGGGTTTGGGGTGTTACATTTTGGTATCAGAGCCCGGTTCAAAACTCACTTTGAAGTTTTGGGCCCGAAAGCAGTTTTCAAAAGTGGGCTTTTCAAAATGTGGACTTTTATTTTAGGCTTGTTCTGGCATGGCACCTGTACCTCCGACCCGAAGTCCACCTGGTAAGTACCTCTGACTATTGAGGTATGTTGAATATGTGAACTGTATGGGCATAATTGGGCTTGTAGAATAGAAAATTAGGGCTATCGAACCCTAAGACTAGTCTACTCAAAAACAAGTGCATAAGACTTAAGGACTGAAATGACCATAGAGGTGTAGTGAATGAATGTGTCCCTACTTATGAACGTGTATGTGACTCTCTGAATTAGAATAGCGAACTTGAACTGAACCTATGTGTGATCGAAAGAACCACTTCTAAATACTTTATTCCATAAAATTGTTCGCGGATAATCAGTGGAACAAATTTCTAATGCATAAAATTTTTTAAGTCAGATTGCGCGATAAGAGATGAGTTCTAGATGACGTGGTCGAGGCAAAATGGCCGTATCGGAAACCGTTAGATCGGGTCAAGGGTCTGATAATGAGGTATCACCTCCACCACCAGCCTTTGATAATGAGCAACAATATTAGACGAGGGATGATGCTGTATCGCAAGTGGTGCTGCGAGTTTTAGAGATAGTGGCCGGAGAGGGAGGAAATATAAGAGCTCGAAAATTTGTTCCCGAGCGGCTTTGAACCAATAGAGCGGAATTATTCCGTGGTGTATCAGGTGTAGCACCCAGTACGGCTGAATATTGGTTGGAAGCAATCGAGAGAGTTATGAATGAGCTCGATCTCAGCCTTGAGGAAAAAGTGAAAGGAATGGTGGCGCTACTTCGCGACGAGGTGTATCAACGATGGCTCATGGTTCGGGATAGTGTCACAGCTGAGGACCTCACTTGGGAGTATGTCAAGATGGCATACCAGAAGAAATATGTCGATACTTATTACATTGATGCTCAGAGGAATGTGTTTTTAGGACTGGTTCAATGGAACAAGTCCGTGGTGAAATACGAGGCTGAATTCCTAAGGTTAAGCTGATATGCTCGAAGAGTGGTGGCTACGGAACATGAACGATGTGTCCGGTTTAAGGACGGATTAAGGGACGGCCTGAAACTGATGATAGCTCCTCAACAGGAACGGGAGTTTTCTGTGTTAGTCGAAAAAGCTAAGGTAGTTGAAAGGATTGAGGACTCGATGAGATAAAACCGAGATAAAGATAGGAACCGGGATAGAAGAAATTTTGGATCGTCTAAATTATCTGAGGGTCTTCGGAAAAGACCGAGGGTTGAAAGTTTTGCTCATGTGACTAAGCCAGTTATGGAAAATCGGGACTGTCCGTGTGCTCAGTGTGGAAGGTATCATGACAGCAAGTGTTGGAACCGGAATTGAGAATGTTTTAAGTGTAAGTCTATAAGCAGTTAAATATCAATAATGTTAGTTATAACTTTGGATACATGTTGGATTATAGAATCCTAGTTATAAATATAGTGAAAGCCGACTGTGGATAAATATTTTATCATGAAATGTTATTGAATTTTTAATTGAAGTGATAAGTACAAGTGATATGAATTATATATGGTTTATAATTTTGGTCAGCTTGTAATGCGATTCAGATGGTGATAATATCATATTTCGGGCTTTGAGCCTAGCAGGCCTTGTGCCAGTGAATTGTATCAGGCTTTGATGCCTAGCAGGCTTAATGCCGGTGTGTATTTCAGGCTTTGATGCCTAGCAGGCTTAATACCGGTGATGTGTTATTCATGAATCACTTACAAGATGGAACATGTTATTACCATAAGCTGAATGCTAGGGTAAGTACAAGTCTTTCATATTTGCCGGTAATAAGGTAAGTTGGTATGTTCCCATTTGAATTAAGTAAGATGTGATATAGTTAAAGCTTCGATAAGACTCTTAATATGTGCAATTGATCTTACCAGTGAGGTGTATGATTTATCTATAATGGATTTTAAGCTTGAATATGCTTATAGAGAATTGGCGAAATGTGAAAATGCTAAATGTGAAAGAGGTTGGATATGTTTGCATATGTGTATAATTGGGTATACGTGATTGATATATGGTTGGATGTTCGTTAGTAAGTAATTTCGATGACGAAATTATTTTTAAGGGGGTAGAATTGTAATATCCTGAAATAGGGATTGTGCGTTTGGTAAATAACTCAAGTGTTAGTGGGCCTCAAGAGTGGTTTTGATGTGTTTTTGGAGTTCCTAAAGCTCGAGGATAAAAAGGGAGTGTTTTGGAAATTTTTGAAAATTTTGGGTTAAAAGTGGAAATTGGGTGAAGGAGGCCTTAAGTAAAATTTTTGGAAGGTTTTGGACATGAAAGTCCAGGTGGTAAAGTGGCTTGGGGCGCTGCTTTGGGGGCCTTGGAGGCCTGCGCAAGAAGGGAAGAGGTTCGAGTTGCAAGGGAAGCAAAAAGGGAAAAATTATGTTTTTGCATTAATGAGGCGCGCGGCTAAGGAGGCTTTAAAAGAAAATCAAGGTGGTTCCTGTCACAAATGGAGGTCTTGGCCGAGTGGCTAGGACGCTAGTAGCAAGAGAGAGAGCTTCGCGAGGACTCGCGCTCGAGTCGCGCTGGAAGCGCAGGGTGAGTTTTTATTTTTGAGTAAAAGGGAAGCTAACGGAAAAGGGTTAAAAGGAAGTCGCGATGCTTTTATGTCATGAAATTCAAAGTGGCCGAGTGGTCAAGGACTTTGCTTGAGAGCTGCGACTAGGAGGACTCGTGTTCGAGTCCTGGGGGTCGCGCTTGAGGCGTTCTATTTTGCTTTTAGCGCTAAAGCATAAAGAGCCAGTGCAGTAAGGTTTAAAAGAATTTCGATTCGTTTATTGGCATGAAACGCGAAATGGTCGAGTGGCAGAAGGTGAGGAGAAGCTCCCTCAGGTCTCGGGTTCGAGACTTTGGAGGCACACCTGGGGGTTTGTTTTCCTTTTTGGTCCGGCGTGAGAGGTTGGACTGCATGGGGCATGCATGCGTGAGCAATGCTCATGGGTGCTTGTTTTTTTTAATTGTTTTGGAAGTATGGAGCTTCAATATTTTATTTTATTGTTTTTATTAATTATTTTGTTGGTTGTTTCAAAGCTGCAAGAGCATGGGCTTAAACCATTGTTTTTATTATTTTTGTTTGCTTAGAATGACGGGATAGTTTATATATTATTATTATATTATTATTATTATTATTAGTTTTATTATTACTATTAGTTTATGCAAAGATGGGTCTTGGCGTGGGGAAAGAGGAGCATGGGCAGTCTTGGGGTTGCAAAATATGGTCGTTTGAAGCATGGGGCTTGGGAGCTTGTTGGTCGGCCTTGAGCTTGGGGAGGCATGGCCGAAACTTCATGCTTGGTTTCTTCTTTCTTCCCATCTTGTCTTGGCCGAGTGA
Organism: Gossypium australe; assembly: GCA_005393395.2. Lineage (NCBI taxonomy): Eukaryota > Viridiplantae > Streptophyta > Magnoliopsida > Malvales > Malvaceae > Gossypium > Gossypium australe. The sequence goes on from CM016619.1 coordinate 112,010,370, forward strand.
TGTTTTGATTTTTCTCTTCTATCCCTTGGGTTTGGCCGAAAGAAAAAGGAGAGAGAGTGTGAGAGCAAGCTTGAGTCTCGGTTGTTGAAGGAGTGCTAGGGTGGTATTTTCAGTTTTGAAGGCTTTGCCGAACCTAGTAGCATCTTCTTGCTTGACACCTTAGAGGATCAACATAGCCAATATTTGTTAACTCCATCTTGAAGCCATAGCCGAATATCAAGTGTTGTTTTCTATTCCGCAAGCCTTTAAAGCCAAGATAGAAGCCGAAATTTACTCTCTTTTGTGACTTCACAAGCATCATGGAGTAGTAACTAAGTTCTCTCCTAACAATCGGTTTGGATTTCTTTCCATTAAAGTGCCAAAATCAATGGTTAAACCTTGATTTCTAAGAATGGCCGAATATGCTTAAGGCCATATTAATGTGTTTTTATTGTGCCAACGATAGGGAGCATTAAAGAGTCCTTCGGGTTTTGCAAAGACTAAGGTAAGGAGGTGTGACTTTTGGCCTTAGGCTGTATTTTGAGCTTTGATGATAACCGAATGTTGATCTTGGTTTTAGTGGTGGCCAAATGTGTATAAGGCCATAGTGATGTACTCTTTTCGTGTGTAGCCAGTGTTAAGGAGCATCAAAGGAGTCTTCAAGTTTCGATTATTCATGTTAAATGGAATCTCGATAACTTCGGGAGCTAATCGACAGGAACAAGTGGTATTTCGGGATCGAAATAAGCTAGGGGCAAATCGATAGAAGTAGCAGAAGCTTTCGGGATTTTTAGACTTGTTAGAATAGATAGATCAGGATCTCGCTATAGTCAGGTGCGTAGTTATCGCACTGTACTCTTGTTTGTTATATATGTTATTCTATGTAAATGTAAATGTTGTGCATTGTTAGTCGAAATAAGGGTTAAGGTAATGGATACCCAAGATGGGTGATCGAATAATCAGGTTAGTGGTTATGATATTAATCTTTCAGTGATTTACGATAATAATTGATTATTGATGAATGTACAAAAATGTGATGGCATGTGATGTATGTTTGTTTCGAGTAATATGTTGCCATGGTATAAATTTACATACAAGCATGGGTTGAGTTTCATAATTTCATATTCATGTGTATGAACTGTGTGGATATGGGCCAAGCCCATATGTGAGGACATGTGTATCTAACTATGCACTGAGTCTTGGTGACTCACCCAATTTGTATTAAACCTTTCAGGTGGCGCATAAAGCTTGGACCGGGTTTGGAGCGGGTACAAAGGTGGCCATGCAAAAGCGAATTTTTATGCAAAGGAATCTCTTGTTTAATGAATTAAGCATCTATATTTTCAGTATTTTGATTAAGTGTGAATTGTAAGAAGGCCCACTAAAGTATTTCAGTTCTTTTATTAAGTATCTTTATTATTATGCTTTATTATGGGTGGACAATTTCAAATGCTTATTGCAAATGATTTTATTTCCTTGAGTATGTATAATAAAGTTTTGCATCCCGTGTTTTCATAATAATTTAGCTTTTACTTAGAATATTTCAAGTCACGAAAATGTTTTATTTAACTCAACAAATTTTTATCGGATTTACTCTTAAGTAAAGATATTTTTCGAACGTGTTCCGCAGTGGCATTCCAAATTCGGTCGGAGTGAATGGGCCGGGTTTGGGGTGTTACAGTATGGGGCTTTAGAGATGTCGTCACGTTATCGAAACTTTCTCGTATTCATATATTTTGCTTCTTGAACAATTCAATATCATAATATCATATATATATATATATAGCTTATTCAAAATACTTACATTTGCATTACCATTCGACATTGAATTCAATCATATAAATAATATGCATTTATAACATAATTTTGTAATGTCTATTAAAATACGAACTTACCTCATTCGTTGCAACGACGAATTAGGTTGACTAATTCGATACTTTGTTTTCCCCCGTTCTAGATCCAAAATCTCATTTTTCTCAATCTATATAATAACAAAATTTACTTATTTAATCATAAATTCATTCAATTTAACATAATTTACACATTTTGGCAAAATTACACTTTTGCCCCTATTATTTCACATTTTTGCAATTTAGTCCTAATCACATAAAATCACAATTTTCATGCAATTTCATCCTACACATGTTTAGCCAAATTCTTCTTATTGCCTTAGCAGCCCATATTTTCCAAATAATTACACTTTTAACCACATAATTTCAATATTCCACAATTTAATCCCTAATTTTCATTTTCATCAAAAATCACTTTATAAAATATGAAAATCTAACATCAAATATTCATATTTCACCATTAAACATCAAAGAACACATAAGCTCATCAATGGAAATAATCAAAATCTTTAACAGTTTTGAAATCGAAGACACGGGCTAGCTAGTACTAGTTGCAACGATCACAAAAATGTGGAAATTATTAAAAACCGAGTAAAATTACACTTACAAGCATGAAATTATGTTGGCCAAACCTTAACAACTCCCATGGCTTCTTTCTCTTTTTTTTTTTTTTACCGTTGAAGATGAAGAAAAAATGATGATATGCATGTTTGGTTTCATTAAGAAAAAATGATGATATGCATGTTTGGTTTCATTAAATTAATCTTTAATAATAAACTTACTATATTATCCTTAAAATAAAACCATTAAACATGCATAAACAATACCCATAAATGTCCATTCACACTTCAAATGGTTTAATTACCATTTGATGACCCCACTTGAAAAACCATAACTAATAAACACCTTTAGCCTATAGAACTAAACTTTTACACTTTACGCAATTTAGTCCTTTTTCATTAAATCGAGTACACAAACACTAAAATTTTCACACGAAAGATTCACATATATAATTTAAAATGCTGTAGACATCAAAAATATTATTAAAATATTTTTCTGACTTGGATTTGTGGTCCCAAAACCACTGTTCCGACTAGGGTCTAAACTGGGCTGTTACAAAACGAAGCTTACTTATCATGCTTTCTAATTAGACTAATGTGTATCATAATGAATTTTACATATTTATAAGCCTACAGAAGGCCAACAGATCCAATTTTTGAGTTCTATTATTGGCCTATAATCGAGCATTCAAATTAGCCAAAAAGGGCCCACAAGGCCCAATAAGCCAATCTGTGTAGTCCACATGACCTACCTGTTCAGGTCGTGTAATCACACACGGTCGTGTGCTCCACACGACCTGGCACACAGCCATGTGGTGCACATGTTTGCCACATGTCTGTGTGACATTGAGCAGTTTTGAAGACAATCCCTGTTTCAAGTTTTTTGTTTTTAGATTCAGTCAAGTTTTTGGGTTAGTTCACAGACCTGATGATAATTCTGATAACTCACACAAATAGCGCACTCCAGGTCATATATACAACATTAAAATAGATATATAAAAGAACAACAATAACATTGAAATCTTGAATTCCATCGTTAAAAAATATAACACAACAATCCTCAAATCTGATATTGAACCCACTTACTATGAAATTAACAACCACCAAAATTGTTCTTAACTTGCCAAGAAATTGTTAGGCACCGTACGATTATCTCTTAATAGTACAAGAACAAACAAATCAGATGTTAATCCCAAAAGGATTTAATGAGAACCTTCGCTTATCTTAACAAAATTTCTCCAGTACAAAAAAAAAAAAAAACCTTCAAAACACCTTATCGAACCCGTCACAAAACCACAACGAGGACGGAACGAGAATAGATGAAATAACAAAATTTTTATGGGAAAAAAGCTTTAGTGTAACTAAGGTAAATTTTTGGAAAAGGAAAGAAAGGGAAAGAAAAACCTGCAGAAAAGAAAAAGAAAAAAAACGATTGATATGAAAAAGAGAGAAAAAGAAGGAAACATATGAGACTTTTAGGGGTTATTTACAAACTGTAACTCCACTAAATCCACTCTCTAAAAACTTATCCAGAATTTGAATTACACTCAAATTCCATCACATGGATGACACAAGCGTGGGAACAAAAACAATATTTTCTATTTTGCAATTGTAGGGATTCGAACTCAAGACCAAAAGGAAAGCAGAATCCTTACTACTAAACTAACAGGCTCATTATTGTCAACAAGTCTAACATAATGCCAAAACTAATGGAAAATTCCAAAACAAGGGAATTGAACTCAGGACCTAAAGCAGACATTCAAGGCATTTAACCAACAAACCAAATCAAATTATTTGACATACTTAAACAATCTAAACTTAGGAAAATTTGGGCGTTATAATGTACATCGATCATGTGGTTTTCAAAATGGAGTTGATGTTACTTCTGTTGAAAGTAGTGGTGGTCTTTCTCTTGGGGTGGAAAAATAACATTATTGTTTCACTACGACCTTTTTCAAGTACGCATATTGATGTTTTAATTAATGATGATTCAAAAAGAAATTGTTGGTAGTGTACATGGTTTTATGTAGCACTTGAGGAACACAGAAGGGAAAAATCTTAGAATCTGTTAAGGCAGCTGGATGATTATCTAGAGGTTCCATGGCTTGTAATTGGAGACTTTAATGAAATTGATGTTCTTTTTAGAAGAAAGAGAGGTAGTTGCGTAGTGAGCGCCAGATGAATGCTTTTAGAAGTGTGTTAGAGAATTGTTCATTAGAGGATTTGGGTTACAGTAGTGTTTGGTATACGTGGGAAAAGGGGAGATTGACAAGAAATAATATTAGGGAGTAGCTTGATAAGGGTGTTGTGAATGGACTATAAGGTAACTCATCTACCACAAACGTTTTCTGATTATTGCCCTGTTTTGATTGAGACTATTTTTGGCCTTAATGAGTCCCTACGGAGATGACGCTTTAAATTTGAGGCTGCATGGTTAATGGAGGAATCATGTGAATCCGAGGTCACAATGCTTTGGGGAAGTTCGGTGGATCTTATCCTGGATAGGCTTCGTACTGTCAGTGAGAGGTTGAATGTGTGGTTTAGGAAAGTAAAACGTAAGAACAAGATGACTAAGGTTGATATTCAAATATAGCTTGAGTCGTTAAGTGACTTGTTTCCAACAGATGAAGTTTTGGGGGGAAATGGTTGAGGTAAAACTTGCGTTGAATTTAGCATATGATAAGGTATAGTTACATTGGGAACAACTGACGAGGGCAAATTGGTTGAAATTTGGGGACAAAAATACTACATTTTTTCATCATTTTTCTTTATAGAGAATACAGTTGAACTACATTCGTAAGTTGGAGGATAGTTGTTGGATGGTGGTAGAGGAAGACAGTGAATTGGGATGGGTAGCTCGTGAGTATTTTTAATCGCTTTTCACCATACAAGGTGTGTCAAATGCTGATAGGATTTTAGAAGGGGTTGGTAGAAGCATAACGACAGACATGAATGAGTGACTGAGCCGAGATTTTACCAATGAGGAAGTATCTGTTGCTTTAAAATCAATGTGTCCACTTAAGGCATCAGGGGAAGATGGTTTGGGTGTGGTGCTTTATCAGTAATTTTGGCATGTAGTGGGAGGTGATGTGGTAAGATTCTGCATAGCTATTCTAAAAGGTGAAGTTTATTTATCTTCTATTAATCACACTTACATTTTTTTATACCAAATGTTAAGAATCCTCGAAACATGTTCCATTTTAAACCTATTATTCTTTGCAATGCTATCTACAAAGTTGCTTCGAAAGTGTTGGTGAACAGGTTTCAAGAAGTGCTGCATTTATGCATTGATGAAGTGTAAAGTGATTTTGTGATGGGCTGTCTTATTTCTGATAACATCGTGGCTACTTATGAAATTATGCGCTCTCTTAGGAACAGGAGGCTAAGCCAGCAAGGGTCGTTTGCACTTAAGCTGGATATGAGCGGGGCTTATGACAGTGCTGAGTGGCACTTTATTAAGGTAATGTTGTTGAGAATGGGTTTCTCTTCTGGTTGGGTTAATGGTATTATGAGGTTTGTTTCATCAGCATCTTACTCGGTTATCGTTAATTGGGTGATTGGTGAGAAGTTTATGCCGACTCATGGCCTTAGACAATGAGACCCTTTGAGTCATTATTTATTCCTTCTTTGTGGAGAAGGCCTTTCTACTTTATTACGTATGGCGGCGTTGAATGGTCAGATTCGAGGGGGAAGGGTTGTGCAGGTTGCACCTCAGATTACTCACCTACTATTAGCTGATGATAACCTCATCTTTGGGGAAGCTACAACTATGGGAGCTGACATGCTAAAGCGGATCTTGCAACAATATGCAAGATGTTCGGGACAACTTATAAATTTTGCAAAGTCGAGTGTCTTTTTTAGTACAAATGTGAAAGAGGGGAATCAGTCGGATTTTGTTTGCATTTTGGGAGTTGTGCATATGGGTAATTTGGAAAAGTAATTTATGTTTGTCTCCTATAGTGGGAAGGAATAAGAAAATGGCTTTTACGAATCTTAGGGATAGAGTATGAAGCAGAATTCTTTCTTGGAGTGCACAAACTCTTTCAGTGGGAGGTGGGGAAGTCTTTATAAAGTCTGTTCTTCAGGCTTAACCAACACATGCAATGGTGTGCTTTCTTTTGCCCAAGTCGTTTTGCAAAGAGATTGAAGCTTAATGGCTCGATTTTGGTGGTAGAAGTCTACTAAAAAAAACGGAATTGGTGTACATGGTCTTCATTGTGTGAGTTGAAAGGGGATGGTGGGATGGGATTTAGAGATTTATCAAAGTTTAGTATAGCTCTCCATGGAAAATTGGGTTGGCATCTGTTAATGCACCCAACTTTAGTAGGGTGATTATTAAAGGCTAAGCATTACCCGAATACAGGGTTCCTAAATGCGTTACTGGGCTAAAACTCGTCTTTGATCTGGTGAAGTATATGGAGTGCCTATGGGCTTTTAGAGCTAAGCCTCAGATGGAAGGTAGGCACGAGTAGAATCTTTAGCAATGATTCACGATTTACAATTTGCTTTTGAGTTGGGTTTCCTGTCGGCCATTTTGGAAAGAGATTCAAGATTGGTAATCCAAAAATCTAACAACAAATTCGGAGGATTTATCATATATTAGTGCACTTATTTGAGAGGCGATGAAGTTTTCAAAGTTGTTTGTCGCCTGTCAATTCAACTACATCGTGAGATCAGGGAACAAGGCTGCGTATGCAATGGCTCAGGATGGTTTAACGAGAGTGGAAAGATTGTTTTTGGATGGAGGAGGCACCACTATTGGTTGTTGCTTTCGTCGATAAGGATAAAAGATTGCTTGACCCACTTTAGTTCGAACCGTGGATGTTTTGATTTGGGGAATTTATTCAATTAGTGTTCCCCCAACTTTTATCCTTAAGTGCTTTCTCATCGTCGTCCTTGCTATTTTCACTTGATGGTTGACGCTGATTAGGGTCTCTGTGTGTGAGGCCTCTATTTATTTTGCTTTTTGTTTTTGAAGTTTTTTTTTTTTTTTGTGTTTTTGTGTTTTTGATTGCTTTCGTGGATTGTGTCTTTCAAGTTCTAGTTTCAATAAAGTAACTGGCTTTTCATTCAAAAAAAATTTAGTCTTAATTTTGTATTTAACCGAGTCTTAAAATATGTTCAATTTTATTAACTTAGTTCATATAAAAATAAATTTCCAAGTTATATATGGTATATTTTTACAAATAAAGCATTTTAATATTATTGTTTAATAAAAATATTTAATTAATATTATTTTTGTGTTAATATATGCAGAAAATAAACTTGGTATGAGAAGAATAAATCGGACTTCCTAAGGCAATTCCATCATCATCTCCTTGTCCATTCTTTTAATACAGAATTTTGTAAATTAAGGTAAAATATATGGTATATATTTAATAATTAGGAGTAGGAATAGGATTGTTAAGGATTTATACTAAACTTTCATGCTATCACATTAATGTTTTTGTCACTAGCTCAAAAGAATTTTGGATATATACCATATGTTTAAATAATGTATTTTATCTTGTATATTTTAATCAAAATATATGTTACATTATTTGATGCAAATTAAATAAATATATCAAGATAAATATGTAACACCCCAAACCCGGCCCAAACATTATGACCGAATTTGGTTTGCTACAGAGGAAAACAATTTGAAAACCCTTTTTAAACGATTCTATTTAAGGTAAAAGATATTGTCTTGTTAAAAACCATTGAGTTGTATGAAGAAAACCACACTTAGTTTTGTTTAAAAATTTATTAGGTCAGGTTGTTACAGATTTCAAATGTACCCGATGGCACAATAAAACATTTTGCGTTTGAATTTGAGAAAAACATGTGTACCCATTTTACAGTCATTAAATAGTTTAAACAAGTTATTCAAAACATGTAAAATAAGCAAAATATAATCTTAGGAGGCCTTATTACAACTTGAACAAATTAAACCAACAATAAAATAGAAATAGTTCGAAGTTCATTTAAATCCACATTTTCACTGCATGGCCACCTCGAGTTCTTCCGGCTCCTCATCCGCAATCTACGAGTCACCTGAAAAAGTTAAAGGAGAAGGTGAGTCACCAAGACTCAATGTGTAACCCTTCTCCCGGTTTAATGCAACATCATACACAATTTATAACTAAATTAACATGCACAAGTTTAATATGCACCCAACCTAGCCATCCCAACGCCTTCCTCTACCCCGTGTGGTACCAAACCACTGGTGGTGCCAAACCACTGGTGACGTATAGTCACGATATCCATCAATATTGTGGTGCCAAACCACTGGTGGGGCCAACCCATGTGTGATACCAAATCACTGGCATCAATCCCATAATGTCATCTGTGGGGCCAACCCACTGTGGTGCTAAGCCACGGGGACAAGACGCTATGAGGTGCCAAACCTCTGGTGACCATAGTCACGAAATATGGTACCAAACCACTAGTGTCCGTCGACACGAATATCACTTCCCCCTCCTCTCATTCAACCCACATCAATCAATGATATGCATTTAACAGGAAAACATGCCAACATGCTTGTTTAGCAACATACATAGGATTTATCATCAGCCATATATTATAGACCACATATATCAAATATGCCATGTATCGACATGCATCATAATCAGGCTCAAATCGACAAAGACTTACCTGAATCCATGCTTATACCCTTAGGGTATTAAATCCGCATCCACATAATTCCGGTTTAGCATACACAACTTATATTAGCACTTTAATTAGTTATAAAGCGTGTATGTACACACCTGTTTCTACCGAAATTCCTAGATCCCGAAGATCCGATCTACGACGATAGATCCTTGACCCAAACTCACCGAAACCCCGAATTTATTTTTTTACTTGTCCTTAGGGAAACAAATCCCGAAAGCTTCCTTCAATATACCTTAACGTTATCCCCTTCACCGACCACTTGAAGAAGAAATCTCGAAAAGAACCTATGCCCTCCTGATATTCAGCCAAAGCAGAGCTAATAGAGAAGATTTTGGCAAATGAGTGGGGTAGATTCAGCTAGAACAAAAAGGAGAGAAAAGAAAGATTTGTATGGCGTTCGGTTTTGATAGTCTTAAGGAAAGAAAAGTGGAGAAGTAAGCTACCGTAAGGTGGAAGGAATGAAGAAAAATAGGAGGAGAATCGGCAATGGAGACAAAGAGGTTTTCAACTTCAAATGGAAAGGAAGAAAAAGAGAGAATTCTTCACTCAAAATTCGGTGCTTAATTGCTCCCTAAAGGACCCCCTTAGCCGGCCACCACCTTTCCTCTAATCCATTCCCAATTAAAACTTCTTATTTTATCTCCTAATTATCACCCATTTAATTAATTTAAAACCCATACCTATCTTCTATCTTTTAGCCACCTCTTCAAATAGATAAATGAATAAAAATGGACACTCTCCCTAATTAAAGAAATTCGGCACTTACCCCCCCCACATGACCGAATTTCAACCACCAAAGGCACTTTATTTTGGCCACCACACTTACACTTATCTAATCCCCATAAAATCTCTTATTCAAATAAATTAAAAACAATTATCTTCCATTATATCAGCTTCATTCGAATAAAAAAAAAACCACACTTATCTTCTATTCTTATCCAATAATAATAAAGAAAATAAAACCAAGCATTATCCCACTTTCCAGCTGATTATAAGAGAAATAAACAAAGCTTTATCTTTTATCCCATTCTTTAACATCCCTTCAATAAATAAAGATAAAAATAAAATAATAAAAACTCCACTCCTCCAGCCGAATAACAACAAGGTTCATTGTTATCAAATTAAGTCTTACGTGCAGGCCATGACCCCTTCTCCAAGACGCCAAAAAAAAATAAAACCCCACTGCTGCTTCTTTGGTTCGAACCCAGGACTTCACTGCCGCAGCCCTCTCTTCCAACGCCCCAGGCCATTTCTCCCAATTTGACTTTCATGTCATAGAACCCTATCATTTAATTTTAAAGCCTTCCTACTTAAGCCCATCACCGCATATATATAAAAAATAAAACGCAAAACGCTGCTCCAGCCATTCGAACCTATGACCTGTGCCCATCTTCACCTCCAACTCTTAAGTGGCGCATGGAAGCCACTTTGCCAATGAGTTTCTTTGTGTTAAGCTTCACCCGAAATTTTACTTAACCCCTAACTCACCTAGCTCCCTTCTTTAAAACACTTAGAAAGAAATTTTTAATTCTAAGTCAGGCCTAGCTGGGGGTTATTTCTAGACCCTAAAACATGCCAAATGATCCTAGTATTTAATTCTTCAAGCACACACATGGGAAATTAATTAAATTACAAACAACCCCTAATTTAGGATGTTACAATTCTACCCCCCTTAAAAATAATTTCGGCCTCGAAATTACCTGATCAGAAAAGGTGGGGGTATTGCTACCGCATCACATCCTCGGGTTCCCACGTAGCTTCCTCTACACCATGGTTCCGCCATAGTACTTTCACCAAAGGTACTGACTTCCTACGTAGAACCTTGACATCTCGATCCAAGATCTGAACTGGCTCCTCCTCGAAAGATAAGTCCGAGTTTACCTCAATTTCTGCCACTGGCACAACATGCGATGGATCTGACCGATACCGTCTAAGCATCGACACATGAAAGACGTCATGAATCTGACTCAACTCTGTCGGTAGCTCGAGCTGATAGGCTACCGGTCCCACTCGCCTCAACACTGTATATGGGCCGATGAACCTTGGGCTTAGCTTCCATTTTTACCCAAATCTCAATACCTTTTTCCAAGGTGACACCTTCAGAAAAACTTTATCTCCTACTGCATATTCCATTTCCTTACGCTTAAGATCAGCATAAGACTTCTGTCAATGTGACGCTTCCTTAAGACGAGCCCGAATCACCTTAACTTTATCTTCAGTTTCTGTTACCAACTCTGGACCTAAAATTTGTCGTTCACCCAACTCCGTCCAACACGTAGGAGTACGGCATTTCCGTCCATACAGTGCCTCGTATGGTGCCATTTGGATGCTCGCTTGATAACTATTGTTGTAGGCGAACTCAGCTAATGGTAAAAACTCCTCCCAACTACCACTGAAATCCAAAACACAACCTCTCAGCATATCCTCTAAGATCTGTATAACCCTTTCCGATTGCCCGTCAGACTGTGGATGGAATGCTGTACTGAAATCTAATCGTGTACCCAAAGCCTGATACAACGCTTTCCAGAACCTTGACGTGAACCTCGGATCCCTATCCGAGATAATTGATACTGGCACACCATGCAATCTTACTATCTCAGCCATATACAACTTTGCTAGCCTCTGAAGAGGATAATCCACTCTTACCGGTATGAAATGAGCTGACTTGGTCAGACAGTCCACAATCACCCAAACTGCATCCTTCTTGCTGGGCGTAAGGGGTAGCCCACTGACAAAGTCCATAGTGATCCTCTCCCATTTCCATTGAGGGATCTTCACTGATTGAAGTAACCCTGATGGCAACTGATGTTCAGCCTTTACCTGCTGACACGTCAGACACCTTCCCACGAATTCAGTTACCTCACGCTTCAACCCCGGCCACCAGAACTGCTTCCGCAAATCTCCATACATCTTGCTTCCTCCAGGATGTATAGCGTATGGGCTGCTATGTGCATCTTGGAGAATTCTTTGTCTCAATTCCACATCCTTCGGCATACAAGCTCGTCCCTGAAAACATAATACACCATCACCAGTCAAACTATACCCTTCCAAACTACCACCTTGCACTTGCAGCCTCTGCGCATTCAAACTGTCATCCACCAATTGCTTTTCCTTAACTTCCTCGATCCAAGTTGGCTTAACTTGTAGCTCTGCCAAAAGACTTCCATCGTCGTATAGACTGAGGTGAGCAAACATCGCTCTTAAGTCCGTCACGACCTTCCGACTTAACGCGTCAGCCACCACGTTAGCCTTGCCTGGATGGTACTCAATTGAACAGTCGTAGTCCTTCAATAGTTCAATCCATCGGCGTTGCCTCAAGTTCAAGTCCTTCTGCGTCAAAAGATACCTCAGACTTTTGTGATCCGTGTAGACTATCGATTTCTCCCCATACAAGTAATGCCTCCATATTTTCAAAGCGAAGACTACTGCCGCTAACTCTAAGTCGTGAGTCGGATAGTTAACCTCATGCGGTCTTAGCTGACGGGATGCATAGGCCACTACCTTCCCTTCCTGCATCAACACACATCCCAAACTAGTATGGGACGCATCACAAAAAACCGTGAACAACTTCCCTGCCTCAGGCTGTACCAAAACTGGAGCTTCCATCAGAATCTTCCTTAGCGTATCAAAACTTTCTTGCTGTTTCTCCGACCAAACAAATGGGACTCCTTTTCTTAATAACTTAGTCAATGGCGCTGCGATTAAAGAGAATCCTTCCACAAATCTTCGATAGTACCCTGCCAGACCCAGAAAACTTCGAATTTCCGCTACTGACCTAGGCGGTTTCCAATCCAACACCGCTTCAACCTTGCGAGGGTCCACTCTAATCCCTTCAGCTGACACCACGTGACCTAAGAAAGCCACCTCCCTAAGCCAAAATTCGCACTTACTGAATTTGGCATATAACTGCTTCTCCCTCAGTACTTGTAGAACTATACACAAATGCCTATCATGCTCCTCCTCCGTCTTTGAGTAAACCAATATGTCGTCTATAAACACCATGACAAATTGATCCAAGTATTGCTGAAACACCCTATTCATTAAGTCCATGAACGCTGCGGGTGCGTTGGTCAACCCAAACGGCATCACTAGAAACTCGTAATGCCCATACCGAGTACGAAATGCCGTCTTGTGCACATCAACCTCCTTCACCTTGAGTTGATGATAACCCGACCTAAGATCTATCTTCGAGAACACTGATGCACCCTTCAGTTGGTCAAACAGATCATCAATCCGAGGTAACGGATACTTGTTTTTGATCGTTAACTTGTTTAGTTGACGGTAGTCGATACACATCCGCATTGAATCGTCCTTTTTCTTAACAAACAGCACAGGTGCTCCCCACGGGGATATACTTGGTCGGATAAACCCTCTATCCAAGAGCTCCTGAATTTGAGCCTTCAGCTCCACCAATTCCTTTGGTGCCATTCGGTAGGGTGCTATAGACACAGGTGCTGTTCCGGATAACAAGTCTATACCGAATTCAAATTCCCGATCTGGAGGCAGACCCGGAAGTTCTTCTGGAAACACATCAGCGAATTCCCCTACAGTCCGAACCTTCTCAACTGTTGACTCCTTAGCCTCCAAGGCACAGATTTGAACCAAAAACGCCTCACAACCTTTCTTGACCATCTTCTCAGCCTTCCAAGCAGACACTACATTGGATAGATAATCTCTTCTATTACCTATCATGACCACTTCATCACCCTTAGCCGTCTTTAGAACCATGTGCTTAGCAGCGCAATCCAACCTTGCTTGATACTTAACCAGCCAGTCCATTCCAAGAATCAGATCGAACTCCCCAAACGGCAGTTCCATCAGATCAGCCACAAACATTACCCCTTGGAGTTTTAGGGGTACATCTCTATATAGTTTGTTCACTACTACAGAGTGACCTAGAGGGCTAAGTACTGTCATCTCCCTAGAAGTAGTCTCAAAGTCTAAGTTCATAGCCTCTACCACACTACTAGCAACGTATGAATGCGTCAAACCCACATCAATTAATGCAACATATGGAAGACCAAAAATTAGGAACGTACTGGTTATGACGTCCGGTGCATCACCCTTCTCGCGACGCCTCGCTGCGTAGACTAAACCAGGCTGCCTTGCTTCTGTGTTGCCTGCACCTCTTCCTGGAATTCCGCGACCTCGATCAGAACCATTGCCTCCTCTACCATTACCACGACCCCTCTGTGGTGGTCCTACATTTCTAGCCTGAGCACGGTTCTGACCCTCTGGTTGATTCTTGGCTAACTTCCGAGGACAATCCCTTACACGATGATCCAAAGATCCACATTCAAAGCATCCCCTTTCACCGGTCCAACAACCTCCCCAATGTGACTTCCCACAATGATTACACTGGGCCGGTCTCTGATTAGTAGCCATGGGCCTCTCTGTCTGATTCGGCCCACTCTGCCTAGCCCTTTTCTGTGCATTACCACCCGATCCAGATGGCCCAAAGCCTATTTTCTGCTTGTTCCTATCATAGTTTTGTCTCACAGACTCCTTGACTCCTTCGGCTACCTTAGCCTTTTCCACCAAGACAGCAAACTCACGCTTCTGTTGTGGAGCAATCAGCAACCTCAAATCATCTCTCAGACCATCCTCGAATCGGACACACCGCTCATGTTCAGTTGACACAATTCCCCGAGCATAGCAGCTCAGCCTTAAGAATTCTGCTTCATACTCCGACACTGACTTGTTTCCTTGTACCAACCCCAGAAAAGCTTTCCTCTGTGCATCAGTGTAGCCGGTGCCCACATACTTCTTCTGATAAGCAGCTTTGAAGTACTCCCAAGTAAGATCATCTACTGTAGCACCATCCCTAACCGTGAGCCACCACTGATATGACTCATCCTTTAGAAGCGACACTGCTCCTTTCAGCTTCTCCTCATTCGTTAGATCGAGATCGTCCATGATCCTCTCAGTCGATTCTAACCAATATTCCGCTGCACTGGGTGCCACTCCCGATACACCCCGGAATACCTCAGCTCCGTTAGATCGGAGTCGCTCGGGTATAGATTTCTGAGCTTCCATACCTCCACTAGCCCCAGCCACCATCTCGAGGACTCGCAACACAGCTTGCGATACTGCCTCACCTTCCGTCTGATCCTGCTCCTCAGCTCCAAAAGTTGGGGGTGGTGGTGGCGGTGGTACCTCATTCTCAGATCCCTAACCTGACCTAACGGGTTCTGACACGGTCATCCTGCCCCTACCGCGTCCACGACGGCCACGTCCTCTAGCGTTCATTCCTAGTGATTGAGGCTTAGTCTGATTAAGAAATTTTATGGATTAGTACTTGTTTCACTTGGTTATCCGCGAAGAAATTTTATGAAGAGAGTGTAATAGAGATTCTTTCGATCAATCAAAGTTCAAGTCCTCTATCCTAGTTCACAAAAAATCACATCCATTCCCTATTACCTTTCATACTTATTCACTCTTCGGGCATTTCTGTCCGTTTCTATCCCAGGGGTATTTTCGTCATTTTCCTACAGGGGTATTTTTGTAATAAACCAGAAGAATTTTAAAACTTTAATAAGTTAGGACATTTTGAAATTTCCAAAACTGGAGGTATTTTCAAAAATTTGTTCAAATTAAAGGTATAGCAAAATTTCTGGAACCAGGGGTATTTTGGTAATTTTGTCAATCAAGGGTAATTTTGTAAATTTCCAAAGTCAGGGTATTATTTTTGAAATACAGAATTTTGGATACTTTTGCAAAGTATGAGAATTTTGTTGAAATCAGAGTAATACGAAATTTTAGAAACCAAGGGCATTTTCGTAATTTTGCCACTAGGGGCATTTTGGTAATTTTGGTAAGTCAAAAATATTTTGAAAATTTTCCCAAAAATAAATTTTTTTTCTACTATTTAAAGGGTACTTCGGTGGTTTTAAAACTAGAGTTTCCATAAAACATGGCTAATCCCTTTCGGGTTTTATTTATTGTGTTTAGCCTATGATCGAGTCCTCTTGGTTAGGGTGAATCGAAGCTACGCACCAGGTAGGAGTCCTGCGAAGAGGAGGTGAGTCATGAGGACTGCTTAAATACCAAGCTCTTCCGGATCCAATCCTAGACATGCGCACCAGGGTTACCACACCCTAACTCGGCGACTTAGTCGTAGGGTTGTTTAATTAAGCCATTAAAGTCTCATGTACTTTGTTGGGGTAACTAGTCCTAGTGTTCATCCACTTAATCATGCTATCTACGTTCCATAACTACCCTTCTACAAATAATAATCCACACAGAAGTTAGAGGTACTTACCTGGGCGGATTGGTGCCGGAGACTCGATGCCATGCTGTTCAAAAACCCAGAAATATTTCAAAAAGGCCTACCAAAACATTTTGGGCCTTGGGCCCCCACAACCGAGCTTTGAACTGGGCTCCGATACCAATTTGTAACACCCCAAACCCGGCCCAAACATTATGACCGAATTTGGTTTGCTACAGAGGAAAACAATTTGAAAACCCTTTTTAAACGATTCTATTTAAGGTAAAAGATATTGTCTTGTTAAAAACCATTGAGTTGTATGAAGAAAACCACACTTAGTTTTGTTTAAAAATTTATTAGGTCAGGTTGTTACAGATTTCAAATGTACTCGATGGCACAATAAAACATTTTGCGTTTGAATTTGAGAAAAACATGTGTACCCATTTTACAGTCATTAAATAGTTTAAACAAGTTATTCAAAACATGTAAAATAAGCAAAATATAATCTTAGGAGGCCTTATTACAACTTGAACAAATTAAACCAACAATAAAATAGAAATAGTTCGAAGTTCATTTAAATCCACATTTTCACTGCATGGCCACCTCGAGTCCATCCGGCTCCTCATCCGCAATCTACGAGTCACCTGAAAAAGTTAAAGGAGAAGGTGAGTCACCAAGACTCAATGTGTAACCCTTCCCCCAGTTTAATGCAACATCATACACAATTTATAACTAAATTAACATGCACAAGTTTAATATGCACCCAACCTAGCCATCCCAACGCCTTCCTCTACCCCGTGTGGTACCAAACCACTGGTGGTGCCAAACCACTGGTGACGTATAGTCACGATATCCATCAATATTGTGGTGCCAAACCACTGGTGGGGCCAACCCACGTGTGATACCAAATCACTGGCGTCAATCCCATAATGTCATCTGTGGGGCCAACCCACTGTGGTGCTAAGCCACGGGGACAAGACGCTATGAGGTGCCAAACCTCTGGAGGTGCCAAACCTCTGATGACCGTAGTCACGAAATGTGGTACCAAACCACTAGTGTCCGTCGACACGAATATCACTTCCCCCTCCTCTCATTCAACCCACATCAATCAATGATATGCATTTAACAGGAAAACATGCCAACATGCTTGTTTAGCAACATACATAGGATTTATCATCAGCCATATATTATAGACCACATATATCAAATATGCCATGTATCGACATGCATCATAATCAGGCTCAAATCGACAAAGACTTACCTGAATCCATGCTTATACCCTTAGGGTATTAAATCTGCATCCACATATTTCCGGTTTAGCATACACAACTTATATTAGCACTTTAATTAGTTATAAAGTGTGTATGTACACACCTGTTTCTACCGAAATTCCTAGATCCCGAAGATCCGATCTACGACGATAGATCCTTGACCCAAACTCACCGAAACCCCGAATTTTTTTTACTTGTCCTTAGGGAAACAAATCCCGAAAGCTTCCCTCAATATACCTTAACGTTATCCCCTTCACCGACCACTTGAAGAAGAAATCTCGAAAAGAACCTATGCCCTCCTGATATTCAGCCAAAGCAGAGCTAATAGAGAAGATTTTGGCAAATGAGTGGGGTAGATTCGGCTAGAACAAAAAGGAGAGAAAAGAAAGATTTGTATGGCGTTCGGTTTCGATAGTCTTAAGGAAAGAAAAGTGGAGAAGTAAGCTACCGTAAGGTGGAAGGAATGAAGAAAAATAGGAGGAGAATCGGCAATGGAGACAAAGAGGTTTTCAACTTCAAATGGAAAGGAAGAAAAAGAGAGAATTCTTCACTCAAAATTCGGTGCTTAATTGCTCCCTAAAGGACCCCCTTAGCCGGCCACCACCTTTCCTCTAATCCATTCCCAATTAAAACTTCTTATTTTATCTCCTAATTATCACCCATTTAATTAATTTAAAACCCATACCTATCTTCTATCTTTTAGCCACCTCTTCAAATAGATAAATGAATAAAAATGGACATTCTCCCTAATTAAAGAAATTCGGCACTTACCCCCCCACATGACCGAATTTCAACCACCAAAGACACCTTATTTTGGCCACCACACTTCCACTTATCTAATCCCCATAAAATCTCTTATTCAAAAAAATTAAAAACAATTATCTTCCATTATATCAGCTTCATTGAAATAAAAAAAAAAAACCACACTTATCTTCTATTCTTATCCAATAATAATAAAGAAAATAAAACCAAGCATTATCCCACTTTCCAGCCGATTATAAGAGAAATAAACAAAGCTTTATCTTTTATCCCATTCTTTAACATCCCTTCAATAAATAAAAATAAAAATAAAATAATAAAAACTCCACTCCTCCAGCCGAATAACAACAAGGTTCATTGTTATCAAATTAAGTCTCACGTGCAAGCCATGACCCCTTCTCCAGGACGCCAAAAAAAAAAAAACTAAAACCCCACTGCTGCTTCTTTGGTTCGAACCCAGGACTTCACTGCCGCAGCCCTCTCTTCCAACGCCCCAGGCCATTTCTCCCAATTTGACTTTCATGTCATAGAACCCTATCATTTAATTTTAAAGCCTTCCTACTTAAGCCCATCACCGCATATATATAAAAAATAAAACGCAAAACGCTGCTCCAGCCATTCGAACCTATGACCTGCGCCCATCTTCACCTCCAACTCTTAAGTGGCGCATGGAAGCCACTTTGCCAATGAGTTTCTTTGTGTTAAGCTTCACCCGAAATTTTACTTAACCCCTAACTCACCTAGCTCCCTTCTTTAAAACACTTAGAAAGAAATTTTTAATTCTAAGTCAGGCCTAGCTTGGGGTTATTTCTAGACCCTAAAACATGCCAAATGATCCTAGTATTTAATTCTTCAAGCAACACATGGGAAATTAATTAAATTACAAACAACCCCTAATTTAGGATGTTACAAAATAAGTATCAATTTTGCACTAAACATATATACAGTAAAACTTAAGTGGTTTTACACTCTTTCGTGACTTTTTATATGATTAATATTTTAACATTCCTACTGTCATATTTCATGCTCCATTCATGTAGATCATGCATATCAAGTTTGACATAAATTAAAAATTTCTAACTATTCATTTTATGTAAGAAAAAAGCTTTCAGTTGTTAAATACATATTAATATATACAAAATTTTAGATTAATATGATAGAGATATCAGATCAATTAAAAAAAATGCATGCATGACAAGTACAAATATATTGATAAATTCAATGGTTGGATTATTAAAATATTAATCATATAAAAAGTTACGGAAAGTTTACACCAGTGCAAGTGAATCTCTCCCCTGTATGAATATATATGATACAAATTAAAATTAATAAATGTTACCATAAATTTGTAATAAATCATATATATTAAATGATGTTAAAATAATATTAACATTTATTATTTATTCTAATCAAGTTTATTCAAGATTATGTATTAGATTGCAAAATATAAATTTTTTAATATGTATTACTTAAATTTTAATTTAATTTATATGAGACATCTAAAAATAAATCTAGTTTTTTTTAATATATACTAGTTAAATTTGTAATGTTTAGTTAAAACTACAAAATATAGTTTTTAGTGTATTAGTTAAACATTTAAATATATATATATATATATATATATATATATATACATATAAAAATATGAGTTTAGAGAAACTTTTGAATTGACAAAAATTATTTTAATTTTTAATAATATTACTAAATTATATTAAAATAATAAATCATCAACCCATTCCTAATTATTATTTAATAATAAAAAGTGATATTAATTATAATTAATTTAATATTATTAGATAAATTAAAAATAAAAACATATACATAAATATTGTATATATTATTAATTATTATATGATAATAACAAAAGTAATTTAATTTTGTATGTTTTTTTAAAAGTTATAATCACTTAACTAGTTTTATTCTTTTATATAAACTAAACAAAATATATGCTTTTAAGTATTATTTAATAAGTTTTATTTTTGTCACAAAAAAATAAATTATTATTATTGATTTATTTATTTTTATTTGGTATAAAAATTATTTGTTCTCATCTGTTTTACAGTTTGAGCATAGTTCTTTTTGGGGTGAAGGTGGTATTCAGGTAAAAATCTCCCAAATTTTTTTTGATTTTTAGTAAAGAGAAAAAGACCGAATTTCATAATATTTTTCTTAAAATTGAGAAAAAAGGGGTCAAAGTGAGAAAACCGAAACATATATTTGATTTTCTATAGAGTTGTCCATGGGTCGTGCCACTCGATTAGGCTCGAAGGCTTGTCTGAAAATTGGGAGGGTTGGGACAAAAATATAGCCCCGAAATATATGTTTGGACAAAAAATGAGGCCCAATGGGCCAGGCCTCGGGTAAGTTTTTTTTTTGTCCCAGGCTCGACCTGAATACCTTAACAAAGTATCTGTACCTTTCACAAAAGTATTGATACCATACCTAATATCGATACTATTTTAAGTTTTGATGTTTTGAAAATTAAAGAAAATTTGTGTAAGTATCGATACCCTCCCCAATGTATCGATACTTGCTAGGTATCGATACATTTCCTATTGTATCGATACTATAGGCTTTAATACGGGTTGGGTTCGTCCAGACTTGAGTTTAGCATATACAATCTAGGATGGGCTTGGGCAAAAATTTGGGTCCATTTTTCAGGTTGAGTCAGGCCTAAAATTTTGTTAGGACCCGACTCGATTCATGAACAACTCTAATTTTCTATATGTATTTTTAGGTATTTCACTTTCCTTTATTTTTTTTTTTTTAGATTTTTTGTGTTTGATTTGTCCTTATTTTTATTTTGATTGTTTTTTTTTAATTGTTAGGTTTAGTTGGAAATAGATTGAGTTTTTTTAGTAGTTTTTCAAAGATCTCTAGCTTTATATTGCTTATATTTGAAGTCAAAATGCAATTAATTGTACTATAAAACAAACAAGAATCCCTATTGATAAAATATGGTGATGAGGATGATATCATTGAAGAAGAAGATCAAGATTAAGAACATTAAAATATTTTTGTAACATTATTAGTATTTATTTTTAAGTTGAATTTTATTTTATTGTTAATATAATTTCATTTTAATTGTAACACCCTAAAAATCCGAGTATTGATAAATTGCATGATTTGGTGTTTAGATTATGAAGGAAAATTTTCTTACTTTTATTTTCATGTTTAATATAGTCTTGAAGAAGAGTATAGCATAATTTGGGTAAGGAATAATTTTTAGTTTGAGAATTTAATGAAGTGGAGCAAGTGGCATTGGCACATAAGTTAATTAAAGTGTCAAAGTGTAACATAAGATGAGTATATGGTAAGGTGGTGTTGGCGCATGAGTTGTAGCATGAGGGGGGAGGTTCGAATCCCTTGTTTAGCATCTAGATGAATTTTGATTTTTATTTTTCTGCACATGTATAGCAAGTGTCGGTCAAGCATAAATATGGTAAGTGTTTACCTTGTTATTTTTGGTTAGTATATCAAAGGAATAAGGTAAGTGTTAACATATGGTATGGAATCAAAAATTTATGGAAAGATATGGGGACATAGGGCAAGTATCAAGGAGAATGTTTTGGAAACAAATTCATGGTCATTTGACCAATGAATTTGGACGGCAATATGGCTAAGGGGAGGTTGGCCGAATATGCTAGTAGCATGGTAAGGTTTGGGAGTTGTTTTTGGTCATTCTTAGTTTTTGTGCAAGTTTGCAATTCTCTTTTCAACCTCTTTTCCTTTGGCCGAATTTGATCAATTGGTAAGCCAAAATCTTTTTACCATTTGGTCATTTTTGATCATCATTTTGGTATTCTTTTTGTGCCTTTTCTCATAGTGCCGAATTTGTTAACACCAAAAAGACCATTCCTTTCTTTTCTCTCCTTTTCTCCATTGCCGAATATGCTTTGATCTTAAACTCATCTCTTTCTTTCTCTTTTATTTTCTTTGAAAACCGAATTATCATCATCCCTACTCTCTTATTTTTATTTCTTTTCAATGAATACTTTCTCCTTTAATTTCTTCATGGCCGAATGTTAGTGTACCTTAACCGAACCATTTTCTCTTTTCTTTGATTATTCATAGCCGAATCTCTCTCTATTCATAAGCAACATTCTCAATCGTTTCTTTTCAACCGTGGACAATAGGTAAGGATTCTTCTTGGTTTATATTAGTTAATAGTGGTTTGGCCGAATTTTTGATGGTGGTAAAAAAGGATTTCTTGGATCGAAATAATCGTTCGTTCTAGTAACGTCGTCTTTGTTACTCTTTAGTGCGATAGTGGAAGACCGGGACTCAAGTGTTTGAGAGTATCGTAGAAACGTTGGAATCGATTTATTGTGGTAAGGAAATCACACCCTTAAAATCTTTAGTAGTATTTTCGATATATTATTAGATTGGATTAATAATCTTTTGTCTTTTAAGACATTCAAAATAGGGAAGAAGAGAGCGGTGTTTAGTTTTCGGAAGAAGGGAGGTTCCGTTAATCCCCCTAAGTATAAGCAAAGGGCTATTTCGGGAATCCGGGATTTTCCACCGGGTTGCGAACGTTCATCCGGGGAGAATCAATTGTTTGAAGTTGTTCGTACTCCCGAACCCCTATTTGTTCGTGGATTTTCATCGGTTAGCGAACCATCAGTCGGAGAGAAACCGCTAGTAGAAGTAGTTCGAAA
This sequence comes from Gossypium australe, assembly GCA_005393395.2. NCBI lineage: Eukaryota > Viridiplantae > Streptophyta > Magnoliopsida > Malvales > Malvaceae > Gossypium > Gossypium australe. The sequence goes on from CM016619.1 coordinate 112,033,308, forward strand.
TTCGAAGGGTAAAAATTTATACCATTATTTCTAAGATCGATTTTGTTAATAAATATAGTGTTTTAATTATCGTGATATGTTTAGGTATCGACGAGCGGGAAAGTCTAGTTCTCACTATAACCAGGTGTGTAACTTCACACTCATTTTCAGGTTAGATACCTAATCATAAGTACTGTGATAAAATCGTGAAAATGGTAAATTCGGAAATTATGTAGTAATTGATACTTTGTGAAAATACATGAAAACGGTTAAAACCGAGAAAAATACGAAAAACTGCTAGATTGACATATTGGGCTGAAAAAAATATTCTAGTTCGATAAATGGGCCAAAAATATTCTAGTTCGATAAATGGGCCAAAAATATTCTAGTTCGATAAATGGGCCAAAAAAATATTCTAGTTCGATATATGGGCCAAAGTCCGCTAAACTGCTAAATGGGCAAAATACTAAATTGTTTTATGGGCCCAAATGAAATGTTTAAATATAGACCCAATTGATGTTATGGATTATTTGATAAATTGTTATATGGCTATATTTTGTTATACACGCATGATTGCATGGGGCGGGGTGATGAAGAGAAGAATGGCCTGTTGCCAAAAATCTAGTTCGGTGGCTCTGCCACAAATTTTGGCTTAATGCCTCTAGTTCGGTGGCTCTGCCACAAATTTGGCTAAATGCCTCTAGTTCGGTGACAATGTCACAATCTAGTTCGATAGTGCACTACAATATTATTTAAAGGCTTAATGCCTATGATTGGTGTGTTTGGCGGGGTGGGTTGACTTGATCCCCACAGGTGTGTTGGTTGGTACGGGGGTGTGTAGCGGATGGATACTAGGCTTGGTTGGGAAACTCATTTTACATGCATTTTATTTTATTTTACTTTATGTTGTATTGTTGAATTCTGCAAATGGGCTCAAGCCCAACATAATATCTTGATGATCTGGCCCAATAATGGTGGTAAGTGAGTTGCACACTGAGTTCTTAGTAACTCACCCAATTTTATTAACCTTTTCAGGTAATGGAAATTGATGTGGACTTGGGCCGGGGATGACTTGGTGGAGGCCATACTAGGAACTTGGGTTTTATAAATTATGAACTTTATTTAAGTTATTATTTTAATTACTATTATGGGTTTGATGTAATAAGGCCTCTAATTATGTTTTTATGGATTTTATTGTGTGGATGGATTTAAATTTTGTTTTAAGACTCTTATTATGGGCTTGTATTAAATTTGTATGGTTTTCTTAAAAATATTGTTTTATAACATTTTGAACAATTAAATTATTTTCTTTAAAATTTCTTCCAAAATTCTTTTACAATTACTTTAAGGTTTTGATAAATATTTTTCTAAATGATAAGTTTTAAACAAGTATTTTCTTAAATCATCGATTTCAAATCCTCGTACTAAATTTTTATTAAATTCTATTTTAAAAAGGTTTTGTAGCACTATCACTCGAGAATAAATGAATGTTTGATTGGTGTGACAAACCAAACTTTGTCTAAACGCATAGACCTGGTTTGGGGTGTTATATTAATTGTTTTTATGAAGTTGGATTTTGTAATATTAATTAATTTTATATTTTAATTTAGACATTGTTTGAAATTAAAAACCTTTGAAAACCCATAATAATAATAAAATAAAGGATAGAATTGGTGAAATTTGTCACTATTATAATATTTGAAATATTAATAAGTTAATATAGTTTAATTATATTTAACAATTCAAATAACCAAATCATTTTACATTAATTACTGTAATTAAAATACAATATTTAAAATTTTATTAAAAAATTAAACACTTAAAATTACATACAATGCATGTAAAATTAGAAACTTGTATTTTTTTTTTTAGCCCTCGAACTTTACAAAAAAAATAAAATCATTTTAGCTATCTGTTTAAATTTTCGCCTTTTCTAGCCATATAACTTGTATTTTTTTTTGTCAAATCACCCAAAATAGAAAGAAAAGTTAACGTTTGTTAACTTTTCAATGTGGCATACACGTAGATTGTCATGTGAATGATATGTCAATATTTAATTAATTTTTAAAATTTTAAATAATATTAAAAATATTAAAAATTCTAATTTTCATAATTTTTAATAATTTTAATGATTTTTAATTTTTAAAATCAATTTTATATTTTTTTGAATTTTTAAAATTTTAAAAAATTAATTATATACTAACATGTCTATGTAACAAAAATATTTTTTCCCTCATCTTCTAGATGAAAATTGTAACACCCCAAAATATAGAGGGTTAATTGTAAAAAATGGCTAAGTAAATGACTAGGCTTGATAGTTAAGTGTTTAATGTACTCTCTAAAGGTCTTAGGTTTAAGTCATACTTCTCCCAATTTTTTTATTTTTATTTTTTAGCAACCTATGATCAAAACCATACTTTATATATTAAGTGTGGGTAGCAACCTAATGGTTAAATATTATTTCTTTCTCCCTTAGATCCTAAATTCAAGTCATGCCACCCTCCCTCATTTCCCTTTTATTTTCGGCAAAAAGGGTAGATTACCTTGTAGCCCCTTAAAAGTTTGAAAACCTTTTTATTTAGTCCATTTTCCTAATTACATTGGGATTTTGATTTATTTATTTCATTCTAATTATAATTTCTCCCTCTATTCTCTATATATATCTTCATATTTTCTTTTCTCCCCATCTTCTTTTTCATCATATTTCACATTATTTTTTTGTTGAAATTTATTTCTTTGCTTACCCTAAATCAAAATCAATCTCCGTTAAAACGTTTTCCTAACAGTTGTCAAACTCATCGTCTATAGCCTTCGTACCTTCGTCAAAATTTGGGTAAGTTTAATCGTTTCAATTAGTAGAACTCGTAGATTATGAAATAACATTGATCCATGTTAATCTTTCAATTTGATTTCGATCTTTTGCGATTCTTGTTGAATCCTCCATTAATCTTGATCAATTCTTGAAAACAAACGTTAACCCGTGTATAAATGTCATTTGAAAGACCCATTTTTAGGTACCCTAGACCAGATTTGAGCAAGAGGGACGCCACTCGATCTCTCGGTGAAAGGTATGTGTTCTTTTACGAGTAAATCGGGCAAAATCATGCATAGGATAGGGCCACACAGCTAGCCACACAGGCGTGTGGGCCACCCATGTAGACCATAGGGCCCACTCACATGACCATGTTCCCCTAAACCCTAGGTTTTCTTATTCTCAAACGGCCTCAGTCTGTTACACGGTCAAGCCACACGACCATGTATCTCATTCACATGGTCTAGGGCATTCCACATGGTATGCTCACATGGTCGTGTGTCCCCTATTTTTTAGATTTTATAGTTTTGCTCCTATTTTTCAAATTTTATAATTTTGCCACTATTTTAAAAATTTTACAATTTTACCCTTATTTTCTAGATTTTACAATTTTACCCCTATTAATATTTATTGTTTACGCCAGAGAATATTTCCTGTTCCTTTTCATTCATTTCTTTCTTTTGCATCATTTTTTCTTGGTCCTGGTAATGGCTACTGAGGTGGTATCATTTGCAAGATCCACCGTTTTGATTGAAGACGCTGAAGATTTCTCATCTTAGGATTCAGAATCCATTGAGCTGAGCATTTTAGCAATGATTTTTTGTATTCCTTCTAGGTCTTGGCTTGAGCTAACATCGCACTAGCTGTCGATTTTGCTTGAAGGAATTTTGCTGTGGTTTGATCCAGGGCTGCGGACTTACATAAACTCAATTCTTGTTGAAACATTATCCAAATATTTTGAATCATATTTTTCATCATTAAACTTGTCCCACCATTTAGTTCTGTAGTTTCGAACTAATAATGGAATTCCAGTACATTAATCTTGCTCATAGGAAAAATTCCAAGAAACAATCCAAGAAATGCACAATTTTGAGAAAAAATGGAATGTTCTGTAAATCTGTTTTTGGTCTGGTTCAGGTTGAAATTTGTCAAAAAATTTGGGCCATAAATTTTGATTTTTTTCTGGTAGGATCTCGAAGGATGATGGTCCATACCAATTCCACCATTCTTGAAACTAGTTTGGGAATTTGAATTGGGTACTATATTTGAAATATATGAGCCAAGAATGTCTCATATGTTGGTTATTCATTAAGAAGGCGTTGCACCACGCCATTTGGTAATCCCAAAATGTGAAATATGGTTGGTGGTCAATTTTGGTGGTAAATTTGGCTGGAAATTTCTTTGGAGAATTTGGGTTTTCACTCCAATCCCTTGGTCGAAGAATTTTTAATATTTGAGCTGTTGAATGGGTAATAAAATTTGGATCTTTTGGGTCTGTGTAGTGTTTGATCAGTATTGATCCTGTTTGAACCAGTATGTTTTCATAATACTGCTGGGGTTTTTGAGAATCAAATAGCTTGAAATGCCATCCATTGAAAAGTTCTTTTGCAGGTATTTGTGGAGGTTTTTCTGAAATTTCTTCCTCCATAACAAGAATTTTTTAAAAATATTTGTTTGGAAAATATTGTAAGAATTTTTGTGTAGCAGTCTGTGGAGACACTGCTATTTCTTTTGGAAAAATATCTTGGAGAAATGTCTCTTTTAAAATATTTGTGAGAGATTTTGGTTTGTGTAAAACAATCTCTTTATTTTTGAAATCTTTGCTGCTTCACCAACAATTTGCTTGAGAGGAGTTTCTTCTTTCATTTGAAAAAATGCCAATGCCACTTCTGGAGATTGAGAAAAGGACTCAATCCATTTTTTCATTTGAGAACCAATTTCATTTGGATCTTGTGCATCTTGAACGATTATATTTTTGAAGGATTTTGATGAGGATGATGATCTCTCATTTTCTTCTTCATGGCAAATTTCATACCATGACTTAATTGGTTTTGAGGAAATTTGGGTTTTGTATGACTCTCCTATTTTTTCTTTTTCTTTCTCTCGGAGTTTGGGTGGCATTTTTGAAGAAACTCTCTGGTGAGAAAATCAGGCAAAGAATTAGTTTCTCCTTTGATGTATTCAATATTAAAATCAAATATGCTCAAAATTGCCTGCTATCTTACAAAAATCTATTTTGAGGCAATATTTTGTACATCTTTTTGTAAAACTTCTTTTGCTGACTTGCAATCAATTCGTAAAAGAAATTTTTGATTTAATAAATCACTTTGGAATTTTTTAATGCATAAAACAATTGATAAAATTTCTTTTTTAATAATACTATAATTTTGCTGAGTTGGATTCCAGCGTCTGGAAGTAAACTGGACAATTTGCTCTTTTCTTCCTTTAACTTGTTTTAGGATCCCACCATATCCTATTTCAGAAGCATCTGTTTCTACAATCTTGGGGGCATTTGGATCAGCTAAATATAAACAGGGAAGCTTAGTGATTTGTTTTTTAATTTGGATGATAATATTGGTGTGGTCATTTGTCCAAGGTTGTGGATTCTTTTTGAGACAATCATATAATGGTTTACATAATTTGCTAAGACCTGGATAAAAGTCTATGACATAATTGAGGCTTCCTAAGAATCTTTGTAATTAGACTTTATCAAGAATTTGGTCCGGGAATTTGCTAGCAAATTCTATGGACCTTTCTATTGGGTAATGGTTCCTTGATTAATGTAATGACCTAAAAACCTTACTTTGGTTTGGAACAAACTTATCTTGGATTTAGAAACTACTAAACCATTATCTTTTATGACTTTTATAAAGATGGATAAATGTTTGAAGTGTTTTTCTAAATTTTCTGAAAACACTAATACATCATCGATGTATACTATTGTTAATTGAGAATATTGGTAAAAAATATCATTCATTCTTTTTTGGAATTCTGATGGAGTATTTTTTAATCCAAAAGGCAGTACATTCCATTCATATTGTCCAAATGGTACAGTAATTGCCGTTTTATATCTTTCTTCTTCTTTTATTTGGATTTGCCAAAATCTAGATTTCATGTCAAATTTTGAGAAAATATTTGCATTACAAAGATTCTGTAACAAATCTTTCTTATTTGGTATTGGGTACCTAATCCATTTTAAGGCTTGATTGAAAGGTTTGTAATTAATTACTAATCTTGGCATTCCTCTTTCGAGTCTGCATTTTTTATTACATAAAATGCTGAACAACTCCAAGGAGAACTTCTTTTCCTAATTAAATTTTTATTAAGAAGATCTTGTATTTCTCTTTTACAAAATTCTTCCATTTCTTTGTTCATTTGTATTGGTCTTGCTTTTGTATGTATTTTTCTTTCATTAAAATTATTTTCATATAGTAATGTTATTTCGTGTTTTTTCCTATTCCAAAAAGCATTAGGAATGTCAGAACAAATTGTTGATTCTATTTCTTCTTTGATTTGATTTATCCTTTCTTGTACTTCTCTTTTTTATAATTGTTCAGTCAATTTTTTAAAACATATTTTTTCTTTTAGAAAAGAGATTTGTTTCTGTTTATGATTAATTAAATTATTGATTTGCCCATTATGGATGGATAAAGATTTTAATAAGTTGAGATTTCTTATTTTTGGTTTTTCTACAAAAGGAAATTATACTCTGGTGTTTAAAACTTTGGTGGAGATAGCATTATCTGTTACTTTATATGGTTTGAGTAAGGATATGAATGTGGTTCCTAATATGACGTCTTGGGTAATATCTTTTACCATTAAAAAACATGTTTGATATTTTATACCTTTGTTGCATATTTCTACTTTGGGAATTTTGTAAGTAATTTTTAGTTTTTTACCACTTGCAGCTTTAAGAGATTCTGATGTGTCATAATATTTTGTTGGAATTATCCCTTCTCTAATACAGTTTTGGTCCGCTCCTGTATCAAAAAGGGCTATTGTTTCTAATTGAAATTCATTATTTATGACAACATTTATTTTTTATTAAATATCTTTGGATAGATACTTCAGTTAGAACCATCATATATTCCTGTGTATTTTCTTTAGGTTTAGGTTCGGTTTCTAACAAACTATTTTCTGGGATTTTATGTTTTAAGGTTTGCATTTATGTTTTCATTTCTTGTTGTTCCATTTTAAGCTGAGAAAGTTCTAATTTAATTTGTTTTATTTCTAACTGTAATTCAGAATTTGTAATTTTTCTGGGTTTTATTTTTCATATTTATTAAATATTATATCTTGTATATTATACATTTGTGATTGACTAGAAATAATTTCTTTTTCTTTTTCTGGTTTATCTTTTAATGAGGATTTTAATTTCAAAAAGTATTTTCTTTTAAGTTATGGGTCTTGAATTTTATCAATAATTTCAATCATAAATTCTTGGTCTTTGGTTAACATATTAATTGAGGGTTCATTTTCATCATCAGAAGATTGGGATGTTGTATGTAATTCGTCTATTTGTAATTCATCTGTTTCGGTAGATGTACCATTTTCAGAAGAAGTTGTTTCTAAGAGAATCTCATTTAATTTTTGTTCTATTTCTTCATCTAGATTTAAATTATTAATTTTTCTTTTAATTTTGCAATATTTTGATATTTGTCCTGGTTTTCCACATTTATAACATTTTATTGTTTTATTTATTCTGTTTTCTGTTTTTTGTTGTTTCTTTTCTTTTTTGTATTTTCTATATTTGAGTTTTTTTATAATATTCTGAAATATTCTTTCTCCTATTTTTTGGTTTTACAGGGAAACATGTTTTTGAAGAAGAAGGTTAATTCCTAATGTCAAATTGGTGGCAGAATGATCCTAATTCCTTTCTACATTGATATCTTTCTTTCTTAAGTTGTTTTTGTAATTTTAAATCTTGACAAATTTTAAATCCTTCTTTTTGGGTGAAACTAATTAGTTCACCATTTGTAAGTTTTTCATATGGAATAATACCTCTGTAATTTTCTCTTATTTGATTTCTAACTTTTTCTCCTAGTAAAGTAGGAATCCTGCTAGAAACTTTTCTTTCCAAAATGGTTGTTGGTTATCAGATCTTTGCATAACTCTAGCCATAAAGACATATTTATACCATTTAAAATTGGTTTTTTTTTGCATTTTAAATTTGATAATAATTCTGCATTTCTATCTTTAAGATGAGAAGGATCTCCTATAAAGTGTTTAGAGATTGAGAAAATTAAAGTTGCTACCGCATCTTGGATTTCTCTTCCTTGTTCATCCAAAATAATTTTTCCTTGATCATCTTTTTTTATTGCTTTTAAGATTTCTTCTTGTTGGGTTTTAGTGAGTGCATGGTCCCACCATCCTTTTAATTGACCAATAAATCTAGCAACTAAAAGATTGGCGGTAACATGATCACTGATTAATCCATTTTGGTTTTGGGTTTTATAAACATTTGAAACCATTGTCATTTGTTGTAATAAACTAAGAATATTGTATTCAGACATTCCGTCTATATTCCATTCATAAATTGTATTAGCATTGTATTTATTCTGGAAAACGAGTTTTTCTTCTATATTAAGATCAAGTGCAGTAGTTTTTGGATAATATAATCTTTTTGGTTTTTTTCCAAGCCATCTTGTTAATTTTTTGTTCATCTGACTGGTCAGAGTCAAATTGGGAGGATTGGTGTAATGTATTTACTGAATATTGGGCTTGCATTGGGGTATCAGGTGCAATTAATTCAGACTTGTAACTTTCCAAAGCATCAAGTCTATTTTGGATTTCTATTAGGAAATCATTTTGGGATTTTTGGAAAGGTTTTGGAATCTCATAAGGTGTAAATATTGGTTCTTTAGGACTTTTTTCTGTTACCTCTTTTACTGTTTCTTTCCTAATCGATTGACTTTTTACCAAATTCTCAATATAATCTAATTGTTTTCCTATTGTATGAAGACTGATATTTGTATATTTGTTTTGTTCTACTATCATTTTAATATCTTTTGATGAGATTTGTTCTCCTGCATCAAGAGCTCTCATTCTTAAAGGATTTGCTTTTTTTCCAGTATTTTTGTGAAGATACTGAACCTCCATTAAAGGGGGATGTTGAGATTCAACTTCTCCTTTATTAGTCTACCATCAAGTATTATGTTTTATTGTATTAACAGATTCTGAATAATATTCTTCAAACCATTCAAAGAATTTTATATGAATTTTATGGGTATTCATAAATTCATAATATTCTTGAAGAATGCTTTCTTTTTATCATTATAATTTTTAAAGTAATCTTCTCCTTTTTGCTTATTTTTGTTGGAATAGAAGTGTTTTCTACACCATTCCTTATTTATTTCAAAAGTTTTTTCTAAAACAAATATTTTTGAATTTTCTCCTTGTCTTGCATTAGTAGTCATTGATGAATATATTGGTGACATATTAGGTGATTTTTGGGGACTCTCTTCTTGTCTGGCATAAATAGGTTGAGCTATATTTGAGGAATTATCTATTCCTTGTAAATTGATTCTAAATATTGTTGGGATAGAAGAGACAGAGGCTCTAGTTGTCCTAAAATCTACCGTTTGTGTTTCTGGATTTGACTCTTCTTTTAAATTTAACCTCCTAAAAGTTGTGCTGGTACTTTCTATTTCAAAAGAATGTCTTGGAGGCATCTTCGTGGCCTATTGAATATTAATTCAACTGTGCCATCTAGGTGTTGAGAAATTTCACTTAATCAAGTGTTTCTTATTGGAGTTGGTGCCATAGGGTCTGTAGCACCCTCAAGTTTCCACCTATCAGGAAGGTTTATTTCATGCCATTGTATTGTTCTTGGGATTATGGTATGAGATCTTGAAGTATCTGTTTCTATTAAGACGGTTTCTCCTTTTGGGCTTTGAAGTAAAACCTTGGTGTTAACTACAGAATACATAACTTTGAAGTGGAGTCTATAGACTAAAGTTAGTAATTCCGAACCAGGAAGCATTTTGTAGTTATGGGTATGTATTTGGAGGGTCAAAGATTGTAAAATATTTTTGTCAGTTAAAGAAACCATAAAATTTGGATAACAATTAAAATGTATTGGGCCAGTACATAGGCTTGTTTTTATAGTTCCTAATAATGAGTCATTAACTATGATATGTCTTTGGTCTCTTAAGACAATTAAAATTGAGGTATTTTTAGTGGCTTCAAAACTAAGAGGTTTGACACCAACTTGGACTAGTCCAAAATGGACATATTTGTATTTTTGTTCTTTGAGTTTATTAATGACGACTTTATCTAATAATTGGATTGTTTCATATTCTTTTTGAATAGGTAAACTCCTTTCTTTTGTTTTTATAACGTAACTGCAAAAAGCATTTAAATTTTCAAAAGTTATTTTCTTGTAAACTTGGTTTATTGGAACTCTTGGAAGAGTTCAATTATCAAATCTTTGGGGAATATTTTCATAATGTTCTTCTTGTTCATTAACAGTGTTGTTTGAGGTTTGGTCGGACTCTTGGAATTGATTAGAAACAAAGCTTGCAGAAGAATTGGTTCTTCTAAGGAAGGGAAACATTCTTTGTTTTCTTATTTCCTACAAGGGGGTTTTACTATCAGGATTTCTAGATTATTATAGTTGCCTACAGGGATACTTTATCCTTGACACGCCTAACCCATGGCTAACTGGACTGTGTATCAATACTCAGCAAAATAATAATACATTAATAAAGAGAGTTAAACTAGAACTCAAAAATATAGAAAACAACTTGAATATTTTCAAAACTTAGAAATACCTGCTTCTCCTTGGCTCTGATACCAAATTGTCTCGAAGATCTGAGGATGGAATTTGAAATGTGATAATCGTAATCGTAATTTGTAAGTTGAAATTAAAATTTGATTAAATCCTGAAAAGGAAATTAATTTAAAACTTAAATTTTGAAAACTTGAAAATTTGGAGAAACGAGTTTTGATCTCTGAAATGGGTATTTCAAGTCATGCCCTTAATTCTAAATCTGATAGCCTTTTATAGAGGGCTATTGTCTCTTTACATCATTTGAATCGGGAAATTCAATACCTTACATCATTACTGTAACACCCTTTACCCGTATTCACGCCGGAACAGGGTTTGAGGCATTACCAAACAAATCTTTCTTAAACATCTCTAATAGGGTTATAAAATTTCGTTTATACCCATCACTTGCACATGCTCGGCCTAGGAGGCCCTAAACATACTTCTGAGATGTTTCGGAACTTATCCGGGAGCTCTTGTGAACTTGGAAAACTTTTCTTCCAAACAGGGGCCACATGCCTGTGTTGGTCACGGACACGCCCGTGTGCCCATAAGACATGCCCGTGTCTTCCACCCGTGGTCAACACTGACTAATTTCACACGGCCTTGACACGCTCGTGGCCCTGGCCCGTGTGCCAAACCTTGGCATTCTGACTTATCCACATATCCTATACACACGTCCGTGTGCTTCAGCCGTGGGGCGATTTAAATTCCAAGTGCAAGGAGCAGGCTTCACACGGCCTGGGGCATACGCCCATGTGCTAACCGTGCCTCCTACACGGTCTAGACACATGCCCGTGGGTCTACCCATGTGGACAATTAGCAGGCTATCTACCAAGCCCTTTGCCACTCTCACTTGCATACATTCATACACCATCACGTAACTTCACATATCATCAATATAACTCTTGAATTATCACATTTAATCATAAAAAAATGAAGTCTTCATCCCATACACGAGGGAGAACTATTTCTAGTACAATTACAATCTACTTGAGCCATCATCCATGGCTATACACAATTGTCTCACGACTCATTTAGGCCAACACATTTGGCACATTAACTATAACTTAAACTGAAGAAAAAAAAGATCCCTATACATGCCATAACTCATAAGGACTTGTAACCTCATACCAAGTGTCTGCCCGATACTGTGAAAACATCTCCGGCAGTCTCCAACCCGAGCTAGTTAAGCTAACCTATAAGAGATGGGAAAGGAAAGGAGTAAGCAATAATGCTTAGTAAGTTCATATGCATATAACTATCAACTACTGATATTCATTGAATATACTCAATCACAAGGTATTATAATGAGTGTTACTCTTAAAGTTATGGTTACCTACTCAACCATTCTTGAAACTTACTCATTCTGTCTCTTACCACATTCTAACCATGCCACAAGCCAATTGCTCGTGTTAATTTGCATACATCCCTGCATTTGTCACCATATGATCATATAAAACAACACATCAAACATTTTCAATAGGCCACTCATACTACCAATCTCTCGGTGGTTTCGCACTTAGCCCACCAAATGATTTTATAAGCGATGGTATCGTACACAGCCTATCATTTAATAATTAATCAGGTGGTAACGCACACAACCCACCGTTATTATACATTCATGGATAGTTATCCACATGTATTTGTCTATTTCAAATGTTTATCCGAGAACATCCTCACACACTACCATTCTTACATAGCTTTCTACGATACTCGTTCCCATTCACACAATGCATTAATAAATATAACTTATGCAACTAAGGTGCATTGATTACACATAACCCACTAGGGGTTTATCATATACCGAATTCATCTCAATTCAGTTCTAACACATACTTGTGTTTCTCATGGTACAACCACATACTTTCTCACTTTCAACCTACCCGTTGAATCACTCAAATTGTTAAATAAACTATTGAGTCTCATACACATAAGGTCACATTAACATCATATCCTCGATAGGGTATTACATGTATTAACATATCGATGCCATGTCCCCGACATGGTCTTATACAAATTCTTACACCGAGGCCATATTCCAATATGGTCTTACACAGGACCTTAATTATCATCATATCATGCTAATTTCTTTTCCCACTAGTCTTAGATTAAAATAAGACTCATTTCTTGACATTCTGTCAAAACGTATTTAACGTATACATAGAGACAATTAAACAATCCATACAACATCGAAATGTTAAACACTTCACTTAGAACTTAGAATTTCATAATTTAGCATATGAACTTACCTCAATATCATAATTTAGAATTTCATAATTTCATCGAAGAGGGTAGAAAGGGACTTATTTGCCCATATTTCTCTTTTCTCCCGTTCTAGGTCCGCCTCTCATTTTATTTGATCTAGAACAATAGAATTTACTCATTTAATCACTTAAAAATCATAATACTTCATAATCTACACTTAGGAAAAAATTACTATTTTGCCCTACACATTGGCAAAATTACGATTTTGCCCCTAGGCTCGTAAATCACTTTTCATCACATTTTCTTGTCAAACAAGCCTAGCTAGACATTTAATCCTCTTACAACTATCCATAATTCCAACTATTTCATGCATTAATGAACATTATACAACATTTGCATCTTAGTCCTAATTAGGTGTTTTCATGACAACACATTTCACGAAAGTTGTTTCTCATCTTCCTAACATTCATTTTCTTCCATAAAAACTCAGCAAACAATATAAACACTCTCATGGAAAGTACCTAAACTTTCAACCATGTTACAAATTAGTCCCCTCATTAGCTAGCTTAAGCTTTGGAGACTCCAAAAGTACAATTTTTATCAAGAAAGATCACCAAAATCACTTACTTGTGAGGAGAAATGTTTGCTGAAATTTTTGAGCTCCATAACCCTTATTTCTCTTCAATTTTGGGTGGATGAAGGTGGAAGAATAGTGAAAAGATGATAACATCTTTATTCATCTTATTTTATTCATTTTAAACACCTAACATCACTAAATTTTGACCAACATTTAATGCCTTTGTCCCCTTAGCTTCCTATGGCTGGCCAACACTAATTCAATGGCCTAATATCACTTTAAGGATCTCCAATTAATATTTTATAGCTATTTGGCACCTTTAGCAAATAAAATAGAACTTTCACACTTTATGCGATTTAGTCCTTTTTCGCGATTAAGCAAGAAATAGCTAAAACTAAAACACCAAAATTTTCATGCATCCTTTTAAACATGTTATAACACATAAAATAACATGAAAATAATTTCTCTAACCTCAGATTAGTGACCCCGAAATCACAATTTTGACTAGCCCCTAAATCGGGCTGTTACAATTCTCCCCCTTAGGGATTTTCGTCCTCGAAAATCTTACTAGGAGAAGTTGCTCCTAACACTCCTGAAATGTTTCTATCAACTCTTCAAAATCACAAATCAACTTATCCTCAAGTTTCTCTTGCTAACAAACTTTAAGCTATAGTACACAAGGTCGAAGCACAACTTGAGACCTAGATTACTCTTCCTCCCGGGCATATACTCAGTAATCTACCAATTGGGAACTCTGTACATGTCCAAATGATCGTTCGGATCTTTACCAACTGATTCACTACAATTCGAATGACATCCCCCTCCTTGGGAATTATGTCAATCCAAATTTTAAATCTATAGGGTTTTATCTCACTTTCTCATTAAGGCATTCACCGACTGTAATAGTCCTGACTTGTACGCTTTGAAACTTAGCTTTTAGTGGTCGACTGCTTCTGACCATAAACTCAATCATATCGTGAAATGTACTCTATTGTCAAAACATTTATGCATATAGCTGCACTTTTTCTTAGTCTTTCTTGAGTAAACATGAAGTTCTAAATTCATCAATGTATAAATTTTACCTCAAGGTAACATCAACAATGGAAATTTTATTCGACCTGAGTTTCTTAACACCTTAGTGAAACTCACTCAGAGCTTATTTAGATTACCATCCATGGCATTAACTAAACATACACAATTCATAGGCATCTTGTCATACTTACTTACAATTGCCCTTATTTACACATACCGTGCTAAACCTCGTAATCGCTTCTTCGCGGCTCATTCACGAGTACCTGTATTCACTCATTTACATGACTTTAGTACTAGTCTCATTTCTACTTCTAATTCATCTACTTATCCCATTGATAACTAGAGATAATCAAAGATGCATATTCATCGTCATTGATGTAGGTACAAAGCCAATGCCACATCCCCGAGGTGGTCTTACATGGAGTCACCTCTAAATGCCGATGCCATATCTAGGATAAGGTCTTATATGGACTTTCAAATCAGTGCCGAGGCCATGTCCTGGACATGGTCTTATACGGGACCTTATCTATTTCATATCTCGACTATAGCATTTTCATATTCAATATGGTCCACTAGGACTTCAACATTTCGTTCAACATTAACTACTCAATTTAGTAGAGTATCATGCATCAATATGATACCAAGCATTCTCAATTATGCCAACATAGATGTTGCATTAATCACATGCAATCTTACAAACTCTTTTTCTCAATTCATACTGAACTCACTACTAAAACTTTCAGTTAATAGTACCTTTAATGACTTTCAACTTAACCATCACGGTTAAAATGTTTCAATGAGCATACCTCTATATCATGCTCCTTACTTATGTACACAAAGAATTTCATTTTCCTTATTGATTCATGCGTAAATATACACATAACTCGAATCATATCTCAATACATCAATCTATTCTTTTCTCCTCACCGAGAATATATTTCAAACACACTCTCGTTTGATTTTCTCTTAATGTGCTACTTTAAAACTTTTACTATCGTCATATTCCAAGATAGCAGGGAAATCTCAATCGAGTGCATTAACCCTACTCGGCTTACCCAAAAACCCATCGCACAATGTGAAACTTGTGATTTCACTTCTTATACTAGAATTATCACCTTTCTACGATCAAATCAAAAGCGCAATCATAGTAGATATAACTATCACAACTCAGAGAACACACACTTTAAAGATAATCATGATCAACGAAATTATAAGAGGAATCTCACATAAAGTTTTATCATCAACTTCCTCCTCAAAGTATCAGAATAAGGTTACAAAGAGATAAAAGAATGTCGATTTCAATTGACTAAATTGAAAACTATTTTATCTAATCTTACAGTCAGCTAACATTCTCACACGATCACGATTCAAGAGAAGAACAAGTACATCACCCCTGAAAGGTAACAAATATTAATACGTAATACTCAAGAGATCATTATGATCCATACAACTATGGTTGTCATGATCAAACACTCTCGCAGTTCAAATATTGTTTCTCTAACTATTTTCGTTCTCGAAACTCCTTGACTATTCTTTTAATTAATGAACATCAATTCAGGAAGGTCTCGATAAACATACACTTCAGGTTCCTACTTAATTGAGTCAAATAGCCTAGGCTAACTTTCTCTTTGCTCTTAACATTGCATAACCAATACAATCATCAAAGCATTCAGACATACTTATCAAAACTATTTCTCATCCTCTAATCACATTTATCTCTATATACAATACTAATTGTTTCGCCACTGAACTCTTTTATTCCATACCCATGAACTTACTCAACTCGACTCTCATAAACATCTCATCATGATCCAACAGTGGTAAGGGGGTGAGGTCATGGAGCCCCTAACTTGACTCTCGTGACTACATACATGTGATTTAACATTCATCATTAATGAAATATCATCGTAGTCACACAACTTGCTCCAGGCGAGCTTTCACGCTTACTCATGCTACAATTGTTTTAATCACTCATAATCTCGAACAGCGACTTCACTTACTCAAGTTCCAGATTAATGTCTACTCGAGTACTCAATATTAAACTCTAATTTCTATTACCATCACTTATCAATTAAAGAATGTCTTACGGGTTTGAGTACATCGTTTACCTGATTCCCATAGTCCAACTATAGTCTTACTCGTATCACAACATCATAGCCCAGCTATTACCTTACCTGTCATCACGATGCCATAGCCTCGCTATGGTCTTACACGAAATCTCATAACAATACCAATGCCATATCCTAGATACGGTCTTACATGGAAACTTATATTGATGCCGATGCCATATCCTAGATATAGTGTTGCATGAGATCTTATATCAATATCGACGCCATATCCCAGATATGGTCTTACATGATTTCATGCCGAGGCTAGGTCCCGGACGTGGTCTTACACGGAATCACTATTCGATGTCGACGCTGATGGTGGTCTGAAAGCTTTAATATTTATAATAAGAATGATCGAGCCTAAAAACTAACTATCACCACGATTAAGGCAAGCGCACCTATCGAACAGTAGTATAGCTTAGTGGCAAGACCAGAATGTCGAACCTAAGGGAACCAAAAATACTAGTACTAACTTTCTTTTTATTATCTAGCCTAAAATAAAGAGGACTGATATCTATCTAACTAATTACTTGACCTGATCCATAAGATTCCCTAATTTATATTAATACCTCTTTCGAGGCTCTAACGTCTAACCCTAGGTTGATTAATTGAAATCTCTTTCTAATTAAAACCCCTAGTGTTGCATTAATTCAATCTATGGACACTCATATTAGGTTTGATCCTAATCCGACAGATTTTCGTCGTCCTATTTCTAGGAGTATGATCAACTCCGCTTAACTATGCTAGATCTACTCTTAAGCAGGGGCTTTTGCATCTCTGAATAAGCACATCAGTACTTGACTCAATATCCTGAAACATTAAAGCAAGAATTAAAAACACATAATTAAGAACAAATCGAGTATTTATCATACAATTCAGAAAACAATAACAAGGTTCGTCTAAGGTTTCATCCCCCCAGGTATTTGAGAGGTTTAGTTCATAATTATAAAAGAATACATCTCAGAAGAAATTAAATAACAAAACATAAAGAATACCCTAAAACCCCATGAAGGAAATTGAAGGGAAGATCCTCAGCCTTGAGCGTAATTCTAGCTTCTGAGATGGATCAATTGGCTTTCTTGGAGTAATTCCCTAATTTCAGCTCTCTCTGGCTTTGTTCCTGTCAAAAGCCCTGACAGAGGCCTTCAAAAACACCCCACACCCGGCCCACGAGCCTGAACCGGATCTGGTATGTTCCTTAAGAAAATCGGTTTCAAAGTTCTTTGTTACTTAGAGAAAATTTGCGTAATTTTTTGAAAAATATTGTTTTGGGTTGGGCTTAGATCGAAACCCACTTATTTACTTAGAAATCATTTAATTACGATGACAAAACAGTTTAGGGTTTATTTTTAAATAAATAATTCTTAAGTTGAACTTTAATCAAAAATAGTTCGTAACATAGTAAATTAAAAGTTTAAACAGAAATAAAGAAATCCTACTTGGGCCTCATGGCCTTATTACATCAATCAAAACCCAAAATAAAATTTAAGTACTGAGTAAAATAAAAGCCCAAGTCTTTAAATTTCTCCTTGCGATGCATGGCCACCTTTAGCTCCTACCGACCCGGTCCATTACTGCTCATCACCTGAAAAAAATATTTCCCCAACGGGGTGAGTCAACCAGACTCAATGTGTACGTGGCACTAAATCGTAATAGAATCAGGCATACAATACATTCAATCATAAAATACAAGTTATGATGCATTCCCAAACCCAAACCTAATTGTCCATCCGCTACACACCCCCGTACCTGCCAAACACACCGTGGGGACTACTAAGTCGACCTTCCTTCCGCTACACACCAATTTGCGGGCTTAAGGCTCCGCATCTGTGGTTCTAGGAAACCACTTTTCAGATTACTGTGGTCTTAGATCACCACTTTTCAGATTACTGTGGTCGTAAGTCACCACTTTTCAGATTACTGTGGTCTTAAATCACCACTTTTCACTTCCCCTTTCAATATACAACCATATGCCCCATAAACATTAATATGCATAATATACCATAGTTCACATTCTTATCATATTCTCATGTTATGAATAACATATTTCATATTCCTAGTAGAAGTAGGAAACGTACCTGAGTACTTAGTACCTTAACATGGTACCTTAGCCATGCTCATATTTTCATTAACATATATTTTAATACATGCAACCATAATTCATATTACAAAGTAGTGTGGAGTACACACCTGATTCGCTTAATGAAGTCCTCGAAAATCCCGAAGAGAACTGATTACAGATTCAGATCTCAAATCCTACATAAGTTAATCACTTACTATTTAAAAGACCATTCGGCCATTTTTCCAAATACAACTAGGATTTGTATTACTTACCTTGTAACTGAATTGATTTTAAGAATCAAGGGTCGGATCTTTGTATTCCTCCCTTGTGAATTCGGCTAAACACTTGTGATTTCAAATCCCGAAAAGTAACCCTTGGCTATGGAGATGTTGAAATCCCTACACACATATGTTAGATCTGATTTCCATATCACTTAATAATCTTAAATCAATTGGCCTCTGGCCTAAACCATGCTTTTCTTACCTTAAATCCTTAGATCTGAAATCCCGGAATTCCTCCTTTAATATTCGGCCAAAAGACAACCAAAAGAATCAGTTCCCAAATCTTGGTTGAAAGAGAATAAACAACAAGAATCCATTATTCTTACCTTATCATCACAGTCGACGGCACCCTTGATTGAAGCCACAGAGATTCGGCTATGGAGACTTAAACAGGAATTAAAGAGGTTTCGGCTTGACAGTAGAAGAGAAAAGAAGAAGAAAAGAGGAGAAGAAAATTCGGCAGAGAGAGTTTGCCAGGAAATTTTTGGCAGAGCAGAGAAAGAAACAAACTGATGAGTAGCCCTCCTTCCTTCCTTTTGTAGGCAAAATTATCAGCTAAGGAGTCCCTTACTTGGCCACCACTCCTCTATCTGATAACTTTATCTTTTTAATATGATAAATAAAAGGGTTTAATCCAATTTAAATCCTTTATTATCCCTTGAAAATAATCCAATTAAAAATCCTTTATTATCTCTTCAAAATAATCCAAATAAAAATCCTTTATTATCTCTTCAAAATAATCCAAATAAAAAGCTTCTATTTATCACCTTATTAATCACATATTTATGAAAATAAAACATCTCCTTTTCTAGAAGCATGTGTCGTCCACCTCAGCCTTCTGGAAGCCAAAATAAAACCTCATTTATTTGCTTCCCAAATGACTCGAACTCAGGCCCAACACCCTTGCATGTGGCGCCATTTCCAGAGGCCCTAAGTGGCATCTTCAGGCCACTTTTCCAAGCCTGTTTGTGTGTCAAATTTCTCCAACTTTTTCTTTTAAAGCCTCCTTGCCCTAATTTCCTATTTTAAACTTTAAAATTTGACATTTCTAGGTCATTTCCAAGTTTCCTAAAATTTTTGATCGGCTCTGTAAACTTGACATTTTCTTACATTTCCAAGTTTCCAGAAATGTTCACTTTCCATTTTTGAATCATTTCCTTACATTTCCTAGTTTCCAAAAATGTTCATGTCTATGCATTTCTAGGTTTCCAAAAATGTTCATGTCCATGCATTTTCAGGTTTCCAAAAATGTTCATTTCCAATTCATTTTCATACATTTCTGAGTTTCCAAAAATATCAAAAATTTATTCATAGTGCTTAAGACTTGTCATTTCGTACAGTTAGACTGAAAATGCATAGGCCCTTTCCAGGATGTTACAGTTCTACCCCCTTAAAATAATTTCGTCCTCGAAATTACTTACTAACGAATAATCGTACGGTCTAACTCACCCCACTACGCTATTGCTGCGCACTCTGATCCTAAAGAACTATCATACTTTCTAGGCACATTCTCTAGGTTCACATCCAAAGTTTCAGTCACTTCACCAGCAATACAAGAATAAGCTAACCCTATAACAAGCAAAGCAATTAAGGGTATTCCAGGAATGAGGAACGTACCCGTTGTCACATCTGGCACATCTTTCTCCTCGCGACGGCCAACTGCATAAACCAACCTTGGTTGCCTCGCGTCTGCACCTTCAGCACCTTTTCTTGGTGCTTCACGTCCACGGCCAGAACCATTTCCTCCATGGTTCGGTCCACGACCTTGCTGAGGCTACTGTCCTCCTCTACCCGTCTGACTAACATTCTGAGTTGCCGGTTGGCTTTCATCTAAGTTCTTAGGACATTCCTTGACCACATGGTTCTTGGACCCACACCTAAAACATCCTCCTGTTTTCCTCCAACACTCCCTCAAATGCGTCTTTCCACACACATCACAAGGTCGATACCGCCCTTCTAAACCAACTTGCTGACCTCGCGGCCCATCAACTCTAGGCCTCTTAATCCCAGATGAGCCAAACGATCCAAAACCTCTTTCTGGCCTATTCCGATCAGTGTTCTGCCTTGCAGAATCCTTAATTCCTTCAGCCATTTTAGCCTTTTCCACTAACGCAGAAAATTCCCACTCTTCATGCGGTGATATCAACAGTCTCAGATCATCCCTTAGCCCGTCCTCAAAACGGACACAGCGCTCATGCTCAGTCGCCACGACACCTCGAGCGTACCGGATCAACCTCAAGAATTCCGCTTCATATTCTGCAACAGACTTGTTTCCTTGGACCAGCCCCAGAAAAGCTTTTCGTTGCTCATCAGTGTACCTGGTTCCTACATACTTCTTTTGGTACGCTTCCTTAACGTACTCCCAGGTCAGATCCTCAGCCATGGCACCATCCTGCACAGTTAACCACCATTGATACGCTTCATCGCGTAACAGTGCCACCATTCCCTTTAACTTTTCCTCAGGGGTCAGATCAAGCTCATCCATGATGCGCTCCGTTGCTTCCAACCAGTACTCAGCTGTACTGGGTGCTACTCCAGACACTCCATGAAACACCTTGGCTCCATTAGCTCGGAGCCGTTCAGGCACAGACTTACGTGTTCCCGAATTTCCACCCGCACCAGCCACCAATTCCAAAACTCACAGCACAGCCTGCGACACAGCATCTTCCCCCGTCTGAGCCTGCTGCTCAACACTAACAGCTGGGGGTGGTGGTGGCGGTGGTACTTCATTATCTGATCCTTGACCCGATCTAACGGGTTCCGACCTAGCCATTCTTCCTCTACCTCTTCCACGACGACCACGTCCTCTAGAGCTCATTTTATAACGTCGAGATTTTATTAAGAAGTTTTATGAATTAGTCATTGTTCCACTTATTTACTCGCGAAGAAGTTTTATGACAAGAGTTTTAGGAGTGGTTCTTTCGTATTCACACAAGCATACAGTCTTTCCATTCATTCATTCATCCATCAAACAAGCATGAACTTTCGTTCATTCAGAGAAACGTTGTAATTTTCATCGTTATTGTGTTTCCACTACCCAGGGGTATTTCCGTAATTTTGTCCTACAGGGGTACTTTCGTAATTTTTCAAGATAAAAAGTTCCTTGATGATTTTTTCAGAAATATTTTGGTAATTTTAAAGTCCCGGGGTAATTTTGGAAAAATTTTGAAATCCAGGGGTATTTTAAAAATTTTTGACCTCGGGGGTATTTCGGTAATTTTCCAAAAACCAGGGTAAATTTGAAAAATTTAATAAGTTAGGGATATTTCAAAAGTTGTAAAACTTTGAGGGTTCTTTTTTTTGTGAGAGTTTCCCTTTTCAAATGGTGATGTTTGCAAAAATTTCGGAAACCGGGGTCATTTTGGTCATTTTGTAAGTTAGGGGAAATTTTGAAATTTTTTTCAAAATCAAGGTATTTTTTATAGTTTGCAAATTAGGGTTTGTGAACACTTATAAAATAAGGAAATTTTGGCAAAACTGTTAGGTAGGTTCATATTTTGTAAATCAAGGGCATTTTGGTAATTTTGCCACTAGGGGCATTTTTGTAATTTTCACAAATCAGAAATTTTTCAGAAAATTTTATAAAGATGGTTTTCTCAAATTCAAAAGAAAGTTTTGAGAATTTTAAAACTGGGGTTTTTTGTTTTGTTCTTCTTTTTTTTTTTTAGGAAAAACATGGCTAGTTCCCTTTCGGGTTTTAGTCATTATGTTTAGCCTATGGCCGAGCCCTCTTGGTCAGGGTGAACCAAAGCTACGCACCAGGCAGGATTCGAGTGGAGAGGAGGTGAGTCACGCGGACTGCTTAAATACCAAGCTCCCACTGAAACCATTCCTAGACATGCGCACAGAGGTTGCCACACCTACTGAGCCCTCTGAGTTAGGGTGAACCGAAGCTACGCACCAGGTAGGATTCTTGCGAAGAGGAGGTGAGTCACTAGGACTGCTTAAATACTAGGCTCTTCCGGATCCAATCCTAGACATGCATACAGGGGTTACCACACCCTAGCTCAGTGACCTAGCCATAGGTTTGTTTAGTGCATTAAGTCTTATGTGTTTTGTGTTTGAGTAGTCTAATCCTAGGGTTCAAGTTCCTATCATACTATTCTACGTTCCATGCCTTTTCTACCCTTCTAATATTCACAACATAATTCACATAATCACCCAAATAGTTAGGGGTACTTACCTGGTGGACTGCGGGTCGGAGACTTAGGTGCCATGCCAGAAAACCTGTTTAATTTCAAGGAAAATCATTTGGCTCGCTTTGAAGACGTTTTGGGCCTTAGCCCACAGGCCGAGAGTTTAAAACTGGGCTCTGATACCAAACTGAAACACCCCACACCCGGCCCACGAGCCTGAACCGGATCTGGTATGTTCCTTAAGAAAATCGGTTTCAAAGTTCTTTGCTACTTAGAGAAAATTTGCGTAATTTTTTGAAAAATATTGTTTTGGGTTGGGCTTAGATCGAAACCCACTTATTTACTTAGAAATCATTTAATTACGATGACAAAATAGTTTAGGGTTTATTTTTAAATAAATAATTCTTAAGTTGAACTTTAATCAAAAATAGTTCGTAACATAGTAAATTAAAAGTTTAAACAGAAATAAAGAATTCCTACTTGGGCCTCATGGCCTTATTACATCAATCAAAACCCAAAATAAAATTTAAGTACTGAGTAAAATAAAAGCCCAAGTCTTTAAATTTCTCCTTGCGATGCATGGCCATCTTTAGCTCCTGCCGACCCGGTCCATTACTGCTCATCCCTGAAAAAAACATTTTCCCAACGGGGTGAGTCAACCAGACTCAATGTGTACGTGGCACTAAATCGTAATAGAATCAGGCATACAATACATTCAATCATAAAATACAAGTTATGATGCATTCCCAAACCCAAACCTAATTGTCCATCCGCTACACACCCCCGTACCTGCCAAACACACCGTGGGGACTACTAAGTCGACCCTCCTTCCGCTACACACCAATTTGCGGGCTTAAGGCTCCGCATCTGTGGTTCTAGGAAACCACTTTTCAGATTACTGTGGTCTTAGATCACCACTTTTCAGATTATTGTGGCCGTAAGTCACCACTTTTCAGATTACTGTGGTCTTAAATCACCACTTTTCACTTCCCCTTTCAATATACAACCATATGCCCCATAAACATTAATATGCATAATATACCATAGTTCACATTCTTATCATATTCTCATGTTATGAATAACATATTTCATATTCCTAGTAGAAGTAGGAAACGTACCTGAGTACTTAGTACCTTAACATGGTACCTTAGCCATGCTCATATTTTCATTAACATATATTTTAATACATGCAACCATAATTCATATTACAAAGTAGTGTGGAGTACACACCTGATTCGCTTAATGAAGTCCTCGAAAATCCTGAAGAGAACCGATTACAGATTTAGATCTCAAATCCTACATAAGTTAATCACTTACTATTTAAAAGACCATTCGGCCATTTTTCCAAATACAACTAGGATTTGTATTACTTACCTTGTAACTGAATTGATTTTAAGAATAAGGGCCGGATCTTTGTATTCCTCCCTTGTGAATTCGGCTAAACACTTGTGATTTCAAATCCCGAAAAGTAACCCTTGGCTATGGAGATGTTGAAATCCCTACACACATATGTTAGATCTGATTTCCATATCACTTAATAATCTTAAATCAATTGGCCTCTGGCCTAAACCATGCTTTTCTTACCTTAAATCCTTAGATCTGAAATCCCGGAATTCCTCCTTTAATATTCGGCCAAAAGACAACCAAAAGAATCAGTTCCCAAATCTTGGTTGAAAGAGAATAAACAACAAGAATCCATTATTCTTACCTTATCACCACAGTCGACGGCACCCTTGATTGAAGCCACAGAGATTCGGCTATGGAGACTTAAACAGGAATCAAAGAGGTTTCGGCTTGACAGTAGAAGAGAAAAGAAGAAGAAAAGAGGAGAAGAAAATTCGGCAGAGAGAGTTTGCCAGGAAATTTTCGGCAGAGCAGAGAAAGAAACAAACTGATGAGTAGCCCTCCTTCCTTCCTTTTATAGGCAAAATTATCAGCTAAGGAGTCCCTTACTTGGCCACCACTCCTCTATCTGATAATTTTATCTTTTTAATATGATAAATAAAAGGGTTTAATCCAATTTAAATCCTTTATTATCCCTTGAAAATAATCCAATTAAAAATCCTTTATTATCTCTTCAAAATAATCCAAATAAAAATCCTTTATTATCTCTTCAAAACAATCCAAATAAAAAGCTTCTATTTATCACCTTATTAATCACATATTTATGAAAATAAAACACCTCCTTTTCTAGAAGCATGTGCCGTCCACCTCAGCCTTCTGGAAGCCAAAATAAAACCTCATTTATTTGCTTCCCAAGTGACTCGAACTCAGGCCCAACACCCTTGCATGTGGCGCCATTTCCAGAGGCCCTAAGTGGCATCTTCAGGCCACTTTTCCAAGCCTGTTTGTGTGTCAAATTTCTCCAACTTTTTCTTTTAAGGCCTCCTTGCCCTAATTTCCTATTTTAAACTTTAAAATTTGACATTTCTAGGTCATTTCCAAGTTTCCTAAAATTTTCGATCGGCTCTGTAAACTTGCCATTTTCTTACATTTCCAAGTTTCCAGAAATGTTCACTTTCCATTTTTGAATCATTTCCTTACATTTCCTAGTTTCCAAAAATGTTCATGTCTATGCATTTCTAGGTTTCCAAAAATGTTCATGTCCATGCATTTCCAGGTTTCCAAAAATGTTCATTTCCAATTCATTTTCATACATTTCTGAGTTTCCAAAAATATCAAAAATTTATTTATAGTGCTTAAGACTTGTCATTTCGTACAGTTAGACTGAAAATGCATAGGCCCTTTCCAGGATGTTACACCTTCTGTCGAACTCTCCAACGCCCCTTCATAGGTTGCCCTCTAGGGTGTTTATATAGGCTTTCGGAATGTCTTTCTTTGCCTCTAAGTATCCTTTTCCGAGTGGAATTAAAACAGGTCACGGTAGGGACACGCCTGTGTGGCACACCCGTGTGAATCAAGCCCTAGGCCGTGTTTGAGTCTGTTAAAGTGGCACGGCCGTGTGGCGAACTCCAGGCCGTGTGGATTTCTTACTTTGGCCCATTTTCTCCGTTTTTGGCCCGTTTCTTGTTCTTTTCATCCTCCTATGCTCTCCTAAGTATAAAGCATTCAAGGGATAAATCATCAAAAAGTATGCCAAATGTGGGATTAAAATATGTATATATTACGGTTTACCAAATACCCCCACACTTAAGCATTTGCTTCTCCGCAAGCAAAATCCTCAACTTACAATTAAAATTTGTTCTTCTCAATTTATAATTCCTATCAATGATGTTTGAAAATAATCCATAGGTATCATACATTGAGAATTCAACTAAAAGAACATTAAAGTTTCAAACAATCTAAGCTGAGTATTTTATTCATGGAAAAATACAGGTATTCCCCCTTATCTAAGTAATTACCTTTGATTCAAAATATCACAGAGTTAACATCCTCACTAAGGATTCAGTCATTCGCTCTAAGTGTTTAAGGGTCAAAATTTTAAGCACTCAATAGTCAACATGAAAAGTTATTACCATAGGCTTGCATGAAAATCAAATCTCCACCACTATAAATTGAGATGATACATCAATCAAAAGGTCTTTAAAATGGGTTGTAACATGGCTTGGTTAGGGGGTGTGGTCACAGGCTAAAAGGAGGTTAGAATCAAGATTGAATTGACAAATTACCTAACTAGAAAAATAGACTAATAATGAAAAAATTACATTAATAATACGAGCTTATTCTAAAGATGTGAGATTTACTGTTAAAGCTCATAAAAACATAGAACTAATAATGGATATACTTTCAAAATTATTATTATTATTTTTTAGGAACACATAATTATGTACAATAATAGAATTTAACAACTGAAATGAAAAACATAGTTAGGCAACTTCTCAAATCAAATCTCGACAAAAAGGAGTTAATTCAATAGGAAAAAATTCTTAATGAATCAAAAAGAGTAAGTCTTGGGGGTTAATATTAAGGGTAAATCAATGAATGGGTTGTTAGGCTAAAAGGGGTTCACTAAGGGTTAAACATGAAGGTAGGCCTTTTGGGAAGTAAGCGGGTTAACTCCTAGGTGCCTTTGGCATCTCAGTATATCAAATCAAAAGTGTGGTCTAGACATGTATAATCGAAGCAAGTTCCAGAATAACAGATCAATATTAACTCACTCAAATCACAATAAAAGTGAGCACGAAAGAATGTATGCTCTAAAGGCTCAAAATCTCACAGAAATTATTGGTTTTTGATGTCAACCCTGTGAACTTTAAATTTCAAGATAATACCTTTTGGGGAAATAACCTAGCAAATTTTTAATTTTCAAAAATCAACTCATCATGCTTGATTCTCTAAAGCCTTCAAGTTTAAACAATCAATGCACAACTGCCTATGTTTTAATCCAAGACATATTAATGAAAATCATAAGTCAATAGAAGTTTCATTCTAATAGTAAAATGAGGAAATTGCTTAAGAACAAGGCATAATTCTAGGATTTTCAAATAATACTATAGTTAACCCCTCACACTTAAGATGTACATTATCCTCAATGTACAAAGATAGATAAAATGGCAATATAGTGAGAAAATCAAAAGATAGGGAGAGAAGTGAAACTTCCTGAAGTTTGGATGGAGTGAAAGAAAAGAAACGAGGGAAATTCGAGCCGAGTTGGAGGATGATGCTCCGGTGGTGTGGTCGTTTGTTAACAGCCCGTTGAACCTAAATTAAGAAAATCAAAATATAATCATATAAATTAAAGATAAGAGAGATAAAAGAAAAGAATGAAAAGAAAAAGAAAAACTAAATGGACTCAAAAGTCCCCACGCCCGTGTGCCATGGGCGTATTAGGTCACACGGCTGTATCGCACGGTCGTGTTGGGCTTCATTTGTTTTTTCTTCGCCCGTGTAGTGATCACCACGCCGATGTTGATAAACCACTGTCGACCACGGCAGTATCGCACGGCCATGGCATTTTGTCGCCGCCCGTGGTTCGGAGATTTTTCATCCTTGGTTCGTACGATCTCTGCCATGTCGTTGTGTAAATCTGTGGTGTCCAAACGACCACTACCATGCCCATGTGCAAGGCCGTGTGGTAGGAAACCTGCGCTTCGTTAGTTTGGTTAGTTTGTATTTAGGTGCTAAAAGTAAAAAAAATAAAAATAAAGATAAAGATATGAAAATTAATGGGGTTAGTGTTCGGGTTGCCTCCCGAGAAGCACTCGTTTAAAGTCTTAAGCTAGACTTACCTCTCATTCGCGTATTCATTGTGGTTTGAGGAGTTGAAACTCCTCACCTCTGCTATTAGTTCTATGATTACTGTATAGTTCGAGTCGAGTAGTGTTTACCTTAAAAGTGCCGAACTTGGGATTAATTACCTCGACTGTTCCGTATGGCAAGATATTCAGCACTTTAAAAGGGATCTCTTCATTTGTATTCAGGTCTGACGTGGGGATTCAAGGGTCTGTTTTATTCAACAATACCTGATCTCCAATCTTAAATTTTTTTGTCCCATGGAGTGGCGTTGGTTCTGCTTCGTGTATTCCTAGTTTCTCATTGAAATGTGTCTTCCACTCGTTTAGTTCATCGATTTGAAGCCGTCGTTCCTCGTGAGTTATTTCTTTGTTGGCTCAGTTGTGTAGTTTCGTGGTGCTTACTGAAAAGAAGATTTAACCGAATGGTAATTAATAGAATTTATGTTCTCACCTTGATTACTCGATGTCCTAGCTGAGTCAAGAGCCTGAAGAGTGATCGTTTCGTCACCTACACGAAGTATGAGTTTGCCTGTACCAACATCGATTTTTGTTCTGACAGTTGCTAAAAAGAGTCTTCCTAAAATTAAAGGAATATTATTGTCCTCATCCATGTCTAAAACGAAAAAGTATACTGGGAATATAAATTTATCAAATTTCACGAGTACATCTTCAATTATACCCCTAGGAATTCTAATAGTTTTATTAGCTAATTGAATGCTCATCCTAGTTTGTTTGGGTTTCCCTAGACCTAGCTGTTTAAACATTTTATAAGGCATAACATTTGTGCTCGCCCCTAAATCAGATAAAGCATTATCAATAGATAAACTACCAATTAAACATGGAATTGTAAAACTCCCTGGATCTTTTAATTTTCGTGGTAGTTTATTTTGTAGAATTGCTGAGCACACTACGTTTAGCTCCACATGCGACTCCTTGTCTAACTTCCTTTTGTTTGTCAAAAATTCTTTTAGAAATTTCCTTGAATCTGGCATCTGCGAAAGAGCTACAAGAAACGGTAAGTTAATATGTAATTTCTTTAAAATTATAAGAAAATTACCGAATTGTTCATCTGTGTTGTCTTTCTTCATCGCATTGGGGTATGGTACACGAGGTTGGTACTCTTTAATTACCGATTTTGGCTTATCATGACTTACTTCACCCTTACCTTCCTTTACCAAATTCTCTTGCCTCAAATTGGTGTCATCTAACCCTTCACTATCATGAGCGGTTATTGCTTCAAGTTGCTCTTTTGGGTTAATTTCAGTGTTGCTTGGCAGGCTTCCTTGTGATCGTTCAGAGAACTGCTTAGCAAGTTGCCCTAATTGGTTCTCGATCCCTTGTTGATTTTTAAGTGCTGTCTCGGTATTTTGGAAACGGGTTTCTGACACCGCTATAAATTTTGTTAGTATCTCCTCAAGGTCCGGCTTCTTTTCTTGTGGGTAGGGTTGCTGTTGAAAGCCTGGGAGGGGTTGTTTTCTCTGATTTCTTTGGCCACCCCATGAGAAATTGGGGTGGTTCCTCCAACCTGGATTATAAGTATTACTATACGGGTTATTTTGAGGTCTAGAATTATTACCCATATAGTGAACTTGTTCGTTTTCAGTGCTCGGGTTGTAAGGTGGGTATTCTATATTGCTCATCCCTCCTCCATTCATATTGCACTGCATTACTGGATGTACCTGCGAAGAACTATACAAACCATCAATCTTTTTATTCAATAGTTCTACCTGGTTTGATAGCATGGTCACTGCGTCGAGGTTGAAAACACTGGCGGCTTTTGTTGGCTTTGTCCTCGTGACTTGCCACTGATAGTTATTCAGTGACATCTCCTCAATAAATTTGTAAGCAGCCTCAGGTGTTTTGTTGTTCAGGGTTCCACCGGCGGCTGAATCAATCAACTTCCTAGTTGAGGGGTTCACACCATTGTAAAAGGTTTGAACTTGGAGCCACAAAGGTAACCCATGGTGAGGGCACCTTCTTAGTAAATCCTTGTATCTCTCCCATGCATCGTAAAGTGTCTCTAAATCCATCTGCACAAAAGAAGAGATATCATTCCTTAACTTGGCCGTTTAATCTGGTGGAAAATATTTTAATAAGAACTTCTCGATCATTTGATCCCATGTAGTGATAGATCCTCGTGAAAAAGAATTCAACCACAGTTTGGCTTTGTTTCTCAATGAAAAGGGAAACAATCGAAGGCGAATGGCATCATCAGAAACGCAATTAATTTTAAATGTATCGCATAACTCTAAAAAGTTCGCTAAGTGCGTGTTAGGATCCTCATCCTGCAAACCATCAAACTGAACAAACTATTGTATCATCCGCAATAGTAGGTCTAACAATACTCAATTCAGTACCGATTATGCTAAGCCTAGTTTAATCAGTTCAAAATTATTTGCAGCAATAGTAGCTCTAACAATACTCGATTCAGTACCGATTAAACTAGGCTTAGCATAATCATACATAGTACAGGGAATAGGATTTTGATTCACCGGATCTGCCGTGACCACAGGAGGTAGAGGATTGTTTTGGGGATCAACCACCTCTTCGGTATTATTGGTGTCGTCCTCTTGCTCTTCTTCTGTGTATTGCAAGCTTCACCTTATTTCTCTGCAGTTTCTGCGAACGGTACCTTCTATATCGCTTTCAAAAATCAAGGGTCCTGACGGGTTCCTTCTAGTCATAAACTAGAAAAATCTATCAGAAGCAAAATAAAAGAGAGATCAGAAAACAAAAATTGAAAATTAGAAAGAAATAAATAAATAAAAGAAAAATGGCTAAAGTAATAAAAACTGAGCGTTCCTAATATTTCAGTTCCCCGGCAACGGCGCCAAAAACTTGATGGTGGTGTGAAAGCTTTAATATTTATAATAAGAATGATCGAGCCTAAAAACTAACTATCGCCACGATTAAGGCAAGCGCACCTATCGAACAGTAGTATAGCTTAGTGGCAAGACCGGAATGTCGAACCCAAGGGAACCAAAAGTACTAGTACTAACTTTCTTTTTATTATCTAGCCTAAAATAAAGAGGATTGATATCTATCTAACTAATTACTAAACTAAGGATGCTAAGACTAGAGAATGAATTGAGGAAAATACTTTTGAGAAAACCAATTAATTAAGACAATACCCGAGGAAGAATCCACCTAGACTTCACTTGTTATTTAACTCTAAACTAGACGATTTATTCGCTTGACTTGATCCGTAATATTCCCTAATTTATATTAATACCACTTTCGTGGCTACTAACGTCTAACCCTAGGTTAATTAATTGAAATCTCTTTCTAATTAAAACCCCTAGTGTTGCATTAATTCGATCTATGGACTCCCATATTAGGTTTGACCCTAATTCGGCAAATTTTCGTCGTCCTATTTCTAAGAGTGCGATCAACTCCGCTTAACTATGCTAGATCTACCCTTAAACAGGGACTTTTGCTCCTCTGAATAAGCACATCAATACTTGACTCAATATCCTGAAATATTAAAGCAAGAATTAAGAACACATGGTTAAGAACAAATCGAGTATTTATCATACAGTTCAGAAAACAATAACAAGATCCGTCTTAGGTTTCATCCCTCTCAGGTATTTGAGAGGTTTAGTTCATAATTATAAAAGAATACATCTCAGAAGAAATTAAATAACAAAACATAAAGAAAACCCTAAAACCGCTGAAGGAAATTGAAGGGAAGATCCTCAGTCTTGAGCGTGATTCCGGCTTTTGAGATAGATCAACTGGCTTTCTTGGAGTAATTCCCTAATTTCAGCTTTCTCTAGCTTCATTCCTGTCAAAAGCCCTGACAGAGGCCTTCTCTCGAACTCTCCAACGTCCCCTCATAGGTTTCCCTCTAGGATGTTTATATAGGCCCATTTTCTCTGTTTTTGGTCCGTTTCTCGTTCTTTTCATCCTCCTATGCTCTCC
The DNA here is from genome assembly GCA_005393395.2 of Gossypium australe. Lineage (NCBI taxonomy): Eukaryota > Viridiplantae > Streptophyta > Magnoliopsida > Malvales > Malvaceae > Gossypium > Gossypium australe. The sequence goes on from CM016619.1 coordinate 112,065,387, forward strand.
TAAGTATAAAGCATGAAATTAAAGGATTAAGAGCATCAAATTCCACAATTCAAGGGATAAATCATCCAAAAGTATGCCAAATGTGGGATTAAAATATGTATATATTACGGTTTATCAGATGCCATATCCCAAATATGGTCTTACACAGGATCACATATCATTGCCAATGCCATGCCCCAGACATGGTCTTATATGGGATATCATGTATTGCCATGGTCCAACCATGGTCTTATTCATCAATTTATCATTAAACGACCTTACTCATCTCCTGCATTCTACTTAGTCAAACTTCCTAGTTTAACTCCCACACTATGATATGTATGGTTTCATAACAGAGTCATAAAACAAAACATTATACATCCTCTACTTTAACAATCGCACATGAAATTCAACTATGTGGACATATGTTCATACATCATTCTAACAGTCGTACCTACACACATATCCAATTCTCTGAATATATTACTCACTGCATACACCTAACCCAATTGGTCGAGTATATAACACCATATGCATACCAAGCCAATACAGATAAACTTATCACTTTATAACTCTGATTTCAATCCTCAACTTAGAATTATCTCATTTCATACTCTATCACACATATGTCATAAACTTTTATTCATACCTCTCTGAATTTCAACAATGCAGAAGCACATTTCAATTACCTCATTATCACTTACAACAATACTGGATTTAGCTCAGTTGGAAATCATCTTTGTCTTAACAAAATAATTTCGTTAGAGCCGGGAGATATCACACTATCATGGTCCACCTATGGCATGTATAGCTAGACTCTTACTCGCGCTAGGTTAGTCCGAGAAACGACTAAACCATTGCTCTAATACCACTAAATGTAACACCCCTTACCCGTATTCACGCCGGAACAAGGTTTGAGGCATTACCAAACAAATCTTGCTTAAACATCTCTAATAGGGTTATAAAATTTCGTTTAAACCCATCACTCGCACATGCTCGGCTTAGGAGGCCCTAAACATACTTCCGAGATGTTTCGCAACTTATCCGGGAGATCTTGTGAACTTGGAAAACTTTTCTTCCAAACAGGGGCCATACGCCCGTGTTGGTCTAGGGACACGCCCGTGTGCCTTTAAGACATGCCCGTGTCTTCCACCCGTGGTCGACACTAACAAATTTCACACGACCTTGACACGCCCGTGGCCCTAGCCCGTGTGCCAAACCTCGGCATTCTAACTTATACACACGGCCTATACACATGTCCGTGTGCTTTAGCCGTGGGGCGATTTAAATTCCAAGTGCAAGGAGCAGGCTTCACACGGCTTAGGGCATACGCCCATGTGCTAACCGTGCCTCCCACATGGACTAGACACATGCCCGTGGGTCTACCCATGTGGACAATTAGCAGGCTATCTACCAAGCCCTTTGCCACTCTCACTTGCATACATTCATACACCATCACCTAACTTCATATATCATCAATATAACTCTTGAATTATCACATTTAATCATAAAAAAAAATGAAGTCTTCATCCCATACACGAGGGAGAACTATTTCTAGTACAATTACAATCTACTTGAGCCATCATCCATGGCTATACACAATCGTCTCACGACTCATTTAGGCCAACACAATTGGCACATTAACTATAACTTAAGCTGAACAAAAATAAGTTCCCTATGCATGCCATAACTCATAAGGACTTGCAACCTCATACCAAGTGTCTGCCCGATACTATGAAAACATCTCTGGCGGTCTCCAACTCGAGCTAGTTAAGCTAACCTATAAGAGATAGGAAAGGAAAGGAGTAAACAATAATGCTTAGTAAGTTCATATGCATATAACTATCAACTACTGATATTCATTGAATTTACTCAATCACAAGGTATTATAATGTGTTTTACTCTTAAACTTATGGTTACCTACTCAACCATTCTTGAAACTTACTCATTCTGTCTCTTACCACATTCTAACCATGCCACAAGCCAATTGCTCGTGTTAATTTGCATACTGATAAACCGTAATTATAACATATTTTAATCCCACATTTAGCTTGTTTTTGGATGTTTTATTCCTCAATTTATGTAAAAAAGTGCTCTTAATCCTTTCTTTTCATGTCTTATACCCAGGATAGCACCCGAGGATGAAAAGAGCATTAAACGGGCCCAAAACAGAGTAAATGGGCCATATCACGAAATCGACACGGCCTGGCCAAAAGTCCACACGATCGTGCCTTGACGAGCAACTAGAACACGGCCTCAACCCCGATCTACACGGCCGTGCCTCAACTTAGAAATCCGAACACGGTTTGAAGATGAGTCATACGGGGTGTGACATGGCCGTGCCCCTGTCGTGGCTCTAGACAATTTCAGTCAGAAAAGGATACTTAGGGAGAAAGAATCGCATTCCAAGAGCCTATAAATAACCCATAAGTACCACCTTTGAGGAGGGCGGTTAGCTAGGCCAAGGAGCCAAGCCGAGAAGGTCAGAATCATGGGAATCACTCGAAGTTAGCTAGTTGATACATTCCAAGAAGCCGGAATTCTACTCAAGACTACGGATTTCTCCTTCAATTCCTTCAGGGAGTTTTAGGGATTTCTTATGTTTTGTTTTATATGTTCTCTTGAGATGTTTTCTTTATTTGTTATGGACTAAACCCCTCAGATACCTGAAGGGGATGAAACCTAGATGAATCTTGTTATTGTTTTCTGAATTATATGATAAATACTTAGTTTGTTCTTAATTATGTGTGCTTAATCCAAACTTGATGTGCTTAGGTGGAGGAGGAATAGACCCTGCCTAAGAGTAGATCTAGCATAATTAAGCAGAGTTGATCGTAGGCCTAGAGATAGGGTGATGAGATTTTTCCGGATTAGGGTGAAACCTAATATGGGAGTCCATAGACCGATTTACTGTTATTCTAGGGGGTTATTATAAGAGAATGAGAGTTCCACTAATTAACCTAGGGTTAGACATTATTCGCCTCGAGAGAGGGTTTAATATACGTTAGGGAGTCCTAAGGATCAAACTAAGTGAATAAGTCGTATGGTTCAGTGTTAGATAACAAGTGAAGTCTAGGTGGATTCTTCCTGAGGGTATCGTTGTGATCAACTGAGTTTTTCTTCTAGTTATTTCCTAATTCATTCTTTTTGTCTTTGCGTCTTTAGCTTAGTAGTCATTAATTTAGATTAAAGCAACTTCACTTTATTTTAGGCTAAATAATAAAAAGAAAGTTAGTATTAGTACTTTTAGTTCCTTTGGGTTCGACAATCCGGTCTTGCCTAAGCTATACTACTGTTCGATATGTATACATGCCTTTAATCGTTGTCAAAATTAGTTTCCAGGTTTGATCATTCGTTTTATAAATTTTAAAGCTCTGATTTCAGTGATCAAGTTTTTGGTGCCGTTACCGGGGAACTAAAATATTAAGAAAACTTTATTTTTATTACTTTAGCCATTAATCTTTTATTTTTCGCAATTTACTTTTATTTTTATTTTAATTTTTTGCTGAATTTTCTTTCTTTTTCTTTTCTCAGCAGGTACCTCTAATTTATGACTAGAAGGAACCCGAGAGGACCTTTGGTATACAATAGTGAAATTGAAGCTATCGTTCGTAGGACCAGCAGAGAAATTAGGCGAGCCCTAAATTACACAGAGGAAGATCAAGAAGACAGATCCAATTCTACTGAAGGGATGGACGAGAATAACCCACCACCACATGATGTGGGGGAAAACAATGCTCCACGTACAATGTTTGATTATGCTAAACCGCATTTAACAGGAGCAGAATCAAGTATTGTTAGGCCTGCTATAGTTGCTAACAATTTTGAATTAAAGCCTAACACAATACAAATGATTCAGCATTTTGTTCAATTTGATGGTTTGCAGGACAAAGATCCAAACATGCATATAGCTAATTTTTTAGAGTTCTGTGATACCTTCAAAATAAATGGCGTTTTTGATGATGCCATACATCTTCGGCTATTCCCTTTTTCATTAAGGAATAAAGCCAAACAGTGGTTAAACTCGTTACCACGAGGGTCAATCACTACATGGGAACAAATGACCGAAAAGTTCTTATTGAAATATTTCCCACCGGCCAAAATGGCCAAATTACGGAATGATATCTCTTCTTTTGTACAGATGGATTTAGAGACATTATACGATGCATGGGAGAGGTACAAAGATCTTTTGAGAAGGTGTCCACACCACGGTCTACCCTTGTGGCTACAAGTCCAAACATTCTATAACGGTGTAAACCCCTCAACGAGACAACTAATCGATTCAGCAGCCGGTGGAACTCTGAACAATAAAACTCCTGAAGCAGCCTACGAGTTCATTAAAGAGATGTCAATGAATAACTATCAGTGGCAAGTTACAAAGACGAAACTGACAAAATCAGCCGGAGTTTACAACCTTGATACAATAACCACACTATCAACACAGATAGAGATGATGAATAAAAAGCTTGATAGTTTGTGTTCTTCGTAGGTACACCCAACCATGCAGTGCGACGCAAGTGGAACTGTGGCGAATCCTGAGTACCCACCCTACCAACAAGATGCAAAGAGCGAACAGATGAATTACATAGGTAATAATTTTAGATCCAATAATAATCCCTATAGTAATACTTACAATCCAGGATGGAGGAACCACCCAAATTTTTCGTGGGGAAGCCAAGGAAATCAAGGAAACCAAAGGCAACAACCTCCTCAAAACTTCCAAAATCAGCCCTATCCACAAGAGAAGAAGCCAAACCTCGAAGAGACGCTGACAAAATTTATGACAAACACGAAAAACTGTTTCCACGAGACTGAGAGAACAATTTAAGATAACGAGAAAAGAGTCGGGGAACTTACTAAGTCAATCAAAGAAGTCACTAATGCAGTCGAGCAACTCGCAAAGCTAATGTCTAAACGACCGCAAGAACGTCTACCAAGTAACACCGAGATTAACCCTAAGGAGCAAATTCAAGCCGTCACATATCATGATAGCAAAGGGTTAGACGAACCAAACAAAGAGGTAGACGAAGGTAGAACAGAGGTAACGCAAGAAAAGCCAAAACCGGTAATCAAAGAGTACCAACCTCGTATACCTTATCTCGAAGCGATAAAAAGAGACGATTTAGAAGAACAGTTCGGTAAATTTCTTAAACTTTTAAAGAAATTACATATTAACTTACCTCTTCTTGAAGCTCTTTCTCAGATGCCAGACTCGAGGAAATTTCTAAGACAGCTCTTGACAAACAAACGCAAAATAGATGAAGAGCACCATGTGGAATTAAACGCAGCATGCTCAGCAATGTTACAGAATAAACTACCGCGAAAGCTAAAAGATCCAGGGAGTTTTACTATTCCATGTTTAATTGGTAGTTTAACTATTAATAATGCGTTAGCTGATTTAGGGGCAAGCATAAATGTCATGCCTTATACATTGTTTAAACGACTAGGTCTAGGGAAGCCCAAACAAACTAGGATGAGCATTCAATTAGCTGATAAAATGGTTAGAATTCCTAGGGACATTACCGAAGATGTTCTTGTCAAAATCGATAAATTTGTTTTCCCAGTAGATTTTAGGAAGACCTTTTCTAGCAACTGCCAAAACTAAAATTGATGTTGCCACAGGCAAACTCATTCTTTGTGTAGGTGACAAATCACTCAGTCTCCAAGCTCTTGACTCGGCCAGGACAACAATTGATGAAGGTAAGAAAGTCACTTCATTTGATAATCAAATTGTTCAACTTTCATCATAGGAAACACCACAGGAATACAACCCTGAGCCAAGTCTTAGACCCCAAACCAACAAAGATGAATTACATAAAGAACAAAGCCTTAAGGTGGACAAATTAGAAGAGCAGAAGACACACATCAACGAAGAACCGGAACCACACAAAGCGAAACAGAAGGAACCACCTGAAGACCTCGTAGGAACATCAAATCACTTCAAAATAGGAGACCAGGTGCTATTAGACGAAACCGATCTTCGCATCACCATGTCAGACCTGAACGTAAGCGAGGAAATCCCTCTAAAAAATACACGATATCTTCCCCCACAGAACAGTCGAGGTAAATAATCCAACATTCGGCACTTTTAAGGTAAACGCTTCTCGACTAAAACTTTATCAAGAAATAGAACTACAAGCATGAGGGAAGATATTCAAACCTTTAAACCTCCCTGATTTTTTTTTTTAATTTCAAGGAAAGTCTAGCTTAAGACTATAAACGAGCGCTTCTCGGGAGGCAACCCGAGCAACTAACACTATTTACTTTTAAATCTATCGGTTTCTTTTCTTCCTTTCTTTGTATCCTTTTACAACTAACTAAAAGTGCAGAATTTCAAGGTCACATGGTCTTACACACGGCCGTGTCCGTGACCGTGTGGACCACCAGAATCTCCGTACTGACTCATCAGAGGCCGTGTGAATCAGTCCCAACCACTCTTCAACGTCACGGATCCAACAACTACACACGGGCTCCGTAAAAGTGGCTCGCCCGTGTCTCTCGACCGTGTGAAGCTACTGAATTACACACCATGAGTAGAACACGCCCGTGTCTTACAACCGTGTGAGGTTACTGACTAGTCGACCACTGGCAGAACACACCCGTGCCTACCAACTGTGCTAACATACTAACTTCACATGCATGGGCGTGGTTAGCAGAAGAACAACCAGGAAGATTCAACACGTCCAGACACACGGCTGTGCGAGACGGCCGTGTAAATTGACACGCCCCTAGTTCACGGGTGTGGGAACGTGCTAGACTTGAAGTCCTATTTAAAGCCCACAGCCCTTCCCCTTCTCCCCATCTGATTTCTTCTCTCTTTTCTTATCTCCCTTCTCCCTCTCAGACTTTTTCCTCTTTATAATAAATCTCTAGATCCTTGAGCCATCCAACATCATGTCGAAGAAGCGAAAAAGGCCAACCATAGTCTTCCCAAAGAAGAACGATCAACATGAGTTTATACCGGCAGCTTCGTCTACTCACCAAGCCAAGGGTCTTTGAGACCAATTAGTTTTTATTTTTCTTCTCTTTTGCTTCAATCTCCTTCTCTTTGACAATCTTATGCTTAGTTTAGTTTAACTTATTTTAAGTTTCTTAGTGCCAGGTTCGCCAGGCTGCTTGGGAATCACGCCGACCACCACGATAACCACGCCACTCCCGCCATCGTCAGCACCTCCGCAGCCCTAGAAGTCACACCCACCTCACGAACCATCCATCAATCAGAATTTTCCGGTCCATCCACCTTTTCTTTTATTTTTATTTTCCTTCTTAAGTCTCATTTCCTTTTTCTTTCTTGTCTTAAAATATATATTTAGGCTATTTAGGATGTGTCTTAATAATCCCTGGCTAATCCTTTACGAGCTCTCCAATTTCTTCATCTAGCACAGGTTCGTCATCCAGGCTGACCTCTTCACACCACGACCTCTACCATCCTCCAGGGACACCATCCAAAATTCAGGGAGTATTCTTTCCCTTTCTCTTTTGATTTATCCCATAAATGTTATATCTATCTTTGTACATTGAGGGCAATGTATATCTTAAGTGTGGGGGGTGAATATTTATCTAAAGAAGGGCCTAACTTTCTGCATTATTCTCAAATCCGGCCAAACTTTTTTCATTATTCTCAAATCCCTGAATTTAGTCTTGTCTTTAAGTAAATTTTTCATATTACTAATTAGGATGAAATTTCTAATGATTTATGGTTTTTATTGACATGTTTTTGAGTAATTCATTGATAATTGAGCATTGATGATTAAATTTTAAGATACTAGAGAATCAAGCATGATAAGTCTATTTTTCAAAAAACAAAATTGCTAGGTTGTTAACCTAAATTTGAATATTGCTTTGAAATTTGAAATTTATGAGATTGATGTCAAAACACCCATAATTTTTGTGAGATTTTGAGCCTTATAGAGCATATATATTCTTGTTTGTGCTCACCTTTTGATTATGAGCGTGTCAACTTTGAACTGTTATTCTAGAACTTGCCTCGTTTGTACATGTTGAGACCACATTGATGATTTGATATACAGAGATGATAAAGGCACCTAGGATTTAACCCACTCACTCCACTAAATAGCCTACCTACATAAATTAACCCTTAGTGAACCCCGCTGATCCTAACAACCCTTTTTATTGACTCACCTATTTTAACCCAAATCCCTTTGTATTTGTTATCACCATTCCTTTTTTACTACCCTTTAATCGAGATATGATTTGATTAGTTACCGAATTAAATCAAAGCATGAGTTGAATTTATCCATTATTATTATTAGTTTGTTCTTAAAAAAAACGAAGTATATTCAGTATTAGTGGTGAGCTTATATAGTTAAAGCTTATTTTTCGAAAGAAAAGCTCGTATTATTATGATTATTATTTCCAATTAATGTAAATATTATTTCAAGTATTCTTAGGTAGGTACTTGTCAATTCAATCTGAATTCTAACCTTCTAATTTCAGCCATTATCCACACCTTTAACCCTAGCCCGTTACAACCTTAACAAAGACCTTTTGATCTGTTTATCATCTCATTTTACAGTGGTAGAGATTTGATTTTCAGGCAAGCCTATGGGATTAACTTTTTAGGTTCGACGTATGAGTGCTTCTTTTTATGAACCTTAACACTTTGAGTGATTTGAGTGAACCTTTTACTAAGGATGTCAACTCTTGTCAATTTCGAATTAAAGGTAATTATTTAGATAAGGGGAGACACCTACGTTTTCGAAGTACAAATGAATGACTTATCATTGTTTGAATCTTTAGAACTCTTTGAATTGAATTATCCATGTATAAACTATCTATGAATTATGATAAGGCATTGTCAGTAGGAATTGTGAATTATGGAAAGTTCGTTTTAATTGTATGTTGAGAATTTTGCTTGAGGACAAGCAAAAGCTTAAGTGTGGGGGTATTTGATAAATCGTAATTATAACATATTTTAATCCCACATTTAGCTTCTTTTTGGATGTTTTATTCCTCAATTTATGTTAAAAGGTGCTCTTAATCCTTTCTTTTCATGTCTTATACCCAGGATAGCACCCGAGGATGAAAAGAGCATAAAACGGGCCCAAAACAGAGTAAATGGGCCATATCATGAAATCGACACAGCCTGGCCCAAAGTCCACACGGTCGTGCCTTGACGAGCATCTAGAACACGGCCTCAACCCCGATCTACATGGCCATGCCTCAACTTAGAAATCCGAACACGGTTTGAAGACGAGTCACACGAGCGTGTGACATGGCCGTGCCCCTGTCGTGGCTCTAGACAATTTCAGTCGGAAAAGGATACTTAGGGAGAAAGAATCGCATTCCAAGAGCCTATAAATAACCCCTAAGTACCACCTTTGAGGAGGGCGGTTAGCTAGGCCAAGGAGCCAAGCCGAGAAGGTCAGAATCTTGGGAATCACTCGAAGTTAGCTAGTTGATCCATCCCAAGAAGCCAGAATTCTACTCAAGACGGCGGATTTCTCCTTCAATTCCTTCAAGGAGTTGTAGGGATTTCTTATGTTTTCTTTTATCTTTTCTCTTGAGATGTTTTCTTTATTTGTTATGAACTAAACCCCTCAGATACCTGAAGGGGATGAAACCTAGATGAATCTTGTTATTGTTTTCTGAATTATATGATAAATACTTAGTTTGTTCTTAATTATGTGTGCTTAATCCAAACTTGATGTGCTTAGGTGGAGGAGGAATAAACCCTGCCTAAGAGTAGATCTAGCATAATTAAGCAGAGTTGATCGCACGCCTAGAGATAGGGTGACGAGATTTTGCTGGATTAGGGTGAAACCTAATATGGGAGTCCATAGATCGATTTACTGCTATTCTAGGGGGTTATTATAAGAGAATGAGAGTTCCACTAGTTAACCTAGGGTTAGATGTTATTTGCCTCGAGAGAGGGTTTAATATACGTTAGGGAGTCCTATGGATCAAACTAAGTGAATAAATCGTATGGTTCAGTGTTAGATAACAAGTGAAGTCTAGGTGGATTCTTCCTGAGGGTATCGTCATGATCAACTGAGTTTTTCTTCTAGTTATTTCCCAATTCGTTCTTTTTGTCTTTGCGTTTTTAGCTTAGTAGTCATTAATTTGGATTAAAGCAACTTCACTTTATTTTAGGCTAAATAATAAAAAGAAGTTAGTATTAGTACTTTTAGTACCTTTGGGTTCAGCAATCCGGTCTTGCCTAAGCTATACTACTGTTCGATAGGTACACTTGCCTTTAATCATTGTCAGAGTTAGTTTCCAGGTTTGATCATTCGTTTTATAAATTTTAAAGCTCTGATTTCAGCGATCACATACATCCCTACATTTGTCACCATATGATCATATAAAACAACACATCAAACATTTTCAATAGGCCACTCATACTACCAATCTCTCGGTGGTTTCGCACTTAGCCTACCCTCAATCTCTAATAGGGTGGTATGGTGGTATCGCACTTATCCCACCAAATGATTTTATAAGCGATGGTATCACACACAACCCATCGTTTAATAATTAATCAGGTGGTAACGCACACAATCAACCGTTATTATACATTCATGGATAGTTATCCACATGTATTTCTCTATTTCAAATGTTCATCCGAGAACATCCTCACACACTACCATTCTTACTTAGCTTTCTACGATACTCGTTCGCATTCACACAATGCATTAATAAATATAACTTATGCAACTAAGGTGCATTACTAGGGGTTCATCATATGCCGAATTCATCTCAATTCAGTTCTAACACATACTTGTGCTTCTCGTGGTACAACCACATACTTTCTCACTTTCAACCTACCCGTTGAATCACTCAAATTGTTAAATAAACTCTTGAGTCTCATACACATAAGGTCACATTAACATCATATCCTCGATAGGGTATTACATGTATTAACATATCGATGCCATGTCCCCGACATGGTCTTATACTAATTCTTACACAGAGGCCATATTCCAATATGGTTTTACACGGGACCTTAATTATCATCATATCATGCTAATTTCTTTTCCCACTAGTCTTAGATTAAAATAAGACTCTCATTTCTTGACATTCCGTCAAAACGTATTTAACGTATACATAGAGGCAATTAAATAATCCATACAACATCGAAATGTTAAATACTTCACTTAGAATTTCATAATTTAGCATATGAACTTACCTCAATATCGAAGAGGGTAGAAAGGGACTTATTTGCCCATATTTCTCTTTTCTCCCGTTCTAGGTTCACCTCTCATTTTCTTTGATCTAGAACAATAGAATTTACTCATTTAATCACTTAAAAATCATAATACTTCATAATCTACACTTAGGCAAAAATGACTATTTTGCCCCTACACCTTGGCAAAATTACGATTTTACCCTTAGGCTTGTAAATCACTTTTCATCACGTTTTCTTATTAAACAAACCTAGCTGAACATTTAATCCTCTTACAACTATCCACAATTCCAACTATTTCATGCATTAATGAACATTATACAACATTTGCATCTTAGTCCTAATTAGGTGTTTTCATGACAACACATTTCACAAAAGTTGTTTCTCATTTTCCTAACATTCATTTTCTTCCATAAAAACTCAGAAACCAACATAAACTCTCTCATGGAAAGTCCCTAGACTTTCAACCATGTTGCAAATTAGTCCCCTCATTAGCTAGCTTAAGCTTTGGGGACTCTAAAAGTATAATTTTTATCAATAAAGATCACCAAAATACTTACTTGTGAGGAGAAATGTTTGCTGAAAGTTTTGAGCTCCATAACCCTTATTTCTCTTCAATTTTCGGTGGATGAAGGTGGAGAATAGTGAAAAGATGATAACATCTTTATTCATTTTATTTTATTCATTTTAAATACCTAACATCACCAAATTTTGACCAACATTTAATGCCTTTGTCCCCCTAGCTTCCTATGGCAGGCCAACACTAATTCAATGGCCTAATATCACTTTAAGGACCTCTAATTAATATTCTATAGCTATTTGGCACCTTTAGCAAATAAAATAGAACTTTCGCACTTTATGCGATTTAGTCCTTTTTCGCGATTAAGCAAGAAATCGCTAAAATTAAAACACTAAAATTTTCATGCATCCTTATAAACATGTTATAACACATAAAATAACATGAAAATAATTTCTCTAACCTCGAATTAGTGACCCCGAAATCACTATTCCGACTAGCTCATAAATCGGGCTGTTACAATTACATAATTGAAACTTTCATTTCATAATTGAAACTTTTCAGAGAATATATTCTCTGGTTACAGAAATACAAACTACAGAGAATATTCACTATTCATGCACCAAAGAATCTTACTGTTTTTGCCAAGGAATATTTACTATTTACACCAGAGAATATTTCATGTTCACTCGTCTTTTCTTGCAGGGAATATTTATTGTTTACGCCAGAGAATATATCATGTTCCTTTTCATTCATTTCTTTCTTTTGCATCATTTTTTCTTGGTCCTGGTAATGGTTACTGAGGTGATATCGTCTACAAGATCCACCGTTTTGATTGAAGACACTGAAGATTTCTCATCTTCAGATTCGGAATCCATTGAGTTAAACATTTCAGCCATGATTTTTTTGTATTCCTTCTAGGTCTTGGCTTGAGCTAACATCGCACTAGCTGTCGATTTTGTTTGAAGGAATTTTGTTGTGGTTTGATCCAGGGCTGCGGATTTACATAATCTCGTATTCTTGATGATAAAATTATCCAAATATTTTGAATAATATTTTTCATCATTAAACTTGTCCTACCATTTCGTTCTATAGTTTCGAACTAATAATGGAATTCTAGTACATTGATCTTGCTCATAGGAATAATTCCAAGAAACAATCCAAGAAATGCACAATTTTGAGAAAAAATGAATTGTTCTGTAAATGTGTTTTTGTTCTGGTTCAGGTTGAAATTTGTCAAAGATTTGGGCCGTAAATTTTGAATTTTTTCTGGTAGGATCTTGAAGGATGATGATCCATACCAATTCCACCATTCTTGGAACTAGTTTGGGAATTTGAATTGGGTACCGTATTTGAAATATATGAGCCAAGAATTTCTCATATGTTAGTTGTTCATTAAGAAGGCGTTGTACCACCATTTGGTAATCCCAATATGTGAAATATAGATGGTGGTCAATTTTGGTGGTAAATTTGGTTGGAAATTTCTTTGGAGAATTTGGGTTTTCACTCCAATCTCTTAGTCGAAGAATTTTTAATATTTGGGCTTTTGAATGGGTAAGAAAATTTGGATCTTTTGGCTTTGTGTAGTGTTTGAATAGTACTGATCCAGTTTCAACTAGTATGTTTTCATAATACTGCTAGGGTTTTTGAGAATCAAATGGCTTGAAATTCCATCCTTTGAAACATTCTTTTATAAGTATTTTTAGAGGTTTTTCTAAAAATTCTTCCTCCATAACAAGAATTTTTTTCAAAATATTTGTTTGGAAAATATTGTGAGGATTTTTGTGTAGCAGTCTGTGAAGACACTGCTATTTCTTTTGGAAAAATATCTTGGAGAGATGTCTCTTTTAAAATATTTTTGAGATATTTTGGTTTGTGTAAAACAATCTTTTTATTTTTTGAAATCTTTGCTGCTTCACCAGCAATTTGCTGGAGAGGAGTTTCCTCTTTTATTTGAGAAAAGGCCAATGCCACTTCTGGGGATTGAGAAAGGGACTCAATCCATTTTTTGATATGATAACCAATTTCATTTGGATCTTGTGTATCTTGAATTATTGTATTTTTGAAGGATTTTGATGAGGATGATGATCTCTCATTTTCTTCATGGCAAATTTCATACCATGACTTAATTAGTTTTAAGGAAATTTGGGTTTTGGTTGACTCTCTTATTTTTCCTTTTCCTTTCTCTTGGAGTTTGGGTGGCATTTTTGAAGAAACTCTCAAAGAATTAGTTTTTCTTTTGATGTATTCAATATCAAAATCAAATATGCTCAAAATTGTGTGCTATCTTGCAAAAATCTGTTTTGTGGCAATATTTTGAACAACTTTTTGTAAAACTTCTTTTGCTGATTTGCAATCAATTTGTAAAAGAAAATTTTGATTTAATAAATCACTTTGGAATTTTTTAATGCATAAAACAATTGATAAAATTTATTTTTTAATAGTACTATAATGTTGCTGAGTTGGATTCCAGTGTTTGGAAGTAAACTGGACTATTTGCTCTTTTCCTCCTTTAACTTGTTTTAGGATCCCACCATATCCTATTTCAGAAACATTTGTTTCTACAATCTTGGGGGCATTTGGATCAGCTAAATATAAACAAGGAAGCTTAGTGATTTGTTTTTTAATTTGGGTGATAATATTGGTGTGGTCATTTGTCCAAGGTTGTGGATTCTTTTTGAGCCTATCATATAATGTTTTACATAATTTGCTAAGACCTAGATAAAAGTCTATGACATAATTGAGGCTTCCTAAGAATCTTTGTAATTGGACTTTATCAAGGATTTGGTTTAGGAATTTGCTAGCAAATTCTATGGACCTTTCTATTGGGGTATTGGTTCCCTGGGTTATGTAATGACCTAAAACCCTTACTTTGGTTTGGAACAAACTTATCTTGGCTTTAGAAACTACTAAACCATTATTTTTTATGACTTTTATAAAGATGGATAAATGTTTAAAGTGTTTTTCTAAATTTTCTGAAAACACTAATACATCATCAAAGTATACTATTGTGAATTGAGAATATTGGTAAAAATATCATTCATTATTCTTTGAAATTTGGATGGAGCATTTTTTAATCCAAAAGGCATTACATTCCATTCATATTGTCCAAATAGTATAGTAATGTCGTTTTATACCTTTCTTCTTCTTTTATCTGGATTTGTCAAAATCTAGATTTCATGTCAAATTTTAAGAAAATATTTGCATTACAAAGTTTTTGTAACAAATCTTTCTTATTTGGTATTGGGTACCTAATCCATTTTAAGGCTTGATTGAGAGGTTTGTAATTAATTACTAATCTTGACGTTCCTCTTTCGAGTTCTGCATTTTTTATTACACAAAATGCTGAACAACTCCAAGGATAATTGTTTTTCCTAATTAAATTTTTTTTAAGATGAACTTGTATTTCTGTTTTACAAAATTCTTCCATTTCTTTGTTCATTTGTACTGGTATTGCTTTTGTGGGTATTTGTCTTTCATCAAAATTATTTTCATATGGTAATGTTACTTCGTATGTTTATCTATTCCAAAAAGCATTAGGAATGTCAGAACAAATTGTTGATTCTATTTCTTCTTTGATTTGATTTATCCTTTTTTTACTTCTCTTTTTATAATTGTTCAGTCAATTTTTTAAAACATATTTCTTCTTTTAGAAAAAAGATTTGTTTCTGTTTATGATTAATTAAATTATTGATTTGCCCATTATGGATGGATAAAGATTTTAATAAGTTGAGATTTATTATTTTTGGTTTTTCTAAAAAAGGAAATTCTATTTTGTTGTTTAAAACGATTTTACAATTTTTCCTTTATTTTTTAAATTTTATAGTTTTGCCCCTATTTTTTAGATTTTACAATTTTGTCTCTTGCTTTACAAATTTTTCAGTTCAACCCAAAATTTTGTGTTTGTTCAATTAAGTCTTTGATAATATGAACTATGTTAGAATCCATGAATTGAGTGACTGTTGGGAAATGTCTATTTATTTGGATGATCAATAAATAAAGTTGTTTTTCACATTTCACTATTATGTCTTTTATATTTTACATGCATAGCGATATTGTAACAAGCAAATATTACTAATTGATTGTCTAAAATTCAAACTGAAGATAAGTTGCATTGTAAAGAACGTTTACATTGCGAGAAAGACAACTTACTTCAGTAGATAATCTAAATGAGTGTAACACCCCAAACCCGGCCTAGAAGTTATGGTCGTATCTGGCAATGTCACACGATAGTGTTTTTGAAACCTCGTTGTTACGATGAAAACATTCCATGTTATTATCTTTAGTAAACCTTTATTAGAACTTAGCAAGTCGTCTTTATTCGTTTAAAACATTTTTTTTGAAATATCCCTCGTTGCGGAAGCTTTAATAAAACAATCTAGGTGATCATGCGTTTAGAAATTACTTTAACTTTTTGAAAACCGAATTTCCTACGACCAGCAGGTATAAATCCATAAAGTAAAATAAACAAATAAATAAATACCCAAATTTAAAACCAAAGTTCCAGAGGGTCCTTAGATTACAACCCAAATAATCAATAATAATCAAATCATAAATCGTAAATTGAAAACCATGAAGTCCAAAAATTACTGTGGTCACCGCTGAGTCCTCCGTCGCACCGATCCGTCTAAGTCTGGGGATTACTGTGCACATTAAACAAAAAGGGTGAGTTTACGTAAACTCAGTGTGTAATCCCGCAGAAACAAAAAAAAACAATTAGTATTCATAGTGTACAGTTGAACAGTCTTGGGCCTAAGCCCTTTTGAGTGTCAGTGACAGTTTGGGCCTTAGCCCATCTCAGTACAGTGTCAAAATGTAGTAGGGCCTTAGCCCATCACAGTATCAACAGTAGTAAAAGTTATGCAGTAGCAAAATCCTACCCAACCAGCCTCTACACACCATCTCCGTCCAACCCTACACTCCATGTGGGGATATAATCAACCCACCCATCCCTACACTCCAAGTAGTACCGAATGCGACACAATACAGTAGTTCACAGCTAAGCTGCCAGTAAATTAGGCTTAAAGCCTTTCAATACACTTCCTCCGAATAACAACCCCAATCCAATGCAATGCAATACACAATGGATGACAAGCTATTAGGCAATTTTAGTACATATATTCAGTTTAGATATTAACATGCCCAATACAGAAATAATTCAGTCAATTTCACACATTTAAGGGTTTAAGTAGCACTTACCGACCCTACAATAGGTTCACAGTCGACTTGTAACACCCCAAAAATCTCGAAACCCTAATTTCTGTGCATTGAAGTTAGCATGTATGTGTGTAGCACTTAGAATATTAATTTTAAGGTATTATAGGGATTATTTGAAGCCTTAGTGATAGGGGAGACCATAAGGGAAAATTTACTTTTCTTGCTTTAGTGGACCCTAGTCTTAGGCTTTAGGCCTCTTAAGCAGGTTAAAAGAAAAATAGGACACAAGTGGGCCTGTGGCCCAGTGGCAAGATAGAGTCACTTGGGGGCTACAAGGTGGCGTGAAGAGGTCCAAGGTTCGAGTAGTGGTAAGGTCTTTTGGTAGTGTTTATTTTGCATAGTGGACGGCCAGTGTTGTGGGGAATTAGAACTCTTTCATTGGAGTGTTTGACTTGGTCTTGTGAGCTGATAGAGGAGGAAAATTCGGATGAGATGGAGGGATTATCAAAGAGAAAAGTTAGGAGATGAGGACTATGGAAGTGATGGGGCCGAATGGGAATCTGGGGGAAGGGAGTTTCGGCTGTTGGCTTTAAGAGGAGGGTACTGAATCCCTTTGTGAGGTTCTTGGAATTTTGTTTTTCTCCCCCTTAGCTGAATTCTTCCAATTGCCAAAAAAAAAACCCCATCATTCCTTTGCCAAAATTTTGGTTTCCTCTATAGCCGAATTCCCCATACTTTCTCTTCTTAAATTCTTTATCTTGTCCACCATTAGTTCTAGCCAATCACTTCTCCTCTTCTTCTCCCTAGTGGTGCGGAATTGTCTCTGTCACCATACTAATCTCAAAAACTGAAGTTAAGTCGCAGGATCAATGAGGATTTTGGTAAGTGCTTATGTAACACCCCTAACCCGTATCCGTCGCCGAATTGGGGTCACAAGGTGTTACTTAACAAAATTTGAACACTTTGCTTTAAAAATTTGAGCATACATACAGATATATGAAATAACAACCACATGCAATATTGCATTTTCAATCCACCATGTATAATTAAGCAAATTATAAACCACAAAAATTATATGCACTGTTAACTATTTCGAAATTAGCCATTCATTCACGGCCTGTATACACTTAACCATGTGACTCATATCCTATTCGACTAGCAAGTAAAACATCATACTATTTTCTATCCAAACACATATGCAACTTTAATATCATCACCCTATGGGCAAACATAACATTTATGCAACATTTTTAATACGCATAATAGTCTATCATCATGAACCAATAGATAAGCACAAAATGTAACCCTTATATACCCTATTCGCATGTTAATTACCAAGCATAAATCACATTCACAAACCGATTCCTCTCTCTCACCCATTTCGGCTATTAAAATTAGGTTCAAGGGTAGCACAGAGAGCTTTACCATGCAATATTAAGCTAACCTTTGTCAATACAATTTGTAATCATCCTTAGCCATCACAAGCCGAACCCAAGTATTCAATTTCTTATGATTATTACAATGGCATATGTACATATTTTACTAATAACTTACCACTCAAAAACATTAACATGGCATCTTTAATAATCCAAATAGACCAAATTAATTCACAGCCGAAAGTACATTCTCTCAACTATATCTACCTCATTCGAACCAAATCAAAACAAATGCAAAACATATCAATATATCATGCTTATCCCAAATGCATCACATCTATATATAATAAGCATATTACTTATTTAATATACTACATGTTATAATTCGTCAAGCATCTGTCATTTTCTTCATTGTTAAAACACATGACTACACACCACAACATGGATATCATATGACCACTTTCTATACATGATTAAACCATGGCCGAATTTCACATCCCTTAATATTATAATCAAGCCATTATAACAAGAACATAGGAATTAAACTTGATCAAAAGAAATAGCCATTTTCGCAAGGCTATACATATATACAAGACCGAATGTCATTAGTCTAAACCTTAGTCTAACCTATACATGCCTTCGATTCAAAACTAAGATTAAGTACCAAAAAGGGGTGGTAGTGTGGTTGACTTTTCCGACGATCCTCCGATGCCCGTAGCTTGATCGAAATCTATAAAACAGAACAAAGAGCACACACGGAATAAGCTCACTAGCTTAGTAAGTCTTAAGCAAATTTAAAGAAAATAATTCAAATTGACACCTAAACTTTCCAAGTCAAATACTTGATATTACTTCAAAATTTAACAAATCACACATATGGTATCACATTATCAAACTTCAATATCATCTTTAACCTGACATATCTCATCATCCTACCTTTAACAAATAGTTCATTAATTCAACTCAAAATTCAAATGATAAACATCCATTTCTTGCCAAATACTCAATTCGTATGCACATCATTTTAAATGGAATCATATACAAGAGCATATATATATACGCTCATTCACTTCACATCTTATCACTCCAAAGGTTCAATATGCACGAAATATCAATATGATTTCGTAAACAAACAACCGAATATACATACATAATCATATACCACATTTTCGTCCAACATCACATATATATACATTTATAATTGAACGAATATATAAACTCCATTAAACAACTCACAGGTACTTACCTGTACGGCTCTGTAATTTAATTCATACGAATAAGCTTAAGTTTGTCCTTTTTCCAACATAACTCCACCAGTTTATATGCATAAGCTCGTATTTAAAAACCACCGGCATTTAGCCTGCTAGGCAATAAGCCCGAAACTCTTCACCGGCACGAGGCCTGCTAGGCTCAAAGCCCGATACATTTCACCGGCACAAGGCCTGCTAGGCATTTAGCCCGATACTTTCCACCGGCACAAGGCCTGCTAGGCATTTAGCCCGATACTTTCGATATAATTCAAATATAACATGTGTCGTGCTTATTTTAAATCACTTGTACAAAATGAAATCAAATAAGTTTAACTACCATTCATAATCAAATCTTCATGTCACATTCGGCTATGATTAAATTTCAATCCAACAGTTCAAAGTTCGACATGTAAACTATATTACGAACAAAATTGACAGTAATAACTTGCTTAAGGACTTACCTCATCTATCGACGGACAACGAAGACCGGCTATTCGATAACCTTCGCCTTTCCCCGATCCAAATCCGTTTTTCTTTGTTCATGATCTAAACACATTAAAATTTAGCTCATTCAAGCACATTTCATCTCAATTTTGTCCCAAAACACATAGATGTACAATTTAGTATTTTACCCCTAATATTTCACAATTTAACAAATTAGTCCAATTTGTATAAAACACGAAATCCACCAAATTTGATTATACATATCAAGGGCCGAATGCTCCATATACCTATACAAATGCATACATTTCATTTATTTTGCAATTGGGCCCCTCAAAAATTTATTTTTACAATTTAGCCCTAAATACTCAATTTCACCAAAATTTCCCATTCAAAACTTATTAATTTCTAACATACCTTTAATATTTTTCCAACAAACATCATAAAGCACAAACATATAACCATGGCATTTTACATAAACATCATCCATTCATGAAATTAAGACATGGGTTGTAAAGCTCTCGAAGCAACGATTACAAAAACGTAAAAATTATCGAAAATCGACCAAAAACGAACCTTAAATCACCAAATTTCTCCTTGACCGAATGCTAAACCTTGTTCTTCTTTTCTTTTATTTTCTTTTTGTATGTTTCGGCAAGAACAATGCAAATGAGACCACTTTCTATGTTTCTTTTATTTTATTATAAACATAACTTTATAAAATAATTAAAAATAACTTTAATTATTTAATAAATGAAATAAACATATAATGTAATGATACACCACTAGTCATTGCCGTCCACTACCCTTTGAATTGGGTAATCTGCACTTTAAATGCTCCCAATTAGAAAAACAACTTTAAATTAGTCCTTACACTTTAAACTATCAAGTTTATAATTTACATGATTAAACCCTTTTTATTTAATTAAACACACAAACGATCAAATTTTTATACGAAACTTTCACACATCATAAATCACATATAATAAGCACAGAATATATCATTTAAAAAATTTTCAGACTCGGATTCGTGGTCCCGAAACCACCGTTCTGATTAGGGTCAAAATCGGACTGTTACAACTCTCCCCCCTTAGGGATATTGTTGCCTCATTGAATCCTCAGTCTCCCACGTAGCCTCTTCAACTCCGTGCCGATTCCATAGTACTTTCACTAATGGAATTCTCTTGTTTCTCAATTCTTTCATTTCCCGAGCTAAAATACATATCTGTTCTTCCTCATAAGTCATATCGGATCAGATTTCAATCTTAGACGGAGTGATCACATGTGACGGATCTGATCTATATCTACGAAGCATCGAAACATGAAATACATTGTATATCTTTTCTAATTCAGAGGGAAACTTCAATCTATAAGCAACAGGCCCAATACGTTCGATGATCTCGTTCGGTCCGATGAACCTTGGACTTAGTTTGCCTTTCCGACCAAATCAGAGTACCTTCTTCCACGGAGAAACTTTCAAGAATACTCGGTCTCCGACCTGAAACTTGATGTCTTTGCGCTTCGAATCAGCATAGGACTTTTGACGACCCGAGGCAGCTTTCAAACTATCTCTGATTATAGCCACTTTCTGTTCTGCCTCTTTAATCAAATCAACCCCGAGTATCTTATTTTCACTGAGTTCGGTCCAATACAACGGTGTACGACACTTACGGCCATATAGAGCTTCGTAAGGTGCCATTTTGATACTCGATTGAAAACTATTATTATAAGCAAATTCAATCAAAGGTAAGTATCTTTCCCACGTACCTTCAAACTCGACACAACATCTCAACATGTGCTCAAGTATCTGAATGGTTCGTTCAGACTAACCGTCTGTCTACGGATGAAAGGCTGTGCTAAAGTGGAGTTTAGTACCTAAAGCATCTTACAACTTCTTCCAAAACCGCGATGTGAATCTCGGGTCTCTGTCTGAAATAATGGAACTCGGTACACCATGTAATCTCACAATTTGAGATACATACAACTCAGCAAGTTTATCAAGCGAATAGTCTGTACGAACCGACACAAAGTGAGCTGATTTGGTCAGTCGATCCACTATAACCCAGACTGCATCTTTCTTGCTCGGTGTCGTAGGCAAACCGGATACAAAATCCATAGTGATTCTATCCCATTTCCATTCAGGAATCATGATCGGCTGAAGTAATCCAGAAGGCACTTGATGCTCTGCTTTTACTTGCTGACAAATTAAACACTTTGAAACAAATTCAGATATATCCCGCTTCATTCCAGGCCACCAATAGGACTGTTTCAAATCATTATACATTTTTGTGCTACTCGGATGTATCGATAACCGACTATTATGAGCCTAGTTCAAAATCATCTGAATCAAATCCACCTTCTTCGGTACACATATTCGGCCTTTGAAGTTCAAACAATCATTTGCATCAATTTGAAACTCTGGCTCTGCATCATTTTCACACTGAACTTGTCTAGCAATTAAGTCTTTGTCAATCCTTTGCGCGTCACAAATTTGCTGAATAAACATCGGCTTTGCTTTCAACTCGGCTATGATCGAACCACCACTAGACATAACCATATGTGCATTCAACGCTCGAAAAGCAAACAATGATTTTTGACTTAAAGCATCTGCAACAACGTTAGCTTTCCCCAGATGGTAGTCAATCACTAATTCATAGTCTTTCAACATCTCTAACCATCTACGTTGTCTCAAGTTCAAATCTTTCTGAGTCATTAGGTACTTCAGGCTTTTGTGATCCGAATAAACATGACATTTCTCACCGAATAAGTAATGACGCCAAATTTTTATTGCGAAAACAATGGCTGCTAATTCCAGATCATGAGTCGGATAATTTCCTTCATGAGGCTTCAATTGTCTCGAAGCGTAGGCTATGACTTTGCCTTCCTGCATCAAAACGCAACCCAAACCATTCAAAGAAGCATCACTATAAACAATAAATTCTTTACCCGATTCAGGCTGAGCTAGCATTGGAGCTTCAGTCAAAAGGGCTTTCAACTGATCGGAACTTTTCTGACACTTTTCCGACCACTCGAACTTGACTTCTTTCTGTAGTAGCATTGTCAAAGGTGTAGCTATCATGGAAAAAGCTTTGACGAATCGTCTGTAATATCCCGCAAGTCCTAGAAAGCTTCGAATTTTGGAAACATTCTTTGATGGCTTCCAATCGAGTATAGCCCATATTTTGTTCGGATCAACCCGAATACCTGATGTTGAAATGACGTGACCCAAAAAGTTGACTTCCTTCATCCAGAATTCACACTTACTAAACTTTGCATACAACTGTTGATCGTGCAAAGTTTGTAGCACCAATCTCAAATGCTCGGCATGCTCAGTTTCATCTCTGGAGTAGATTAGGATATCATCTATAAACACTACCACAAACCGATCCAAATACCGTCTGAAAACCCGATTCATCAAATCCATAAAAACAGCAGGTGCATTAGTAAGTCCAAAAGGCATGACTAGGAACTCAAAATGTCTGTACCTCGTTCAGAATACAGTCTTTGGCACATCGGAATCTCTAACTCGTAACTAATAATAGCCCGATCTCAAATCTATCTTCGAAAACATTGAAGCCACTTTCAACTGATCAAACAAGTCATCAATCCGAGGCAACGGGTATTTATTCTTTATAGTCACCTTATTCAGCTGCCGATAATCAATACACATTCGCATAGTTCCATCTTTCTTTTTCACAAATAGAACTAGTGCACCCCAAGAAGAAAAACTCGATCGTGCAAAGCCCCTATCTGTCAACTCTTGCAACTGTCCTTTCAACTCTTTCAATTCAGTAGGTGCCATCCGATACGGAGCTATCGAAATTGGAGTCGTCCCCGGTACAAATTCAATACCAAATTCTATCTCTCGAACTGGCGGTAAACCCGGCAATTCTTCAGGGAACACATCTGGGTATTCACATACAACTGGTCGGATTCAATCTGCCTCTCAGACACTTTATTATCCAACACATATGCCAAGTAAGCTTCACATCCTTTTCTCACATACTTACGAGCTGGCATCGAGGATATTACTGCCGGTAACCCACTCAGATCATTAGATTCAACCCGAATGATCTCACCGTTCTGACATCTCAAATCAATAATCTTTCTTTTGAAATTCACCACTATATCATGCAAAGTTAACAGTCCATTCCCAAAATTATATCGAACTTGTCGAAGGGCAACAACATTAAATCAGCTGGAAAGCAGGAATCCCGAATCATCAACGGGCAACCTTTACACACTTTAACAACGAGTACACATCTACCCAAAGGGTTGGACACACGGATCACAAAGTAGACTCAACTGGCAGAGTCTTACTGGATACTAGAGTTTCACACACATATGAATGAGTCGAACCAGGATCAATCAATGCAATCACAGTAGTATCATAAAGTGTGAAAGTACCGGTAATAACATCTGGGGAAGAAGCATCCTCTCTGGCTCATATAGCATAAGCTCTAACTGTAGCTCTAGCCTCTGATCGAACTGCAGTGTCTTTCGTTCCTCTTTGACTTCCTCCTATATAGCCTGAATGTCTGGGTGGTCTGCCCCGTGCTGACGCGCTGCTCGGTTTAGTGTTCTGAGCCGTATTTTGCTCGGCTGGCATCAGGCACTCTTGAATGAAATGGTCCGACGATCCACATTTAAAGCAGGACCGATCACGGAATCTACAACTCCCAGGATGCCATTTCCCACAATGTTTGCACCCGGCCCGATTCTGCGGAACATTACCAACACTAGCCATCGAAGTGGCTCAGGAACTCACTAGAGGTCGATCACGTCTAGGCAAGTCTGAAGTAGCTTTGTGTCAGCTGAAGTCATCTCTGAACTTCTTAGGCACTGAATGGAAAGTCTTACTCAATGATCTTTTACGAGTGTCTCTAGCTTCTATTTCAGCCTTTCTCTTCTCTTTTCCGAGCTCTTCAGCTTTACAAGGTCGCTCGACTAGTACCACGAACTCTTTGATTTCAAGAATGCCAACAAGCAACTTTATGTCTTCATTCAGACCGTCTTCAAATCTTTTGCACATAATTGCTTCAGTTGATATACACTCTCGGACATAACGGCTCAATCTAACAAACTTCCGCTCATATTCTGTCACAGTCATACGACCCTGTTTTTATTCCAGAAGTTCTTTTCGTTTCTGATCGATGAATCTCTGACTGATATATTTCTTACAGAACTCGATCTGGAAGAAGTCCCAACTCACTTTTTCTTTCGGAACCACTGATACTGTTCCACCAGTGATAGGCAGTGTCCCGAAGTAGAGATATAGCACACTTTAGGCATTCAACTGGAGTACAGAATAGCTCATCAAGTACCCGAATAGTGTTATCAAGACACATCTCGGCTCGCTCTGCATCATCATCATCATTGGCTTTGAATTCTTCAGCCCCATATTTCCTGATTTTATCAATGGGAGGCCTACTAGATCTCATCGGATCTATCATCGGGGGTGCTGAAGGTACCGAAGTTGGATTATTCAGGGGTGGGGGTGGTTGTACAGCCGGGTTATTCTGAACAAATTGGGTAAACCATTCATTCATCATCTGGTAGAAGGCTTGTTTAGCTTCCCCCTCATGGCTACCCGTGACTGGTCGAGAGTCTACTGGCACTGATCAGCGTGCAGGATCAGGCGCTACACTCTCTACATCATCTGCTACGGCTTTGTCACGATAGGAATCGATTTACTATATTAAACACAGTTGGAAATGTCAGAAATCACCACACTATCGTATATATTATAAAGGCATGTATAACTAGACTCTCACGCGCTACGGTAGTCCTAGAATCGACTAAACCATAAGCTCTGATACCAATCAAATGTAACACCCCTAACCCGTATCCGTCGCTGAGTTGGGGTCACAAGGTGTTACTTAACAAATTTTGAACACTTTGCTTTAAAAATTTGAGCATACATACAGATATATGAATTAACAACCATATGCAATATTGCATTTTCAATCCACCATGTATAATTAAGCAAATTATAAACCACAAAAATTATATGCACTGTTAACTGTTCCGAAATTAGCCATTCATTCACGGCATGTATACACTTAACCATGTGACTCATATCCTATTCGACTAGCAAGTAAAATATCATACTATTTTCTGTCCAAACACATATGCAACTTTAATATCATCACCCTATCGGTAAACATAACATTTATGCAACATTTTAAATACACATAATAGTCTATCATCATGAACCAATATAAAGCACAAAATGTAACCCTTATATACCCTATTCGCATGTTAATTACCAAGCATAAATCACATTCACAAACCGATTCCTCTCTCTCACCCATTTCGGCTATAAAAATTAGGTTCAAGGGTAGCACAGAGAGCTTTACCATGCAATATTAAGCTAACCTTTGTCAGTACAATTTGTAATCATCCTTAGCCATCACAAGCCGAACCCAAGTATTCAATTTCTTATGATTATTACAATGGCATATGTACATATTTTACTAATAACTTACCACTCAAAAACATTAACATGGCATCTTTAATAATCCAAATAGACCAAATTAATTCACAACCGAAAGTACATTCTCTCAACTATATCTACCTCATTCGAACCAAATCAAAACAAATGCAAAACATATCAATATATCATGCTTATCCCAAACGCATCACATCTATATATAATAGGCATATTACGTATTTAATATACTATATGTTATAATTCGTAAAGCATCTGTCATTTTCTTCATTGTTAAAACACATGACTATACATCACAACATACATATCATATGACCACTTTCCATACATGATTAAACCATGGCCGAATTTCATATCCCTTAATATTATAATCAAGCCATTATAACAAGAACATAGGAATTAAACTTGATCAAAAGAAATAGCCATTTTTGCAAGGCTATACATATATACAAGACCGAATGTCATTAGTCTAAACCTTAGTCTAACCTATGCATGCCTTCGATTCAAAACTAAGATTAAGTACCAAAAAGGGGTGATAGTGTGGTTGACTTTTTCGACGATCCTCCGATGCCCGTAGCTTGATCGAAATCTATAAAACAGAACAAAGAGCACACACAGAATAAGCTCACTAGCTTAGTAAGTCTTAAGCAAAATTAAAGAAAATAATTCAATTTGACACCTAAACTTTCCAAGTCAAATACTTGATATTACTTCAAACTTTAACAAATCACACATATGGTATCACATTATCGAACTTCAATATCATCTTTAACTTGACATTTCTCATCATCCTACCTTTAACAAATAGTTCATTAATTCAACTCAAAATTCAAATGATAAACATCCATTTCTTGCCAAATACTCAATTCGTATGTACATCATTTTAAATGGAATCATATACAAGAGCATATATATATACGCTCATTCACTTCACATCTTATCACTCCAAAGGTTCAATATGCACGAAATATCAATATGATTTCCTAAACAAACAACCGAATATACATACATAATCATATACCACATTTTCGTCCAACATCACATATATATATACATTTATAATTGAATGAATATATAAACTCGATTAAACAACTCACAGGTACTTACCTGTACGGCTCTGTAATTTAATTCATACGAATAAGCTTAAGGTTGTCCTTTTGCCAACATAACTCCACCAGTTTATATGCATAAGCTCGTATTTAAAAATCACCGGCATTTAGCCTGCTAGGCAATAAGCCCGAAACTCTTCACCGGCACGAGGCCTGCTAGGCATTTAGCCTGATACTTTCCACCGGCACAAGGTCTGCTAGGCATTTAGCCCGATACTTTCGATATAATTCAAATATAACATGTGCCGTGCTTATTTTAAATCACTTGTACAAAATGAAATCAAATAAGTTTAACTACCATTCATAATCAAATCTTCATGTCACATTCGGCTATGATTAAATTTCAATCCAACAGTTCAAAGTTTGACATGTAAACTATATTACGAACAATATTTATAGTAATAAATTGCTTAAGGACTTACCTCGTCTATCGACGGACAACGAAGACCGGCTATTCGATAACCTTCGCCTTTCCCTGATCCAAATTTGTTTTTCTTTGTTCTTGATCTAAACACATTAAAATTTAGCTCATTCAAGCACATTTCATCTCAATTTTGTCCCAAAACACATAGATGTACAATTTAGTATTTTACCCCTAATATTTCACAATTTAACAAATTAGTCCAATTTGTATAAAACACGAAATACACCAAATTTGATTATACATATCAAGGGACGAATGCTCCATATACTTATACAAATGCATACATTTCATTTATTTTGTAATTGGGCCCCTCAAAAATTTATTTTTACAATTTAGCCCTAAATACTCAATTTCACCAAAATTTCCCATTCAAAACTTATTAATTTCTAACATACCTTTAATATTTTTCCAACAAACATCATAAAACACAAACATATAACCATGGCATTTTACATAAACATATCCATTCATGGAATTAAGACATGGGTTTTAAAGCTCTCGAAGCAACGATTACAAAAACGTAAAAATTATCGAAAACCGACCAAAAACTAACCTTAAATCACCAAATTTCTCCTTGACCAAATGCTAAACCTTGTTCTTCTTTTCTTTTATTTTCTTTTTGTATGTTTCGGCAAGAACAATGCAAAAGAGACCACTTTCTATGTTTCTTTTATTTTATTATAAACATAACTTTATAAAATAATTAAAAATAACTTTAATTATTTAATAAATGAAATAAACATATAATGTAATGATACACCACTAGTCATTGCCGTCCACTACCCTTTGAATTGGGTAATTTGCACTTTAAATGCTCCCAATTAGAAAAACAACTTTAAATTAGTCCTTACACTTTAAACTATCAAGTTTATAATTTACGCGATTAAGCCCTTTTTATTTAATTAAACACACAAACGATTAAATTTTTATACGAAACTTTCACACATCATAAATCACATATAATAAGCACAGAATATATCATTTAAAAAATTTTCAGACTCGGATTCGTGGTCTTGAAACCACCATTCCGATTAGGGTCAAAATCAGACTGTTACAACTCTCCCCCCTTAGGGATTTTCATCCCCGAAAATCTTACCGTTAAACAAAGTCGGATACTGTTGCCTCATTGAATCCTCAGTCTCCCACGTAGCCTCTTCAACTCCGTGCCGATTCCATAGTACTTTCACTAATGGAATTCTCTTGTTTCTCAATTCTTTCATTTCCCGAGCTAAAATACAGATCGGTTCTTCCTCATAAGTCAGATCGGATCGGATTTCAATCTCAGACGGAGTGATCACATGTGACGGATCTGATCTATATCTACGAAGCATCGAAACGTGAAATACATTGTATATATTTTCTAATTCAGAGGGCAACTTCAATCTATAAGCAACAAGCCCAATACGTTCGATGATCTCGTTCGGTCCGATGAACCTTGGACTTAGTTTGCCTTTCCGACCAAATCGGAGTACCTTCTTCCACGAAGAAACTTTCAAGAATACCCGGTCTCCGACCTAAAACTCGATGTCTTTGCGCTTCGAATCAGCATAGGACTTTTGACGATCTGAGGCAGCTTTCAAACTATCTCCGACTATAACCACTTTCTGTTCTGCCTCTTTAATCAAATCAACCCCGAGTATCTTATTTTCACTGAGTTCGGTCCAATACAACGGTATACGACACTTACGGCCATATAGAGCTTCGTAAGGTGCCATTTTGATACTCGATTGAAAACTATTATTATAACCAAATTCAATCAAAGGTACGTATCTTTCCCACGTACCTTCAAACTCGAGGACACAACATCTCAACATGTCCTCAAGTATCTGAATGGTTCGTTCAGACTGACCGTCTGTCTGCAGATGAAAGGCTGTACTAAAGTGGAGTTTAGTACCTAAAGCATCTTGCAACTTCTTCCAAAACCGCGATGTGAATCTCGGGTCTCTATCTGAAATAGTAGAACTCGGTACACCATGTAATCTCACACTTTGAGATACATACAACTCAACAAGTTTATCAAGCGAATAGTCTGTACGAACCGGCACAAAGTGAGCTGATTTGGTCAGTCGATCCACTATAACCCAGACTGCATCTTTCTTGCTCGGTGTCATAGGCAAACCGGATACAAAATCCATAGTGATTCTATCCCATTTCCATTCAGGAATCATGATCGGCTGAAGTAATCCAGAAGGCACTTGATGCTCTGCTTTTACTTGCTGACAAATTAAACACTTTAAAACAAATTCAGATATATCCCGCTTCATTCCAGGCCACCAATAGGACTGTTTCAAATCATTATACATTTTTGTACTAACCGGATGTATCGATAACCGACTATTATGAGCCTCGTTCAAAATCATTTGAATCAAATCCACCTTATTCGGTACACATATTCGGCCTTTGAAGTTCAAACAATCATTTGCATCGATTTGAAACTCTGACTCTGCATCATTTTCACACTGAACTCGTCTAGCAATTAAGTCTTTGTCAATCCTCTGCGCGTCACAAATTTGTTGAATAAACATTGGCGTTGCTTTCAACTCGGCTATGATCGAACCACCACCAGACATAACCATATGTGCGTTCAACGCACGAAGAGCAAATAATGATTTTCGACTTAAAGTATCTGCAACAACGTTAGCTTTCCCCGGATGGTAGTCAATCACTAATTCATAGTCTTTCAACATCTCTAACCATATGCGTTGTCTCAAGTTCAAATCTTTCTGAGTCATTAGGTACTTCAGGATTTTGTGATCCGAATAAATGTGACATTTCTCACCGAATAAGTAATGACGCCAAATTTTCAATGCGAGAACAATGGCTGCTAATTCCAGATCATGAGTCGGATAATTTCCTTCATGAGGCTTCAATTGTCTCGAAGCGTAGGCTATGACTTTGCCTTCCTGCATCAAAACGCAACCCAAACCATTCAAAGAAGCATCACTATCAACGATAAATTCTTTACCCGATTCAGGCTGAGCTAGCACTGGAGCTTCAGTCAAAAGGGCTTTTAACTGATTAAAACTTTTTTGACACTTTTTCGACCACTCGAACTTGACATCTTTCTGTAGTAGCTTTGTCAAAGGTGTAGCTATCATGGAAAAACCTTTGACGAATTGTCTGTAATATCCCACAAGTCCCAGAAAGCTTCGAATTTTGGAAACATTCTTTGGTGGCTTCCAATCGAGTATAGCCCATATTTTGTTCGAATCAACCCGAATACCTGATGCTGAAACGACGTGACCCAAAAAGTTGACTTCCTTCATCCAGAATTCACACTTACTAAACTTTGCATACAACTGTTGATCTCGCAAAGTTTGTTGCACCAATCTCAAATGCTCGGCATGCTCGGTTTTATCTCTGGTGTAGATTAGGATATCATCTATAAACACTACCACAAACCGTTCCAAAAACCGTCTGAAAACCTGATTCATCAAATCCATAAAAACAACAGGTGCATTAGTAAGTCCAAAAGGCATGACTAGGAACTCAAAATGTCCATACCGCGCTCAGAATGCAGCCTTTGGCACATTGGAATCTCTGACTCGTAACTGATAATAGCCCGATCTAAATCTATCTTCGAAAACATTGAAGCCCCTTTCAACTGATCAAACAAGTCATCAATCCGAGGCAACGGGTATTTATTCTTTATAGTCACCTTATTCAGCTGCCGATAATCAATACACATTCACATAGTTCCATCTTTCTTTTTCACAAATAGAACTGGTGCCCTAAGGAGAAAAACTCGGTCGTGCAAAGCCCCTATCTGCCAACCTTGCAACTGTGCTTTCAACTCTTTCAATTCAGTAGGTGCCATCCGATACGGAGCTATCGAAATTGGAGTCGTCCCCGGTACTAATTCAATACCAAATTCTATCTCTCGAACTGGCGGTAAACCCGGCAATTCTTCAAGGAACACATCTGGGTATTCACATACAACTGGTCGGTTTCAATCTGCCTCTCAGACACTTTATTATCCAACACATATGCCAAGTAAGCTTCACATCCTTTTCTCACATACTTACGAGCTGACATCGAGGATATTACTGCCGGTAACCCACTCAGATCATTAGATTCAACCCAAATGATCTCACCGTTCTGACATATCAAATCAATAATCTTTCTTTTGAAATTCACCACTGCATCATGCAAAGTTAACCAGTCCATTCCCAAAATTATATCGAACTTGTCGAAGGGCAACAACATTAAATCAGCTGGAAAGCAGGAATCCGAATCATCAACGGGCAACCTTTACACACTTTATCAACGAGTACACATCTACCCAAAGGGTTGGACACACGGATCACAAACTCAGTAGACTCAACTGGCAGAGTCTTACTGGATACTAGAGTTTCACACACATATGAATGAGTCGAACCAGGATCAATCAATGCAATCACAGTAGTATCATAAAGTGTGAAAGTACCAGTAATAACATTTGGGGAAGAAGCATCCTCTCTGGCTCATATAGCATAAGCTCTAACTGTAGCTCTAGCCTCTGATCGAACTGCAGTGTCTTTCGTTCCTCTCTGACTGCCACCTATATAGCCTGAATGTCTGGGTGGTCTGCCCCGTGATGACGCGCTGCTCGGTTTAGTGTTCTGAGCCGTATTTTGCTCGGCTAGCATCAGGCACTCTCGAATGAAATGGTCCGACGATCCACATTTAAAGCAGGACCGATCACGGAATCTACAACTCCCAGAATGCCATTTCCCACAATGTTTGCACTCAGATCGGTTCTGCGTAACATTACCAACACTAGCCATCGAAGTGGCTCGGGAACTCACTGGAGGTCAATCACGTCTAGGCAAGTCTGAAGTAGCTTTATGTCGGTTGAAGTCATCTCTGAACTTCTTAGGCACTGAATGGAAAGTCTTACTCGATGATCTTTTACGAGTGTCTCTAGCTTCTATTTCAGTCTTTCTCTTCTCTTTTCCGAGCTTTTCAAGCTTTACAAGCTCGCTCGACTAGTACCACGAACTCTTTGATTTCAAGAATGCCAACAAGCAACTTTATGTCCTCATTCAGACCGTCTTCAAATCTTTTGCACGTAATTGCTTCAGTTGGTATACACTCTCGGGCATAACGACTCAATCTAACAAACTTCCGCTCGTATTCTATCACAGTCATACGACCCTGTTTTAATTTCAGAAGTTTTTTTCGTTTCTGATCGATAAATCTCTGACTGATATATTTCTGACGGAACTCGATCTGGAAGAAGTCCCAAGTCACTTTTTCTTTCAGAACCACTGATACTAGTGTGTTCCACCAGTGATAGGCAGTGCCCCGAAGTAGATATATAGCACACTTTAGGCATTCATCTGGAGTACAGGATAGCTCATCAAGTACCCGAATAGTGTTATCAAGCCACATCTCGGCTCACTCTGCATCATCATCATCATTGGCTTTGAATTCTTCAACCCCATATTTCCTGATTTTATCAACGGGAGGCCTACTAGATCTCATCGGATCTATCATCGGGGGTGCTGAAGGTACCGGAGT
The DNA here is from genome assembly GCA_005393395.2 of Gossypium australe. NCBI lineage: Eukaryota > Viridiplantae > Streptophyta > Magnoliopsida > Malvales > Malvaceae > Gossypium > Gossypium australe. The sequence goes on from CM016619.1 coordinate 112,098,736, forward strand.
TGGATTATTCGGGGGTAGGGGTGGTTGTACAGCCGGGTTATTCTGAACAAACTGGGTAAACCATTCATTCATCATCTGGTAGAAGGCTTGTTTAGCCTCCCCCTCATGGCTACCCGTGACTGGTCGAGAGTCTATTGGCACTGATCCGCGTGCACGATCAGGCGCTACACTCTCTACATCATCTGCTACGGCTCTGTCACGATCGAAATCCATTTACTATATTAAACACAGTTGGAAATGTCAAAAATCACCACACTATCGTATTTACTATAAAGGCATGTATAGCTAGACTGTCACGCGCTACGGTAGTCCTAGAATCAACTAAATCGTAATCTCTGATACCAATCAAATGTAACACCCCCGACCCGTATCCGTCGTTGAATTGGGGTCACAAGGTGTTACTTAACAAAGTTTGAACACTTTGCTTTAATAATTTGAGCTTACATACAGATATATGAATTAACAACTACATGCAATATTGCATTTTCAATCCACCACGTATAATTAAGCAAATTATAAACCAAAAAATTATATGCATTGTTAACTGTTTCGAAATTAGCCATTCATTCATGGCATGTATTCATTCACGTCAGTACAATTTGTAATCATCCTTAGCCATCACAAGCCGAACCCAAGTATTCAATTTCTTATGATTATTACAATGGCATATGTACATATTTTACTAATAACTTACCACTCATAAACATTAACATGGCATCTTTAATAATCCAAATAGACCAAATTAATTCACAACCGAAAGTACATTCTCTTAACTATATCTACCTCATTCGAACCAAATCAAAACAAATGCAAAACATATCAATATATCATTCTTATCCCAAACGCATCACATCTATATATAATAGGCATATTACTTATTTAATATACTACATGTTATAATTCGTCAAGCATCTGTCATTTTCTTCATTGTTAAAACACATGACTACACACCACAACATGCATATCATATGACCACTTTCCATACATGATTAAACCATGGCCGAATTTCATATCCCTTAATATTATAATCAAGCCATTATAACAAGAACATAGGAATTAAACTTGATCAAAAGAAATAGCCATTTTCACAAGGCTATACATATATATAAGACCGAATGTCATTAGTCTAAACCTTAGTCTAACCTATACATGCCTTCGATTCAAAACTAAGATTAAGTACCAAAAAGGGGTGATAGTGTGGTTGACTTTTTCGACGATCCTCCGATGCCCGTAGCTTGATCGAAATCTATAAAACAGAACAAAGAGCACACACAGAATAAGCTCACTAGTTTAGTAAGTCTTAAGCAAACTTAAAGAAAATAATTCAATTTGACACCTAAACTTTCCAAGTCAAATACTTGATATTACTTCAAACTTTAACAAATCACACATATGGTATCACATTATCGAACTTCAATATCATCTTTAACCTGACATTTCTCATCATCCTACCTTTAACAAATAGTTCATTAATTCAACTCAAAATTCAAATGATAAACATCCATTTCTTGCCAAATACTCAATTCGTATGCACATCATTTTAAATGGAATCATATACAAGAACACATATATATACGCTCATTCACTTCACATCTTATCACTCCAAAGGTTCAATATGCACGAAATATCAATATGATTTCCTAAACAAACAACCGAATATACATACATAATCATATACCACATTTTCGTCCAACATCACATTTATATATATATATATATATATATATACATTTATAATTTAATTCATACGAATAAGCTTAAGTTTGTCCTTTTGCCAACATAACTCCACCAGTTTATATGCATAAGCTCGTATTTAAAAACCACCAGCATTTAGCCTGCTAGGCAATAAGCCCAAAACTCTTCACCGGCACGAGGCCTGCTAGGCTGAAAGCCCGATACATTTCACCGGCACAAGGCCTGCTAGGCATTTAGCCCGATACTTTCGATATAATTCAAATATAACATGTGTCGTGCTTATTTTAAATCACTTGTACAAAATGAAATCAAATAAGTTTAACTACCATTCATAATCAAATCTTCATGTCACATTCGGCTATGATTAAATTTCAATCCAACAGTTCAAAGTTCGACATGTAAACTATATTATGAACAATATTTACAGTAATAACTTGCTTAAGGACTTACCTCGTCTATCGACGGACAACGAAGACCGGCTATTCGATAACCTTCGCCTTTCCCCGATCGAAATCTGTTTTTCTTTGTTCTTGATCTAAACACATTAAAATTTAGCTCATTCAAGCACATTTCATCTCAATTTTATCCCAAAACACATAGATGTACAATTTAGTATTTTACCCCTAATATTTCACAATTTAACAAATTAGTCCAATTTGTATAAAACACGAAATACACCAAATTTGATTATACATATCAAGGGCCGAATGCTCCATATGCCTATACAAATGCATGCATTTCATTAATTTTGCAATTGAGCCCCTCAAAAATTTATTTTTACAATTTAGCCCTAAATACTCAATTTCACCAAAATTTCCCATTCAAAACTTATTAATTTCTAACATACCTTTAATATTTTTGCAACAAACATCATAAAACACAAACATATAACCATGGAATTTTACATAAACATCATCCATTCATGAAATTAAGACATGGGTTTTAAAGCTCTCGAAGCAACGATTACAAAAACGTAAAAATTATCGAAAACCGACCAAAAACTAACCTTAAATCACCAAATTTCTCCTTGACCGAATGCTAAACCTTGTTCTTCTTTTCTTTTATTTTCTTTTTGTATGTTTCGGCAAGAACAATGCAAATGAGACCACTTTCTATGTTTCTTTTGTTTTATTATAAACATAACTTTATAAAATAATTAAAAATAACTTTAATTATTTAATAAATGAAATAAACATGTAATGTAATGATACACCACTAGTCATTTCCGTCCACTACCCTTTGAATTGGGTAATTTGCACTTTAAATGCTCCCAATTAGAAAAACAACTTTAAATTAGTCCTTACACTTTAAACTATCAAGTTTATAATTTACGCGATTGAGCCCTTTTTATTTAATTAAACACACAAACGATCAAATTTTTATACGAAACTTTCATACATCATAAATCACATATAATAAGCACAGAATATATCATTTAAAAAATTTTTGGACTCGGATTCGTTGTCCCGAAACCACCGTTCCGATTAAGGTCAAAATCGGACTGTTACAGCTTAGTTGATCTTTTTAGTGAGTTTTGTTAAAAGCCGAAGGGCTATCTAACCCCTCCTTGTCATTAACTTTGAATTAACAAGGGTAGGGTTCGACAATCACAAGTGTGGTAGGTAAGGATCGTTAGCAAGAGGTAAGTGTACTCGTCCCGGTGGTGGTTTAGTAAATGGCCGAATGTGTTATTCCTCATAGGGGTGACTTATGTGGAATATAGGTCACTTGATTTTGTCGATGTATGTTTGGTTGCAGATCTAGAGGATAATCGCAAATAGTAGCTAAAGAAGGGCTACTAGAACGTGTGGCACACGGTAAGGTTACAGTGAGGTTTTAGTTTCTAATAAAGTGTACATTAAGTTACGATTAATCGTTAGGTGTTGTCGATCGTAGGTTCGTAATTAAGGGGTTTGCAGCACGCGTGGTTACCAGGTGTGTACAAACAATATGCACACATGAAATCGGTAATGCCGAAAAGCCGAAAGTGGCTAAATGGGCCCGGTGTGCCCTAAGGCTAAGTTTGATGGAATGGATTAATTTGATTATATGAGTTGGGTTAGGCATGCATGTTACATGATCTGGATTTGTTTTGGGCCTAGTGGGCCATAAGAATGTGATGTGGCCATTATGGGTTATATGAACGTGAAATGGGTTGATGGGCTTTATGGGGACTTAGACTAGTATGCTAGGGTTTTATGCACTTTAGGCTTAGTACTGAACAACTCTTAAACCGCATAAGACTTCTAATAATTAAACATGTCTGTGTACAAGTCGCTAGGTTAGAGTGTGGTAACGGGCATATGCATGTCTAGGATTGGATCTATGGAGAGCTTGGTACTTAAGCGGCCCTAGCGGCCCACCTCCTCTTCTCTGGAATCCTACCTGGTGCATAGTGTCTGTTCACTTTAGTCGCAAGGACTTGTTAATGGGCCAAAGTTCATAACTAAAACCCGAGAGGGACTAAATACCCCTAGATTTGTAAAATTACTAAAACACCCCTGATTTGAAAATAACCAAAATACCCTTAGTTTGAAAATTACCAAAACATCCTTAGATTTACAAAATCACTAAAGTAGCCCCAAATTGTGAAATTACCAGAATACCCTTGGTTTGTAAAATTACCAAAATATCCCTAATTTACAAAATTACCTAAATACCCCTGTTTGTAAAATTACCTAAATACCCCTGTTTGCAAAAATTACCTAAACACCCCTATAGAGTAGATTTACGGAAATACCCTTGGGTTCTGAAATGACGAAAATACCCCTAAGTGATGAATATGAGTTTTATGGATGTTACTCATGTGCATGTTGCATTCATACAATATTCCGTTTCGGATGCATATGGGTGGATATTATGGTACGGAGGAAGATTTGAGGATCGCATAGTCGTTTAACGACCATGGGTCCACTGGTGGCTTTACGCCCATTATATGATTAGCAGCTTTGCTGTAACGTTGAGTAGTGCCGTTGTGAGTGCTACCTTTGGTGTGTAGAGGATGGGTGGGTCAATTTAGAAATCTCCACAAGTGTGTAGGGTTGGAAGGGAAGTGGTGTGTGTAGCGGATGGATTTTTGGGGAGGGTTTTGCATTACCTTATTTTGCATATGATATGATATGATATGATGTGATATGAGGTCATTGTGGGCCAAGGCCCAAGACCACCAATTTTGATAAGGCTTAGGCCCAATGTGAATATTTGTATGTTCATTTGATTCCAAGGGTTGTACACACTGAGTTTCGAAACGCACACTGTTTATTTAACGTTTCAAGTTATCCTCAATGGACGGCTCGACGTGGGAGGGGACTCGGAGATGGTCACACTACGAGAAGTTTAAATTCTGTTTTTTTTCTGGTTTTTGTTTAAAAAAAAACACATGGTTTTTAGTTGCTTATCTTACTTGGATGTAATAAGGCCTTGTACTCCAATTTGACTTTAGATTTTGGGTTGTTGTTTTCAACTGTTTACTTAAATTTAAGCCTAAGTAAATTTCGTATGCTTTAAACTTGGTTTCTAAAGTACTTAAAACTATAAAAATGGGTTATTATTATTAACAAGACTCAAAAAGGAAAGGGCTTTTGGGCCTTAAATTGTTAACTTGCAAAATTATTTTAAATTGTGCCTTTAATGTGACATTTCGGATTCGGGCCTAACTTCTAGGTCGGGTTTAGGGTGTTACATTTAGTGGTATCAGAGCCCAGTTACAAAGCTCGAGCTGTGAAATGGGCCTTAGATTTTGGGTTTTGAAAACAAATGAATTAAAAAGGTTTTTGCAGGATTCTTGAAGTGTGGTTCACCGAGCCTTGACGTCGAGCCAAGTAAGTTTTCTGTACTACATTTTAAATTATGAAACTGTATAGATAATGGGCTACTTAAAAATAGGTTTTTAGAGACTAAAACCCGTAGGAAACTTAAGCCTATAGTGGATTCTCGACCGCGTAATAACTTAAAAAAATGGTTACTCGCATAAGACATGTGCCTTAAACAAGTGGAACTATGTACTAATTTCATAAAATTTTTCATTCAGAAATACGCAACGATGAGCGCTAGAAGAGGTGCAAGAGGTCGTGGCCGAGGCCGTGGAAGTGTTAGGGCCGGGTCGTAGGAGTCGGGCCATATGCCCAACGTTGGAGTAGGGGAGGCTCCAACCTCACCGGTAGCTGAAAGGGGAGCATATGAACGGGCTGCCGTTATGAAAGATGCTGTATTGCAAGTCATGCTAAGGATCTTAGAAAGGGTTGTTGGGCCCAATAATGGTACAGAGAATCGTGGGTCGATCGTGGAGCGACTCCGAGCTAATGGGGCAGAGATTTTTGAACGAGTAGCAGGGGTGGCCCCGAATGTGGCGAAGTATTGGCTGGAAGCTACTGAAAGAATAATGAACGATCTAGATTGCGTGATTGAACAAAAGTTAAAAGGGGCGATATCCTTACTTAGGGAGGAAGCCTATCAGTGGTGGTTGACCGTAATGGAGGGCAACCAACAGGAGCAGATCACTTGGGAATTCTTCAAATCGGCATTCCAGGGGAAATAATTGGAGCGGCCTATATGGATGCCTGAAGGAAGGATTTTTTGAGTCTGACTCAGGGAGATAAGCCAGTAGCAGATTACGAGGCTGAGTTTTTGCGCCTTAGTCGATATGCCAATGGGATAGTCGCAACAAAGTATGAAAGATGCGTACGGTTCGAGATGGACTAAGGGATAACCTTAGGGTACTTATAGCTCCACAGATGGAGCGGGATTTTGCGGTTTTGGTGGAGAAAGTAAAGATAGCAGAGGAGGTAAAAAGCATAGAGCGCCGCAACTGAGAGAAAGAGAAGGGCAAGAACAAGCGGAATATGGAACCTGTGGGAGCAGGACAGAGGCCCATGAGGAGGGCCAGAGTGAATGGGCCGGTTAGAGCTGTGGTCCCTGTTGCTGCTGCTAATAACGGAATACCACTTTTTGCCAAATGTGGGAGAAGGCATCCGGATGAATGTTGGAGAAGAATGGGAGCATGTTTGGGATGTGGATATATGAAGCATAGGGTTAGGGAGTGCCCTAAAAGGCTAGATCAAGAGAGAGCCGATGGTAGAGGTAATTTTCCACCTCAGAGGGGTGGTCAACAACCACCAAGGGGCTGTGGTCAAGCCAGGGGTGGCAATGGCGCAGGACAAGGATGTGGAGCACCGGGCAGAGGTGCAGGTCAGGCAGAGGCAAGACAGCCAGTGTTGGTTTATGCTACTCGCAGCAAAGAGGAAGGTGATACACCAGATGTAATAACGGGTACGTTCCTTATTTGTGAGCTACCTTATATTGCTCTAATTGATGTGGGGTCGACACATTCGTACATTGCATGCAATAGGACTAAAACTATAGGGGTTGAGTTTGAAATAGTTGAGAATGAAATGACTATGTTAAGTCCTTTAGGGTAGTCGGTGAAAGCTAGTAAGCTGTTTAGGAATGTACCATTGGTAGTTCAAGGAGTTATTTTCCTAGCGGACTTGATGGAATTGCCGTTTGGTGAGTTCAACCTCATCTTAGGCATGGATTGGTTGATGAGGCACCAAGCAACTCTAGATTATGCCATGAAGCAAATGGTGTTAAGAACTGTAGAAGGTGGTGAACTGGCAGTGATCGAGGAACGACGTGATTATTTGTCAAACATGATTTTAGCTTTAAAGGCAGAAAGATTGGTGAAGAAAGGCTGTGAAGCTTATTTAGCTTATATCAGTGATTTGGAATCTAAAAGTATTACTGTCAAGGATTTGAAAACAGTAAAAGAACTCCCTGATGTTTTTCGAGAGGAATTGCTGGGTTCACCTCGTAGTAGAGAGGTGGAGTTTGGAATAGAGTTGTTACCTGGTACGGCTCTAGTGTCCATCGCACCTTATAGGATGGCACCGAAGGAGCTAGTGGAGTTAAAGGCCCAGATTCAGGAGTTATTGGATCGCGGATTTATTAGACCAAGTGTGTCTCCATGGAGAACACCGGTATTATTCGTGAAGAAGAAGGATGGGTCCATGAGGATGTGCATCAATTATAGGCAGATTAACAAGTTAACCATTAAGAATAAGTACCATCTGCCTAGGATAGATGACCTTTTCGATCAACTTAGAGGAGCTTCATTTTTCTCGAAGATTGATTTGCGTTCGGGGTACCATCAACTGAGGGTTAAGGAAGCAGATTTGTATAAGACAGCTTTCAGAACTCGTTATGGACATTACGAGTTTTTCGTAATGCTATTTGGGCTAACAAACGCACCTGCTGCTTTTATGAATCTCATGTACCGGGTTTTTCAACCGTATCTAGACCAGTTCGTAGTAGTTTTCATAGATGACATCTTAGTATACTCGAGAACGGAGGGTGATCATGATGCACACTTAAGGATTGTGTGACAGATTCTAAGGAAGAAGCAACTTTATGCTAAGTTTATCAAGTGCGAATTTTGGCTAAGGGAAGTCACTTTCTTAGGACATGTGGTCTCCGCTGAGGGAATTAGAGTTGACCCCCGGAAGGTGGAAGCAGTATTGGATTGGAAACGACCTAAGACGGTGTCAAAAATTTAGAGTTTTCTAGGCCTGGCAGGGTACTATAGGCGATTTGTTGAAGGGTTTTCCCTAGTCGCGGCACCTTTGACCAAATTGCTACGGAAAGGGGTGTCATTTGTGTGGACTGATAAACAGGAAGAAAGTTTCGAGAATCTTAAGAAGGTCTTAACGGAGGCCCTATTCTGATTCAGCCAGAGCACGGAAAGAAGTTTACGTTTTATAGCTATGCGTCACACATGGGCTTAGGCTGTGTTTTGATGCAGGAAGGGAAGGTGGTTGCATATGCGTCACGCCAACTTAAGACTCATGAAAGAAATTACCCAACCCACGATTTGGAATTGGTGGTAGTGGTGTTCGCACTTAAGATCTGGAGGCACTATTTGTATGGAGAGAAGTGCACCATCTATACGGATCACAAGAGTCTGAAATGCCTTTTAACTCTGAAGGAGTTGAACTTGAGAAGCGCAGTTGGATTGAGCTGTTAAAAGATTATGATTGCACAATCGAATATCACCCGGGCAAAGCAAATGTGGTGGCTGATGCGCTAAGCCGTAGGGCTATGTTGGACATGAGGGCAATGTTTGCTCAGTTGAGTTTGTATGACGACGGGAGTTTCCTAGCCGAGTTTCAAGTAAAACCACTGTGGGTTGAGCAGATTAAAGAGAAACATTCATTGGATGAGACGTTGGATTCTCAATTCAAGCAAATTGAGAAGGGGGAAACGACAGATTTTGGAATAAATAGTGACGGGTTGTTGTGTTTCCATAGTAGAATTTGTGTGCCAAGAGACGAAGAGCTAAGGAAGTCTATACTACGGGAAGCGCATAGTAGTTCCTATGCTATGCATCCCGGAGGTAACAAGATGAACCAAGATTTACGAGAGCTTTATTGGTGGCCAGGATTGAAACGTGAGGTTACGGAGTTCGTGAGCAAATGTTTGGTATGCCAACAAGTGAAAGCAGAGCACCAATTGCCATCAGGATTACTTCAGCCGATTAAGATTACACTATGGAAGTGGGAGCGGGTTACTATGGATTTCGCTAGTGGGCTACCCTTGACGCCTGCTAAGAAGGACTCTGTATGGGTTATTGTGGATCGGTTAACTAAGTCTGCCCATTTTCTACTGGTCCGCACCGGCTACTCATTACAGACATTAGCAAGGTTGTATGTGGCAGAGATTGTGAGGTTGCATGGAGTTCTAGTTTCTATTATATCTTATAGAGACCCTCGTTTTACGTCTCACTTCTGGAAGAAGCTACATGAAGCGCTAGGTACGAGGTTGGATTTCAGTACAGCATTCCACCCTCAGACTGATGGTCAGTCGGAAAGGGTAATTCAAGTATTGGAGGATATGCTGAGAGGGTGTGTGATTGAGTTTCAAAGAAGTTGGGAGGACTACTTGTCGTTAGCAGGATTCGCGTATAACAATAGTTATCAGGCAAGTATTGGAATGGCACCATATGAAGCACTCTATGGACAAAGATTTCGTACTCCGACTTGTTGGACTGAGTTGGGTGAGTGACGAGTTTTGGGTCCGGAGTTGGTAGCAGACACCGAAGATAAGGTGAAATTGATTCGGGATCAGTTGAAGGAGGCGACGGATAGGCAGAAGTCGTATGCTGACCTCAAATAAAAAGAGATCGAATATGCGATGGGGGACATGGTTTTTCTCAAGGTTTCCCCTTGGAAGAAGGTGTTAAGGTTTGGAAGGAAGGGCAAGCTAAGCCCAAGGTTCAGTGGGCCTTATCGAGTGTTGAAGTGAATTGGGCCAGTTGCCTATCAGCTGGAATTGCCTTCTGTATTGAGCCAAATACACGATGTGTTCCATATGTCAAAGCTAAGACGTTATCGTTCAAACCCTTCTCACATCGTGACAGTTGAGAAGATTGAGGTTAGGCCAGACCTAATGTTTGAAGATGAGCCAGTTCAAATAATTGATCAAGATGTCAAGGTACTTAGAAGGAAGTCTGTTCCTTTAGTCAAAGTGCTTTAACGTAACCATAATGCCGAGGAGGCTACTTGGGAACCTGAAGAGGCAATGTGACGACAATATCCTCACTTGTTTCAAGCAGGTAAATTTCGAGGCCAAAATTTTTTTTTAAGAGGGGTAGAGTTGTAACACCCCAAAAATCTCGAAACCCTAATTTCTGTGCATTAAAGTTAGTATGTATGTGTGTAGCACTTAGAATATTAATTTTAAGGTATTATAGGGATTATTTGAAGCCTTAGTGATAGGGGAGACCATAAGGGAAAATTTATTTTTCTTGCTTTAGTGGACCATAGTCTCAGGCTTTAGGCCTCTTAAGCAGGTTAAAAGGAAAATAAGACACAAATAGGCCTATGGCCCAGTGGCAAGATGGCGTCACTTGGGGGCTACAAGGTGGCGTGAAGAGGTCTAAGGTTCGAGTAGTGGTAAGGTCTTTTGGGAGTGTTTATTTTGCATAGTGGACGGCCAGAGTTGTGGGGAATTAGAACTCTTTAGTTGGAGTGTTTGACTTGGTCTTGTGAGTTGATAGAGGAGGAAAATTCGTATGAGACAGAGGGATTATCAGAGAGAAAAGTTAGGAAATGAGGAGTGTGGAAGTGATGGGGACGAATGGGACTCTGGGGGAAGGGAGTTTCAGCTGTTGGCTATAAGAGGAGGGTGTCGAATCCCTTTGTGAGGTTCTTAGAATTTTGTTTTTCTCCCCTTTAGCTGAATTCTTCCAATTACTGGAAAAAAACCCCCATCATTCCTTTGCCGAAATTTTTGTTTCCTCTATAGCCGAATTCCCCATACTTTCTCATCTTAAATTCATTCTCTTGTCCACCTTTAGTTCTAGCCGATCACTTCTCCTCTTCTTCTCCCTAGTGGTGCGAAATTGTCTCTGTCACCATACTAATCTCAAAAGCCGAAGTTAAGCCGCAAGATCAAGGAGGATTTCGGTAAGTGCTTAGTTGATCTTTTTAGTGAGTTTTGTTAAAAGCCGAAGGGCTATCTAACCCCTCCTTGTCGTTAACTTTGAATTAACAAGGGTAGGGTTCAACAATCACAAGCGTGGTAGGTAAGGATCGTTAGCAAGAGGTAAGTGTACTCGTCCCGGTGGTGGTTTAGTAAATGGCTAAATGTATTATGGCTCATGGGGGTGACTTATGTGGAATATAGGTCACTTGATTTTGACGATGTATGTTTGGGTGCAGATCTAGAGGATAATTGCAAATAGTAGCTAAGGAAGGGCTACTAGAACGTGTGGCACACGGTAAGGTTACGGTGAGGTTTCGGTTTCTGATAAAGTGTATTAAGTTATGATTAATCGTTAGGTGTTGTTGATTGTAGGTTCGTGATTAAGGGGTTTGCAGCACACGTGGTTACCAGGTGTGTACAAACACTATGCACAAACGAAATCAGTAATGCTGAAAAGCCAAAAAGCCGAAAGTGGCTTAATGGGCCCGGTGGGCCCTAAGGCTAAGTTTGATGAAATGGATTAATTTGATTATATGAGTTGGGTTAGGCATGCATGTTACATGATCTGGATTTGTTTTGGGCCTAATGGGTCATATGACTGAGATTTGGGCCTAGTGGGCCATAAGAATGTGATGTGGCCATTATGGGTTATATGAACGTGAAATGGGTTGATGGGCTTTATGGGGACGTAGACTAGTATGCTAGGGTTTTATGCACTTTAGGCTTAGTACTGAACAACTCTTAAACTGCATAAGACTTTCTAATAATTAAACATATCTGTGAACATGTCTCTAGGTTAGAGTGTGGTAACGGGTGTATGCATGTCTAGGATTGGATCTAGGGAGAGCTTGGTACTTAAGCGGCCATAGCAGCCCACCTCCTATTCTCTGGAATCCTACCTGGTGCATAGAGTCTGTTCACTTTAGCCGCAATGACTTGTTAATGGGCCAAAGTTCATAACTAAAACCCAAGAGGGACCAAATACCCCTAGATTTGTAAAATTATTAAAAACACACCTGATTTGAAAATAACCAAAATACTCTTAGTTTGAAAATTGCCAAAACATCCTTAGATTTGCAAAATCACTAAAATAGCCCCAAATTGTGAAATTACCAGAATACCCTTGGTTTGCAAAATTACCAAAATATCCCTGATTTAGAAAATTACCTTGCAAAATTGGCCTTGGCCGTGTGATCTATTTTAAAGTAACCCACGCTAGCTCAATTCTCATATATGTTTTCACTATTTACTTATATGTTCATTCAAAGCTATCTACTTGAGTCATTATCACTAAATTATTTATATCTTGAGCTACAGAATTTCAAATTATGATCTGCTTGATGTTTTTAAAACTAGACTCATATACCTTTCTACCATAAAATTTTTAGAATTTATAGTTTATCAAATAAGTACAGTAAAATCTTTAAATTTATCCCTATTCTGCTGTTTGATAGTTTCATCATTTTCTTACTAAAAATTATTTATCTCTTAGTATGAAATTTAGATGATGTTTCTATTTGTTTCTCTTGAAAATGGACTCATTAAGGATTTAAACATATAAATTTAAGCCCCTAATTATTTCTTTACAATTTTTTATGATTTTCCTAAGTCAGAACAGGGGAACCCGAAATCATTCAGACCTTGTCTCACTAAATTTATTATATCTCATGATTTACAAATCCATTGCTTACAATATTTCTTCCACGAAAAACCAGACTCAATAAAATTTAATTTCATATTTTATTCAACCTCTAACTCAATTCCCACTATTTTTAATGATTTCTCAAAGTTGGACTACTGCTGCAGTCCAAAACTATTTTAGTGCAGAATGTTGATTTCCAAGTTTATAACACCCTTATTTCCTTTCTCTGCAAATTTTCGCATCATTTTCTCTTATTTCTCGACAGCAAGCAATTCCAGCTTTTCGCCGAATCCCGTTTTCTACATTTCCAGTACACACCTAGTATCGTTTCTGATGCGTAAGCACTCCTAAGCCTCTAGAACCTAAAAATCGACCAACATATCTCCAGATTAATCACTTAATTCGTTTGTAATCAACCAATTTCGGAAGGCACCCGACTAAAAACCTAGCAAAACCCTTACCTTGCTTGAGTAACCACGACTTTGCACAACCACAGCATCGATTCAAAACCACCAGCCCCTTGATTAACTCCTAAACACCAAAAAAGAATCCCCCTTTTAGAGATTACCCAAGAATGATTAACAATAGACAAAAATGTTACTTACCAAACACGCGCAACCAACGATGAACAACCGAATCAATTGGAAAAAAAAAAGAAAGAAATTGAAGGGGAAAAATAATGGAAATTTTTGGCACAACTAGGGGAAAGAATCGGCAGAGGAGGAAAAAAGAAGAAGAAGAAAACGTCAGAAAAAGTTTGGGTAATTGGAGAGAAAACCGAAACTCTACTTTTTTTTCTTTTTGCAACAAAAAGATAATCAGATTATTTTCTGATAACCTCTCCCCAATTATCTCCTATTAATCCACCAAAACACAACTACTCAGAATTTTGCCCCAACACAACTCTTAGCCGAAATTGGAGCAAAAATACTATCTCCATGCCATCACCGAGTATTGAACACAGGACCTCCAACACTCCACTTAACCTCCAGACCAGCGAGCCCATTCTGTTATATACTTATCAACATTAAATGAAAGCCTATTGACCAAAGATTGGGCTTTATTCATAAAAATACCAAAATTTGCCCAAGTCATGGCTTGAACTTGGGACCTCTCACACACTCCCAGAACACTTAACCACTGAAGCAGATACAGAATTGTGTCATACATCCGCAAAAACAAAAATTTAAATTTTGGGGCATTATAACTTTACCCCTTAAAAGAAAATTCCATCCTCAAAATTTACCTGATCAGAATAGATGAGGATACCGCTGATGCATCGCATCCTCAGGTTCCCATACGGCCTCCTCAGTGCTATGATTACGCCGTAGAACCTTCAGCAAAGGGATAGACTTCCTCCTTAGAACCTTTACGGCACGATCTAGAATCTGGACAGGCTCCTCTTCAAAGGTCAATTCTGGCCTAACCTCAATCTCCTCAACAGGGACAAAATGAGTAGAATCAGAGCGGTAGCACCTCAACATAAAGATGCGGAACACGTCATGAATACGATCCAACTCTGGAGGTAGCTTTAACTAATACGCAACCAATCCCACTCGCTTCAAAATACGATAAGGTCCAATAAACCTAGGGCTTAACTTGCCCTTACGACTAAACCTCGGTACTTTCTTCCATGGCGAGACATTGAGAAAGATGAAGTCCCCTACAGAATACTCGATCTCACGTCTCTTTAAATCCGTATAAGATTTCTACCTGTCAAAGGTCATTTTCAAACAATCCCGGATCACTCTAACCTTATCCTCTATCAAATAAACCAACTCGGGACCCATAACATGTCGCTCGCCCAACTCAGTCCAACATAAAGGAGTGCGACACTTATGACCATACAGTGCCTCGTAAGGTGCCATCTGGAAGCTATTATTATAAGCAAACTCCGCTAATGGTAGATAATCCTCCCAACTGCCTTGAAAATCAATAGCACAGCTCCTCAACATATCCTCTAGTATTTGAATCACCCTCTCCGAATGACCATCGGTCTGAGGATGGAATGCAGTACTGAAATCCAATCTTTAACCCAGAGCCTCATGCAACTCCCCCCAAAATCGAGACATGAAGCGAGGATCCCTATCAGAGACGATCGAAACTGGTACCCCATGCAGTCTCACTATCTCTAAAACATAATGCTTCCCCAACTTTTATAGAGAATAACCAGTACGAATCGATATGAAATGTGCTAACTTGGTCAATCAATTCACAATGACCCAAACAAAATCCTTCTTAGTGGGTGTCAAGGGTAACCCACTAACGAAGTCTATTGTCACACATTCCCACTTCCAAAGAGGAATCTTAATCGGCTGTAGCAAACCCAAAAGCAACTGATGCTCAGCCTTAACCTGCTGGCATGTCAGACATCTAGCCACAAAATCAGTAACCTTTCACTTCAATCCTAGCCACCAATATAATTCTCAGAGATCTTGGTACATCTTATTTCCTCTAAGATTCATAGCATAAGGGCTACTATGTGCTTCTCTCAGCATAGATTGTAATGCCCCGAATATGGGCTTAGAAGAAATAGGCCTTGAGCATAGGAACACACAAAAGTTTATGTGTGCAAGGAAATATCACAATTATCTGTTTGCTTCAGTGGTTAAGTGATTTAGCAGTGTTTGGGAGTGCCTGAGAAGTCTTGAGTTCAAACCTGGGCTTTAGCAAAAATTTTATTTTTAGTGAATAAAATCATTGGGGTCTAGATAGAAGGTTCTTAAATATTTGTGGTTAAATTATGACACAAAAAGAGCCTGTGGTTTAGTGGCAAGGTGGCGTGTAGAGTTCTCTCGAGGTCTACGGTTCAAGTCATGGCAAGGTAAAAACAATATTTATTTTACTCCCTTACCATGTGAGAAGCAGAAGTCGACTAAAACTCTGCAATGTGGAATTTGAATTGGTCAAGAGATGATGGTGGAGAAAATTAAGGAAAGGATTATTGAGCTAATCAAGGAGGATGAGGGAGTGAGGGAATAAGTGTGCCGAATTAAGACTCTGAACTCCCTAGGAATCGGTTTTGGTAGGGAATTTTCACTTTTGGTCAGTTTCTGTTTTGCCACCAATTTGTTTCCTTTCTTCTCCCTGTAGTGCTGAATTTTGTATTTGATCTTTTGTGCATTTTTTTTGTTTCGGTTCTTGTTGTTCTGCCAAATTTTCTGTGCTACCTTTTTCTAGGCCATTCTGTTCTCTTTCTTCTGTTTCAACCTGTGCCGAAATCACCAATTCTGCTCCTGTCTCCTCTCGGTTCCCAAGCTTTGGTCGAATATCCTGCCCATTGTTTTTGCTCCATTGATTATTGTTTTCTGGGCCGAATTCATCCTTTTTTTTCCTCTTTCTTGTTCTTTTTCTTTCTCGACATTCTAGTAGGTTGTGACCGAAGTTCTACCCTTCCCTCCTCGAATCGGTTTTTTTCCCTTTTCACTGGGTGTTTCATACTTTGGCCGAATCTCAGCACTGTCCCTTTCTGTTTCAGTTTTGCAAGTGTTCCTGGCAAATTGCTAAGTGTCCATATTTCCTCCTTTCATTCAAATCTGTTCTCTCTAATCATTTTTCTAAAAAGCCGAATGTTCTTCTCCATATGTTCTCTGACTACGGTTCTTGTTCCTTCTTTGCGATATGGTTATCGATGGGTTAGGTGTTCCCAAGAAGTGAAGGGGTGCAAGGGTTACCAAGCTGTCGAGGTCCGTTCTTCTGTTATTCGATTAAGGTAATTTCGATACCTTGTTTTTGGGTAGGCCGAATATTCATTTGTTTTTGAAAGGATAGTATTCGTGGATTTAAGCCACATTTACAATCGATCCTTTCTAATAAGATCTGTTGTTAGGCAATAAATCGGCAAGGGAAATACGATTGTTCTTAGTCAACGGTCTAAAAGGTTGTGTGGTACTCAATCAAGTTTGGTAGTGATTATTGTTTGGAGATTAAGTGCTTTGAACAATAATATATGAAAGACTGATTGTATGTGGAATGAATGTAGGTTGGACGCTTAAGAAACTTGGAACGGTTGCTTAAACAAGTGTGTAGCTGTTTTCAATAAATGTTAGTCGGCTTAAAAACTGAAAGGGGTGTGTAACCGTACCCTGCAAACAATAATAGGCGTAAAAGCCGGTAAAGTGTGTAATCACACTATCTCTGCTGTGAATCGGCAAAAGTCGAAAAGCCGAAACTTCGGCATTCGAGGCCTCACGAGCATGCGATCGCTCGTGTGGGAAACCAAGCCCACAAAATCATGGGCGATAAATTGTAAAGGCCACTACAAGCGTTCTCGTGATCTTGGGCCTCGTTTGGCTGAGATGGGTCGTGTAGGCCCAATGGGCTCGTGGGCCCCACACGGATAAAATCCACGTTAAGTGGAAAATACTGGACTGGGCTATGTAGTTCGCATAGCAGTGATTGAATTTGGGCTAAATAGGCCACACGAGCGTGTGGGCCCATGTGGGCCGAATAATGGGCTTTGGGCCCATTCACACCTTTATGAGCATTTAGGTTTTCTGTGTCGCTCGAGCGACTGTAGACCTTCGGAGAGGTCGTTATCTGCACTGAGACCCCAAAATAAGTAAAATGATCAAAATACCCCCATAGGGTAAAATGATCGTAATACCCCCATATGATAAAATGACGTAATGCCCCTGTAGGGTAAAATGACCGTAATGCCCCTATAGGGTAAAGTGACTGTAATGCCCTTGTTAAGATAAAATGACCGTAATACCCCTGTAGGGTAAAATAACCTTAATGCCCCTGTAGGATAAAATGACCGTAATGCCTCGATTAGTTAAATGACCGTAATGCCCCTATAGGGTTAAATGACCGTAATGCCCCTATAGGATAAAATGACCATAATGCCCCTATAGGGTAAATGACTATTTTTCCCCTCGATGGTAAATGACTGACTTGTGCTATGATTTGACTGTTATTGTATGACTATGATTTCATTTACTTAACTGTGAATGATATGATGATTTGTGGGCCAGACATTTTGCATACATGACATACTGCATGGGGCTGGGATATTGGTTATGGATGAAGTACTGTTCTGATAGGGTCGCACGGGTTGCACGAGACGATTATGGATCCAGTAATGATCTGTTAAGGTCGCACGGGTCGCACGAGACGACTGTGGACCTACCAATGGCTTTAAGCCAATTAATCTGATTATGGCTCTGTGCCAACCTAATTATGGCTCTGTGCCGTCTTGATTATGACTTTGTGTCGATCGTATTTATCCATGGCTGTGTGTCAATCGTAATTATTGATGACTTTGCGTCGATCATACTTACCAATGGCTTTGTGCTGGTTATATTATCGTAGCTAATGGTTTTGTGCCGATCTTATTACAGTTACCGATGGCTATGTGCCAATTATAAGACCGTTATTGAAGGCTTAAAGCCGCATATATACTAACAGCTTTGCTGCGATTTCGGTTAGTGCTGCAACCAGTGCTAACACTGTAAGTGTAGGGATGGAGTGGGTGATTTATTCCCCACAGGTAGTGTAGGGTTGGACGGAGGCAAGTCCAGGATTGGATGGGTTTGCATGCGTCATGCCTCATTCATACTGGGACTGTTACTATGATGGGCTAAGCCCAATTGATTCTGTTATGGGTTGTGACCCAAATGATATTGTTTTGGGCTTTGGCCCACATATACTTTGAACTAAACTGTAATGTTACTGTTAAAGGGCTCAGGCCCAGACTGATTATGTTTCTGTATACTGACTGTTTCTTTAATGAGGGGATTACACACTGAGTTTTTCGTAAACGCACCTAGTTTTTAACCTTTCTGGTAATCCCCAACATTAGATGGTTTAGAGCTGTGAGGGACTCGAAGAGGGCCAGACAACTGCACATGTATTATTCTATTTTACTCATTTACTTAAGCACTTTGATTTTGATTCAGGTTGTAATAAGGCCCTATAATTTCTAGATTTTAAATTTGGGATTTTATTAATTGTAATTTATATCTGCTAGAAGTAGAACATGGTTTTCCAAAACAATAACATTTTCAAACACTACATTTTCGCAACTCAATTTTTAAATATTATGTTTTCATAAATCATTTGTTTTAAATTAAGCTTCCGCAACAATAAGGTTTTAAAGGTAATAACGTTTTAAAAGGGAATAACTATTTAATAAACCACGATTGAAAATAAACAAATGCAAACTGAGGTTTTGTACAAGTTTTAAATGGCAAGAAGTTTTAAATTTCAAGAAGGGTTTTCAATGAAAACATGGTTTTCAAAAAACACTTCAATATGACACGCCAGATTCGGTAATAACATCTAGGCCGGGTTTGGGGTGTTACATAGACTTTCTCAAATCATTATTATTTGGAACACAGATCTATCCACGGAAACAGAGTACCACATCACTATTCAGTCCAAAATTCGTAGTGCTACCACTCTCAATCTGTCGGAACCGAAAACTTAAAGACTCATCCTCCAACTGCTTACCCTTAATCTGCTCAATCCATGTCGGCTTAACCTGAAGCTCGGCTAATAAGCTACCATCATCAAATAAGCTTAGGCGAGCAAACATCACCATCAAATCCATCATAGTTCTACGGCTCAGTGCATCGGCCACCACATTGACCTTGCTAGGATGGTATTCAATGGTGCAGTTGTAGTCCTTAAATAGCTCAATCCATCTACGCTGTCTAAGATTCAGCTCCCTCTCAGTAAGGAGATACTTGAGGCTTTTGTGATCAGTGTAGATGATACACTTCTCACCATACAAATAATGCCTCCAGATTTTCAATGCAAATACTACGACAGCCAGCTTCAAATAATGCGCCGGATAGTTCGCCTTATGTGCCTTAAGCTGACGAGACGCATATGCTACCATCTTACCATCCTGCACCAACACACATCCCAAACTGACATGTGATGCATCACTATAAACTGTATACTCCTTTCCAAATTCAGGTTGTATCAAAACAGGAGCCTTAGTCGGTACAGTTTTGAGCTTCTCGAAATTCTCCTACTGCGGATCAGTCCAGTTAAACAGTACACCCTTACGTAGCAGCTTAGTTAAGGGTGCTGCAATCAACGAGAAACCTTCCACAAACTGCCGATAGTAACCCGCCAACCCGCCAGCCCCAGAAAACTATGGATCTCTGATACATTCCTAGATTGTTTCCACTCCAACACAGCCTCAATCTTTCGAGGATCAACGTGAATCCCCTCAGTAGAAACCACATGACCCAGAAATGTCACCTCTTGAAACCAGAACTCGCACTTGCTAAACTTAGCATAGAGCTAGTTTTCCATCAAAGTCTGTAGGACGACTCGAAGTTGCTCATCATGCTCCTCCTTAGTCCTTGTAACAACCCGATTTTGGGGCTAATCGGAATAGTGGTTTTGGAACCACTAATCCGAGGTTGAAGAAATTCTTTTTAATATTATTTTATGTGTTATAGCATGATTATATGAGTACATGAAAATTTTGGTGAATTAATTTTAGTGACAACTTGCTTAATTTCGAAAAAGGACTAAATCGTGTAAAGTGTGAAAGTTTTGTTCTACATGTTAAAGGTGTCAAATAGCTATAGAACCTTAAATTGGAGGTCTTTAATGTGCAAATAGACCCTTAAAAGAGTGATGGCCGGCCATAGGGGACAAAAAATGAAAATTGGTCAAAGTTGGTGGTATTAGGTGACTTAATTGAAGAAATAAAATAAAATAAAATAAAGAGAAGAAAAGATATCATCTTTCATCTTTCTTCTGTCCACCAATTTTTCCACTAGAAAATAGCCATGGAAGCTTGAAAATTTTCAGCAACTCTTCACCCTTGCAAGTAAGTCATTTTTATGGTCATTTTTGTTGATTTTTGTGTTTTTGGAACCCTTGTAGCTTAATAGCTAATTAGGGGACTATTTTGCACTATGATAGAAAGTCTAGGGTTTTACCATGAGAGCATTACACCATGTTTGGCTGGGTGTAATGGCTATGCCATTACACCCCTATTCCCTAGGCCCACCTAATTGCTTTTGTTTGGTTCACCGTTTTTTCATTCGGCCGCGTTACCTATTACGTTTCTATTCCTTCGAACGTGTAATAGGGATTCAGCGCTGAAAGCTTTGAATGGCCATTCCAACCATCGCCGAATAGAAATGAAGAAAATTTTTCCCAAAATCTCCTTCAGACTTTCTCCTTCGCGATCTGTTGGAACCCTTCACGGTCGGAGACTATTTGCTAAAATCAAACTACGTGAAGTTCTGTTTCGATAGTTTGGAAAGCTGAGACGAAATCAAGCGGTGAAGAAGTGGCAGTGAAGCAAGTTTTCCTTTCCATGATCAACAAACACCTCGCCAACTGTTTGGATTACGAGCTTAATTTTCTCTCTTCTGTTAATCACCCTAACATCATTTGCCTTCTTCACGTTTTACAGGTTTGTTCCTTTTTTTGGCTTTCTCTCTTTTCTTTCTTCTCGTTTTTTGATTCCAACAGTGGGTTGTTTATGATTTTCCGGTCATTTCTGGAATACCCATTTGATATATTCTCTTTAATCCCACGGTTTGATGGATTAACTGATTCGATTTCTCTTTGTCAACTTGGAAATTTGGTTGTTTTGAAGTCTTTAAACACATAGATAAAATCCATTAGCTGTATCATATATTTTAATAAATTTAATTCTGAAAACAACAAATTAAAAAAAATTATGATCTTATGTAAAGGTGATTTAGTTTGCTGTTAGAGACATGTAAAGGTGACGACTTTTCATGATCTTTGGATAGTCATTTCTAGAAAATTTTTGAGGTCGATTTAGTTTGATTTTTGACATATAAAAGTGATGACTTTTGAATTGGGTTTGTACCTTGTTTGATTGCTTCAATAATCTGGGATTTGATCAAGGTTTTGTATCTTATTTCTCAATATAGTGAACGCTGGTTTTTGCTACTTTATTTTATTTTTTTTTTTGGTTTTTTGTTTTTATGAGGATTAAAGCCACTAGTCTTATTTATTTATTTTGGATTTATGGAATTTGACTTTACTGATGTGGTAATTATTAGAAAAGCTTATGTATATTATAATCATGATGTGCTGTTTTACTTCTGGGTTTTATGAACCAATTTTTTTGTTCTTATTGTTTCATCATGCATGATATTTAATACATTCAGGGATGAAGTTATATTGGAAATGGGAAATTAGCCATTTTGTTACTGCAAAACTTGAAATAAAGTTCAATTCTTCTTTATATCATGCCTTATTGTTTTTCTATAATATCTTTATCTTAGTTTGCTATATACAATTGCATGTTCTTAGCTTCAGTCATATTATTTTGGGTTTACATACGTATTGGTTGTTTTTTAAAATTGCATGTTCTTAGCTTTATTGAGAGGTTTAAGTATACGCCTCTTCTTCACATTCATTGATTTTTTTTAAAATTTTGTGTATAGGTTGATTAATTGTTGGGTTAAGGTAGTGACTAGTGACTACTTGCAGAAGTCTCTCCATCTTTTTACTCTTTTTGTAGATTACAAAGCGCTATCTCTAATTTGATTTTGGGTTCCATTTTTTACGTTTTGTTTGATGTTCCATATTGGTTAACGTAGTGCAGTGATTGCATTTCGGACTTTTTGCTGCTAGCATGTTGTCAATCCTCAATAGGTTATTTTAAAAATACCTTAACCCCTCAAGTTTCATTGTTTTGCCTTCCTATTGATGAAAAAACAAAGTCAAAATCAAGGCAGGGCATGGAAGGGAGAAAGAGGTCAAAAAACTAATATTATCCTACCCGTTGTATTAGTTATTAAGGAGTCAGAAGATTGAAAACTTGAACATGTCTGATTGAGATCACTGCCTCATTTGCTTTGAGATGATTATCTTATAACAAGTATCTATTCTTCAGGTAATTGTAGCAATAGGAGGCTTTGCATATGTTATGGACAAAGATGGTGCTTTTCGAAATTCATTCAGTGATGGTTGGGATTGCATGCTATCGAAACATCCTATACCATTTTATTATTGCATTGGTAAGCTTTCCCTGATTTTCTGCATGAACCTCATCAAATGTTCCTTTGTTCTTTTATAGCGCTGAATGACTAATTTTAGCAGCTTATGCTAATTTCAACCGCAGTAACGTGATGAACTCTTTGCTTTATAGGTGTGCTGGCCTTCTTTGTCTTGCTTGGATTTTTTGGACTCATAGTACATTGCACCTCCTTCAATAGCAATGATGCACGGATGGCTAGATGCCAGAATTGCTGTTATGGTTGGGGTGTCTTAGATTGTTTTCCTGCTTCCATGGAAGCTTGCTTTGCACTGCTCGTGGTTTTTGTTGTAATCTTTGTCATTCTGGGGATAGCTTATGGTTTGCTTGCTGCCACAATGGCAATTCAGCGAATTTGGCAGAAACACTACCACATTCTTACAAAGAGGGTACTTGATGCCATTGAATCTCCTTGCACCTCTTATGTTATTTAAACCTTTCTGTTGTTGTTGTTTGATTTGAGTAGGTCTAAATCATTTGAAGCATATTTAAACTTATTTTGCAGCAGAAGATGAGGATGAAACAAATATAGGGCCTCTGGTTGCTGATCCTTGGAGAGGTAGATCCATTTATGGTAGCCGATTGACGTTGGGTGGAGTTTGAGTTGGTTGTGGGATGGCAGATTAATTTACGGACCAGTTAACTTGCGGAATAGTAAGAAGTTCGTTTGTGTCCTAGTTATTTGGTTTTAGGAAGGAATGTAATATGAGATAATGGTTATAAAGTTGAAGGTTGATGTATGAATTTTTGAAGCAAATTGAGCATTGATTTTTCTGTAACATGAATGGAGTTATTTTAAATAAATGAGTTATTTTTGAAGCAAATTAATTACTTCTAATATTTAATTTTTTTTGTAGAGTAATTAAATTATTTGTTTCAGTAATGATATTTTAGCACATATATGTATTACAGTTTAAAAATAATAAAATAGATTATATATATTTTTATAGTATTATATATTTTAATTTTTAATTCATATAATAATAATTATATTAAGCATGTTATTAAATTATATTTTTTTATTAAATTATATTTAATAATAATTATGTTAAAATATGATTAAATTATATATTATTTTTATTAAATTATTTTCAATAATAACCTTATTAAAATTTAATAACAATAACAATAACAATCTACCTAACAAAAATTCTACTAAGGGTATTCTGGTCATTTTAGTTCTTTTCCTTATACTATTACAACATCATTCTATTCAACCAAACACAAGAATTCTATTACAGCTCTATTCCATTACATTCAACCAAACAGTTGAATTACTTATTACAGCTCTATTCCATTACACCTCTATTCCATTACAGCTCTATTCCATTATAGCGAACCAAACGTGGTGTTAATATTTTTTTCTGAAATTTTATGGAAGAAAAAGAATCTTGGTTGTTAAATAAACAACTTTTGTGAAAGGATTTTTCATGAAAGCACCTAATAGGACTATTTTGTAAAAGTTATAAAATGAGTAGTAAATGTGTGAAATAAATGGTATTATGAGTTGCTATAAGAGTAATAAAGGTTCGGCTAGGCTTGGTTAATGAGGAAATTTGATGAAAATAGTTTTACAAGCCTAGGGGCAAAATCTTAATTTTGTGAAAGTCTAAAGCCAAAACTATAAATTTTGCCAAAGTAGGAATATTGAAATGTTTTGATTAATGTGGTGATTAAATGAGTAAATTTAGTCATTATAGATCAAGAAAAACGGGATCCGGACTTAGACCGGGGGAAAACCAAGATAGTGGACTAAATCGAACTAGTCGCCCATATTTTGTATACCGAGGTAAATTATACGTAAATAATACAATGTTATTGTATTTATGCATTAAACAATTGATTGTAACACCCCTAACCCGTATCCATCGCCAGACTAGGGTTAAGAGGCATTACCAGACATATCGAAACATTATACAAACATACATTTCACATCAATAAAACATCATCTTTTATAATCACTTTGTCCCTTTAAAAGATCTACGAGACCTTAAACATGCTTTAGAGAGGGTTCAAGACCAAACTGATCTCATATGAAAACTTTACAAAACTTAGAATATTTTCTTCCAAAACAGGGCACACGCCCATGTGGCTAGGTCGTATGCCTCACACGACCGTGCCTTGGCCCGTATCTTAGCTCGTGTACAAAACTGACTAAAGTCACACGACCTGTCACACGCCCGTGTGTTTGGCCCATGTGCATCACTGACTTGAATCACACGGCCTGTCACAAGCCCGTGTGTCTGGCCCGTGTGCAAGTCTGATTTATATCAAAATAAGACATTGAAGGACACGGTCAGGACACACGTCTGTGTGCTCAATCGTATAGGCAATTATAGGCCATTTGCAAGGCCAAATTGCCACCTAAATTGGGTCATACCTACAAGCATCAAACAAGCATTATTTCATATTTCAAAAGTAGCCAAAACATACCAAATTATGCACAATTTATCTCTCAACAACATTTATTTCTATATACAAATCCATTCAAAACATACCAATTCAATATGCCAACCTTTCATCAAAAATATACTAACTTTGCATCACATAGCATGAACTAAATTTACCCTATTCACATTCATTAACAAGCCATATCACATGACTTTATATACATAAACATATACCAAAACATATCTTAACATTTCTAGCCTATACATTCCATACTTCAATATATACATTTTCAAAAGGTACCAAAGTATAGTTTGATAGTGTGATGATGATCCTCGACGATCCCCGAGCTTCCAATAGCTTTGATAATCTATAAAACAATGCAAACACACACAAAGTAAGCTTTCAAAAGCTTAGTAAGCCATATACAAATAAACTATCACATAGAACAATTATAAGTCATTTCATAGATATGATTTATAGCATAACACATTTACAAGTCATATTACTCTTATATCTCATTTGATCATGTTCACTTGCTCATAATCTGATATCATATAATGTAACTCACATTTCAAATGATCATTTCCATACATACCTTTCATTGCCAAATTTCATATACAAACATATGTACTGGAATTTGGTTGCACATTCGTTTACGCATTCATTTCTCGAAATGCCCGTCAAACTATTCGGAATCAAATAGGATACTCAGAGAGCTCAAAAAGCTCGTACAATGCCAACGTCCCAGACGTGGTCTTACATGTAATCAATATCAATGCCACTGTGCCAGACAGGGTCTTACACGAAATCAAATACGATGCTGATGTCCCAGACATGGTCTTACACGTATAACTCATATCGATGCCAACGTCCCAGACGTGGTCTTACACAATAACACATATCGGAACCCTATGTCATGACATATGTATCCTACTATTCCTAAGGTTCGTACGGAGCTTTTCAGACATTGACACATTATCGAAACTTTCTCGGATTTCACATTTACATCTTCCATAGTCATTCATCACAATTCAATTTCATATAAGCATGAATAAATAAACTCAAACACATTTATTTGTATATAGACTTACCTCATATGGTTATGAACGGATGAAAACGACTACTCGACCACTTTCGATTTCCCCCGATCTAATTTCGTTTTCTTTGGTTCTTGATTTATACACATTCAAATTTAACTCTTTTATTGACCAAATCATTCAATTCAATCCATAAACACATATTTAGGGCATTTTACAAATTAGCCCTCACATTTCGCATTTTAACATTTTAGTCCCTATTTCTCAAAATCACAAAATACATTTAATTTCATTACCCATGCTAGGCCGAATATTACTACACTTCATATAAGCCCATATATTTAATTTATTTCACATTTTAGTCCTTAAATTTCTCATTTTCACAATTTAGCCCATAATAATCAATTTCATCAAAAATCCAAATACAAAACATATTAACCCAACATTAAGCTTTCATATTTCACCATTTATGTAATAGCCCAATTTAGGGGCTAATCAGAACAGTAGTTTCGGGACCACTAATCCGAGGTTGAAGAAAATTATTTTGATATTATTTTATGTGTTATAGCATATTTATAAGGATGCATGAGAATTTTGGAACTTTAATTTTAGCGATTGAAGGCTTAATCACGAAAAAGGACCAAATCGCATAAAGTGCGAAAGTTCTATTTTACAAGCTAAGGGTGTTTAATGGCTAAGAGATATTAAATTAGAGGTCCCTAATGTACAAATAAGCCATTGAAGAAGGGATGGTCATCCATAGGGACAAGATTATTAAATGCGTCAATTGGTTAGGTAGAAATTGGTGACTAAATTGCTTTTTAAGCATAAAATAAAGAAAAGAGTGATATCATCTTTCCTTCAGCACTATCACCACCAAAAAATGCCAGCTTAGAGGGGGGTTTGAAAGCTTTAAAATTTCAACAACTTATCCTCATCCAAGTAAGTGTTCTAGTGATCCTTTCTAGATAAAAATTATGCATTTGGAACCCCTAAAGCTTAGGTTTTCTAATGAGGGGACTATTTTGCAAAATAGTGAAAAGTTTAGGGTTTTTCCATGAGAGCTTTTATGTGATTTACTGCATTTTTGTGGAAGAAAATGAGTCTTAGTTGTTAGATAAACAACTTTTGTGAAAGCTGTTATGAAAACACCTAAATGGACCTTTTTGTAAAGGTTATAAAGTTTGTAGTAAATGTGTGAAATGTTGGGTTTTGATGATAGCCATAAGAGAAATAAATGTTCACCTAGGCTTGTTGAAGGTAGAAATTTGATTAGAATTAATTTCCGAGCCTAGGGGTAAAATGGTCATTTTGCCAAAGTCTAAGGGCAAAATAGTAATTTTGCCAAAGCATAATTATTGAATGCATTTATTAATGTGATGATTAAAATGAGCTAATTTTCTATTATAGAGCAAGAAGAACCAAGAATCAACCTCGAACGGGGAAAGAACAAAATATCAGACTAGACCGACAATCTAGCCTATTTTCAAAACGAGGTAAATTTGTATGTGATAAATTCAACAATTACGCCAGCATGTTTGAGAATGTTTAATATTATGATGATACATGATATTCTACTAAATTGAGTGTTTGATGTTGAATGAGTAAGTTGAGATGTTGAAGTCCTAGTTGGACTATAATGAACATGAAAACACTATCATTAAGACATGAGATGGATGAGGTCCCGTATAAGACCATGTCGGGGACATGGCCTCGGCACTGAACTTAGATCCTGTATAAGACCATATCTAGGATATGGCTTCGGCATTGAATATGAAAAATCGTATAAGACCATATCCGGGATATGGCATCGATATTCAAAGATGATCCATGTGAGACCACATCCGGGATGTGGCATTGGATTCGCATTTATACTAATGATAATGAATATGCATCTTTGAGTATCCCTATTGATTTATTGGGATAAATAGATCAGCTTAGAAATAGAAACGAGAATTGTATTAAAGCTATGTGATTGAGTTAACACAGGTACTTCTGAGTAATTCACGAAGAACATTTACGATATGTGGTATGGGGTGTGCTAGATAAGGGCAGGTATGAGTAAGTATGGCAAGGAGCCTATGACTTTTTGTGTGGTTATTTTATGCCATGGATGGATATTGTTATGAGCTTATTGTTGCTATTTATTTCCATGTAAACTTACTAAGCTTTATGCTTACCTTTTTCATTGCCCTTTTCCTTGTAGTATTACCAAGTTAGCTCAAGAATTCAAGGACGTCGGAGTTGGAGATCACACTATCGACCACTTTTTGGTATAGCCAAATTAGATTTATTTTGAGTATGGCAAGTGTAGGACTTGAATGTTTTGGTTATGTCATATCTGCAAGCCAAATGTGTTGGCTACTATGGTTATTTCAATTCATTTTGTAAACGGTCATTAAAGTTGGGCCAATACTTGACTAGTTCTCGTATATATATATATATATATTCATTGATGATGAATCATGAAGTTTATGCTTGTGTGGATGTTTGATTTGAGTTGGTATAAGTATGGTTGCTATGTAGGGTGGCATTTGGCTTGGAATATAGTCTTTTTAATGTCCACACGGGTAGGCACACGAGAGTGTGTCTAGGCCGTGTGTGATACACTGTCAGCCCCATGGGCGTGTTGATCGGCCGTGTGTCCCCTTGTGAGATAGGTTTACAAGTCAATATGCTCAGTAGTAAACACACGGGTAGAGACACGGCCATGTGTCTCAACCGTGTGGGGGCACGGCCTTAGACATGGGCGTGTGCCCAGGCCGTGTGAATTCTGCACCTGAAGTTAGAACTTTAATTTGACACACGACCTAAGGACACCGACGTGTGCCTTGGCTGTGTGACCTTAGTGAGGTGATGATGTCATAAATAGAATGCCAAGGTTTTGGCACACGGGCTAAGACACGGGCGTGTCGAGGCCGTGTAGGGACATGGGCGTGTGAAATAAGTCAGTGTCGACCACGGGTGGAGAACATGGGCATGTCTCAGGGCACACGGGCGTGTCCTTTGAACAACACGAGCGTGTGGCCCCTGTTTGGACAAAAAATTTCTAAGCGTGTAAAAGCTCTCGGTTTAATTTCGAAACCTCCCCAAAGTATGTTTAAGGCCTCGTAGGCCCAGAATGAGCAGGTTATGAGTTTAAATGGAAAGTTTCTAAGCTGTGGTGAAATTTTATAGCCCGATGTGTTATGTTTAAGCAAGTTAAGTTAGGTAATGCCTCATATCCGGTTCTGGATTCGAACACAGGTAAGGGGTGTTACAATTTAACATCACAAAGCTCACAACACCAATAATGGCATAACTCAAAATCATCATCAAATTCTAAAATTGAGGCATGGGATTAAGAGAACACGAAGCAACGATCACAAAAACATAGAAATTATCAAAAACGAATCAAAAACAAATACCCGATTGATGCTTAGACAATGGCCGAATATTAAGAACTCAAACCATTTGTTTTTCTTTCAAATTAGGTGGAAGGATGATGATAATGGCTTCCAAATTGCTTTTATTTTAATTATAATAACTTTAATAATCAAATACCAATTTTAACCTTAATTACTAATATTTTTAAACAATTAGTAGATGGTCATTATTGTAAATTAACCATATCAATGGTCCATTTGCATAATAAGGACTTCATATTAATAAAGACATATCAATTCGGCCATTTTTCAAATAGAAGGACAATTTTGCATTTTCTACGATTAAGTTTTTTTATCAAATTGAGCACACAAACGATAAAATTAAATCACGAAAATTTCACACATGTCAATTCACATACTATAAGCAAAAAAAAATATAAAAATATTTTTTTGACTCAAATTTGTGGTCCCAAAACTACTATTCTGACTAGGGTCTAAACCGAACTGTTACATTGATATTGCAAAAAATGTTTGATTATTGCTATGAATATGCATGACGAAAGTTGATGTGATATACTCTCGGTTGAACCTTAGGAATAGATTGGATATCCAAGTCGTGACATTTGAGCGATATGTGCGCTAGTGTAAGACCATGTCTGGGACATGGCATCAGCGTTGATATGTGTGCTAGTGTAAGACCATGTCTGGGACATGGCATCGACATTGAGACGAGAGCTACTGTAAGACAATGTCTGGGACATGGCATCGGCCCCGATAAGTGAGCCAGTGTAAGACCATGTCTAGGACATGGCATCAGCATCATACCCTCTTGTGGGAGGCTTGTCGAGTATCCTTTGGCATTCCAACTGGTTCAACGGGTAATTTAAAGCTTGTGTCAAAAGTGAGAAAAGTTACGACTATGTTGTAAGTGATACAGGTACCTACACGAAATTTATGAGAAATGAGCTCGATTTATGTTGTATGATTAGTAAGGATGAAAA
Organism: Gossypium australe; assembly: GCA_005393395.2. Taxonomy (NCBI): domain Eukaryota; kingdom Viridiplantae; phylum Streptophyta; class Magnoliopsida; order Malvales; family Malvaceae; genus Gossypium; species Gossypium australe. The sequence continues at coordinate 112,129,335 of CM016619.1, forward strand.
TGAGTAAGTTATGCCTTTAATCATTCAAGAATTATGTGCAAGTTTATAACATGTTATGAATATATAATGCATGGTACTTGTTGTTAATTATTTACATGCGACTTACTAAGCTTTATACTTACTCCCTTTCCTTTCCATTTTCTTATAGTATCGCCAAGTTAGCCCGGGGATCAAAGGATGTCAGAGGCTCGATCACACTATCAATCTGAACATTTGGTATAGTTAGATTTATCATTTTGAGTATGGCATGTGTAAGGACTTGGTCTTTGTCAAGTGTCATATTGTTTTGGCCAAAGGTGTTGGCTTGTCTTGAAGATTGATTCATTTTGTATAAGGCCATGGATGATTGCTATTACTTATTATTGATATATGAAAATGATAATATTTTTCATGAATGTGCAAATCGCATGGTTGAATATTTGGTATATTAATGCATGAATAAGTAGGCTATTTGATGTGGTTTATGCTAGTGCAAGTAAAGGTGGTTGAAAGGGCTTGGTAAATAGCCTTGTTTTTGTTTACACTGGTAGACACACGGGCGTGTGTCTACGCTGTGTGTGACACATGGTTTGCCCCATGGGCCTGTAGTCCCCTGCACCTTAATTTGGTAAAACAGAATGCCCAGTAGTAATCACACGAGCTGAGGCATGGCTGTGTGTCTCAACCATGTGGATGAAACGTCTATAACACATAGGCATGTACCCAAGCCGTGTGAAGACTGCACTTAATTTTGGGAATTTAATTTGCCACATGACCTAAGGACACGGGCGTATGCCTTAGCCGTGTGACTTGATTGGGTTGATGACGTCAGAAACGGAATGTCAAGGTTTTTACACACGGGCGGAGACACGGGCGTGTCATGGCCGTGTGAGGGACACGGGCCATGGACACGGGCGTGTGCCAGGTCATGTGAAAACCCCTGTAGGTTTGAATTGAAAAATAAATCCAGACGGCTAGGGACATGGGTGTGTGTGACCACACGGTCTGCCCACACGGGCATGTCCCTTGCCACACGGACGTGTGCCCCTGTTTTTAGTGAATTTTTCCAAAATTTTCTAAAGTGCCTGGTTTAGTATCGAACCATTTTTAAAGTATGTTTTGGGCCTTATAGGCCCATATTAAGGACGTTAAGAAGAAGTTTGAAAAGTTTTAAATTTGAACAAACTTTTATGACTCAAAAATGTATGTTAGTATGTGTTTGAGTTATGAACGCCTTGTACCCTGTTCCGACGTTAAACACGGGTAAGGGGTGTTACATTTAGTGGTATCAGAGCTATGGTTTAGTTGATTCTCAGACTAAGCTAGCATGTGTACAAGTCTAGCAATACATGCCATATATGAATTATGATATTGTGACGACTCTTGACGAATTAAAATGTGTTTTTATATAGTAAATAGATCTTGAAAGAGCAATGGTGGATGATGTTGAAAGTAATGCGCCGGCTCCCGCAAAAGGGACCACGCCAGTCAAAAGTGGGCCCGTGACACTGAGTCAGACGGAGGGGCTAGAGAAGCCTTCCTCCATATGATGAATGTCTTGTATTCAAAGTTTGTTCGTGCAAACCTGAACACTCCACCTCCTCCACCCCCTCCAATTTCCCAGCTTGCCCCTACAATTCCCTAAGTAGTGGAAACGATTAGAAGAGAAAAATCTCTGGTAAACAAAATTCGAAAGCAAGGGGCTGAGGAATTTAGAGCGAATCTAGATGATGATCCAAAGAGGGCAGAGTTCTGGCTAGAAAATACCATTAGGGTATTTGATGAATTGTCTTGCACACCTGAGGAGTGCATGAAGTGTGTTGTGTCACTCCTGTGAGACTCTGCCTACCAATGGTGGAACACCCTTGTGTCAGTTGTACCGAGGGAGAGGATAACTTTGGAATTCTTTTAGGAAGAGTTCCGTAAAAAGTATATTAGCCAAAGGTTTATAGACCATAAAAGGAAGGAATTTCTAAAATTGAAGCAAGGCCGAATAACAGTAATAGAATATGAGCGTGAGTTCGTGAGGTTCAGCAAATACGCTAGGGAGTGCGCATCTACCGAAGCCATCATGTGTAAGAGGTTTGAGGACAGATTAAATGTGGACATCCGATTGTTTGTTGGTATTCTAGAATTAAAGGAATTTGTTGTACTAATAGAGAGAGCTTGCAAGGCCAAGGAATTGGCCAAAGAGAAAAGGAAAGCTGATATTGAGTCTCGTGACTCAAAGAAAAGATAGTTGGGGAAATCATTTCAGTCCTCATCCAAGAAATCAAGAGAATTCACTACCCGATCAAATGCTTCAACGGGATTCTCGAGTAGAAATAGGAGTAAGCAATATTCGGCGTTTAAAGCTCAAACCACTTCCATTACGAATGTTGGTAGTGCTCAACCAAATAAATCGAAGTGTTCGGAGTGTGGTAGACGACATTTCGGTGAGTGTCAAGGAAATGATAGAGGCTATTTCAAATGTAATTCACTAGACCACTTCATTCGAAACTGTCCTGAAATGGAGAAAAAAGAAAGAAAGCAAGATGTGCGAGTGAGTAATGCACCTTCGAGGGGTAGACCACAAAAGAACTCGAGAAGTGGGGCTAGCAGCAGAGGTGCGCCTAGAGATTCCACCGTGAGTTCTGAGGGCCAAGCGCCTGCAAGGACTTATGCCATTTGTGCTCGCGAAGAGGCATCGTCTCCAGATGTGATTACGGGTACTTTTTCTCTTCATGATATCTCTGTTGTTGCTTTGATTGATCCAGGGTCTACCCATTCGTATGTTTGTATGAAATTGGTATTTAGTATGAATATGCCTGTCGAGTCCATAGAAATTGTGATAAAAGTGTCAAACCCATTAGGCAAGCATGTGTTAGTTGATCGAATATGTAGAAATTGTCCTTTGACAATTAAAGGTCATTGTTTTCTGGCTAACCTCATGTTGTTACAGTTTGATGAATTTGACGTGATTCTTGGTATGGATTGGTTAACTGCTCATGATGTGATAGTAAATTGTGGAAGAAAAGTTATTGAACTGAAAAGTGAAAATGGGGATATTATTCGAGTTGAATCAGGTGAACCAGATAGCTTACCTGTACTGATTTCTTCTATGACTGCTGAGAAATACATGAGAAAAGGGTATGAGTCCTATCTTGCATTTGTGTTATGTGAGTACCTGGATGTGTTTCCAGAAGAGTTGCCCGGATTGCCTCCAACTAAGGAAGTTGAGTTTGGTATCGAGTTAGTCCCTGGTATGACACCTATTTCGGTTGCCCCGTATAGGATGGCACCATTGGAGTTAAAAGAGTTGAAGGTTCAGCTACAAGAGTTAACGGATAAGGGTATTGCAAGACCGAGTTATTCTCCGTGCGGTGCTCCGATACTTTTTGTGAAAAAGAAAGATGGGTCGATGAGATTATGTATAGACTATCGACAGCTCAACAAGGTTACAGTTAAGAACAAGTATCATTTGTCAAGGATCGACGATTTGTTTGGCCAATTGAAGGGAGTCATAGTGTTTTCTAAGGTAGACCTGAGGTTTAGTTATTACCAGTAGAGAGTTAAGGAACAAGATGTACCGAAAACTGCATTTCGGATGAGGTATGGCCATTATGAGTTCCTCGTCATGCCCTTTGGCTTAACAAATGCTCTTTCCATGTTTACGGATTTAATGAATCGTATTTTCTGACCGTACTTGGATAAGTTTGTCATTGTTTTTATCGATGATATATTAATTTATTCTTGTCATGAGAGTGGCCACGAGTATTTGAGAACTATTTTGCAGACTTTAAGAGATAAGTAGTTGTATGCTAAGTTTAGCAAAAGTGAATTTTGGCTTCAAGAAGTTGGGTTCTTGGGACACATCGTGTCGGGTGATGGAATTAGAGTTGACCCGAGTAAGATATCGGCTATTGTTGATTGGAAACCGCTGAGGAATGTGTCAGAGATTAGAAGCTTTTTGGGCTTAGTGAGATACTACAAACGGTTTGTTAAAGGATTCTCCATGATTGCTACACCAATGACGAGGTTGCTACAGAAAGATGTTAAGTTCGAATGGACAGAGAAGTGCCAACAGAGTTTCGATAAACTAAAAGCATTGTTGACTGAAGCCCCAGTTTTAGTGCAACCGGAACCGGGAAAGGAATTCGTAGTGTATAGCGATGCTTCCTTAAATGGATTGGGGTGTGTGCGTATACAAGAAGGCAAGGTAATAGCATATGCCTCGAGACAACTAAAGCCACATGAGAAAAACTATCCGACTCATGACTTAGAGTTAGCCGCCATAGTGTTCGCACTGAAGATTTGAAGACACCATTTGTATGGCGAAAGATGCCAAGTATTCACCGACCATAAAAGTATAAAGTATTTGATGACTTGAAAGGAACTGAACTTTCGCCAACAGAGATGGCTAGAGCTCATAAAAGATTACGAACTGGTGATCGATTATCACCCGGAGAAGGAGAACATGGTGGCCAATGCTTTGAGTAGGAAGTCATTGTTTGCCTTGAGGGCTATGCACACTCAGTTGTTAGTAACCGACGACGGTTCGATTTAGCCGAGTTGAGAATGAAACCGATGTTTTTGCAAGAGATCTGCGAAGCTTAGAAAGGTGATAAAGAATTACAAGCTAAGATAATTCAGTGCGAGACGGGTATAGAATCAGAGTTTCGGATTGGTTTAGATGGTTGTTTAATGTTTTGAGACAGAATTTGTGTACCAAAAAAAGATGGGCTTATTTAGAAGATTTTGCATGAGGCACATAGCAGTTGCATGTGGTACCATGTATCCATGCTACGTCGTTATCGATCGGATCCATCTCATGTGGTACCAATTGAAGAAGTGGAGCTAAGGCCAGACCTATCCTACGAGGAGGAGCCAATTCAGATATTGGAACGTAATGTGAAAGTGTTACGGAGGAAGTCAGTTCCTCTAGTCAAAGTGTTATGGCGCAATCATAGATCAGAGGAAGCTTCGTGGGAACCAGAAGAGACAATGCGACAGCAATACCCTCAATTATTTTAGCTAGGAAATTCGAGGACGAAATTATTTTAAGGGGGTAGAACTGTAACATCCTGAAAAGGGCCTATGCATTTTCGGTTTAATTGTATGAAATGACATGTCTTATGTGTTATGAATATATTTTGAACATTTTTGGAAACCTGGAAATGTATGGAAATGTTAAGTTTAAAAGAGGCAAGTGAACATTTTTGGAAACTAAGAAAGGTAAGGAAATGATTTGGAAATGATTCAAAAGAGGAAAGTGAACATTTCTGGAAACTTGGAAATGTAATGAAATGTTAAGTTTAAAGGAGGCAAACGAAAATTTTTGGAAACTTGGAAATGTAAAGAAATGTCAAGTTTTAAGGTTTAAACAGAGGAAATTAAGGCAAGGTGGCCTTAAGAAAATTAGTAGGAGGAATTTGACACACAATCAGGCTTGGAAAAGTGGCCTGAAGATGTCACTTAAGGCCCAGGTGGGTGACGCCACAAGCAGGTATTTGGGCCAGGGTTCGAGTCACTTGGGAAGCAAATAAAAGAAGTTTTATTTTTGCTTCCAGAAGCAGAGAGGTGGACGGCACAAGGCTTCTAAAAGAGGAGTTTTATTCTCTTTAAATTTCGTCTAAATAGGAGATAAATAATAGATTTACTTTAGATTATTTTCAAGAGATAAATAAGGGATTATTCTTTTAATAAAGTGATAATTCAAAGGATAAAGCTATCAGAATAGAAGAGTGGTGGCCAAGTAAGGGATTTTGAGTAGTAATTTCGGCTATAAGAGGAAAAAAATAGGGCTATTCATCAATTTTTCTTCCTCCTCTTCTCTCTGCCGAATTCCCTAAGCAACATTCTCTCTTCTCTTTTATTTTTGTCAAGCCGAAATCTACTTCTTCTTTATCCCTCATTACCGATTCTTTAAGCCTCAAGAATCCAAAGTGTTGACACACCTCTGAAATGGTGGCTGGCGCAGGTGGAAATATGGGAACTCGGAAATCTGTGGCTGAGCAGCTCCGAGCTAATGGAGCTGAAATGTTTAGAGGAGTATCTAGTGTGGCACCCAGTACAGCTGAATATTGGTTGGAGGCAACCGAGCGAATTATGGATGAGCCCGATCTGACCCCTGAGGAGAAGTTAAAAGGAATGGTGGCACTGCTACGCAATGAAGCGTATCAATGGTGGTTAACTGTTCGGGATGGTGCTACAGCTGAGGATCTGACCTGGGATTATGTTAAGGAAGCATATCAGAAGAAATATGTTGGAACAAGGTATACTGATGAGCAAAGGAAGGCTTTTCTGGGGCTGGTTCAAGGGAACAAGTCCGTTGCAGAATATGAAGCTAAATTCCTGAGGTTGAGCCGATATGCTCGAGGAGTTGTGGCAACTGAGCATGAACACTGTGTCCGTTTTGAGGACGGACTAAGGGATGATTTGAGATTATTGATAGCACCGCATCAGGAGCAGGAGTTTTCTGCTTTAGTAGAAAAGGCCAAGGTAGTCGAGGGAATTAAGGATGCTACAAAGCAGACTATGGATCAGAATAGGCCAAAAAGAGGTTTTGGATCGTCTGGGAAGGTTCAAAAGAGGCCTAGAGTTGATGGGCCGCGAAATCAGCAAGCTGGTACAGGATGGCAGTATCGTCCTTGTGATCATTGTGGAAAGAAGCACTTAGGGGAGTGCTGGAAAAAGACGGGAGGATGTTTCAGGTGTGGGTCCAAGGACCATATGCTCAAGGATTGTCCTAAGAAACCAGATGAAAGTCGACCAGCAGCTCAGAATGTTAGTCAGACTGGTAGAGGTGGTCAGCAGCCTCAACGAGGTCGTGGTTCGAATAACAGAGGTAATGGTGCTGGCAGAGGACGTGGAACACAGGGAAGAGGTGCTGCTAATGCTGAGGCAAGGCAACCGGGTTTGGTTTATGTGGTTCACCGAAGGGAGGATGGAAACGCGCCGGATGTTATAATCGGTACGTTCTTTATTTACGGCAAGCCTTATTTTGCTCTGATTGATGTGGGCTCGACCCATTCTTATGTTGCATGTAGTGTAGTGGAAACACTAGGCCTAGACTCTGAACTTTCTGATAGGCAGATGACTGTAGTAAGCCCATTAGGCCAAACTGTAGTGGTGGATAAGATCTTTCGGAATGTACCCCTAGAGATTCAGGGAGTGAACTTTCGGGCTGACTTAATGGAACTACCCTTTGGGGAGTTTGAACTCATACTTAGAATGGACTGGCTAGTAGAGCACCGAGCCGTGTTGGATTGTGTGGCTAAACGTATGGAACTAAGGACTCCAGAGGAAGAAGTGGTAGTAATGATCGGAGAAAGAAGAAACTACCTGTCTAACGTAGTTTTGGCGTTGAAGGCTGAAAAAATGGTTAGGAAAGGGTGCAAGGCGTTCTTAGCCTTCGTAAGTGCGTTGGGTGGAAAGGAAGAAGGTGTCAGTGGAGTTAGAACTGTAAGGGATTTTGAAGATGTGTTTCTGGAGGAATTACCAGGAATACCCCCAGATAAGGAGGTGGAGTTTGGAATAGACTTGCTACCGGGAAAGCTCCTGTGTCAATTGCCCCGTATCGTATGGCACCAAAGGAGTTGGTTGAGCTCAAGGCTCAAATCCAAGAATTGTTGGATCGTGGGTTTATTCGACCCAGTATGTCTCCGTGGGGAGCACCGGTTCTGTTTGTAAAGAAGAAGGATGGAACTATGCGGATGTGCATAGATTATCGTCAGTTGAATAAGCTGACCATTAAGAACAAGTATCCTTTGCCAAGGATCGATGACTTGTTCGATCAGCTGAAGGGGGCCGCAGTATTTTCAAAGATAGACTTAAGGTCGGGATATCATCAGTTGAAGGTAAAGGAGGCAGATATTCATAAGATAGCTTTTAGGACAAGATACGGCCATTTTGAATTTGTAGTAATGCCGTTTGGGTTGACGAATGCTCCAGCCACGTTCATGGATATGATGAATCGAGTTTTCCAACCCTACTTGGATAGGTTCGTCGTTGTGTTCATCGACGATATTTTGGTGTACTCCAAGTCTGAAGAGGAGCATGATGAGCACCTACGGGTTGTGTTGGAAGTATTAAGGGAGAAGAAGCTCTATGCCAAATTCAGCAAGTGTGAATTTTGGCTTAAAGAGGTGGCATTCTTAGGGCACGTGGTATCCGCAGAGGGAATAAGAGTGGATCCTAAGAAGATCGACGCAGTGTTGGATTGGAAACCACCGAAGTCTGTGGCTGAGATCTGAAGTTTCTTAGGTTTGGCAGGCTATTACAGAAGGTTCGTGGAAGGGTTCTCGTCAATAGCCGCGCCTTTGACAAAGTTATTGAGGAACGAAGTACCCTTTGAATGGACTGATAAGCAACAGGAGAGCTTTGAAAAGCTTAAGAGAGTGTTGACGGAAGCTTCGGTGTTAATTCAGCCGGAGGCAGGAAAGGATTTTGTGGTATACTGTGACGCTTCGCATACGGGATTAGGATGTGTCCTAATGCAAGATGGAAAAGTAGTCGCTTACGCGTCTCGACAGTTAAGGCCGCATGTGGTTAACTACCCAACCCATGACTTGGAATTGGCAGCAGTGGTTTTCGCCCTTAAGGTGTGGAGGCACTATCTCTATGGAGAAAGGTTAGTGATCTACACAGACCACAAGAGCCTTAAGTATCTGTTGACTCAGAAGGAGTTGAACTTGAGGCAGCGAAGGTGGGTGGAGTTATTGAAGGATTATGACTACTCGATAGAGTACCACCTGGGCAAGGCGAATGTGGTAGCTGATGCCCTAAGTCGGAAGGTTGTGTCGGATCTAAGGGCTATGTTCGCTCACTTAAGTTTGTATGCTGATGGAAGCCTGTTGGCAGAGTTGCAAGTCAAGCCCACATGGCTAAGTGAGGTGAAAAGAGGACAGTTGGCTGATAAGGATCTAAGTGCTAAGTTACAGCAAGTACAGAACGGAGAGTTAGAGGATTATGGCGTTAACGTTGAAGGAGTATTGTGCTACAAAGGAAAAGTCTGTATGCCGAGGGAGGAAGAGTTAAGACAAAGGATTCTTCGGGAGGCGCATAGTAGCCCTTATGCTATGCATCCCGGAGGTATTAAGCTGTACAGAGATCTAAGGGAACAGTTTTGGTGGCCTGATCTTAAACGGGAAGTTACTGAATTAGTGGGAAAATGTCTGACGTGTCAGCAAGTTAAGGCTGAACACCAAGTTCCATCGGGATTGCTTCAGCCAATCGAGATTCCGCAGTGGAAGTGGGAAAGAATTACCATGGACTTTGTTAGTGGGCTTCCCCTTACGCCTACTAAGAAGGACTCGGTATGGGTAATAGTGGACCGTTTGACCAAGTCCGCGCACTTCATTCCGGTAAGAGTTGATTATTCTCTTCAGAAGTTGGCCAAATTATATGTAGCGGAAATTGTAAGGTTACATGGAGTACCGGTGTCAATCATTTCGGATAGAGACCCAAGGTTCACGTCTCGGTTTTGGAAGGCACTTCATCAAGCTTTAGGCACTAAGTTGGACTTCACTACGGCTTTTCATCCACAATCAGACGGGCAGTCTGAACGGGTTATACAAGTGTTGGAGGATATGTTGAGAGGCTGTGTGATGGATTTCCGAGGAAGTTGGGAAGACTATTTTCCTTTAGCAGAGTTCGCCTACAACAACAGCTATCAAGCTAGCATTCGGATGGCACCATATGAAGCGTTGTATGGTCGGAAGTGTCGAACTCCTACTTATTGGACTGAGTTAGGAGAACGTCGGGTTTTGGGTCCAGAGTTAGTGGCAGAAACTGAAGAAAAGGTTGAGATAATCAGGGCACGGTTAAAGGAAGCCTCTGATAGGCAGAAGTCGTACGCAGATCTCAAACGAAAAGAGATAGAATTTGATGTAGGAGATCAAGTATTCCTTAAGGTCTCGCCTTGGAAGAAGGTGATGAGGTTTGGTCGCAAAGGGAAGTTAAGCCCAAGGTTTATAGGGCCTTATCGGGTATCGAAACGAGTTGGACCAGTGGCATACCAGTTAGAGTTGCCACCAGAGTTGCAGCAGATGCACGACATATTTCATGTATCCATGCTACGTCGTTATCGATCGGATCCATCTCATGTGGTACCAATTGAAGAAGTGGAGCTAAGGCCAGACCTATCCTACGAGGAGGAGCCAATTCAGATATTGGAACGTAATGTGAAAGTGTTACAGAGGAAGTCAGTTCCTCTAGTCAAAGTGTTATGGCGCAATCATGGATCAGAGGAAGCTTCGTGGGAACCAGAAGAGACAATGCGACAGCAATACCCTCAATTATTTTAGCTAGGAAATTCGAGGACGAAATTATTTTAAGGGGGTAGAACTGTAACATCCTGAAAAGGGCCTATGCATTTTCGGTTTAATTGTATGAAATGACATGTCTTATGTGTTATGAATATATTTTGAACATTTTTGGAAACCTGGAAATGTATGGAAATGTTAAGTTTAAAAGAGGAAAGTGAACATTTTTGGAAACTAAGAAAGGTAAGGAAATGATTTGGAAATGATTCAAAAGAGGAAAGTGAACATTTCTGGAAACTTGGAAATGTAATGAAATGTTAAGTTTAAAGGAGGCAAACGAAAATTTTTGGAAACTTGGAAATGTAAAGAAATGTCAAGTTTTAAGGTTTAAACAGAGGAAATTAAGGCAAGGTGGCCTTAAGAAAATTAGTAGGAGGAATTTGACACACAATCAGGCTTGGAAAAGTGGCCTGAAGATGTCACTTAAGGCCCAGGTGGGTGACGCCACAAGTAGGTATTTGGGCCAGGGTTCGAGTCACTTGGGAAGCAAATAAAAGAAGTTTTATTTTTGCTTCCAGAAGCAGAGAGGTGGACGGCACAAGGCTTCTAAAAGAGGAGTTTTATTCTCTTTAAATTTCGTCTAAATAGGAGATAAATAATAGATTTACTTTAGATTATTTTCAAGAGATAAATAAGGGATTATTCTTTTAATAAAGTGATAATTCAAAGGATAAAGCTATCAGAATAGAAGAGTGGTGGCCAAGTAAGGGATTCTGAGTAGTAATTTTGGCTATAAGAGGAAAAAATAGGGCTATTCATCAATTTTTCTTCCTCCTCTTCTCTCTGTCGAATTCCCTAAGCAACATTCTCTCTTCTCTTTTATTTTTGTCAAGCCGAAATCTACTTCTTCTTTATCCCTCATTACCGATTCTTTAAGCCTTAAGAATCCAAAGTGTTGACACACCTCTAGGCCATAGTCGACTAGTCTTCAAGACTCCATAGCCGAATACTGCTAAGGGTTCAAGTAAGAGTTCTATCGATTTCTCCAAGTAAGCGTAAGATCTAGATTCAGTTTCCTTTCTTTTCTTTTTAAGCCTGTCGAAATTTAGGGACTAATCCCTCATATTGTATTTGGCCGAAACTATGGAAGGGAATTTCGGGATTTAGTGGTGGTCAACTATCAGAGGAGATCTGTCGGGATTTTCAAAGATCTAAGGTGAGGCAATCGATCTAAGGTTATTTCTTATGTTTAAACGATTGAAAATTAGATCTAATATATATAAGTCTATAGAGATTTCGACAGAGATATACAGGGATTTCGGGATTTGAGAAATTCAAGGTAAGTCCCTATATACATTCGGCCAAGGCCTTAATTGTTGGTTAAGATCTATTCCTTATTTTTGCAAAGGCTGAAACTAATTTGTTTAAGTGATTCAATGCTTGGCCGAATGCAAGAAGAGTATAGCAAAGATTTCGGGACTTGATTCTTAGGTCAATCGGCAAGGTAGGTTTTAATTATACTAATCCCACTAGGATTTGGTTTTATAGCCGAATAGGCTTTATGTTAACATATTAAGGTTACCAAATGTAGGAATTGAGATCTAAAGCAATAGATCGGTTTTTCGGGATTTCGAGGAATTCGTTAAGCAAATCAGGTGTGTACCCCACACTATCTTTAATACGTTTTATGGCAATATTTAATATAAGTATGTATAAGAATGTGAATATGGCTAAGGTACCCTAATGTGGTACAAAGTACTCAGGTACGTTTCCTACTCCTACTAGGATTACGAAATATGTTATATTTTAACATGTGAAAAGTGACATGAATGTGAATTTAGGTATGACATGCATGATATGAATAAAATGGGGCATTCGGGTTATATGAGAAAGGGGAAGTGAATGTGGTGACTTCGGTCTCACTATCTGAATGTGGTGACTTCGGTCACATTATCTGAATGTGGTAACTTCGGTTACATTATCTGAATGTGGTGTTTCATGACACAATTATTTAATCTGGTGGCTATGCCACGAATTTTATATGGGCGATGAGCACGTCGACTGCAGCGACTGCCTTCGATGGAGTGTAGCGGATGGAGGGTTGACTTAGTAGTCCCCACGGTGTGCAGGTTGGTACGGGGATGTGTAGCGGATGGCATCTAGGTATGGGTTCGGGATTGCATCATTATCTTGAAATATTATGTGAACATGATTTGTATGGTATGCCTAAATCTATTAAATTTTAGTGTTGGTTACACATTGAGTCTGTTTGACTCACCCCGTTGTGGGACTATTTTCAGGTGACGATCAGTAATGGACCGGGTTCGGCAGAAGCTTAGGGAAGGCCATGCACAGCAAGAAATTTACGATTTGGACTCTTATTTTATTTTAAGTATTACAAATTTTAAATTTTGGGAATATTTGATGTAATAAGGCCATAGCTGAATTTCTTTATTTTCTACTTTTATTTGTTATGACTGCGAACTATTATTAATTAATGGATTAAATAAATTATTTTAAATCAAACCCTAAATGTTTTGTCACCTGAAGATAAAGGATTTTTAATAAAATAAGCTCGTTTTCAATTCAAGCCCAACCCAACAAAAATTTCTCTTTCAAAACACATAGTTTTTCCAAAGTAATAAACAAACTTTGAACCGATTTCTTTCGAGGAACATACCAGATCTGGTCAAGGCTCGTGGGCCGGGTTTGGGGTGTTTCATGGTTGATAGGCTAACTCAGTTGGCTCATTTTATACCGGTGCGTACCAATTATCCACTTAAGAAATTAGCCAATTTGTATGTTTTTGAAATAGTGAGACTTCATAGAGTACCTTTATCGATCATTTCGGATAGAGATCCGAGGTTCACATCATGATTTTGGAAAAAGTTGCAAGAAGCTTTGGGGACAAAGTTGAATTTTAGTACGGCTTTCCACCCGCAAACTGACGATCAGCCGGAAAGAGTAATTCATATTCTTGAAAATATGTTGCGATGTTGTGTTCTCGAGATTCAAGGCAATTGGGAAAGGTACTTACCATTGGTAGAGTTTGCCTACAAAAATAACTATCAGTCGAGTTTGAAAATGGTGCCTTATGAGGCTTTGTATGGGCGTAAGTACCAAACACCCTTGTATTGGATCGAACTCAGAGAAAATCAGATACACGGGGTTGGCTTAGTCAAAGAAGCGGAAGAGAAAGTAAAAGTGATTCGTGCTTGTTTGAAGACCGCTTCGGATAAACAGAAATCCTACGCGGACTTGAAACGGAAAGAGATTGAGTTTCAAGTAGGTGATAAGGTATTTTTGAAAGTATATCCGTGAAAGAAAGTCCTCAGATTCGGTAGGAAAGGAAAATTAAGTCCACGTTTTATTGGACCTTATGACGTGACTGAGAGAATTGGACTGATAGCTTATCGACTAGCATTGCCATCCGAGCTAGAGAAGATCCACAATGTCTTTCATGTGTCTATGTTGCGCCGTTACCGTTCTGACCCATCACATGTGATTTCACCTATAGAGGTTGAGATTTGTTCAGACATGACCTATGGTGAAAAGAAGATTAAGATTTTAGATCGAGAGGTCAAGAAATTGAGAAATAAAAGTATAGTACTCGTGAAAGTACTACGACATAGACATGGGGTTGAAGAGGCCACATGGGAGCCCGAGGAGACAATGAGAGACCAATACCCAGACCTTTCGCTGGTAAGATTTTCGAGGACAAAAATCCCTAAGGATGGAGAATTGTAACAGCCCGATTTTGGGGCTAGTCAGAACAGTGGTGTTGGAACCACTAATCCGAGGTTGAAGAAATTATTTTTAATATTATTTTATGTGTTATAGCATGATTATATGAGTGCATGAAAATTTTGGTGAATTAATTTTAGTGACTACTTACTTAATTTAGAAAAATTACTAAATTGCATAAAGTGCGAAAGTTTTGTTCTACAAGCTGTGTCAAATAGCTATAGAACCTTAAATTGGAGGTCTTTAATGTGCAAATAGACCCTTAAAAGAGTGATGGCCGACCATAGGGGACAAAAAAATGTAAATTGGTCAAAGTTGGTAGTATTAGGTGACTTAATTGAAGAAATAAAATAAAATAAAGAGAAGAAAAGATATCATCTTTCGTCTTTCTTCTCTCCACAGATTTTTCCCCAAGAAAACAGCCATTGAAGCTTCAAAATTTTCAGCAACTCTTCACCCTTGCAAGTAAGTCATTTTGGTAGTCATTTTTATTGATTTTTGTGTTTTTGGAACCCTTGTAGCTTAATCTAGCTAATGAGGGGACTATTTTGCACAATGGTTGAAAATTTAGGGTTTTACCATGAGAGCATTAATGTTGTTTGCTGAATTTTTATGGAAGAAAATGAATCTTGGTTGTTAAATAAACAACTTTTGTGAAAGGATTTTTCATGAAAGCACCTAATAGGACTATTTTGTAAAAGTTATAAAATGAGTAGTAAATGTATGAAATAATTGGCATTATGAGTTGCTATAAGAGTAATAAAGGTTCGACTAGACTTGGCTAATGAGTAAATTTGATGGCAAAATCATAATTTTCTGAAAGTCTAAAGGCAAAACGGTAAATTTTGCCAAAGTAGGAATTTTGAAATGTTTTGATTAATGTGGAGATTAAATGAGTAAATTTCGTCATTATAGATCAAGAGAAACGGGATCCGGGCTTAGACTGGGGGAAAACCAAGATAGTAGACTAAATCGAACTAGTCGTCCATATTTTGTATACCGAGGTAAGTTGTACGTAAATAATACAACGTTATTATATTTATACATTAAACAATTGATATTTCATAAAATGTTTGATTATTTCTATGAATACGCATGACGAAAGTTGATGTGATATACTCCCGGTTAAACCTTAGGAATAGATTGGATATCCAAGCCGTGACATTTAAGCGATGTGTGTGCTAGTGTAAGACCAAGTCTGGGACATGGCATCGGCCAAAATACGAGAGCCAATGTAAGTCCATGTCTGGGACTTGGCATCGACATTGAGACGAGAGCTAGTGTAACACCATGTCTGGGACATGGCATCGGCCCCGATAAGTGAGCCAGTGTAAGACCATGTCTAGGACATGGCATCAGCATCGTACCCTCTTGTGGGAGGCTTGTCAAGTATCCTTTGGCATTCCAACTGGTTCAACGGGTAATTTAAAACTTGTGTCAAAAGTGAGAAAAGTTACGACTATGTTGTAAGTGATATAGGTACCTACATGAAATTTATGAGAAATGAGCTCGATTTATGTTGTATGATTAGTAAGGATGAAAATGAGTAAGTTATGCCTTTAATCATTCGAGAATTATGTGCAAGTTTATAACATGTTATGAGTATATAATGCATGGTAGTTGTTGTTAATTATTTACATGCAACTTACTAAGCTTTATGCTTACTCCCTTTCCTTTCCATTTTCTTATATTATCGCCAAGTTAGCTCAGGGATCAAAGGATGTCAGAGGCTCAATCACACTATCAATCTAAATATTTAGTATAGTTAGATTTATCATTTTGAGTATGGCATGTATAAGGACTTGGTCTTTGTCAAGTGTCATATTGTTTTGGCCAAAGGTGTTAGCTTGTCTTGAAGATTGATTCATTTTGTATAAGGCCATGGATGATGGCTATTACTTATTATTGATATATGAAAATGATAATATTTTTCATGAATGTACAAATTGCATGGTTGAATATTTGGTATATTAATGCATGAACGAGTAGGTTATTTGATATGGTTTATGTTAGTGCAAGGGTGGCTGAAAGGGCTTGGTAAATAGCCTTGTTTTTGTCCACACGGGTAGACACACGGGCGTGTGTCTAGGCCGTGCATGACACACGGTCTACCCCATGGGCATGTAGTCTGACCGTGTGTCCCCTACACCTTAATTTGGTAAAACAGAATGCCCAGTAGTACCCACACGAGCTAAGGCACGGCCGTGTGTCTCAACCGTGTGGATGACACAGCCATAACACATGGGCATGTGCCCAGGCCATGTGAAGTCTGCACTTGATTTTGGGAATTTAATTCGCCACACGACCTAAGGACACGGGCATGTGCCTTAGCCGTGTGACCTTATTCAGTTGATGATGCTAGAAACAAAATGTCAAGGTTTTTACACACGGACAGAGACATAGGTGTGTCATGGCCGTATGAAGGACGCGGGCCATTGAGACGGGCGTGTGCCAGGTCGTGTGAAAACCCCTGTAAGTTCAAATTGAAAAATAAATCCACACAGCTAGGGACATGGGCATGTGTGACCACACGGCCTGCCCACACAGGAGTGTCCATTGCCACACGGGCGTGTGCCCCTGTTTTTAGTGAAATTTTCCGAAATTTTCTAAAGTGCCTGGTTTAGTGCCGAACCATTTCTAAATTATGTTTTGGGCCTCATAGGCCCATATTAAGGACGTTAAGAGGAAATTTGAAAAGTTTTAATTTTGAACAAACTTTTATGACCCGAAAATGTATGGTTAGTATGTGTTTGAGTTGGCCTGTTCTGGCGTTAAACACAGGTAAGGGGTGTTACAGTCCTTGAGTATACCAGTATATCGTAAATGAACACTACCACAAACCGATCCAAATAAAGCTGAAATACTCGGTTCATCAAACCCATGAAAACTGTCAGTGCATTAGTTAGTCCAAATGGCATCACTAGGAACTCGTAATGACCACAATGAGTCCTAAACGTCGTCTTATGTACATCAGCCTCCTTAACCCTCAACTGATGATACCCAGATCGGAGGTTGATCTTGGAGAATACCGAAGCTCCTCGAAACTGGTCAAACAGATCATCTATCCTTGGTAGAGGGTACTTATTCTTAATGGTCAACTTATTCAGTTGCCGATAGTCGATACACATCCGCATGGATCCATCCTTCTTCTTCACAAATAGTACCTGTGCTCCCCACGGAGACACTATAGGGCAGATGAACCCACGATCCAATAACTCCTGAATCTAAGCCTTTAGCTCCAAAAGCTCCTTCAGTGCCATTCGATAGGGAACGATGGACACTAGAGCTATACTAGGTAGGAGCTCAATACCAAACTCCAACTCGCGATTCAGGGGTAACACTGGTAGCTCCTTAGGAAAGACGTCTGGAAAATCTTTTACTGTTCTGATATCCTTAACTGTAGAATCCCCAGAATCCAAAACACTTACGTAGGCCAAGAATGCCTCACATCCCTTACAAACCATTTTATCTGCCACCAGTGCATAGATCACATTAGATAAGTAATTCCAGCATTCTCCAATCATGACTACCTCCTTATCCTCTTCAGTCCTTAGTATGACCCTCTTAGTCGCGCAGTCCAAGCTAACACGATGCTTGACCAACCAATCCATCCCCAGAATTAAATCGAACTCCCTAAAGGGAAGCTCCATCAGACCAGCCAGAAAGATTTCTTCTTGAACCTCTAAAGGAACGTCTCTAAACAGCTTGTTAACCTTTATAGATTGCCCCAACGGACTCAGTACAATAACCTCACTCGTAGTGCTCTCAACCAAGATCCCCAAATTTCCAGACATAGTATAGGCTATATAGGAGTGAATGGATCCTATATCTATTAATGCAGTATATGGTACACCAAATTTAAGAAACGTGCCCCTGATGACGTCCGGGGCATCTCTATCCTCTCGAGGACGAACAACATAAAATAGAGTCGGCTGCCTCGCCTCAGTCTATCTGGCACCTCTGCTCGGTGCTCTCTGCCCACGGCCCATACCATTACCACCTCTGGCCTGTCCATAGCCCCTCGGTTGCTGCTGAACTACCCTCGGTGGCTGTACAATACCAATACCAGGAGCTTGCCTCTGATCAGCCCTCAGTGAACACTCTCTAATGCGATGTTCCAAAGACCCACATCTCAAGCATACCCAGTCCTCTTTCAGCACTCACCTTGATGGCGTCTACCACAATCAGTACATGGCTGTAGTCTAGTAGTAGCAACAGGAGGCCCAGCTCTAACTGGCCCATCATCTCTGGCCTTTTTCTTAGGCCTCTGTACAGAACTCGAGGGTTTTGAATCCCTCTTATTCCTACCTCTCTCTCTATCCCGGTTTTGGCGCTCAGTGCGCTTAACCTCCTCGGTGATCTTCGCCTTCTCAACCAAGGTAGAAAAATCTCGCTCCCTCTACGGAGCTATCAAAACCCTCAAGTTATCCCTAAGGCCATCCTCAAAGTGAACACATCGCTCATACTCTGATGCCACCATACCTTGCACATAGCGGCTTAGTCTTAGAAACTCAATCTCATACTCGACCACTGATCGATCTCCTTGTGCCAGATTCAGAAACTCCTTACTACGGGCGTCCACATAACTGGCTCCCACATATTTTCCCAGGAAGGTGGTCTTAAAGAACTCCCAAGTCAGACGTTCAGGTTGAGTGCCTTCCTTAACAGTAAGCCACCACGAATAAGCCTCATCCCGCAGCAGTGAGACTGCACCCTTTAATTTCTGCTCAGGGGTGCAATCTAAATCATCCATAACCATCTCCGTGGCCTCAATCCAGTACTCGGCCATATTAGGGGCAACTCCAGTGACACCCCTGAAGAGCTCAACTCCATTGGACCAGAGTCGTTCTGTAATCGACCCTCAACCCCCAAATCCAGTATTGGGCCCAGCGACCCTCTCCAAAATCCTTAGCATAACCTGGGACAATGCGTCGTTCCCAGCCATCTGATCTTGAGACCCAGTCTCAGTAGCAGGCGACACTGGCATCTCACTCGTATCCAAATTCGGTATGCTACCCAGTTAAGAGGACTCAGTTCAAGCTCCTCTGCTGCCTCTACCTCGGCCTCTAGTACCCCGTCTGCGGATACCTCGTGCGCTCATTGTATAATCATGTTTATCTGTATTGGCAGTTTTATGAATCAGTTATAGTTCTAGTGTTTATTAACAAATTTTTTATGTAAAACAGTATCGATTATTCAGAGTTCATTTTCGTAAATCGCAGTCTCACTACAATTTTCAGTTTTTCTACAATTTTCAGTATACACTAACAAGAGTGTTTCCAGTACAGTTTACTACCAATAGTAGTTTCAGAATATACTATCCATAATAGTTTTAGTTTAAAACAAATCACAGTTCAGAATACTTACAAGATCGGCACCGGAGACTCAGTGTACCACTTACTTAGTAAAAAATTTCAAGTCATTTGGAAATCAATCAATTTTTTGAAAGCCTATTTTTTATAAAACCCATAATCCATAGCCGAGTTTTGTAACCTGGCTCTGATACCACTAAATGTAACACTCCAAACCCGGCCTAGACGTTATGGTCCGTATCTGGCAATGTCACACTATAGTGTTTTTGAAACCTCGTTGTTACGATGAAAATTTTCCATGTTATTATCTTTAGTAAACCTTTGTTAGAACTTAGGAATTCGTCTTTATTCATTTAAAACATTTGTTTTAAAATATCCCTCGTTGCGGAAGCTTTAATACAATAGTCTAGGTGATCATGCGATTAGAAATTAGTTTAACTTGAAAATCGAATTTTCTACGACCAGCAGGTATAAATCCATAAAGTAAAATAAATAAATAAGTACCCAAATTTAAAACCAAAGTCCCAAAGGGTCCTTAAATTACAACCCAAATAATCAATAATAATCAAATCATAAATCGTAAATTGAAAACCATGAAGTCCAAAAATTACTGTGGTCACCGTTGAGTCCTCCGTCACACCGATCTGTCTAACTCTAGGGATTACCTGTGCACATTAAATAAAAAGGGTGAGTTTACGTAAACTCAGTGTGTAATCCCGCAGAAACAAACAAACAATCAATATTCACAGTACACAGTTGAACAGTATTAGGCCTAAGCCCTTTTGAGTATCAGTGACAGTTTCGGCTTTAGCCCATCTTAGTACAGTGTCAAAATGCAGTAGGGCCTTAGCTCATCACAGTATCAATAGCAGTAACAGTTATGCAGTAGCAAAATCCTACCCAACCAGTCTCTACACACTATCTCCATCCAACCTTAATCAACCCATCCATCCCTACACTTCAAGTAGTACCGAATGCAGCACAATACAGTAGTTTGCAGCTGAGCTACCAGTATATTAGGCTTAAAGCCTTTCAGTACACTTCCTCCGAATAACAACCCCCAACCCAATGCAATGCAACATACAATGGATGACATGCTATTATGCAATTTCAGTACATATATTCAGTTCAGATATTAACATGCCCAGAACAGATATCATTCAGTCAATTTCACACATTTAGGGGTCTAAGTATCACTTACCGACCCTACAATAGGTTCAAATTCGACTTGGGCGACCCGTGCAACCTTAAAAACATTTCGATAAAAATGGGCCCACATGCCCATGTGATCTTCCCGTGTGGGCCCACACGCCCGTGTGACCCACTCGGCCCAAATTGGTCTTGGCCGTGTGATCCATTTTTAAAGTAACCCACGCTAGCTCAATACTCATATATGTTTTCACTATTTACTTATATGTTCATTCAAAGTTGTCTACTTGAGTCATTATCACTAGCATATTTATATCTTGAGCTACAAAATTCCAAATTACGATTTGCTTGATTTTTTTGAAACTATACTCATATACCTTTCTACCATAAAATTTTCAAAATTTATAGTTTATCAAATAAGTACAGTAAAATCTTTAAAGTTATCCCTATTCTGCTGTTTGACAGCTTCATCCTTTCCTTGCTAAAAATTATTTATCTCTTAGTACAGAATTTAGATGATGTTTCCGTTTGTTTCTCTTGAAAATAGATTCATTAAGGATTTAAACATATAAATTTAAGACCCTAATTATTTTTTTACAATTTTTGATGATTTTTCTAATTCAGAACAGGGGAACCCAAAATCATTCTAACCTTGTCTTACTAAATTTATTATATCTCATGATTTACAAATCCATTGCTTACACTATTTCTTTTATGAAAAAATTTAATTTCATACTTTATTCAACCTCTAACTCAATCCCCATTATTTTTGATGATTTTTCAAAGTTAGACTACTGCTGCTATCCAAAACTATTTTAGTGCAGAATATTGATTTCCAAGTTTATAACACCCTTATTTCCTTTCTCTACAATTTTTCGCATCATTTTCTCTTATTTCTCGACAGCAAGCAATTCTAGCTTTTCGTCGAGTCTTGTTTTCTGCATTTCGGGTACACCCTTGGTATCGTTTCTGATGCGTAAGCACTCCTAAGCCTCCAGAACATAAAAATTGACCAACATATCTCCAGATTAATCACTTAATTTGTTGTTTAATCAACCAATTTCAGAAGTAACTCGACTGAAACCTAGCAAAACCCTTACCTCGCTTGGGTAACCACAACTTCGTACAATCACAACGTCGATTCAAAACCACCAGCCCCTTGATTAACTCCTAAACACCAAAAAAGAATCCCCCTTTTAGAGATTAACTAAGGACGATTAACAATAGACAAAACCATTACTTACCAAACACGCGCCACCAACGATGAACAACTGAATCAATTGGGAAAAAGAGAAAGAAACGAAAGGGGAAAAATAATGGAAATTTTTGGCAACAACTAAGGGAAAGAATCGGTAGAGGAGGAAAAAAGAAGAAGAAGAAAACGTCAGAAAAAGTTTAAGGAATTTGAGAGAAAACCTAAACTCTACTCTTTTTTCTTTTTGTAAAAAAAAAAGATAATCAGATTATTTTCTGATAACCTCTCCCCAATTATCTCCTAAAGTCGCTCCCTATTAACCCACCAAAACACAACTACTCAGAATTTTGCCCCAACACAACTCTTAGCCGAAATTGGAGCAAAAAGACTATCTCCACGCCATCACCAAGAATTGAACACAGGACCTCCAACACTCCAACACTCCACTTAACCACCAGACCAGCAGGCCCATTCTATTATATACTTATCAACAATTAAATGAAAGCCTATTAACCAAAGGTTGGGCTTTATTCATAAAAATACCAAAATTTGCCCCAAGTCATGGCTTGAACTTGGGACCTCTCATACACTCCCAGAACACTTAACCACTGAAGTAGATAGAGATTTGTGTCATACATCTGCAAAAACAAAAATTTAAATTTTGGGGCGTTACAATGAGTCTGTAATCCTAAAAAAAATTCAAAGTAAGCATTTGATTCAAATACTGAGAAAGATTATTATGTCGTCTACAATTTCAATTGGGGAGATGGCTAGTCTTGGCGATCGGAGCAGTTGACTCCACGAGTAGAGACATAGATGTATTCATTGGTAGAATGATACATTGGACCAAACCCAAGATGAATTAATTCTGAATCCGTTTGTAAATTAATTCACTTGTGATGTTCATGGTGTGATTTACCTAAATCCTGAGTTAGCCATTGACCATGTGTATGTAACTCATGTGCTTTGATATAAATGGAGACTTATGCTCTAAAGATGATCGAGCCCATAGCCGGTATGTTGGGTTCATGACTTGTATATGGCATGAATCTACTAGAAACAATGGAATTCATAGTTGAATTAAAAAGTTAATGATATCCTCTCATTGGCATTGTGTGGATTGATAAATATGCAACGTGGCCAGGGGTTGCTTGTTCTCAAATGAGGAATCTATCATAGTCATTTGTGGACAGTGATCATATTAATCTTTAAAAAGACACAATGGTGATGATGAGATAAAATAGGATTGTATTGAGTAAACAAATTTATCTTAAAGGAATCAAGGATATCATATGAGGGTAACACACACATGACAAGGTCATTGGACAAAGCAGTTGGATAAATTGTTTTCATAAAGAGTATACAATAAGGAGTTTTCATTCATAGTACTTCTTGTGGACTGACTCCATGATTAAGTAATTACGAAGTATCAAAACGTCTTGCAATGACCGATGCAAAGCTAGGCATTCAGCCGACTGCATCAAGTTTTCATCTTTCTTTAGATGACTGCCCTAAGTCAACGGAATAAAGAGAGCATATGAGTAAGGTTCCATATGCTTCGGCAGTTGGAAGCCTTATGTATACAATGCTTTGAGAAGTCTAGAAATCTATTTCACAGTAGGAATGGTTAGCCAATATCAGGCAAATTCAGGTTTAAGGCATTGGTAAGCTGTAAAGCATATATTAAGGTATCTTAAAAGAACCATAGATTATATGCTTGTGTATTCTAGGGAGGTCCTTACTCCAATTGGATACACAGACTCAGACTTCCAAACCTATAAAGATTTTAGGAAATCGAATTCGGGAAAGTATTCGTTCTAGGTCGTGGAGTAATAGTATGGGGAAGTGTAAAACAAACTTACACTGCTAACTCTACTATAGAGGTCGAGTATGTTGCTGCTTCTGAGGCAACGGAACAAGCAATATGGCTTCGAAAGTTCTTAACTGAACTTGAAGTTATTCCTAGTATAGAAAAAGCTATAATATTGTATTGTGATGACAATGCTGCAATAACAAGTACAAAGGAAATGAGAAGTCAACACATTGATCGGAAGTATCACTTGATACAAGAGGCAGTAGTTGAAGGAATTGTAGATGTAATGAAATTAGCTTCTAAAAGTAACCTTGCAGATCTGTTTATGAAGGCTCTTGTAATTAGGAGTTGTGGGAATGTAAAACATGACACATTTACTTCACTAGGGCAAATGGGAATTATTGGGAAATGTGCCCATATTGTAGTAAACATGTAATTGTTTTCTATTCATTTGAACGACGAATAAATAAATGTTTTCAATTCCATGTCATATGGATAGGAAGGAGGCTAAGAAGTTAAAATATCTTAAACAGATCAAATGTTTCTTCTGCAACAGAAAAGGACATTTCAAATCAAACTGCAATGAGTATTTGGATTACCTAGCCAAAAAGGGAAAATATATGGAACTCTTTGTGGTTGAAGCTTGTTTAGTGGAAGAATCAATTGACAACTGGGTTATTGATTTTGGAGCCATTAACCATGTGTGTGTTTCTTTACAAGGGTTCAGCGGAACCAGAAGTTTATGTGACAAGACCCTCTTGTTGTGAACAGGAGATGGAAGTTATGTTTCAGCCGAAGCAGTGGGAGAAGTTATTTTACAACTTGATAATTTTAAGAAGATTGTTTTAAAGAACGTGTTTTATGTGCCTCATTTTAAGAGGAATTTAATTTCTGCAGCATGTTTTTTTTATGACGGTTATATCATAACATTCAATAAAGGGATTGCTATTCACTAAATCGTTCTTTAACCTATAATGGATGGATGGAAAACAATATCTACTTTATCAAACCAAATAACTACTCGATGCTTCAAATTGAAATAGTGAATAAAAAGCTTAAAACTTCTCATTCTAATGAAAGGTACCTATGGCACTAAAGAGTTGGCCATATTAACCAAGAAAGAATCACTAGACTCGTGAAAGATGGTCCCTTAAGTATGCTTAAGGAAGTTAGTCTTCCACAATGTGAGTCTTACTTGGAAGGTAAAATGACTAAGAGGTCTTTTAATGCGAAAGGTATAAGGGCAAACCAACCTTTACAATTTGTGCACAATGATGTATATGGTCCCGTGAGCATTAGTATCTGAAAAAGTTACGATTATTATGTGACTTTTATCGACGACTATTCTTAATATGGATATGTGTATCTAATGCACCAAAAAATCAAAACCTTTGATAAATTTTGAGAGTTTCATGCGAAAATGGAAAAGCAATTAGATTTATCCGTAAAGAATATTCGGTCTAGCCGAGGTGGGGAATATTTATCTAATAAGTTCTTAGGATACCTCATAGAGAATGAGATTTTATCCCAATTGACTACGTCGAGTACTCCACAGCAAAACGGAGTAGTTAAGAGAAGGAATAAAACCTTTCTTGACATGGTTCGTTCAATGTTAGTTATTCACAACTTCCTACTTCCTTCTAGGGATATGCGATACAAACGACTTGTTATATTTTGAAAGATGTGCCAACCAAGTCTTCTTTTAAAACACCTTATAAACTGTGGCATGGAAAGAAACCTATTCTTAATGACTTTAGAATATGGGGTTGTCCAGCACACGTTCTGGATATTGATGCAAAGAAGTTATATGCACAGACAAAATTGTGCATGTTTGTAGGATATCCAAAAGGAACAAAGGGATGATTATTCTGCAATTCGAAAGATAATACAATTAAAGTTTCTATTCATGCTACTTTCCTTGAGGAAAGCTACATGGATAACTTTAAGCCTCGAAGTAAAGTGGTACTCGAGGAACTTTTGGGAGTGGTAGAACAATCACCGAGTTCAATTCTCGAGAAAGTTGTAGAAAGGCCTACGAATGATCAATAATATAGGGGAATCCATCGTAATGGGGGAGTTTCTAAGAAACCAGACTTCTTCATCTATGATGGTAGTATTTATAATACGAAAGCCAATCATTAGGATGATGATCAACTCACTTAAGAGGAAGCTGTGCAGGACATTGATTCCAAGCTTGGGAAATAGGCCATAGATGTCGATATAGATTCCATGAAATCTAACACAATGTGGGAACTTGTAGATTTACCAATTAGGATTAAACCTATAGGGTGTAAGTGGATCTACAAGAAGAAGAGAAATACGAAAGGGAAAGCGGAAACACACAAAGCTACACTTGTTGGGAAAGGCTACACATAAAAATAAGGCATTGATTACAATGAGACCTTTTCTCCTGTAACCATGCTCAAGTCTATCCGCATACTTTTATCCATTTTCATTGGTCTCGATTATGAGATTTGGCAAATGGATGTCAAGACAACATTCTTCAATGGCTATCTTGATGAGATCATTTACATGGCTCAACCCATTGGTTATGTTGTCAAAGGAAAGGAGCAAAAAGTTTGCAAACTACTAAGATCCATTTATGGACTTAAGCAAACGTCCTACTCATGGAATAAAAGATTTGATCAAACGATCAAGACTTTTGGATTTGATAAAAACGTTGATGAACCTTGTGTTTATAAGCGTATAAAGGAAAAAAGGTGGTCTTCCTCATTTTGTATGTCGATGATATTATACTTATCGAAAACGATGTAGGAGAATTGTCATTGGTTAAAATGTGGTTAGCTCAACAATTTAGCATGAAGGACTTGGGTGAAGCTAATTATATTCTTGGAAGGGATCGAAAGAATAAAACGATAGCACTATCTCAAGCTTCATACATCGATAAGGTACTAGAACATCTTGCAATGACCGATGCAAAGCTAGGCGTTCAGCTGACTGCATTAGGTTTTCATCTTTCTTTAGATGACTGTCCTAAGTCAGCGGAAGAAAGAGAGCATATGAGTAAGGTTCCATATGCTTTGGCAGTTGGAAGCCTTATGTATGCAATGCTTTGCAAACGTCCAGATATTTGTTTCGCAGTAGGAATGGTTAGTCGATATCAAGTGAATTCAGGTCTAAGGCATTTGCAAGTTGTAAAGCATATATTAAGGTATCTTAAAAGAACCATGGATTATATGCTTGTGTATTCTGGGGTGGACCTTACTCTTGTTGGATACACAAACTCAGACTTTCAAACCTACAAAGATCCAGGGAAATCGACTTCGGGAAATGTATTCGTTCCAGGCCGTGGATAAATAGTATGGAGAAGTGTAAAACAAACTTGAACTGCTAACTCTACTATGGAGGCCGAGTATGTTGCTGCTTCTGAGGCAACGAAACAAGCAATATGGCTTTGAAAGTTCTTAACTGAACTTGAAGTTATTCCTGGTATGGAAAAAGCTATAATACTATATTGTGATAACAATGCTGCAATAACAAATACAAAGGAAATGAGAAGTCACAATAGGATGAAACACATTGATCGAAAGTATCACTTGATACGAGAGGTAGTAGCTGAAGGAATTGTTGATGTAATGAAATTAGCTTCTAAAAGTAACCTTGTGGATCCGGTTACAAAGGCTCTTGTAACTAGGAGTTTTAACAAACACGTCGAGGATATGAGAATGTGAAACAAGACACATTTACTCTACTAGGGAAAATGGGAGATTGTTGGGAAATGTGCCCATATTGTAGTAAACATGTAACTATTTTCTATTTATTTGAACGACGAATAAATAAATAAATTTAATTTCATATTTTACTATTATATCTTTTGTATTTATTTCTTTTATATTTTGCTTGCATAGTGAAATTGTGACAAACAAATATTAGCCCATTGATTGTCTAAACTTGAAACTGAATATAAGTGGCATTGTAAAGAACGTTTACATTACGAGAAAGACAACTTACTTTAGTAGATAATCTAAATGAGTCTGTAATCCCGTAAAAGAATCAAAGTCAGCATTTGATTCAAATACTGAGAAGGATTATTATGTCGTCTACAATTCCAATTGAAAATATAGCTAGTCTTGGCTATCGGAGCAGCCGACTCCATGGGTAGAGACATAGATGTATTCATTGGCAGAATGATACATTGGACTGGACCTAAGATGAATTAATTCTAAATCTGTTTGGAAATTAATTCACTTGTGGCGTTCATGGTGTGATTTACCTAAATCCTGAGTTAGTCATTGACCAAGCGTATGCAACTCATGTGCTTTGATATAAGTGGAGGCTTATCCTCTAAAGATGATAGAGTCTATAGTCGGTATGTTGGGTACATGACTTGTGTATGGCATGACTTTATGAGCAACAGTGGAACTCTTAGCAGAATTAAAGAGTTAATGATATCCTCTCATTAGCACTGTGTGGATTCATAAATATGAAACGTGGCCAGGGGTTGCTTGCTCTTGAATGAGCAGTTTATCACAATCATTTGTTGACAGTGATCATATTAATCATTAAGAAGTCACAATGGCAACGATGAGATAAAATAGGATTGTATTGAGTGAACAGAGTTAACTCAAAGAAATCAAGTATATCATATGAGGGTAACACATACATGACGAGGTCATTAGACAAAGCAATTGGATGAATTGCTTTTGTAAAGAGTATACAATAAGGAGTTTCCAATCATGGCACTTCTCGTGGACTGACTCCATGATTAAGTAATTGCGAATTATCGAAACGATGCTTCTGGGCATAATTGCAATCACTAAAGCCTAATTGTATATGTCCGATTGGTCCTCCGCTAGCTCAACAAAAGCTCGATCAGACTGTATTTGAATCAGAAGACAATTTTACGACTTTGAGAATAATTTAATTAAGTTGATTTATTCGATGTGGAGTTAAATTAGGTGATCGTGAGAATTGTTCAACTAGAGAATTTGATTAAAGAATTTCTTGAAAAATTAATTTGAAAAATCTAAGTGATTTTTGAAAAAATTAATTTTGATCAAGTAAAATTAAATTAATCAAATTATTTAAAATTAATATGATATTTTTGAAAATTAATTTTCAAGTCAGACAATTGGCCCAATGGGTAATTGAACTTGAAAATTGGACTTGAGATCGTAAATTAGGCAAAGGAGCCTAAGATTGAGACCAAGATCCAAAAATTCATCGAACTGGGCCCGATATGTGAAATCGGGCCAACGGTACAACCGATGGCTAGACTGGATTGGTTGGGTCGCCATTGACCCGGATTGAACTAGGAGCAACCGAATCGACTCGGATGCCGTAAGGGTGTCGCACTTGCATCACCGGACACAATAGAGCTGGTGGCTGTGACAGTGGTTCCCAGTGGCCGGCGACAATTGGTCGTCGATAGTTGAGTGGTGGAAGAGTTACACTCCTATTAAGACTCTACCAGAGAATTTGATTTCAGATTAATTTTTCCAAAAATAATATTATTTTAATAGTTTAATCTTAAATTTAATTTAATACTTATCTTAATAGTATTTTATTAATTTAATATTAAAGTGATTTTCTTAATATTAAATTCAATTTAATGTTTATCTCGTAAACATTCTATTATTTTAATAAGATTTAATATTAATTTAATCTAATATTTGTCAAGATAAATATTAGATTAAATTTAATATTAAAGTAATTAAATTTAATCATAGTTGAACTCTCTAAACTCTCCCTATATTAAGAGAACCTCTGGTCATTATTTACGCACACTTGAATTCAAGATAAAGTTGTAGAGAGAAAATTCTCTGAAGAGATTATTCTAGAAAATTTCTAGAGATATTTTTCTGATTTACAACTTAACCAAAAAGTTTTCTGATTTTTATGAAAATTTTCTGATTCAAAGCGAGCCCACTCTTGGCAGACGTGAGCTTAAGATAATGGAGAAGACTACTCGGTCGAAGCTCTCATCCTAAGTGAATCGAAAATGTACAATTTTAATTAAGTGTTTATTACTTTAGATATCACAACCAAGATCTTATTTTGGAAAAAAAAATTAAATCTCTAGTTTTTCCCTAAATTTATTTTCTGTTGCGTTTTTCAAACCTTATTTTCCAACACTAACCGTATCAATATGATATTTAAATATATTTGAATGAATTATGAATAATACATATATCTATTATATTGTATTGTATCTGTGTTTGTGATTGTACATACATCATGTCTTATGTTACCGTTAAACTAAACACTTAATAAGCATGACTTTTGCTACTGAGTTGATCTATTATAAGCATATTATTTGCTACTGTATTGAATTGTTATAAGCATATTGATTGTTACCATATTGTCTTGTTAAAAGTATAATTAAATACTATCGTATTGATCCATTTTGAGCTTGCTATATTGCATTACATGGGGTAGGACAATATGTATGAAGGAAGAAGTGACAGTTTATCTGCGAATTTGTAACGACCCATTTTTAGTGAAATCAAAACAGTGGTTTCGAGACCACAAATTTGAGGTCGTAAAATTTTATTTTAATGTTTACAGTATGTTAGAATCGTGGTATAAAAATTTTGTTAAGAAATTTTACCCTTTGTATGCTTAATTTATGAAAAAGGACTAAATCGCATAAAGTGCAAAAGTTGTGTTCTATTAGCTAAAGGTGTTAAATAGTTATAGAACTTTAAATTTAAAGTCCTTATTGAGTAATTAGACCACTAATTGAGTTAGTGGATGTACATGGAATTAAAATCATGAAATTGAAAATGTTAGGTTAGTTTTAGGTGATTTAAAAAGATAAAATAATAAAACAAAAGAATACCATAGTTGTTCTTCTTCTTATCCACCGAGATTTGCAACAAAATAGGGGTTTTTGAAGCTTAAAATTTCAGCCACTTAGCTCCCTTGCATGTAAGTGATTCTTTGACCCGTTTTTGTTGATTTTTATGTTTTTGGGACCATTGTAGCTTAATCTAGCTAAATGGAGGATTAATTTGCATTATGGTTGAAAGTCTAGGGTTTTTCCATAAGAGCTTTTTATTTGTTCTTGATGTCTAATGGAAGAATATGAGTCTTTGTTGTTAATTAGACAACTTTTGTTAAGGGATTTTTAAAGAAATTCCAAATTAGGGGTTCATTTGAGAATTTTGAAATTTATGTGTCAAATGTATGAATTTGTGGAATGTATAGGCTGATATAAGCACATATAAGTTTCGGCTAAGCTTGGGTGTAGTGAAATTTCATGAATTTCAATTTTTACGAGCCTAAGGACTAATTTGTAAAAAAGTCAAATGTTTAGGGGTAAAATGGTAATTTTGTCATAACATGAAATTGGATTGAATTGATTAGAATAAGTATTAAATTAGTTAAATTTGATTTTATATATATAGATCAAGAAAAACCACGTTCTAGAATTGGATCAAGGCAAAGATAAAGTGGTAGATTGATAGGTCAATTTAATCCGTACAAATTTCGAGGTAAGTTCGTATAGTTAAACTTTAATGTTTATTTATTAAATTGATAAATGGTATTATGAATTTATTCATATTATTTTTTGAATTATGAAATTTAATTAAATGTTCGAAACAAGTAAAACGCAGGATTGAGTACAATCGTTTTATGGCAAAAGATGAATTGTCAGATAAGACCATGGTTGGACCATGGCAATATTTTTATGTAAGACCATAGCTGGGCTATGGCATTCGGACGATAAGACCACAACTAGGTTATGGCACTACGAATGTAAGACCATGGTAGGGCCATGACAATGTATGTGTAAGACCATAGTTGGACTATGGCACGGGGAAAATGATGTACTCATATTCGTAAGCTGTTCTCAGATTCGGGAAGACTTGGTAAGTAGGAAGACTATTGGTTATTATTAGTATGGATTTGAATTAAATGTATCCATCGATATTTAAATGACTCAACGGGTACAGAGGATGATACAAGGTTATTCAGTTTGATATAAATCAGTACAGGTATTCATGAGAAGTTACGAGAAATAATTCGTAGTTGATGTTTTTATACATGGCTAATATAATTGCGATTTTGTGTTAGGCTTTGGGTCGCATTGGTATTTACCTATGTTTTAATTATGCTTAGTTAAATTGTAGATGATTTGGTAAGTTGTATTTAATAGTCATATGAATTTACTAAGCTTAATTGCTTACTCTGTTTATGTTTTTTGTGTTTTATAGTATTTTGGAAGCTCTCCGTTTGGAAGCCGTCGGAGACCGTGCCACACTATCAAACTCTTATTTTGGTATTTTGGACTTTACATTTTGGGTTAAATGGCATGTATAGGTATTTTGGCTAATGTGGCCTAAATGTTTTGTTGTGTATTTAGCCAAGTGGTTTGGCTTGAAAATGGTATATGTTTTAATATGCAAATAGGTTTCAATGGCCTTATGATATGTTGTGTATATTTGCTATGTGTATGCATGTTAAGTTAGGTACAAAGTCTCATATATGAAATTGACCATTTATGTAAACTTTGGAAGTATTTTTAATATGTTTAAAAGTGGTCAAATGAATGTGCTTATGAATATCATATTGTATATGTGGTTAGTGCATGATATAAATTTGATATTGGTTGGTTTTGGAGTGCCTATTTATGCTATGGTTGTATGTGCATTGTCGAGCCTAGGTTAATACTACACTGGGTGAGAAAAACGGCTTGGAAAATAACCTATTTTTGTCCACATGGGTAGAGACACGGGGGTGTGTCTCAGCCGTGTGTGACACACGGGCGTGTGTCTCAGCCGTGTGTGACACACGGCCAGGTGACACGATCGTGTGTCCCCTAATAATTCTTTAGAAATCAAATCAGTAGCCTCACACAACCTTGCGCACGAGCGTGTGGCTTGGCCGTGTGGCGCAAGTCCGTATACTCTCTAGTTTTCACACGGCCTGGCACAAGGGCGTGTGAGGCCATTTCCTTAGTACACGACCTAGTCGCATGGGCGTGTGGTTGGTCGTGTGACCCAAGTCAGTGAGTTACACAGGGTCGAACATGGTTGTGTGGCCCCACTTCGAGTGCCCACACGGCCTGAGACACGGGCATGTCTCTTGGCCGTGTGAGACACACGGTCTGGACACACGGGCATGTGTCCCCTACACTTTGAAAATTTTCCATGTTTCTCCAAAAATTCCTTGAGTACTCGGTTTAGTCCTGAACCACTTTTAATGTCTATTTGGGGCCTCGAGGGCTCGTATTAAGGACTTTATGAATGTATTTGAATGGTTTTTGATTTGAATGAAAATTAATTATGAAATGTACAACTGTTTAAGTTATAAGTCCGATAATGCTTCGTAACCCTGTTCCGGCGTCAGATACGAGTTAGGGGTGCTACAGAATTTTTTGTGCACCCAGAGTTTAGTGATAGTATTTATCTTTTAATTGCAAATATGATGTACATCCACAACCCATCGATAGTTTTTACAGGCAAATATGTTGTGCATCTATAACCTAGTGACAGCTTTTATTTGCAATATTTTGTTGTGCACCCACAATCCAATGGCAGTGTTTAACCTTTAACTGGAAATGTGTTGTACATCCACAACCCATCGACAAATTTTACCAGCGAATATGTTGTGCTTCTACAACCCAATGACAGATTTTATCTGCGATATTTTGTTGTGTACCCACACCTAGTGGCAGGTTTCATCTGCAATTTTTTGTTGTGTACCCATAGCCTAGTGGCAAATTTTCTCTGCGAAATTAGTGGTGGTTTAACCACAACCCGGTGTGTATGTGGTTGGAGTTCAAGGGAACTCCCATTGTGGTGTGTAGCAGTGGGTAGGATCTTTTCTATTTAAACTGAAACTGTCTAAGATTCATAAAGCATGTGCATACAAACTGGATTTACTAAGATGACATATATATATATATATATATATATATATATATATATATGTATATGTATACATTGTTGAAGTGGTCTGAAATATTGATATTTTGAAATTGCTATTGTGTATTGTTCTATGCGTTGTGTTTCTGTATACTTAAGTGTTTGCATTGGTTTACTTGGGATGGAACTCATACAGAGCTTCATAGCTTACTCCCTTTTTTTCCCATCTCTGCAGAGAACCTATTAGGGTAGGATGCGGACACGACATTCAGAGGGCTCGAAAACTTTTTTTTATGAAAGTATTATTAGGCTTATTTTTATAACTCCTGCTATTTTAAAACTGTACTATTTTATTTATTTTGTGGCATGGGACTCATATGTAGAGTTTATTTAACATGCATAACATTTAACTTAATTTTAAAATAGGGTTTTTATTTAATGAAGGCATGAAATATAGTTTTATTAAAACCAAGTAAAAAAAAATCATTTTTTCCGCTGTAAGATTATAAATAAATTTTGAGTAATAAACAAATGGAAAATTAACCAAATTTTCTTAAAAGTAGTCATCGTTATATAAGAAAGCTACATTAAATCGATTTTTGATAACCCGTGAGTTTTCTAAAAATAGACTAAATTTTCTTAAAAAATAAATAAATGTTTTAAAACTATTGTTTTATAAATCCCGATCGCTACTACGTCATTACAGTAGCCGATACAATCTTTCAAATTCGGGCCTAACGTTTAGGCTAGGTTGGGAAGGTTACAAAAATTATCTTTCTCAAGATATGCAACGTGTACAATAAGGGAAAAAATGTTCAAAAGAATAATTAATTGACTTACATAGTGTCACTATCCCACGATATATAGTTATAGCATAAAATGTGTGTCTATATATATAGATAACAATTGGACTTTTATTTAATGAGGAATGTTTCCCAGTACAATAATAAAGGAGAAAAATAAGAATTCTGTGTTGGCGTGATAGTTAGAGTGTTCACCGTCTCAAGTGCGGCTTGATTTCGAGTCACGCTAATTATTTTGTTATTAGAGCTTTGACCTCCTATTGTAATTCACCAAAAAAAAGAAAAGAAAAATAAAACTGAAACTGAAAAATTGTAAAGGAAAATAAAACATTCCCCAACCACTCAGAGATCATCATCAAGTAGCGAACATTGGAATCTAATATGGCGGATCAATCCATCACCGGTCTTTTCCCATCGTGTCATTAGTGCATGAAGATACCTCTTTTAATAGATAAGTTGTTTCTCCTCTACGAATACCTTCTGTAACTTAAATTTTATATTAAAACTGAGTGAAGTTTTAATATAAATAAACTTTATTAGAGTATTATTTTATTTCAAAAATACGAAAATTAAGAAATATCTTCTTATCAGTATTTGTTAATTTATATATATATATATATATATATATATATTCAACAAAAATCATAAATAAATAAAAGAAAAAATATTCGCATAATCATTAGATAGATCGTTTCTTTGATTCGTATCATATTTATTTATTAGAAAAAGAAAAAGGACCTTCCCTTGTAATTATTTTAGCAATTTAAGTAATGGCGTAAAAGACTAATTTTATAGTGATAAAGTTAATGCTTAGTATTTATTCATTTTGTACTTTAATTATTTTTTATCACTTTAATTTTTAATTTTAAAATCTTTATTAAATTGCTATATACATTAACGTGATTATTTGTATTTTATTATTGATATAGATAATATTTTTAGAAAAAAATTATGAAGAATATTGAAATACCGTGATGTCAATATTATTAAATTTTTAAGTGTTTAATGAATGAACTTTTTACATCCCACATAAGACAATTTAGCTAAAGTTTTGAAGGTAGGAAATCAAAGGATTGAAGAAAAAATTTGGAGTCAAATGAAGTAAATTTATTATTATAAAAAAATTAATTTAAGTTGTTGGGAGTTGATTCGATTAAGCAACGAATAAGTAAAAATAGTGGAAGAAATTGAGAAATTGAACATACAAATTTAACGTGGAAAACCCCCTCCAAAGAGGATAAAAAACCAATGGCAAAAATAATTTTTACTACAATAGCAAAAGAATGAAGAGTACAAAAGACGGAGACAAAAACTAAACCTTGAAACTTGAAAAACAAAGAACTTTCGAAACGTAAACACAAAATCTTCTAAAAGTGTTATGAGTTATAATCTTTAATTGGTATATTTTCTAATATTGTAAAAAAGTCTATTTGTAGGCTAAATTCGTAGGTCAAATAAATGCTAAATATATTATACTAATAAATACTAAATCTTATCTTAACTTGAATTGCAAGCAATCTCTTATTTTATTTAACAGGAATTTGGGTCACACAACTCTAACAATCCCCACATTGACACGAATTCTCACAACGCCATCCTTGCCAAAGCCCGCCACGAGCTTATCTTGAACTATGCAGGGAATTAACTGAGTTGAATCTATGCTTAGAAGCTGGAAGACTTCTAGCCTTTGACTTATGCACTACCAAATCAAAACTAATTCGGGTTTGATTTTCACAAACACAGTGCCTTAACTTTTCAAAACCTGTATCCAAAAAAGAACATCTCTTCAACGAAACGGTCATACATTTTTCCCTCCTATGACCAAGTTGTCATCGCTCCAAACGAGTTGACTTCGATTCCATAACGGACAAGGGACGTCCAGTTTCACCGGTCACTATAAAACCTTCCAGAATATAAAGATTGCCGATCCTTTTACCTTTTAAGAAAATGAGAGCCCCACAAGACACCTTAATGCCGCTCGACTTGATATTGATTCTACAACCTTTCGAGTCTAAAATACTCAAGGAGATGTGATTCTTTCGTAAATCAAGTGCATACCTAACATCTGAAAGTGTCCTAATCGTCTCATCGTGCATCCTAATTTTAACAGTACCAATATCGATTACGTTACTGGATGGATCGTTTCCTATGCGAACAACTCCACCTTTAACCAAACTATATGTGGAGAATCATTCTCTATTGGGACACATATGGAAAGAACATCCTGAATCTAGAATTCACTCGGACGAAAACTCGGAGCTATCGCTCATTGACACTAATAAGAAATCATCATCGCTTTCATCAGCCAAATTAGCACCAGTTGCATCTTCCTCATTACTCTCAGTAGCCTTTTTATTTCGTAGTTTATAACAATTTGTTTTAACGTAACCTAACTTTTTACAATAGCGACACATTTTGTCCCGTTTCTTTGATGCTACCAAAACGGAAGCTTGTTGATCTGCCTTGTTATTTGAACAAACTCATCGTCGAGTTTTTCTTTACTCAACAAATAACTCTTCACATTCTCGAATGAGAGTTTGTCTCTGCCATAAATCATGGTCTCCCTGAAAGACTTGTATGAATAGAGTAAAGAGCACAATAATAGCATAGTTTGATCTTCATCGTCAATCTTAATATCAATATTCTTTAAATCATTCAAAAGAGTAATAAATTGACTAATGGATCTTTAAGAAGCTCACATTCGTTCATGTGAAACGTAAATAGATGTTGTTTCAACACTAAACGTTTAGCCAGAGACTTTGTCGCATAAAAAGTTTCTAACCTTTTCCACAAGATAGATAAGGTTTTCTCCATCAATACCTCCTGCAATACCCTATTCGCAAGACACAACTGAATTGCAGACAGAGTCTTTTCATCAAGCTCTTCTCATTCCGTCTGATCTAGATTCTCAGGTTTTTTCTAGGTAATGACCTTTTTCAGGCCGGTCTAAACTAGAATTGTCATCATCCGAACTTGTCATAGATTGAAATTTGTGACACCATCGAACTTTTCAATATCAAACCTTATTGGTGTCATCTCTGAAAGTGTTGATCTACGAAAATTAAACTAGCTCTGATACCACTTATTTAGAATCAGTCCAATTAAACAACAAACAAGTAAAAATAGCGGAAGAATTTGAGAAATTAAACACACAAATTTAATGTGAAAAAATCCCTCCAAATAGGATAAAAAATCACGAGCAAAGATAATTTTACTATAATGACAAAAGAACGAAGAGTACAAAATATGGAGATAAAAATTAAACCTCGAAACCCAAAAAACAAAGAACCATTAAAACGTAAACACAAAATTCTCCAAAAATGTTATGAGTTCCAATTTTTAATGAATATATTTTTTAAGATTGTAAAAAAAAATATTATACTAATAAATAATAAAGCTTTTATAAAGAAAATATATTTTATTTAACTTAACTTGTAAGCAATTTTTTATATTATTTAAGAGGAATTTAGCTCACGCTAATTTCAGAGTTACATGTATAAACCCACCAAGAAAAAGAATATAAAGTTGGTTTCCTACACTTGAATATACACTCTTGATTCTCCTACACTCTTGGTGGGGATTTATGAGTATACACAGGAAGATGGCACCTCCACCCTTCCTATCAATGGAATCTAATCATCTCACTGTATCTGAGGGAAAATCACCGATCCTGGCTGCTAATATTCGCCAAACGCCTTGATTTATCCCATCAAACAAATAAACACAAAAGTTAACCTTATTTGCTTTTAAAAAGAAATCTAAATTTGGCTTAAAAGTTCCAAAGAAACGATGACGGTGAAAAAGCGTTGCCACCGTTTTCATCATCATCAATCGGCGGAGGATAGAGTTGATCATCATCACCACCAGGCAAATGGCCCAAATTTGAATAAAAGCCATAATCGGACATCCCTCCATCATTGGTGTTGTTATTATCCAACATGCTCAAAAACGACCAGTCCATCATGTCTTCTTCATGATGACGACTCTCCACTTGCGTTGTCGCTCCCCCGCCCGACGAAGACGATGTATACTCTTCTGTCCCTACAGTATTGTTGTTATTCCCCGGGGTTTCCAGTTCCACCCCTTTGGCGAACCTAGCTGCCACCACTTGAATTTCCGGAGGGCTAAGCGACGTCCCACCGGCGATCTCTGGTGGATTTTCAGGGAAATTGAACTTGGCATCACGGCCACGTAAACAATAAAGAGCCGCATCGAACGCCCTGGCTGCTTTTTCCGGCGAGTCGTAAGAACCTAACCAAATACGCTCACGGCTGTTTGGAAGTCGAATTTCGGACACCCATTTCCCCCATTTCCTCTTCCGTACACCCTTATACTTGGAACTACTGCTACTGCTACTGCTATTACTGCTGCAGCTGTTGGTGTTTATGTCGGAGGCATACTCTGTTTGTGATGCTGAAGCATGTGCCGTGCAGATTGGCTTCACCATCAATTGAAAGTCAATTTGTTGCAAAAAGAAAAGGTCGCTCAGATTGTTGCTAAAGGCTTCGGATAATGAAAATGGCGGCTCTTTGCGAGAATATATATAGATGAAGGAGTGAAGACCGAAGACAAGGTTTTGAGTATCGGTTTCGTTGAAGATCCAACCGTGTTGAACCACAATGGGAGCGGATATGTGGCAGTGTTTGGAGGGCCCGAACCCAGCTAGAAAACGCGGTAGGGACCGTAGGCGAAAACCACGTGCATGAAATTTTGTTCTTTTGTTTTTTAAAAAGAAAAATTAAAATATAACAAAATAATGAATAAAAGTAATTTTTAGTTCTTGGATTTGGTGATTTTTTTTAATCTTAATGACTAATTTTTTTTATCCATATTAGTATTATAATTTCATAGTTTATTTTATCAATTTATTCTTTAAATTTGGATTTTATAAAAATATTATGACTTGTCGCTATTAAATTATATCACATCATTACTTAAAATTTTTGAGTAAATTACACACATAATTACTTAATTATAAAAAATTTTATTTTAGGCATTCAAAAAAATTTACAATCTAAATATTTAGGTTGCATGGTTCAATCGTTCTAATCACTCTCGTTAAAATACCTTACAGAAATTTAATATGATATTTTTTAATTTTTACTTTTTATATAATTAAAGTAAAATCCATGACATAATTATTCAAAATAAAATTATCATTTTAGTCCTCAAAATTTAAATTTAATTTAAATGAGGTAATAATATTAAAAATTGATACTTTTATGGAACATTTTCTAGAATACCGCTGCCAAGGCATTGTCATCACCGGTGGTGGAGCTCTAGCCTGTCTCAAAAATGAAAATTTTTTATTTAAATTTTTTTATAATTTATAGAATTTCAAATCAATCAAGATAAAATTATATTTTAATCTAAAATTTAATTTAATTTTTTAAAATTATAAAAACATATATTATTAAAATAATGAAATTATCTTTTTTAAAAAAAAGTAAAAATATATAATTTAATTTCGGCTATGTTGCCTACCATGCTAGTCAAGTCTTCTATGAGGATGTTGCTGACTTTGCCGTTGGGCTTCTCATCGATGTTCTCCGATGAATGTCAGCCAGTGATAAGCCACGAGCTGTGGCACTCACCCTTGAAAGCCCGCTGATAGTCGTCGCCCAAAACGGTTTCATATGCTGTAATTTTGTCGTACCCATTCGTGCATCAGTAAACAAAATTTCTGAATTTCCTTCTGAATTATTATTTGTTACTCTCTGTGTCTCTTCATTTGTTTCAGCAAAAGGGCAAAATGAAATAAGATTGCAACTTTATATTATGTAGGATCCAGATGGGAATTGGGAAGTTGGAGCGATGGCCACGTTGATTGACGACGTCGGAGCTGCCGCTATTTACTCCGTTGCCGACCATGTCAAAGCCTCTCTTGATTTTAACATCTCGTTTCATTCAACAGCCAGGACTCAAGTTAATCTTCCTATTTGATAAAATCTTAAGCTATTTGCTGTTGTTTCGTATTCTGGGTTTTGGTTAAAAGATGGGGAAAGTTTTAATGGGGCATGCAGGAAGAAGTGGAGATAGAGGCAAAGGTGATTGCGGAGAAGGGGAAGCTTTCACTGGTGGTGGTGGAGATTAGAAGAAAATGGAACGGGGGCTATCACTGAGAACATCGTGAAGAACGCAGTTTCCCAACACCATTAGCTTCCCATCATCACTCACACAAATCCCAGCCCCCCACTGTCAGCATCGATCACCGAGAGAAATGTTCCCATAAAAAAGGGCTGCTATCGCTGGTTGACATTCATCGGAGAACATCGATGAGAAGCCCAACGGCAAAGTCAGCAACATCCTCGGGGAAGTAGACTTGACCAGCGGTGGTAACCACAATGCCTCGACAGCGGCATTCTTGTAAATGTTCTGCAAATATCCCAATTCTTTAATGGTTTTACCTTATTTAAATTAAATTAAAAGTTTGGATATTAAAATGATAATTTTTTATGAATAATAATAACATAGATTTTACTTTAATTACATAAAAATAAAAAAATAATTAATATTATAAAAATGCCATATCAAATCTTTATTAGATAGTTTAATAATGGGAGTGATTAAAATGATTGAATTAAATTCAAGGTGAGTGTTTAAATTGTAAATTTTTTTAATGTTTAAAATGAAAAAAATAGTTAAAGAAATTATCTATGTAGTTTATCTAATTTTTTTTTAATTTTATTTAGTTATATACATTTTAAAAAATAAAGTTATGATGTGAAAGTTAGAAATTAAATTTAATTGAAGCATCAAATTAAAATAAATTATTAAGCGGAAGAGAGTGAAGTAGTATTTAAAAACTAAAAATTAAAAAAGATGGTTTCCAAAAGATTCGAGTTGATAAAATTTTCCAAAATAGAGGAGTGAAAATGATATTACGTAAACGTTGGTTTCCAGTTCCACTGAGAAAGTTCATCATCATATCTTAATGTTTCAAGATTATTAAATTTAGTTATGTCTCAATAAAAAATTTATTTTAAAAGAGATTGTTTGTTGATTTGGATAAATGCTCATTTAACCCACCGGTCCTAATCTCAGGGCCTATCTTGTGATTGAATGTACATTAGCAGTCAAATAGGAATATTAACCTAACAAACAACATATGTTTGAATACAATGAAGTCAACTTGAGTTTTATTTTTTATACAATATTAAAAATAGAAAATGGGATCATTCATGTTAAATAGATATTTGACAACAATTATAATCACTCTTGCACTCAAATTAATATACAAAATATATATATATTTAAATTGTTATAAAAGAGTCAGTCTATTTAAAATATTTGCTGTGTTAAATTATTAAATACGTTTAAACTATGAATTGGGTTTAAGCTCTCCTATCTCTACTTAATATGTTTTTATTTTGATTTATTTCTCTTTTATTTTTTATAAACTATATAACATATAAAATTACTAAATATTAAATAAAAATACATTTAAAATACAAATATAAATTATCAATATATTTAAATTATAACAGTAATTCAATTTTGACTTGATGGCCCTAAAAGAAAACAAAGAAATTTAAGAATTGGATACTACATGAAGTGGAGTTATGAGTGAGAGAATGCTGTTGTTACGCGTTTGTCAAGTAAGACCGGTAATCGTGGGGCAAAGTTTGCTTATAAACATTACAATAATGCATGCTCTTTTACATTATTTAATTGGCCGTTGTTTCCTCGGTTAAAACATGTTGAAAACGAAAAGTCTTCATTATTCAATGCTTGCCTTAGCTTATAGACCTTGCATGCCATTGCCATGTTACTCTAACACATTCCTCTGAAATTCAAAATTGTATAATTCATATATACTATTTCTTTTATGCAAGGAGTAGGTTAATTTTGATGTTAATCCCTGAATTTTTCGAATATTGTGAATTTAGTTCCTATACTTTAATTTGATCAATTGTAGTCCTTGTATTTTTCGAACTAGTTAATTTTAGTCCATAGATTTCTCAAATTTTAAAATCTTAATCATAACTTAAATAGTAAAAATTAAATTTGTTTGGTTAAATTCAACTATTAGTCTTGTACTACACATTCATATCTAGATCTATTCCATATTCTTGAATTGAATCATTTTAAATCCCTATAGTTTTCGAGCTTTGAAATTTCAATTTTGATGCAAATGACAGTTGTTAATCCATTAACTGGATTTTTAGCAATAGTATGTGAAATTAAAAAAAAAAGGCATTATATGTATGATAATATGTTTGTCACATTAGATTTTAAAAATAGTTGAACTTAATGAATTTAACAGCTATCGTTTGGTTAGGACCGAAATTTTAATATTTGAAAAGTAAAGGGACTAAAAATGACCAAATTAAAGTACAAAGACTAAATCCACAACTTTTGCAAAGTATATGGACTAATAGCAAAATGTAACCTAAAGAATATCAATTATTGAAGGGAAGACTATAATTTATACTACTATTTAAACCTTTAACTGAGTTGGTGTCACGAGTCAACCAAACACCAACTCGATTAAGGAAATTACGAAAATATCCTTCTACTAAGATACAAATGTTGATCTTAATCAGTCTTTTGACTTTATGGCCAAGATTGTTACCAATGTCATTTATCTCACTTGGCCATAGGAAACTAAACTCCAAGCACCCCTATTGGAGCCTACTTATGCTGGCATGTTTACCATTGCAACCAATAAATGAATTCCTAACAATTAGAGGGATACAATTACAAGAAGATAGCCATATTTCTGAGGAAAATCTATGATGCAATTCAGTTCGAGTTAAGGAAGATTATCTTCCAAGAAATCATCAAACATGCTGAGAGAGTCTACCTCTAAGTTATGTCTTCCTTTCCCTTCTCTATTTTTTTAGATTCTCTATACACATAATTCTAAGCTTGTTAATGCCACTGAAAAATATGGGAAGAAACTTATAAAATTGAATTTCTTGTACAAGCGACTAGAAGGGAAGCATGCAAAGGCAAATCCACGAACTGTGCCACTGATGAAGTTGGTTTGGGAGAAGCAATGCTTGTCCCAGTTGACACTGACACGAGCACTCCTATTCATCTTGCAGCCTTTGAGTAAAGAATGTTGCAACATCTTAATGTTGAGATTTCTTTTCAGAAAACAACCATTTAGCAACTTCAAGCCAATGCGAGCCTAGCTAAGGCATTGAGGAAAGATTTGTTGGCCAAGCAAGTCAGCAACTCTTTGGCAGAATTGTTGAACAAAAAAAGAGGAGTGGAGCTTGGAGCTATTTTGTTTTTTGCTATTTCTTTTTAATTATTTTTTATCTAGGGATGCTCTTGATGAGACCTTTTTCGATTTAGCTTGTTTAATATGATTTTAAGTAATTTGATTGTTAATGTGTTATCTCTTTAAAAGCATTAATGGTTGAGTTGCTTGATTATGTTAATAGTTAAGACTAATTGATTAAAGGGGAGTTACTAAAGGAAACATTTGTTTCATTTTTTGTATATTTCTCATGTTATGGTTTCTTTTAAAAATTTGCTAAAAGAGGAGATTGTTGAGGCAATTTATGAGCAGTGCCAAGGAGCAATGCCCATTGGTGTCTAGCACTGCTCCAATCATAAACTTGCCATTTTCAGAGTTGGAAAATGTTGGAAACAAACCCTTGGTCTTTGATCTTTTCTAATACTTTGTCAAGTGCAAGCTTATCTATTATATCAAAATTACTTATAGCAACATATTCTGAACATTGGTTTGGATTAGATCAAGGAAATCGCTTTCTTACTTTGAAGAGATTGGATCGGATCA
Source organism: Gossypium australe (assembly GCA_005393395.2). Lineage (NCBI taxonomy): Eukaryota > Viridiplantae > Streptophyta > Magnoliopsida > Malvales > Malvaceae > Gossypium > Gossypium australe. The sequence continues at coordinate 112,173,161 of CM016619.1, forward strand.
GGTAAAACATATCCTGAAGATTCAAACTTATTGTGGTCTCATTGAAGATATTCTATATGCTAATTGTCCTACTGCCTATTTAGGATGATTGATTGTAATTGAGTAGTATCTTAGCAAGTCTTGATTCCTTATAAATCGAGGAGACTTGTATAGGTGATGTACTAATCTGAGAGCAGATATTCTTTTTCATTGAGGAACACTTCTTGTGAGGGCATTGAGTGTAAAATCAAGTGTGGTACTTAATTTTTATCTTAAGCTTTCAGGGGGGAAACTTAAAGGAGAGTTGTCTAGATCTTAGGTGTAACAATGAAATCTTGATATGGTGAGTGTTAGTGTTTGTAATCATTTATTGTATGAGGTGCTAAGATAGTAGACTATGTCTCTGGGAAAGGTCATCTATAGCTAGCGGAAACTTAATTGTGTAAACATATCGAGTGTTTATTATTTTCTTTTTTTGTTCATCACCAGTGCTTGAAGCAATTAGCACTACTCTTAAGCACCACTTCTGGCACTACTTGGCTTTGCTTGCAAATATTGCATTCAGTATTCATTGCTAACTTATACATTAAATGAAAGTTTATGATCATATGATATGAATCATCATGGTTGGTTTGAGAAAAAAAAACATAAGCTAAATGGATTTTGTATATGATTACATATTTTTATAATCTATATTATAAAAGTTGGACTAGAAATGAAAAAAGTCATATGCATTTTGCAAGGTTAATTTTTCTATTTAAAGTAAAATAGTGGAAAACATATACTTAATAATAACATCATTATTTTGGTATGAAATCTTCTAGCAACAATATATAACATGATAATAATATTTAAAATAAAGAACACACTATGCATATTTATGATAGTGCACATGATTTATGCATATTTATGACGATCCACGCGATTTTTTTATATATGGCTTAGATATGATCTATAATTTCATGGCTTTATAAAAAAAAATTGAGATATAGTGAAAATTGAAATATATTTTGGAAGCCAAGAATAAATGACCTCGTGAGTATAAAAATAGCAATATAAAGCTATTTGACCCATTTAAGTGATGAACATGTTTTAATTATAGTCATAAAGCAACTAATAATGTCCATGTAAAGGGTGTATAAATGTGTGATATTATAGTCAAAAGATTAGAAATGATGGTCTTCTAATGTATATGTTTTGTTGAGAAAATGTTGAAGTTGTTTGATAATTCATATATATATTATTTTAAGGTCATATATTAACTATGAAAAGAAGCTATAAAATAACAAATATTTGATCTTGTTTTAGCAATGGATTTAAGGCCTGTTTATAAAAATTTACTAGGTGAAAATGACATATCATTTATGGTATCATATATTTGGTAATTGTGAAACTAATTTTTTTGGATATAAATAAATAAAATAGAAAAATATGAAACTGTCATGATAAGAAAAATTCGAGTGATAATAGTACAAAAGATATCCATGATTGCATTCTTTAGAAATGAATGAATTATCAAACATGATAGTGGCGGAATTTTCAACATATAAATATAAAGTTTCCCCATGTGGTATAAATTATTAACATAGCTATGTTAGAATTTAAAAATTTAAAGATAAGGTACAAACCTGTTATATTCGAATCACCCATGAATGAAACTCAACTCAACACTTAATATAATGTCAAGTCTTGAGTTTAATGAGACAAAGTACATAATCAATATGTGATTGCTAACTGACCGCCTTCGGACATACTAACGTCTAGAGTGTGAATACTGCAATAAAATATAGAAGTACGAGGCGGTATCCGCAAGTATACGGGTCGAGTTGTAATATACTTTTTCAATCGAGTAGGTGAGTACTTCGAGGATCGTACCCAAGGGAGGCGAGTGCTAGATCAATTCTAACCTAAACACTAAAAGATCTGATTAGTACTTTAAATTAGTTATAGTATGAAAACATAAAATAAATGAGTTTTAGGGTTTTTATAATAATAAAACAGAATATCATAAAAGAAATAAACTTCAAGAGATAGAAAAGGAGAATGAATCAAATCTTGATTATGGGTGATTAGCTCGCTTCGATTATCCCCATCAATTGTTATTTTGGGTTCCTCATTAATCAACTAGTCACTACCATAACAGGATCTTCCGATCATCCACTAACATAACGAGTCACTAATTACTACTTATCTTCCGACCTCACAGTCTAAACTGGCTTGGGGTGAAGGTGTTCACGGATGGGTCATACAAATTTTGGGTTAATTTCCACCTTGATGACTTCTCGGAGTTGTCAGGCCTAGGGTTTGTTTCACATTCTTCCTTTCCCAAAGAGTTAATTTGTTGAGTAACCTTACAAAATAGTCAATAGATCATACCTCCACTCGTTAATCCCTTTATGAGAGATTAGTTTCTCATGGTTTTCATAGACGATATAGAATCAATATAAAGAGAAAGCATGCTAATTAAATTGATAGTATACAGTATATGAAAGAGCCTAATTGTATTGAGATTAATCGCAAATCCACAAAGTTTGAATGCTTTCCACAATTCAGATATCTTAATAACAATAAAGAACAACTGAAATAAATTATAAAACCTAAAAACGAAAGAAAAACTAAACTAAATTTGCTAAAGAAAGTCTAAGTTAAGTAAATTATGTCCATAACATGTGCCAAAGGATCCTATTTATAGATTGTAGGTGGTCGTCATCCTTAAACCCTGGTTAACTGATGTCCTCGAGCTTTAAGTTTGATTGTGTAGACCAAAATGCCCTTGTTTTGTATTTAATTCCCATTCTAAAGTCGACGTCGTGACACACCAAGACATGTGTTGTGACATAATAGTCAGTGTACTCCTCTTGGGATATCTCTAGGGGTGTGTCGTAACACCCTGTGTCGCGACATCAAAGGCAGTTTTGAGATTTCTCCATTCTGCTCCCTATGTTGTGACATCGAACATCCCGTGTTTTGACATAACGACCAGTATTGGTTTAGTATGCCTTTTAATGGTCACTTGCACAATCACAAAGTGTGTTAGCTCACCTTTAGGCCTCATTGGGCCCCTAAGGTTAATAAAAGACTCAATTTGCACATTTTATTGAATATAAACAAAACTAAGAAAACTTAACTCAAGCATAACGAAATTGTTTGTATTCAAGCTCCTTAAATGTGAAAACTAGTTTAATTTGCTACACTGAATTACGGCAGATCAAACTTCCCCACACTTAAGTCACTACTTGTCTTCAAGCAATATAAACAAAAACAAGAAATAAAAGCAACGACACTTGAGCAAAGATCATACAAGTATTGACTTTAGAGCATATGACTTAGGCATTTCAGGCTTATTAACAACTTTAATATGATGAGTAATTGACTTACAACTTTTGATAACAAACGTTTAAGTTCAGTATGTTACAAAATATACAAGTATTGAGGGTCTCACCTGTAGGGATCCATGAATAAATTATACAAGTACTTTGATTATCTGAGCAAAATACAAATAGTTGTTTATGCGTATGTTTAGTATGATGTCTATTCATGTATAAGGATATTAGGGTCACATAGGACTTTTTGGCTTGTAACGTTCTGAAGCTTAGGACATGTATGGAATTCAAATATAGTAAGCATCAAGAGGGTTACAAACATGAAAATAGTTTGGCACATCGTATTTGTCCCTATTATTTCCCTAGTAACCCTTACTCGCTCACCGCCTTATTTCTCCTTCTCTCACCTTTCTTGTTTCTCCACATATAGGAAGTCATAGCATGACATAGTTACTACGGCTAGCCTTACGAGTTTTTGTGCACTAATGAACGAGTTTTTCTTTCTTTTGTGACTTTGTGACTTTTCTCTTTTTCAATACATTTCACTCATGAATGCTTTTTCATTGGTTTAAGACTTTTTCTATTCGTACTAATTTCTTTTTGGATTTTTCTTTTTGTTTCGCACATTAGGCTACCTTATAGTTCCTATATCACACCAATTTTTCCTATTTCACTCTATTTTTACAAACTTCATCGTGATGTATCTACTTAACCCTCAATACATAGGACCAAAGAAAAAGGGCAAATACAAATTTACGTTTTCAGGCTTGGGGTTTGTAATGAGGTTCATCAAGAAGTGTCAACAGGCTTAAAAATTAGTGCTAAAGGTAAAATACAAATAGGTTAGCTTTTTGGCTCTAAATGTGTTTCAAACAATGCCTTAAGTCATCCCTAAATATCTCAATATGCATAAATTTAATCAACCAAACAAACTCAAATTCAACCATTTATAATTCATACTAGCATGCTCATTTCCTTATATTTTCTATATCATTCTGTATAATTGATTGCTTAATACCTATTTACAGTGTAACATATAAAACTTAGTAGTCTAATAATAAAAAATTTAAGATAACCTATCATTATGCCAAATTTATTTGTAAACACAAGTAACCTATATACATGTTCCTAACCAATCACTTGTATTTCTACAAGCTCAAGCACACAAAATATAAGAAAAAAATCAAAGAAAAATGTAGAAATTGAAAATAAACAAGTTTTCTATATGACCCCCCACACTTTAGTTGACACATTGTCCTCAATGTGTAACCCATAAAAAGATAAGGAAAGAAGTTACCTGATTGATCGTGGTCGCTCCAACTACTAATGGTGGTTTTTTCTTCCTTTGATCCTTTAAAGTTCAAATTGTTTGTCTCTCCTTTGTGTTGGGTTCCTATATAGAAAACTTAAACAAAATGTAACACAACTAAAAAATCTACTTATTAATCATACTCCTACAAAGTCTAAATCAAAATTATCCAAAAATTAATACAATTCTTCCAAAAAATAAAAATGTTCAATCATCCTCTTCAAAATCCATCTCCTCACTTCCGTCATACTTCTTATCCTCCTCGCTTTCTTGCCCCTCTTTTTCTTATTCTATATTTGTTGGCCCAAACATGTTGGGTGTATAATTGGGGACCTAGATGTTGTTTTGCCTAGTAAATTCTTGGAAAATTGGCCCTAATTCTTACATCCACTGTATCATCCAATCTAGCTTTAGATAACTACTTTCACCAGCTTCTTGTTGAGCTTGTGTCAATATCTAGGATGAAGCTGGTGTAGATGTCGCGTCTTATTGTCTCTTGTTCCAATCTTTTATTTGTTTGGCTCTCAGCTCAATATATTGTTGGAACAAGGTGCCCACGATGATAAATCTAGAAGGTTTTAGCGGCTACTCAGATGATGTCATAGGTACACCCATCATTTTGCATAAGGCTATCACTAAATGGGGAAAGAAAACACCCACCTTTTGGACACTAATGCATCTCTTCATGTTCTGGTGTATCCATTCACCGATACACACCTGTTTTTTCTGTAATATTGCATATAATAAAACTGCTCGAAAAATATTAACATTAAAAACATTTAAAGCAAGTTCTATTTGTGTACACACAAATTGAATCCACATTTTAGCCTCCGAAAACATAATGGCTCAATAAAAGGACACAGGAACATTGGTACCTGAATGATATTTCCATTCACCCCTACTTTCAGTCAAAAAGTTTATAATTTTATCCATATCTATGTCTCAAAAATATTCCAAATTAGTTTCCTCAATAAAATCTTTTTCATAGTATGGAACATTATAAAAATCACAAATCATTCGAGGGGATACTCGCACTTCTTTCCCTCGCACAGGTACTATATTCCACATATAGCTTTCAGTATTTCTAAACTCCTAGTCCCATAAGGATGCATAAAACTCTTGAACAACAGAGACTATAACATTCTCTTTCAAGATCATCCAAAAACATTCTCACCTATGATATCTTACTAAAGGTCATATTTCCTTACACAAAATCATCGACGAATCAAATCCCCTTTCTTGGATATAGGTTTTTCATTGTAGTTCAATAAAATATTTTCCAATATCCGGGTTTACAAAATTAGAGGGGTTTGGAACTATTGATGTTTTGGGTTCATTGGTTCGTCTAACTTTTCTAGGAGGCATGCTTAAACTAAGAACCAAATAAATTTTTCAAGCAATATTTAATAAAACAGTAACAAGTTTGAGTTAGGAACCCTTAACCTTGAAGAACTCTTTGAAGTACTTGTCGTATGGGTTTGTTTATCATTCCTTTGAGTGCTCTCCTCGATTGCCACACTGAAAGATTTTGAATGATGAGGGATTTCACACTAATTGCAAGAAGAGAGTGAGAATTGAGATTTTAAGGTTTAAAAGGTTTTGGAAGATTTAAAAGGGTTAATGAGTAAATGGGTGTTAAATATGTTTATGAGGTGTATTAGGGTTATAAAAGATGTTTTTTTAATGGAACAAATCGTGTAAAAAAATGTCTAGTCGACGGGTTGCGCAATTGGGTCGAATCACCCTACAGAAAATTACAGCGATGTCGTGACATAGGGATTCCGTGTCGCGACATCCCTGGCAGCTTACCGTTGTCGCGACATAGAGGCTCCGTGTCACGACACATATTTTAGTTTGGAAATTTAGGGAGACTGTCATCCATTTCGTGACATAGGAGTGTGGTGTCGCGACGTCGAGTTGGTTTCTTCAGTTCCTGCATTCTACACAAAGTGTCGTGACACAAGGTTGTCGTGTTCTGACATTGACTCTGTGTCAGCCCAAATTTCCATCTTTGAGGATGTCTCAATCTTGAATGAACATCTATCAAATAAGAGTTAACATCTAAACTCTACGATTAGTTAAATATACAATAATTTATAAAACTTAGGCAATTCAAATATTTTTTAAGTTTTACTACCGCATTCATCCGACAGTATCATCAGTTCACCAATGGATGATTCTTTTGTTCTATCATTATTAGTCCATCATCCATCGTGTTGTTCCACTCTTGCTCGCTTGTCCCTTTCCTTAAACCTGTTTATTTTTTCTACATGTATAAAAGGAATCATGTACCTGGACTCGAGAATGTTACATTTTTCTCTAAATCAATGGTGGATCTAAGTGTCCAGGAAAGGTCTATCTAATAAGATCGGTATCTCACGATCTTCCTCAAAATCAAGCACCACAAAATCTGCCGGAATAATGGAACTGCACACTTTGACTAACACATCCTCTAGTACACCTTTTGGATGAACTGAAGATCTGTTGGCCAACTATAGTGTTATGTGCATATTCTTAAGATCCCCTAACTTGATTTTTTCAAAGACAGATAAAGGCATCAAATTAATACTAGCTCCTAAATCATATAGAGCTCTATTAAAATCAATGCTCCCTATCTCTATGGGAATAGTAAAACTTCCCGAGTCTTTTAATTTTTTGGGAACCCATCTTGAGATAATAGCGCTACAGGAAGTGCTTATACTAACTTGTTCACCTACCTTAATTTTTCTAAGCCTGGACATAATTTCCTTTAAAAACTTGGTGTACTTAGGAACTTTCTTTATTAACTCGATTAAGGGTAGGTTCACATTTAATGTTTTGAACAAGTTCATGAAACTTACAAATTCATCCTCATCTCACTTTTTTTCCTCTAGTCTTGAGGGGAATAGGAGTTTAGCACCAGAAAAATCTTCAGTTATTTCCTTCTCAGTCTCCGCTGCTGATGTGGTTACCTCTTCTGGCTCTGGCTCATTTTCATCCTCTAAGGATTCCTCTTGAATATCACCATTATTTTTGTAACAGTCTGGTTAAGACCCTAGTCGAAATAGTGATTTTGGGACCACAAATCCGAGTCGGAAAAATATTTTAATATTATTTTTCGTGCTTATAGTATGTGAATTGACATGTGTAAAATTTTCGTGGTTTAATTTATTCGTTTGTGTGCTTAATTTGTTAAAAGGACCAAATCACGTAAAATGCAAAATTAGCATGCCATGTGTTAAAAGTATCTATATGCCATGTCTTTATAAATGTGAAGTCCTTATGTTGTAAATAAACCATGGATACTGAGAATGGACATTAATAACCATTCATTAATATGTTATTATATGTTTTTGTTAAAGGTTAAATATGTAAAAGAGATAATAAGTTATGTTAATTAAAATAAAACATAAAATACCTTCCATTATCATCTTTCATCATCGAAAATAAAGAAAGGAAATAGCCTTTGAATCTTCATTAAGACCATGTCTTAATTTTTGAATGTGATGATGATTTTATGTTTTTCCATTGATGATAGCTTGTGATTTTTGTTGTTTGATGATGGAAAATAAAAGATATGTGATAGATTAATATATTTTATCTTTGGATTTTTGATGAATTTGAGTAATTTGGGCTAAATTGTGAAAATAATATTTTTAGGGATTAAAATGTAAAATAAATGAAATGTGTGGACTTATATGAACTACATGTATATTTGGCCAAGCATGGGAAATATGAAATTTTGTGTATTTTGTGATTTTATGAAATAGGGACTAAAATGTCAAAAATGTGAATTTTAGGGGTTTAAGTGTAAAATGTCCTAATTATGTATTGTGGATTGAAATTAATGAATGTGTGATTAAATTAGTTAAATTTGAATTTATTTAGATCAATAACAAAAGAAAACAAAATTAGATCAGGGGAAGTAGAAAGTGGTCGAATAGTCGATTTCATCCGTCGTTATTTGAGGTAAGTTCATAAGTAAATAATGTTGTTAAATTCTATTGTATCTAATTTAATAGTGCCGAATTGAATTGTTATTTGTGTAAATTAATATGCTGAAATGAATTGAGCATGGGAGCAATATTTACAAGCCTGAAATGATCGAGATAAGATGTCCGAAAGCCCTGTATGAACCTTAGGAATAGTTAGGATACATATGTCATGACATGGGATCCCGATATGTGTTCTCATGTAAGACCACGTCTGGGACGTTGGCATCGACTTGTGTTTACGTGTAAGACCATGTCTGGGACATTGGTATCGCATTTGATTCGTGTAAGACCCTGTCTGGGATAGTGGCATCGATATGTGATTACATGTAAGACCACATCTGGAACGTTGGCATTGTATGAGCCTTCCAATTATCTGAGTATCCTTATTAATTCCGAATGGTTCAACGGGCATTATCGAGATGAGATCAGATGTGAAAATGAACTAAAAGATTCAGGTATGTGCTTTGTAATAAGTATATGAGAATAAGGTAAGTATATGATTATGATGGATACATGAATTGGAAACGGTAAAAGATAAATTTATATGTGCTTATGAGTATATGTGAGTTTGAAAGTTGATGTCATATGGATATTGTAAATGTGATAATATTTGAGTTGTAAACATATTAATTCTGTAATTGGTTAATGTATATGTGATTTTGATTAGTTGATTTAAATGCAAATGTTTATTTGTTCTTTATTTGCTTATGACTTACTAAGCTATGAAAGTTGACTTACTAAGCTATGAAAGCTTACTTACTAAGCTATGAAAGCTTACTTTGTGTGTCTGTTTGTTTGATTGTTTTATAGATTATTAAAGCTACGAGAAACTCGGGGATCGTCGAGAATCCTCACCGCACTATCGAACTATCTTTTGGTACCTTTTGAAGTTGTATATATTAAAGTATGGCATGTATAGGCTAGATTTTTTCGTTGACGTTTTGAAATGTGTAAATATAGCCATGTGATATGGCTTGATAATGAATATGTTTATGAATGAGTAGTTTATGCTACATGATGCATATTTTGGTATGGTAAGCTCATGGTTAGTCTAATGAAGTGGTCAATTTATGGTAAGTTTTATAGTTGATTTGGGAGTTGATGTGATAAGAATTGTTATGAATTGAATTATATTAAAATGATGAATGCTTTATATGTATTTATCGTGATGTTGGTGTTTTTGAATTAGTATGATTGAGTTAGGTTTTGTATATAAAGTGAATGATGTTGTTAAGAGGTAAAATATGCATGTTTTGGTATGTCTTGAATACATTGGAGGTATGATTTTCGAAAGGTTTGATGCTTGTAGGTGTGACCCAAAGTGTGGGTGGCAAATTGGCCTATATTTGCCCACACCGTTGAGCACACGGACGTGTGGCTCGATCGTGTCTCTTAAGTTTGAAAACCAAAACAACACGGGCTGGACACACGGGCGTGTGACTGGCCGTGTGAAATAAGTCAGTGTCGACCACAGGTTAAGCACACGTGTGGACAAGTCAATATGTATGCCCTGTTTTGACACGGCTTGGACGTGTGAGGCACACGGGCGTGTGACCTCTATAACTTTAAAAAATGTTTGATTTTCAGAAAATTTTGTATGTACTCGGTTTAGTCCCGACTCCTTTCTAAGGTCTCGTAGACCCATTTAAGGGACTCTATGAATATGATTTTTTTTGTTAAGATGATAATGTACCTTATGATGTGAAATGATTGTAAATGTTTCGAAATGTTTGGTAACGCCTCTTAACCCTACTCCGGCGATGGTTGCGGGTTAGGGTGTTACAATTTTCAACAATTGTCTCCACAGTAGTGGTTTTGGGGCTCTCAGTACTTTGCTCGATCAAAGCACAATCATTTTCACGTGCTTCTTACCTTCTCTCCGTGGATTATCTTTCGTGTTGCTCGGAATACTTGTACCAATTTGTCTTTTGATGTCACCCATCATGGTCATCAATTGTCTCATTTGATCCTCAATTTTAGTCAATGTTCTTGTTGAATTGGTGCACTCAGACTGCAACTGCTTGACATCCATTCTCATTGACTACATCTCTCCCTCAATTCTATCCAAACGTTGACCACATGCAATATGGTCACTTGGGTTGGCCCTATCTTGGGGTTTCTACAAATAAGGAGGTTGGTAATTAGTGTTTTTAGCTTGATTTGAATTATTACTTGCTCTTTGGTTCCTTCCCCATTTCAGTTTCGGGTGATCTCTCCAGCTGGGATTATATGTATCTGAGTAAGGGTTTTCACCCCTATTCCCGATGTATTTTACATTATAACAGCCTATTTTCAATGAAATCGGAACAGTGGTTCCGAGACCATAAATATGAAGTCAAAAAATTTATTTTATTATTATTTTAAGGTTTATAGCATATGATAGTATTACCGTATAAAAATTTCGTTAAGAAACTTTACCGTTTACATGTTCAATTTGATAAAAAGGACTAAATCGCGTAAAGTGCAAAACTTAAGTTCTAATAGCCAAGGGTATTAAATAGCTATAGAAATTTAAAGTGAAGGTCCTTATATGGTAATTAGACCATATTAGTTATATTGGATTATAATGGCTTGGCATTTTGTGTAATTTTTAAAGTATTAAAAGGTTAAATATGTAAATAGGTAAATAAATGTTAAAAAATTAAAGAAACAAAATATGCTATCATCTTTTTCTCCCTCATTCAACCGAAAATTCAAAGAAAATAAGCCAATTTTGGACACCTAGGTTCAGAAAGCTCATTTTGTTCAACTAGGTATGCATTTTTGTCCCGTTTTTAATGATTTTTATGTTTCTAGGATCGTTGTAGCTTAATCTAGCTAGCCCGTGAACTAATTTGTGAAACTGTTAAACTGTTAACGTTTTACCATTGATGAACATGCTTGATTTTTGAAGTTTGATGATAGAAAATGAATGGTTGTTGTTAGATAAACAACTTTTGTAAAGGAATTTTTAGTAAAATTGTCAAATAGGGACTAAATTGAAAAATCTGAAATATTACATGGTGAAATTGTGAAATAATTGAAGTATAGTGCATGTTAAGGACCTATTTGAAATTCAACCATAGTGGGTTATGGTGAAATTGTATAAATTTCCATTTTTATGAGTTAGGGACTAAATTGCAAAGAATTAAAAGTATAGGGGCAAAATGGTAATTTTTCCAAAAATGTGTTTTGGATTAAATTGAATGTATTATATGTTGAATTAAGTTAAATTTATCCGTATAGGTCCAGCCAGACCTCGTACAGAGTTAGATCGAGGCAAAGAGAAAATCTTGGACTAATCGCCTCTGTATCTACGTATACTCGTCAAGGTAAATCCGTGTAATTAAATTGAGTATTTATATGTTTTAATTGAATTATATGTGTGTGATTTGTATAATTTCCATGTATAAATACCGATCGCGTATCCGATGATGTATATCGATTATCAAGTCCCATTTGAACCTTAGGAATTCGTAGGATACAAATGACATGTCATTAGGGTTACCAATTTGGTTGAAGTCTTGCATGTGTTGCAGACACACCACAGTTCGTATGAGCTTACTGATTTACAGATCGTGAGAGCTTACCGATTCATAACTCGTATGAGCATACAGGTACTGGAATTGACGGATTACAGTTTAGCACAGTGTGAGTTATCCCGAGTATCCAACAATATTCTAAATGGTTCAACGGGCAATGTTCTGTTACGAGATGATATGAGTTCGATATGAAATATTACAGGTATATCCATGACATACATGGAAATGATATTACATGTTATATTGAAACATGAAATGGATTATACATGTATATGAAACTTGATTAATGGTTATGTCCATCCATGTTTATTGGCTATTACATGTGTTTTACATGGCTAATATATTGGTGAATATGTGTTTAGGCATTTGGCCAAATTGATTTGGGGTATGATATGTTTACTTACCTAAATTATGACTAAATGGTAAGTTAAATTCTATGTTATACAAACTTACTAAGCTTAACTGCTTACTCGGTGTACTTTCCATGTTTTTAGTGAATCGGAAGCTCGTTTGGGTTGGAAGCTTGTTGGAGCTATATCACACTATCCATAAGCTCTTTTGGTACTTTCGGTTAATTTAATTTTTGTTATAATAGCATGTATAGGATATTTTGGCTAATGTTAGCCTGTGTTTTGGTTGTGGGTATAACCATTTGTTTGGTTTGCACTTTGGCCTTATGTTGATGAAATGGTATATTTTGATGTGTATATAAGTTGTCTTATATAGTTGAGGTATGGCTTGTTATGGTAGAATAACGGAAGGTAAAATGGTGGTTTGAATATGCATTTTGTGTAAGCCTTGAATGGTTATGAATTGGTACTTGTTTGAATGACTTATTTGGTGTTTTTAGTGCACTAGTTATATGTAAATTATATGACCATTTTGTAGCAGCCCGATTTAGGGGCTAGTCGGAACAGTGGGTTCGAAACCACTAATCCAAAGATGAAGAAAATTATTTTTATGTTATTTTATGAATTAAAGCATGATTATATAGATGCATGAAAAATTTGGTGCTTTAATTTTAGCGATTTCATGCTTAATCGCGAAAAAGGACTAAATCGCATAAAGTGTGAAAGTTCTATTTTACAAGCTAAAGGTGTCTAATAGCTATAGAATATTAATTGGAGGTTCCTAATGTGCAATTAGGCCTTGTATAGGGTGGTGGCCGGCCATAGGGACAAGGAATGAGAAATTTGGTCAAGTGGGTGGAAATTAGGTGACTTAAATTGACTAGATATATTAAAATAAAGAAAGAAAAGATATAATCTTTTCTCTCCATCTTCTTTACCGAAAAATACAAGAAAAATAGGGGCTGACAGCTCAAAATTTTCATCAACTTCTCACCTTTGAAAGTAAGTGACTTTGGTGATTTTTCTTGATAATATTTGTACTTTTGGAATCCCTAAAGCTTAAGCTAGCTAAAGAGGGGACTATTTTACAAAATGGTTGAAAGTTTAGAGTTTTTCCATGTGAGCAATTATGTTGTTTGATGCATTTTTATCGAAGAAAATGAGCCTTGGTTGTTAAATAAACAACTTTTGTGAAAGGTGTTACTATGAAAACACCTAAAAGAACCTTTTTATAAAGGTTGTAAAATATGTTGTAAATAAGTGAATTAATGAGTATTGAGGGTTGTCATAAGAGTAATAAATGTTCACCTAGGCTCGTTAAAGAAAGAAATTTGATTAGAATTAATTTCCGAGCCTAGGGGTAGAATGGTCATTTTGTGAAAGCTTAAAGGCAAAATGGTAATTTTGCCCAAATTAAGATTTTTGAAATGTATTTATTAATATGGCGATTAAATGAGATAAATTGTTATTATAGATCAAGAAGAGCGAAGAATTAACCTCGACCGAGGAAAAGGGCAAAGTATCGGACTAGATCGGCAATCTAGCCTATTTTGAAACCGAAGTAAGTTTGCGTGTAATAAGTTCAACGCCATGTTAGTATGATTTTTAAATGTTTGATATTTGTAAAGATGTATGATATGTCTATTAATTTGAATAATGATGTTGTATGAGAAAATGATGAGAATTGTGATGAAGTCTCGGTTGGACTTAAATAAATGAGAGAACAATATCATCAAGACTTGAGATGGGTAAGGTCCCGTATAAGACCATGTCCGGGACATGGCCTCGACACCAAATTGAAATCCCGTATAAGACCATATTTGGGATATGGCGTCGGCATTGAATATGAGAAACGTATAAGACCATATCTGGGATATGGCCTCGACATTTGATATGGGATCCCGTATAAGACCATATATGGGATATGGCATCCGCATCTAGAAGTGACCCTACGTAAGACCACATCTGGGATGTGGCATTGGCATTGTAATTATGTGAATGAGGATGATCATGTATCCTTAAATATCCCAAGTGATTCAATGGGGTAAATAGTTAAGCTAATGATAAAGATGAGATTAATGCTAAGACTATGTGATTAAGTGATACATGTAACACCCCTAACCCGTATCCGTCGCCAGATTGGGTTTAAGAGGCATTACTACTCTAAATTAAATTTCGAAATAAAATTCAATTGAATTCAAGCACAATCAATGCAATTATTTCCATATTATAATACACTACAACCGATTATAATTACAAAAAATAATAAATGTATAATGAGTATTGTTACCATGCTGAATACACACAATATTTGAACCACATAACTTAAACATTTATGACATATATATATATTATATATATATATTTATCGGGTATCCACCAGAATTTATATAACATAAACTAAATTTCATTTATAATACAATAATACATACGCATTTTAAATCAATTGAACCATTTTACCAGTTAATAATCAACTACACAAAACAACATATTAGTATACACCTTGGCCGAATATACTATTGCACCTTTCATTTAGATTCGTAACTAACCAATCAAAAATAACATATTTATTTTTTTTATCGTTAATAATGACATTTGAATATCTATCACTATTGATCAACTATTCTCATAATTATATATATATATTTTCTAGACCAGCCAAAACATTTTACAAAATTTAATAGCCAATATCACATACAGTATTGAAAATGGTTATTATTAACAAATAACTTGTTACAATATATAAAGAATAAGCATACTTATTTACCACTTATAAAACCATGCGCATGTGACCATAAAAAAATATAATCATCACATAGTCAACTTGCTCAAGCATATCATTATTTAATTCTTACTAAACATATCAAGCATATAATATTTACCAAGGCCGAAATAAATGTATTACTCAAATATCATTAATAAACATGACAATACAAGTATACATAAATTTACCTTAATCACGATTGTATACACATCATAAAAATAGTAAACATAATTCACGTATCAACTAAAAACTAAGAATAAATTTTCTAAACCATCACCTAATGTCTATATACATATATAAATATACATGTATCAATAGCACATTCCATATATAATATAGGTCACGATCGAAATTAAAACATCCAATAACATTATGAACAAGCTATAAAATTCAAAACATAAAAACAATACTTAACCAAAAGAAATAGCCATTTTCGCAAGGCTATATTTATATACATGATCAAACATCATATGTTTCAAAACTTAGTCTAACCTATACATGCCTTCAAAATCATAACCAAAATTTTAAAGTACCAAAAAGGAGGCGATAGTGTGGATGGCTTTCTTGACGATCCCTCTCGAGCTCGTAGTTTAACCAAAATCTATAAAACAAAGGAGAACATTTCACACAAATAAGCTTACTAGCTTAGTAAGTCCTAAGTTCCTGATTATATAACATTTAAATAATTTAGCCTATGACATTGCACATAAACATTTAAATATATAAATATATTTGCACAAGGCCGAATACTACTAGTTCATTAACCGAAGTAATTGTACTTCATTTCCATAAACCTGTATTACTCCGAGACAAGATTAAATATATTACAAAAATCACATACTCCAAATCGTGTAATTATAGCATTCATATCAACCATACTATCGTATTAAAATTTCCTTTATTCTTAGCATTTATACATGAAAACCGAATTTCCATAATAGTACATTAAACTCCATTTCAATCACATGATACTCATACACATCCATCTTAACCTCAAATACACATAACATAGTTCTCATAGTATTTACTTGACTCAAGTAATATTAAGCATAACGTACCTTACATGCTTACCTGAGCCGTTAGCTAAGTACATTAATTAAGGTTTGCCTTGAAGAATATTCGATTCTCCTTTATAAAACACATCACTGGCATTAAGCCTGCTAGGCGGTAAAGCCTGATAAGTAACACCGGCACGAGGCCTGCTGGGCTCAGAGCCCGAAAGTAATCACTGGCACTAGGCCTGCTAGGCTTAAAGCCTGAAATAAATCACCGGCACTAGGCCTGCTAGGCTTAAAGCCCGAAACCCATCAATACGATAAATCATTGCAAACACCTTTCATGATTATATCACATATCGAATTTAATTTGGTTTATTTAACTTAAACAATTTAAAACCATTCTAATATACTTATATACATTCGGCTATGACATGAATATGTACTAAAATTTACCAAACATTATCATATAATAGATTCATAAATAATTCTTCAATATATTATAGCTTAAGGACTTACCTCTGTTGTCGATAGACCGTGTAAATCGGCTATTCGAGAACCTTTGTCTTTCCCCGATCCAATTCCGTTTTTCTTTGTTCTTGATCTAAACACATTAAAATTTAACCCATTCAAGCATATTTCATCTCAATTTAATCCAAAAACACTTAAATAAACAATTTACCGTTTTACCCCTAATGTTTCCCATTTTTACAAATTGGTCCTATTTACACAAAACACAAAATATGCAAAATTTTCCAACACCATAGCTAGGCTGAATCTTCCCCATAGCCATATGATTCCATGCATTTCATTTATTTGTCATTTTAACCATTCACAAATTTATTTTCTCAATTTAGCATTATTAACTCAAAATCACCAAAAACTTCAATACAAAACTTGTAAATCTTTAACATATTTTTAATCTAAAACCATCAAATATCAAAACCATCCAAGCATGTTAATGGTCGAATCCTATATACATAATATTTTCAAAAATTTAGGCATGGGTCGGGTAATATATGAAGCAACGATCTCAAAAACATAAAAATTATCAAAAACTAAAAACCGACCATACCTTAATCAAGTTCTCTAAGTTGCCGAAACTCAAAGCTCTACAATGGTGTTTTCTTTTCTTACATTCGGCTATTAGAGGAGGAAGGTGATGATGGCTTTATTTTATGTTTTGTTTAATATATACACTAACATTATTTCTTTATAAAATACTAACATAACCTTATATAAAAAAAATAATTAAACTAACATATATATAAGGCTAACTTAGCCCATTGCCGTCCATCACTATGGTCAATGGGCTAATTGCCTTTTTAAGACACCCACTTAAAAAGCCACAAGCAAATTAGTACATTACACCTTAGCACGCAACTTTTACGCTTTTCGCAATTAAATCCTTTTTATCAAATTAAGCACTTAAACGGTAAAATTTTTCTACGAAACTTTCACACATATTAATTCACATATAATAAACACAGAATAAAATATTGAAATATTTCTCGGGCTTGGATTCGTGGTCCCGAAACCACCATTTCGATTAGGGTCAAAATTGGTCTGTTACAATACAGGTATATGTGAGTAATTCACGAGAATGGTTTACGATGTGTGGCATGATGTGTAATTGGTAAGAGTAAGTATGAGTAAGTTATGGAAATGAGCTTAAGACTTGTGTTTTTATTCAATGCAATGGATAGATGACATTATGAGATTTATGTTGCTATTTATTTCATGCAAACTTACTAAGCTTTATGCTTACCCCTTTCATTTCCCTTTTTCTTGTAGCATTGCCAAGTTAGCTTGAGAATTTGTGGAACATTGAAGTTCAGAAATCACAATATCGACTACTTTTGGTATAGCCAAGTTAGATTCATTTTTGAGTATGACATGTATATGACTTAGTCATTTTGTTATGTCAAATTTGTTAGCCAAAATGTTGGCTATTTATGTTATTAAATTCATTTTGTAAATGGTCAATTGGAATTGGGCCAATACTTGACAAGTTTATATATATTTAATGATGATGAAATTCATGAAGTATGTGCTTGTATGAATGCCTTGATTTTGAGTCCCTAGAAGTGCTTCATGGTTATGATATATGCTGACTTGAATTGGTATATAAGTATGGTTGTTGTATAGGGTGGCATTTGGCTTGGTAGATAGCCTTCCATAAGTCCACACGGGTAGACACACGGGCGTGTGTCTAGGCCGTGTGTGACACACGGTCAGCTCCATGGGTGTGTTGATTGGTCGTGTGTCCCCTTGCATGCTAGGTTTACAAGTCAGTATGCTCAGTAGTAAACACACGGGTAGAGACACGGCCGCGTGTCTCAGCTGTGTGGAGGCACGACCATGGACATGGGCGTGTGCGCAGGCCGTGTGAAGTCTGCACCTGAAATTACGAATTTAATTCGACACACGGTCTAAGGACACAGGCGTATTTCTTGGCCGTGTGACCTTATTGAGATGATGACGTCATAAACAGAATGTCAAGGTTTTCGCACACGGGTGAGAACACGGGCGTGTCATGGCCGTGTGAGGGACACGGGCGTGTGGCTAGCCGTGTGAAAACCCTTGTAGGTTTGAATTAGAAAATAAATTCCACATGGGTTAGGAACATAGGCGTGTGTTACCACATGGCCTGCCCACACGGGCGTGTTCCATTTCACACATGCGTGTGGCCCTGTTTTAAGCAAAAATTTTCTAAGTGTGCGAAAGTTTTCGGTTTAGTTCCGAACCATTTTGTATGTACGTTTAGGGTCTCGTAGACCCATAATAGGGACATTATGAGTATGAATGAAAAGTTTTAAGTTGAAATGAAATTTTATGGCTCGATGTTGTATGTTTAAGCAAGTTAAGTTTGGTAATGTCTCGTATCTGATTCCAGCTTTGAACACGGGTAAGGGGTGTTACACATTTGGAGCTAGTTTTTGTATGTCGTATATGGTACATATTGGTATGTTTTTAAAGGGTAAATCAAGTGGCATAATATAGCTTAGTTTCGGTTAAGCCTTTGTTGGTTAAATGATCAGATTGTTTTTATATTTGCACATGTTTATGAATTGTCATTTGAGGTGCCTAAGGGCATATTGGTTGTATGTGAATATACTATATGTTTAAGGCTTGATTTTTCTTGTTTTGGATGCAATAATATGGCTTGTTTATATGCACAATGTTGAGTGTAGGTTGATACAAAATTGGGTGAGAAATATGTCTTGTAAAATAATCTATTTTCGTCCACACGCGCAGAGACAAGGGCATGTGTCTCAACCGTGTGTGACACATGGCTAGGTGACACGACTGTGTGTCCTCTGTAGTTTTTAAAGGGTTGCAAGTCAGGCTGTTACACGACCTAACACATGGCCTGGCACACAGGCGTGTGAGGTTACTTCAAAGGGTACACGGCCTAGCACATGGGCGTGTGGCTTGGCCATGTGGCCCAAGTTAGTGAGTTACACAGGCACAGAAATGGGCTGAGACACAGTCGTGTGTCCCTATTTCGAATACCCACACGGCCTAAGACACAGGCATGTCTTTTACTCACACGGCCTGGCCACACAGCTTGTGACCCCTGCAACTTTGAAAATTTTCAATGTTTTTCGAAAAATTCTCTGAGTTTCTGATTTAGTCCCAACTTGTTTCTAATACATATTTTGGGCCTCGAGGGCTCGTATATGGGACAATATGAATGATTTTGATTGGTTTTTGATATGAATATTGATTTGTTATGAAATGTTGAAAATTCTGTTTGTTTCTACTGTAAACTCTGGTAATACTCTGTAACAATGTTCTGGTGACGGATACAGGTTAAGAGTGTTACATACATCCTCAGTAGGATTGTCGATATAGTGGAAGAGCGATTTGTCTCCACCATGCAATGACGATATAAAAGCATATTCGATACGGTTGAATGTATCCACTAACTATTGATACTTGTCATCCTCTTGGATAGCTTTTACCGTGGCGGGTTTCTGGCCATATGTAAATCGTTCAATTAGCCACTGACAGGAGTTTAATGCCATGTTCTCAATGATTTCGTATGCATCCTCCTATGTTCTATTCATAAGGGCTCCACATGTTGCTCCGTCTAATCTAGATCATGCATTCGCATCCAACTTGTTATAAAATACCTGCAATCGCATCCACTTAGGGAATCTGTGATGCGGACATTTCTGAACCAATGTTTTAAAACATTTCCAAGCCTCATAGAAACTTTCTCCTTCCAGCTGGCTGAAGATAACAATATCTTTTCTGATCTAAACCACTTTGTCGGTAGGGAAAAACTTCTATAAGAATTTTCCAGCAAGTTCATCTCATGTCATGATAGACCCTAGTGCTTGCGAATCTAACCAAGAAAAGGCATTGTCAATCAAAGAAAAAGGGAAAATCGAAGACGAATAACATCATTAGTAACCCCCGTTATACTTAAAAGTATCACAAAGTTGGAGAAATAGTTTTAAATGTTGATCTAAATCCTCTGTCATTGTGCCCCTAAATTGCAAGTTATTCTGGATCATCTGAATCATTGACGGCTTGATCTCGAAATTATTCGCTATAATAGCTGGCCTTGTCATGCTTTCCTGAACTATATCTAAACTTGGTAGTGCATAGTCTCTTAAGGTTCTCTCGTTACGAGAATCTGCACGTTTGTAGGCAATTGTGGTGCTGGTGGGTTTCTTAAAATGTTATTGTCAACGTCGCCAAATAACGGATTTTCACGTGGTACGTTACTTGTAGTAAGTGGTGGTGGATCTTGCATTTGCTGTTGCTATTGGCGATTTCTTCTGATTATTCTCTCTAGACCTGTGGTTGCTACAATAGGCTTGCCCCTACTGCGAGTCATACACTAAACCCAGAAAAAGAGGATTAGTAAATAAAATAAAATAGTATCTATTACCTAAAAATTTCCTAATTATTCTTTTTAAATACAAAAATTAAAATCAAACTAGTGATGTTGACTCTCCGGCAACGGTGCCAACAACTTGACCGCCTCCGGACGTACTAATGTCTAGAGTGTGAATACTGCAATAAAATATAGAAGTACGAGGTGGTATCCACAAGTATATAGGTTGAGTTGTAATATAGTTTTTCAACGGAGTAGGTAAGTACTCTAAGGATCGCACCCAAGGGAGGCGAGTCCTAAATCAATTCTAACCTAAACACTAAAATATCTAATTAGTACTTTAAATTAGTTATAGTACGAAAACATAAAATAAAGGATTTTTAGGGTTTTTATAATAATAAAACAAAATATCATAAAAGAAATAAACTTCAAGAGATAGAAAAGGAGAATGAATCAAATCTTGATTATGAGTGATTAGCTCACTTCGGTAATCCTCATCAATTGTCGTTTCAGGTTCCTTGTCAATCAACTAGTCGTTACCCCAGTAGGATCTTCTGATCTTCCACAACATAATGAGTCACCAATGACTACTTATCTTCCGACCTTATAGTCTAGACTAGCTTAGGGTGAAGGTGTTCACAAATGGGCCATACCAATTTTGGGTTGATTTCCACCTTAATGACTTCTCGGGGTTGTCATGCCTAGGGTTTGTTTCACGTTCTTCCTTTTCCAAACAGCTGATTCGTTAAGTAACCTTACAAAACAGTCAATAGATCATACCTCCACTCGCTAATCCCTCTATGAGAGATTAGTTCCCCATGGTTTTCATAGACAATATAGAATCAATATAAAAAGAAAGCATGCTAATTAAATCGATAGTATAAAGTCTATGAAAGAGCTTGATTGTATTGAGATTAATCGCGAATCCACAAAGTTTGAATGTTTTCCATAATTTAAATCTCTTGAGAACAACGAAGAACAACTGAAATAAATTATAAAACCTACAAATGAAAGAAAAACTAAACTAAATTTACTAAAGAAAGTTTAGGCTAAGTTAATGATGTCGATAACATGTGACAAATGAGCCTATTTATAGATTTTAGGTGGCCATCGTCCTTAACCCTAGGTTAGCTTACGTCCTCGAGCTTTAAGTTTGATTGTACAAACCAAAACGCCCTTGTTTTGTATTTAATTCCAGTTCTAGAGTCGATGACGCGACACACCAGGAACTGTGTCGCGACATCGAAGGCAGTCTTGAGATTTCTCCATTCTGCTCCCTATGTTGCGACATCGAACATCCCATGTTGCGACATAACGACCAGTATCAGTTTAGTACGCCTTTTAATGGTCTACTGCACACTCACAAAGTGCGTTAGCTCATCTTTAGGCCTCATTTGGCCCCTAAGTTAAATAAAAGACTCAAATTGCACATTTTATTGAATATAAATAAAACTAAGAAAACTTAACTCAAACACAACGAAAATGCTTTATTCAAGCTCCTTAAATGCGAAAACTAGTTTAATCTACTACATCAAATTACGACAGATCACTAACATTATAAAATAATATATAATATATCATCCTAGGGTAAAAAGTGTTAGGTATCTGTAAAAATAAGGGGAAGGATGAGTAATATACTCTTAATAGACCCATACCATATATATGTTAGAGTGTTATAATTATGAGAACACGCCTGATGGGATTTACCTATGTGAGTATGAAGTGTTGCCACTTTTAGAAGCTCAAGGGCTTATCTCTATCAACACTCATGAAAAGATGTTACAGGCACATGGTCATAGTAATGTCATGGGATATTGTGTATTGCTTGGTGTTGAAATCATTGTGTGAGATGTCTTTGGTTAATCAGATGGAATAGTTTATTTAAAACATATTCTACCAAGCAATTTTGATTAACTTTAACATGTTTTCACTAAGTGAAGTATCAATCATAAAACACCTTTATTTATACAGCTAATTTCTAAGATTATCAAAATCTAACATATTTTGAAAATATGGTGAGATTGTTAATGTTCCAATAGTTATAGTTGAAAAGTTACGTGATTCAAAAGTTATACCACTTGGTTATTAACCAAGAGTTGTTACTATTCATAGTTATGAGTTATATATTTTGTTACCAAATGTTATGTTAGTTGATTATTAACAAAGTATCGTAATTATTCAAGTAGATATCTATTGAATAATTATGTTTATTGTTAAAAGATGTAACTATCCATTTGGATAGTTATGCCTATATGAAGAGACATGAGAACTATTATAAATAAGACTCAACATTCACTTGGATGATATACCAAACCAAAAACTAAGAAACAAAAGTTTCTTTATTCTTCTCCATCTTTTAGTATTCAAATATTGTTCTATAAAGAAATGATACAAAATTTATTTATAGAATTTGATACTCTTGCTATGCTCCACTTAATGCTCAATGGATTGTTTTTGTCAATGCAAAATGTAGACAATCATTGGCTTCAATGTATCCTCGAGGTTCATTTGCTTGTAACTTTTTTGCACATCAATATATAGGTGGGGGCAAACAGAACCATAAAAAAGTAACATCATTACATGTCTTGAAGCCTTCTGTAAATTTTTCATAAGTTTATTTTTATTCTTAGACACCAACAATTAGTAGACATTGGCTAGTCTTAAATATATGAGTTTAATAAACACTTTTCCAAGATATAATTAGATTAAGATGTTTTTTTAATACCAAGAAAAAACCCTCTTCTATTGTAGACAACAATTTATTTTGTTACAAAGTAATGCAATGGAGACTGGTCAACAAAATGTTCGAATGTTAGATAGGACGCTCCATGGAGGTCTATGCTAATGGTATATTAGTCAGAACTTCCTCTATGGAGTAGCATATTCGAGACTTATAATAATTTTTTTAAAGTCCTTAGAGAATATATGATGAAGCTTAATCCTGCTAAATATTACTTTGGTAATATTACTTTGGTCTCCAACAGATGAATTGAGGCAATTTCAAAGAAAGCATAGGTGTGCTTGTTCCGTGGAAAGTGATTTACGAAAAATATTTTCTACATTTTCTTATGTTTATTTTGTAGAAAATAGTTTAGTAAATAGAAAATGACTATTAGGTAAACAAAAATAAGCTTTTTGTTTTGGAAACGGACTACCCCTTCTGAAAATCTTAAGTCATTTGTCGAAAAAGAAATTCCTCATGAGTAACTTGATTTTTATATAAAAATAACTTGAATTAAGCTTAATATTATTATATTATTAATTGATTATTTTATTTTAAAAATATTTTAAATATTGATATCAATTATTATAATTTTTAATATTATTAAACATGCATTTTTTATTTAATAATATGATAAACTAATAATCTAATTAAAATTATTTATTATTTTAATAAAATTATTTAATATTAGAATTTTATTCTAATAATAAATTTTAAATAAGATGATTAATATTTTATTGAAAATATTTATATTAATATTTTAATAATAATTATATATTTCAATTAAAAAATTTAAAAATAAAATTTTATAGTATAAAATATAAATATGAGTACTTGTTTAAATTATGCTTAACTTCATTTATCCCTTTCAGCTTAATGTGTCACTATGCACTTTCATATACATAACTTTAAATTAAGTTTTAATTAGGAATTGGTCATTATTGAGTCAGTATTAATAATTACAAAAGTATTATCTTATTATAAAATAAATTTCGATTGTTAAAAGGGCATGTTTCTATAATATTTTGTAACAAATATAATTTATGTTGTGTTTGTTTAAGTAAAAATAACTTTCAAAAATAGTTTCATTAAATTTTTTGAATAATAATTTTTTTATATAAAATCATCAAATATTAAAAATATTAAAGTTAAAAAAAAAAAAAAAAAACTTCAGTGTTAGTGAACGCCAATCAACCACTCTCTACATGAACATCGTGTAAATTGCCTTCAGTCATCAACCTCCGCATGCTTAAAATGCATAAAATATCAATTTTTATAACGATTGAAAATTTTGTTAATTTTATAAAATAAACTTAACTAAATGGCATCACATTAATTTAAAATATTACCTGACATTTTTAATGAGTATACATATTCACACATTCCATTATAGCTTAAAAGCTACAACAATTGCATTCAACGAACGGATATGTATGAAGTTGGATCAAGTTAATGCAATATTTAAATTATGAATAAATTTTATATAAATTGATTTTAAATTTAAATCCCATCAATATAAATGCAATATATACATTATAATAATTAATTATAATTATAATTATAATTATAATTATTTGAATATATTTCTTTGCAAGGGCTAATCTACCATTAATGTTGAAAAATATTTTGAAAATTTTGAAAATTTTATTATTACTGTCAAAAAGTATTTTTGAAAAGACATGATATTATAAAGTAAAATATTTAAAAAGGAATAGAAAGGTAATTTCATTTAAAAAGTACTTTTTTGAAAATCAAAAGCTAAAAACTTTTATTTTTATGGCTTAGATTAAAACCTCAGTTTAAAACCAAGGTTTTGATTTGAAAAGCTTTTTGTTTAATCAATTTTTTTTATGTGAAATCAAAGTTTAAGTTAAAAAGTTCTTGTTAACCTTTTCAACCATAACGGTAAAGAGATCTAGGTACCTTTTGGATGGACAGTAACTGTGGTGTGGTAGAATCTTTTACCTCACAGCTACAATAACTAATTCCATCACTATTACTATTGTTATCTTTACCGGAGGTAAACGTACTACCCATCCAAAGGCACCCTTAGTCTTAATCAATAGTAGTTGTATGTCTTATAAAAGTTAGAGAAAAGAAGTACAAGTAAATAATATAAAAAAAGGATAATATAATTTTTTACCCCTGAACTTGGCAACTAGGTCCACTTTGATATCTATATATTTTTATCCACTTTGATCCTTGAACTTGGTAACTAGATCCATTTTAGTCCCTAAACTTGGATCTATCAAGATTTGATGATGTGTTACTGGAACAAGACTAGACAGGACAATTGAGAACTGATCAATATAATAGTTTGAACAAAGGGATTGATTTGATTGACTCGAAAATTGCTTGAAATTGATAAAAGTAAAAAATCGAGACATTTTTATGGTTTTTTAATTAATTATTTATTTTTGTTGGTCCATTGGTCAAACCGGTCAAACTTGTTGAATTGAGAATCGATGGCCTTACTTCTTCAACCATCGGTCTGAAAATTAAACACATAGTGTGACACTTTGAGATTGTGCCACATCATCATATGGTACAATCTCAGAGTGTAAATACCTGAATATTATATGTCTATTTCTGTGAAAATGTGACACAAATATATGTCTGCTTCAGTGGTTAAGTGTTCTGGGTGTGTTTGAGAGGTCTTGGGTTCAAATCTCGCCTTTGCTAAATTTTGTTACTTTTTTATCCAAGCCTTACTTTTGTCCAGTGGGCTTATATTTAGTTATTTGTAAAATCATATTAGAATGAGCCTGCTGGTTCGAGTGGTAAGGGTGTTAGTGTGTTGGAGGTCCTGTGTTTGAGTCCCTGAGCGAGTGTGGGTGTTATTTCTTTTGCTCGGTTTAGTGGTTAAGTTTCAGTTGAATTAGAATTCTGGGTAGTGGGTAGTTTTGATGGAGAAAATCTGGGGATAGGTTGTTATATCTGATTTTATTTTTTTCCCCAAAATTCTAGTTTCTTTTTGACGTTACTCATCTTCCCAAACAAAGAAAAATCCCCAATCTTGCTTCGTCTACTTTACTTTCTGTCAAAGGGTTAATCTTTAATTCCTTTTCTTAACTCTGCCCCTAATCCTTGTTCTCGCGCGATCGAAACATTTGGTTTTGGTGTTTCGGAAAGTTGGTTTGCGTTTGCATTCTTTTGTCGTTCAATTTCTGAGGGCTAAATCCTTGCTATACTTTTTGCGTATGAGAAGTGGTGGAAACAACAGTTTCTTTGCAAAGATTGAACTTGAGCGATAAACGGAGGTGTAGACGGTAAGTAAGTCCGCATTATTCAGTTTAGATTGGAGGAGTTTGTTAATCGAGGGCTAATTTCATTCTGGGTATTCTATTTTTAGGTTCTGGAGGGCTCGAGATTACTTTTGCATCATAACCGTAAAAGGTGTGTACTGAAACGCAGAAAAGTGAGATTCAACAAAAGCCGAAAAACAAATCTGTCGACGCCACACGGGCATGTGGTCACCCGTGTGTTAGGTCATGTGCGAGAACACGGTCGTGTAGTCGACGAAGACATGGTCGTGCGCAGCACACGACCGTGTAGTGGTTTGAGGGCGGCCTTGTGGGCCACACGGGCGTGTGGATTTTGGGTCAGGCTGTGTGAGCCACACGGAAAATGCCAATCTAGGCATGTGGGCCCATTATACTAAAATTTTCCTTAGGGTCGCACGAGCCGCTTCAATCGACTGTGGGCCTACCATAGGGTCGGTAAGGGCTAATTAAACCTTAATTTGTATGCTATGTGATTCTAATAAACTAATCTAAGTAGGATATTAATGTATGCATGTTTATACTGATACATGTGAATCTGTCATATATATTAACATGTGGAGCATGTGTTGTCTGACGAATCTGTATCTGATTTCTGCATCTGTTATGGGGTGGGTTTTATATACATGTGGAGGAGGTGTTCTGTATGGCGATTATCGCCTATTTGTCTGGCAGCTTGGCTGCACTATATCTGATACGTGTCGTAACGACACAATGTGGTGTATAGGGATGGGTGGGTGTTTTTAACCCTACATATGGTGTGATAGGATGGTCGGAGTTGGTGTGTAGAGGAGAGGGTAGGACTTTGCATAACTGATCTGTACATCTGTTTCTGAAACTGTATCTGAGATAGGCGTAAGCCCGATTCTGTATCTGATTGTCTGAAATGGTTTTGTATGTTTGCTTGCTTAATTCTGCTGGGTTACATACTGAGTTTACATAAACTCACGTCTGTTTATTTATTATGTCAAGTAATCCATTGTAACACCCCAAACCCGGCCCAAACATTACGACCGAATTTGGTATGCTACAGAGAAAAACTTTTTGAAAATCCCTTTGAGCCGATTTAAATTTTTGATAAAAGATATTGTCTTGTTTTAAAACAGTTGAGGGGTATAAAGAAAACATTACTTAGGGTTGTTGTAAAAATATATTAAGTCAGGTTGTTACAGATTCGAGTGTGCCTGATGGCACAATAAAACATTTTTCGTATTAATTTGAGAAAACATGTGTACCCATTTTTAATATCATGAAGTAATTTATGCAATTTATCCAAAGCATGTAAAATAATCAAAGTGCAATATTAGGAGGCCTTATTACAACTTAAATAAAATAACCCATAATAAATAAAAATAGTTTACATTTTCACTGCATGGCCACCTCGAGTCCATCCGGCTCCTTATCCGCAGCTACGAGTCACCTGAAATGTTAAAGGAAAAAGGTGAGTCATCAAGACCCAATGTGTAACCCTTTTTCCCCGTTTAATGTAACATCATACACAACTCATAATTAATTTAATATGCACAAGTTTAATATGCACCCAACCTAGCCATCCAAACACCTTTCTCTACCCCGTGTGGTACCAAACCACTGGTGGTGCCAAACCACTGGTGACGTATAGTCACGATATCCATCAATATTGTGGTGCCAAACCACTGGTGACTTAAAGTCACAAATCAAGTGATGGGGCCAACCCATCGTGTGATACCAAATCACTGGCGTCAATCCCATAATATAAACTGTGGGGCCAACCCACTGTGGTGCTAAACCACTGGGACGAGACTCTATGAGGTGCCAAACCTCTGGAGGTGCCAAACCTCTGGTGACCGAAGTCACAAATGTGGTACCAAACCACTGGTGCCCGTCGACACGAATATCACTTCCCCCTCCACTCAGATAACCCACATCAATCAATGATATTTAACCGAAATCATGCCAACATGCTTACTTAGCAACATACACTGAATTTATCAATAATCATATATTTAAGTCACATATACCAAATATGTCATGCTTCCCAAAAGCATCATAAAGAAACTCATGACAACAAGGACTTACCTGAATCCTTGCCTATACCATTTATGGTATTAAATCTAAATCTACACAAATCCGATTTAGCATACACAAACACTTAACACATTAATAGTTATAAAGTATGTATGTACACACCTGTCACCAACGATAGTCCTAAATCCCGAAGAAACCAATCGACCACACAAGATCCCCTTGCCCTATATTCGGCCATTACCCAAAGTTAGTACCAAGACCATTCGGCCAAACCAAAATAATCTCAAGGGGTTTATCACTTGAACCCGAACCTTACCTTACACACTTTTGAGTACTAACCACAGCACACGATACACGAATCTGCTTCACCAAACCACAATCGGTCAATCACATGTTAATAGCCTTCGGCTTTAATCACTAAATAAATAACTTATTAGAGTAGATCCTTACCACCTTACCAAAACCGATTACTAGAGGATAGGAGTTTGGATTGAGCACTTAAAATCCCGGAGTACCTAGATAGAATCGATTAAAGAAGAGAAATAGTTAACCATTACGAACACCATATCTCGGCTCTTCCATTTATCCAAATCGACAAGGAATCAAGAGAGAAAAGAAATAGCCATTCGGCTATAAGCACTTACCTTCCCAAACCGGTTGAAAGAAGAGTCCCCACAAGATTTATGCTACTCCAATATTCGACCAAAGTGCTACCAAATAGAAGAAGGAAAAGTTCGGCACACCAAGGGAGTAGATTCGGCTAAAAGTGAAAGAAAATAATTAGAAAAGCGAGATAGGGGTTTCGGCCAAAAGATGTGAGAAGAGAAAAGAAAGGTGTAAGGAGAAGGTATTTTCGGTTTAACAACAATGGAGAAAGAAAGAAAAATGAGTTTGGAGAAGAGAGAGATTCGGCCAACTCCTTGTTTGCCAAAAAGAAAAAGTGCACAAAATGACAAAATGAAGTTTTGGTTTCAAAAGGATAAATGAAAGAAAAACAATGGTATTTGGTTTAAACAAAATAAAGGCTAAATCACAAGCAAAATTTGCACAAAATGCACAATGACATTCGGCCAAAGAAAAAGTTTTTGGAGAGGGAAAACAAAAATGCCAAAAAGATGTTCAAAAGAAAGATTTGCCAACTATTCCTTTCCCCAAGCTACCTAACAAAATTCGGCCACCCCCTAGCCTTACATGCCGTCCACATACATGCACTAAAGGCCTAGGATTTCTTTCCAAAACATCCTCCACCTTCCATGCCTTTTGTCCCCTCATCATACCATATCCTTAAGATTCTTATCCCTAACTTCAAGCTTTCCATAACCAATATTCAACTTACCAAAAGATGAAAGTCCAACCTATCATAAACATAGGTTGACCGTCCAAAAAGAAAATAAAAAGGAAATTCCGCGACTCGAACATAGGCTCCCCTTGCTCCCTTGATGGCGTCAACTTCCAGCTCCTAAGTGGCCTCCCTTTTGCCACTTTTCCAAGTCATTTTTAATGTCAAATGTTCCCTCTTTCAACCTTGTAACTCCTACTTACTAAGGCTCCCTATCCTTAAAGCTTCACAAATAAATTTTCTACTAAATCGGGCCTACTCAAGACCCCTAATTAAGTCTTATTACACTATGAATAATGTCATAGAAATCCAAACACAAGCAAAATAATTCAAACACAAATAACCCCTATTTCAGGATGTTACATCCACAGTCTTAGGTAGACCGGTGCTGCAAGGACTTAGCGGTGACCACACATTCGTAAAACTGCTTAAAGTCATTTATTTATGGTTTATCTATGATTTGGTAATTATTTTGAGAGTTGTAATTTTTGGGGGACTCTCTGGACTGTTTGATTTTTAACTGGTTATTTTTGATTTAATTGCTTTGGTAAAACGTATTATTAAAAACAACGGTTTTACGCAAACAATGATTTTCCTAAAAACACGACTGCATTTACAAACATAAATGATTAAAGCTTCCGCTGTAATAAGTGATTGGCAAATAAACTATTAAAATAATGTTTTCTGTATTAAACGCGAAGGATTGTGGGTTTTATAAATGATTAGTTAATTAAATCAACTTGTCTTCAAAATCTTTCCATGTGACATCACTAAATTCGGCCATAATGTTTAGGCCGAGTTTGGGGTGTTACATTTAGTGGTATCAGAGCCAGGTTGAAAAACTCGGCTGTGAACTTTGGATTCTAAAATTTTGTTTTAAAAGCATTGGATTTAAAATGAATTGAATAATTGAGAAAGTTTGTGGTACACCGAGTCTCCAGCGCCGATCCTGTAAGTATTTCTGTACTTAGACTGAACTGTTCTGAAACACTGTAGTTAGCACTTTTTGAAACTATACTGAAATAGTTAGAAACTTAAACTTCTGAAAACACTTCTGAACATCTGATAATTTATGCATAAAACATCTGTTAATAAATACTGAAATTGATGCATAAAATTTTTAATGTAGACAAAACTTGAATTAGATAATGAGCGCACGTGGAATTCGCAGACATGGTACTTGTGGCCATGGAAGAGGCCATAGGGGGACTCGAGCTGAGTCTTCCTCTCTGGGCAGTATGCTAAATCTGGATACGAGTGAGACACCAGTTTCGCCTGCTACTGAGACTGGGTCTCAAAGCCGTTTGGCTGGGGACGATGCACTGTCCCAGGCCAGGCTGAAGATTTTGGAGAGGGTTGCTGGACCCCATTCTAGTCACACAGGCATGTGGTCACCCATGTGTTAGGTCGTGTGTGAGAACACGGTCGTGTGGTCGATGAAGACGTGGCCGTGTGCAGCACATGGTCATGTGGTGGTTTGAGGGTGGCTGTGTGGGCCATACGGGCTTGTGGATTTTGAATCAGGCTGTGTGAGCCACACGGGAAATGCCAATCTGGGCGTGTGGGCCCATTATACTAAAATTTTCCTTAGGGTCGCACAGGTCGGTTCAATCGACTGTGGGCCTACCATAGGGTCGGTAAGGGCTAATTAAACCTTAATTTATATGCTATGTGATTCTGATAGACTGATCTGAGTAGGATTTTAATGTACACCTGTTTATACTGATACATGTGAATCAGTCATATATATTAAGATGTAGAGCATGTGTTGTCTGACAAATCTGTATCTGATTTCTGTATTTGTTATGGGGTGGGTTATATATATATATATGTGGAGGAAATGTTCTGTATGGCGATCATCGCCTATTTGTCTGGCAGCTTGGCTGCACTATATCTGATACGTGTCGTAACGACACAACGTGGTGTGTAGGGATGGGTGGGTGTTGTTAACCCCACATATAGGGTGATAGGATGGTCGGAGTTGGTGTGTAGAGGATGGGGGTGGGACTTTGCATAACTGATCTGTACATCTGTTTCTGAAACTGTATCTGAGATGGGCGTAAGCCCGATTCTGTATCTGATTGTCTGAAATGGTTCTGTATGTTTACTTGCTTAATTCTGTTGGGTTACACACTGAGTTTACGTAAACTCACGTCTGTTTATTTATTCTGTCAGGTAATCCACAGTCTTAGGCAGACTGGTGCTGCAGGGACTTAGCGGTGACCACATATTCGTAAAACTGCTTAAAGTCATTTATTTATGGTTTATCTATGATTTGGTAATTATTTTGAGAGTTGTAATTTTTGGGGACTCTCTGGACTGTTTGATTTTTAACTGGTTATTTTTTATTTAGTTGCTTTGGTAAAATGTATTATTAAAAACAACAGTTTTACGCAAACAATGATTTTCCTAAAAACACGACTGCATTTACAAACAAAAATGATTAAAGCTTCCATTGTAATAAGTGATTGGCATATAAACTGTTAAAATAATGTTTTCTGTATTAAACACGAAGGATTGTGGGTTTTATAAATGATTAGTTAATTAAATCAACCTGTCTTCAAAATCTTTCCATGTGACATCACTAAATTCGGCCATAACATCTAGGCCGGGTTTGGGGTGTTACACAAAGTGTCACATCGCTAAAATTTTATAATTTTCAAGTTTAGGGACCAAAATGGACTTAGTTATCTAGTTCAAGTGCCAAATTAGACCAAAATATAATACAAAAACCAAAGTAAACCTTGCTAGCAAGTTCAGGGGCAAAAAAATTTAAGATAAACTACCATGTTGGTCACCAAACTTTTAGGGCGCTTTTATTTTAGTCATCCAAGTGTTAAATCCTTAACAATGGTTGGTAGTACTCGCCAAATCATATCAACATCATATTTACAATTTCATTTTGGTGACCCAACTTTTAGGTCGCTTTTATTTTGGTCACTGATTTTTTTATCTTGGTTCGAGTAAAAAGAATTAAGGATTAAAGTGAAAAAGAGCTAAAAACTAAAATAATGAATTAAAAACTTGTCAAATAATACTTGTTTATCCTATTATTAAAAATTCTAAATTACTTTTTTTTAAATCTAGAAATTTTAAATTTCAAAACATCAAAATCAATTAATAAATTGTTGAAAAATTTTACCTCTTTGATAATTGTCAATCGATTTGTTACTATAATATTGAGATTAACTAAATTAATTAATTCAATTTCCTTAATTTTGAAAGTTTTATTTTATGTGCACAAATTATCTTTAATAAAATCAACTCAAATAACTTATATTTAATAATTGTATACTAAACTTACTTTTTTTTTATTATATAATCTCAAAGCTTCCATGCTAAGCTTAGCAAAGGAAAAAATCATTACATTTAATTAAATTAATTGCTTGTTCTACGTTTGAGTAAAGAAGTGATGAAAATAATTTTGGATTTTATTTGATGTGGAAGATAAAATTAATTAATTAAATTAATTGCAAATATTTTTTTCTTTACTTTTAGCTTAGTATGAAATATTCAAGATCATATAATCAAAAGAATTTTTTTGTTCTATAGACAATTATTAAAGATGAATTATTTGATTTAATTTTAATTTTGAAACATAAAATAAAATTTTAAATTTTAGAAGGAGAATAAATTAATTAATTTTAATATTTTAGTAACAAATCGACTAACAGTATTAAGGGATACAAATTTTCATCAATTAATTTTATTGATTTTGATATTTTGAAATTCGAAATTTTAATATTAAAAAAATTAGAACTTTCAACAAGGGGTAAACAATATGAAAATATTTTTAATGCATTATTTTAGTTTACACCACCATTTCACTTTAATCCATAATATTTTTTTACCCTTAAAAAAATATTTTTTTGAGTGACAAAAATAAAAATGATCTAAAAATTAAAAGACCAAAATAAAATTGTAAACATGATGTGATATGTACACTTAACCGATATTC
This sequence comes from Gossypium australe, assembly GCA_005393395.2. Classification (NCBI taxonomy): domain Eukaryota; kingdom Viridiplantae; phylum Streptophyta; class Magnoliopsida; order Malvales; family Malvaceae; genus Gossypium; species Gossypium australe. The sequence continues at coordinate 112,207,535 of CM016619.1, forward strand.
GAGATTTAATGCTTGAGAGTTCTAAAATGAAAGCACCCTAAATGTTAAGTGACGGGCTATAAAGATTTTTTTCTGAGTGACCAAAATGAAAACACCTTAAAAATTGAATGACCAACTAACTAATTTACCCAAAATTGAATTATCCTAAAGTTATTTCCAAAGAAACCAGCTTTAATAAAATATTAACAAAATGACTTCTTCAATTCCTCTTAATTTTTAAATTGAATAAACTAATTTTCATAAAAAAAAAAAATAGAACAATGAATGAGATTAACGCTTTCCGTCTACAAAACTATCATGACAAAAATAAAATAAAAAGATAAATATATTTAAAATAAAAGATACACGTGGCGAGTTCCAACTCAACCATCTAATCTAAATTTAAGATATATATTCACATAATAAAAAACCCAAAAAATCTTTTGGAGATCCGTCGGAAGGCCGATCGATTGCAGGGTATTACAACCCAAATTCCGGCCGAGAATGAACGAAATCCTAATAGTATTGGAGCAACTCCAGGATTTCAATGAATCCAGAAATAATTCGAGCAACAACAATAGCAGCACAGCCCGGACAAGCAGGCGAAGTGCAGACAATCCTAGAGTACTACAGCATACCCTCGGCCGTCTGCTTCGCCTCTTTACGATTGAAAACAAAAGCCAAAGTACATCTCCAGAGGTTCTGAAACAATCTCCAGATCGGAGCATTCACCATTTTAGAACATGTTAGTGTAAAGTTTGTTTAAACGAATGTAAACTTAAAAACACCAATCTTCCCCACACAACTTGCAAGTGCAAAACCCTTGAAACATGGGGTGCATATAAGTCCGATCAGAAATCCAGAAGATTTTGATGATGCGGGTTTAGGGTTTTTTTCTTGTCATTTTGGGATTTTAATCTTGTCTTTCTGTTCTTTTAGATTTTCTTTAGTGTTTTTTTTTTTTTTAGATTTGATTCAATGGGTTTAGGTAGTGGGTAAATGGGTGGGGGAGAATATTTATTTTTACAAGGATAAATTTCAAAAATAGTTATATTTGTTTGTCTTAAATTATATTTTAGTTATTTATAGTTGAAATGTTACGTTTTAGTTATTTATTTTATTGTTTTGTTACGAATTGGTCACTCTACCTTTTAACTCTATTATCTCCTTAATAGTAGTCTTATCAACTTAGATGTCCTACGTAACCGTCCAAATTAAATTTATTTAATTAAAAACTTTTTTTCACTCTAGCAATTGGATATCTAAGTCATTTAAAATCCATTTGGACTGTCGTTAGGGAGGTAATGGAGTTTAACTGTAGGGTGATCACTCCGTAATAAAATGATAACGCAGGTGATTAAAACGTAACATTTCAAACATAAGTGACTAAAATGTAATCTGAGACAAATAAAAATGACTTTTTTTTTTAGTTTATCCTTTTAAAAATTTAGATTAGATAGTTTAATAAGTGCTTGACATGTGTATATTTTATTTTTAATATATTTATCTTTTTTATTTCCATTTTGCCACGTCAGATTTTTAGACGAAAAGTATTAATACTATTAATTATTGTCTTTTATTTGTTCACTTTTAAAATTAAATTAATAGAGATTAATTTGTTTAATTTCGAAATTGAGAAGGATTGAAAAGTTGTTTTTACCTAAAATATTTCACAAAGTATTTCACGCCTTTTAAATGGACGATTAATGACAAGTGCTCTGCTACCGCAAGGTTTTGATTGCCGTCATCGCCGCCGTCTATTATTCCTTCCAACGTCTTCATCCTCTCCACTTTCCTTGCCTTCACTGGTTTCGCTCAATCCCTCAAGCTCCACACTTTGGTACTTTCCCTTTTTCTTTTTCTATTTATTGGCTTAGGCATGCGGTGAAAGAGAAAAACCCCCACCAGATTCCCCTACTGACATTTTTTCAGAAACTTCTGATAGTCTATCCATACTTCCAGGAAGCTTGAAAAAGCAATAAAGCTTAAGCAATGACCATTCCGTTTATTATAAACAAAGTTTTGTTGAATAAATCCGTCCATATCCAGCGACTACTTTCAAACCACCACCAAATGCTTGATCTTTTGTCAATGAGAAGGATGTGGTACCAACAAACCATGCTTGGGTGGTTTCAAATCCAACCAATGACTTCCAGTAGACGAGTCCAAGACCGTAGCAAGAACAAAAGAATTCACTATCTCGAAATTGTAAAAGAGAAATGGAAAATACTATCAAAAGTACTGTTTTTGATGGAACTTTTAAAGAAAGAAACAGAGATGGTTATCCCCTTAAGGTCATTGGACAGATACAGGAAGCAACTTAATTTGCCAAAACCCCATAAAATAACTGATTTTATTAGGAAATGTCCCAAGTTGTTTGAATTATACAAGGATCAAAGGGGAACCTTATGGTGTGGAATGACTAAAGAAGCTGAGGATTTGTTGGAAGAAGAGGAAAGGTTGATTGAGGAACAATCAACCAAAGCTGTTGAGTATGTTACTAGGATTTTAATGATGTCAGTTGATAAAAGGATTCAGTTAGATAAGATTGCTCATTTTAGGAGAGATTTTGGTTTGCCAATTGAGTTTAGAACCAAGTGGGTGAATCAGTACCCCCAACATTTTAGGGTGGAAAAATCTAAAGATGGGGTTGAGTTTTTGGAGCTTGTAAATTGGAATCCTGCTTGGGCTATTACAGAGTTGGAGAAAAGAACATTGGGTTTGAATGATGGGATTGGACGTGAACCGGGTATAATTTCTTTGCCTTTTCCTTTGAAGTTCCCTCCTAACTACAAAAAGGTGTATAGACATGGAGGGAAGATTGAGCATTTTCAGAAAAGGTCTTATTTGTCTCCCTATGCAGATGCTAGGGAGCTGAAAGCGGGGTCATTGGAATTTGATAAGAGGGCGGTTGCAGTTATGCACGAGTTACTTAGCTTTACTATTGAGAAGAGATTGGTGACTGACCATCTCACTCATTTTCGACGGGAACTTGTGATGCCACAGAAGTTGATGAGGCTTCTGTTGAAGCATTTTGGCATCTTTTATGTTTCTGAAAGGGGGAAGAGGTTTAGTGTCTTCTTGACTGAAGCTTATGAAGGTTCTGAGCTGATTGAGAAATGCCCATTGGTGTTTTGGAAGGAAAAGGTCCTGAGCCTTATTGGTTATAGAGGAAAGAAGAAAGAGGTTCCTACTTTCAGTGACCTGTCAGACATGGAGGAAAGGGATATAATTGAGGAAAAGGATATAATCGAGGGTGATACTGAGATGGAAGACACATGTGCAGATTTTGAGGAAGAGGAAATCATGGGTGGTTTAGATGCTGTTTCACCTACTAATGATGATGAGTTGGAGATTTCTCATGTTTGCAATTCATACAAAGGCACTAGTTAAACTTGAGGTTATTTTCTTTTGCACGATTAGTTTTTGTGTCACTTCAGTCAAGTTTGAAAGTTCAAAGATGTCATTACTTTTAAATGAAAAATTTTAAGCAAAGCTTATTGCCTCCTTGATAACTGTTTGTAAGTGTTTTACTGTGTCTTTTTCTAGCTGTTATCTTCCCTGTGAATAGAAGTTTTGTGTTGAAAATGTGCTAAAAGCTTAATATGCATTTGAAGCAATAAATGTTAAGATATTCACAGCTCAAGTTGTCCCTTTAAGCAGTCCTCTGAGCTCATGACTTGTAGCTTCCTGTATCTGAAACTGATTGGTGGTTCTTGATAAGAATTCGCCATTTGTTTCCCAAAAAGTTTTGACTGCTTTTCACATTGAGGTATATGGATTTCTGCTGGGGTTTCAATTATATATGCATAGATTCCTAGGTAATTTGTACCCAACATGGATGGATAGCAATTAATATCACATACCATATTGCTTGCTTCTGATATTTTGATATTCAGATTCCGTTTGTTGATTCTGAAATTTGGAAAATAGTCTCTTCATTATTTTGGGATTTAATGGTAGCCATTTGAAACTTCTAACCAATGTTTAGTATGATGCGTTACTTATTATTGGCAATGTTGCAATGACTTACATTTTCAATTGTGACCTTTTCTCTTTGCGCATGAAGATATGTTATCTGATTGAAGCTCACTTTATATGAATAGAGCTTCTTCACTGTACTTCTATTAATTGGTCTTATCAGATACAAGCTTTTCTTTTAGAGTGAACACTATAAAGTCTATAATAGTAAAACCATTATGAATGGATTGTCTATTCTCGAAGAACTGCTGATTGGAACATAGGCCTATCATTTTTTGTTCAACTATATTTTTCCAAATTATTTCTTGTCTTTCTTTTGTTTAAACAATTCATTGTTTCAGATATTCCCCTCTATTCAGATTGCATGATCAGCTAGCAGACGGGTTTATATATACGGGTGCTTTTATCTTGGATGTTAGCAATTCTAATTTGCAAGATTGCATAATAGCATGAGTTCTCAGTACGAAATCTTTCCTTCAACTTGGGATTTTGTCTGGGTTTTACAGTGAGCAATTTTCTTTCACTTTATGTGTTTACATGAAGTTTAAATATATGTTAGAAGTCAATCTTATTATTACCTTATGGCAATCACTCATGATTGTGACTAAACCCTTACGTAAACTGTGACCCAATTTTCCTTTTCTCAGATTGAAAAAGAGAACTCCTTCAACAGTGGAAATATTTAAAGTGAAAGGACAGCAGAAAAGTTCTGAGACATGAAGGTCATGGCACAGCAGCAAGAAATTCGGCCAATAACTGGATCATGTTCCATTTTCATACTGGTAACTCACATACAATTCCTTTGGCCAAACTAGAATATTTTGTACAGTCTATAGATGCCTAAAGCAAATCATGTTATTATAGATTTTAATGAATGTTTCTGTTGTGATGAATTAACCCTATCCAGCATAGGATCAAATTTGAAAGCTACTGTTATCTAATTGCCGCCTTTTGCCAAATGACATCCTATCATATCCTTTCAACCGGGAAAGAAACTGATACGTGGTAGAACTTTTATGATTGTGACATTTAAGATCTTGGAAAAGATTGTTTTTAAAGCTATATTTATATTATTCAGTCTAACCTAGCTAAGTTGAGTTGAGTAAAGCTTCCATGGTCTCATTCTCAACCAACTTGTTTAAATGAACATGGAATTCTTAACTACACATTTAGTGGTTTCACATTGTCAAACTGGCAGGGCACAGAGTGAGAGACTTTATGCATGCAAATAACAATGATGATGATGATGGATATCATCTGAATTAAGTGTAGTTATAATTATTAATACGATATAAGTAGGTTATCTCTCATGTTATTCGTATGCATGCAAAATGCGTGGAAGAAGATTAATGATATTTAGTTATAGAAGAGGAGCATTGAGGAAGCTCTATGTGTAGTGTTACAATTTCAAATCCCTGGTTATATGTTTTCGCTAGACATTGCTGTTTTTTATGTTGAAATGGTTTTTGTCATGGTTTTTGTCATGGCTTTTGATGTATTTTTCATATTTTGCTTAATTTATCTATTAATTGAAATGTACTAAATATTTATCTAGTAAATAAAAGTGGAGGAACTTTTGAATCCATAAAATTACCCATTATACTATTAATTAATGTTACTAAAAGCATGAGTTTGGAAAATATTATTTATTATATTACTAAATTCACATTAAAATATTATTGTGCTATTATTAAATTTTAATTATTAGAAAATATGTTACTTTGCTTGATGTGGAGTTACTTTCAATAATATACCAATAAAATTAAAAACTTATAAATATAAAATAACATCGTATTTTAATTAGAGTACTAGCTAATTATCACAAAAAAAGAAATTGAAAATTATTATAATTTTCATTTAGACTTTAATTATGGTTTGAAATCTTTTTATTATAATATTATAAACTTATTTTACATGAATTATATGAAGTAAAAGAATTATTTAATGAATTAATAAATACATGGTTTTTAACAATATGAACTAGTTCCAAGTAAAGATGGTGGTTGTTAAACAATAAACAATAAGTATAAACAGCTAATGACAACTCACCTGGTAGCTTCAACACAATCAACTCAACTACTTACAATCCATTTCATTTATGGACCCTAATTTAATCGCTACAGAAATTTTATTAGGGTAACATTAAATCAGTGAATTGTTTTAATGTCAGTAAAGTAATATATTGAATACAATTTATTTTTCTTAAAATGAAAATTAAATGAATTTTACGAAAACTAATTTCTAGAAAATGATTTACTTTTCTAGTATTTAGATGAATCTATGTAAAATATTTGTGTTGTAACGCCCCCAAAATTTATATTTCTGTTTCTGTTAAAATGATATAATTGTATATTTGCTTCATTGGTTAAGTATTCTGGGTGTATGTGAGAGGTCTCAAGTTTAAGCTTTGTCTTTGGCAAATTTTGGAATTTTTCTCTAATTTAAGCCTTGCCCTTGCTCAGTGGTTTAAGGCTAATTGTGGATGAAATCATAATAGAATAGGTCTGTTGATCTGATGGTTAAGGAGAGTGTCAAATTCCTAAAGGTCTTGTGTTTGAATTCCTGCGCAAGCGTAGTAGTTTATTTTTGCTTGTTTGACCAAGAGAAAGTTTCGGTCAAACAGGAATTCTGAGGAGGTTGAGTAGTGGGGGCTAGTGGGAGAAAATCAATGGATTTTCGATCACATCTTGGTTTTCTTTTTTTCTTTTCAATTTTTTTTTTCTCTCAATTTTCTTTTTGACGGCTGTTCTATTCTCCCCCTTCTGCCGAAATTCTGCCTTTCTTTTTCCCATTCATTTTGATTACTTTCGTTTTGATTTTCGTTTCAATTGTCTCCTTTCAGCGCACCCTTTAACTGTTTTCATGAACTTTTGAACTGTAACGAAAAATCAGTTTCTTTTAAAACAACGTTTTTCTAAACGCGAACAATTTTCTCTAAATAACACGTTTTAAAAAGCTTCCGCTACAGAATATGTTTTTAAATGAATCAAAATTAACGAGGAATTTATTTTTGAAATTGACGAGAGGTAAATAGATACTAATAAACAGAAACGACTTTAACTGGGTAAATACGATTTCAAATCCCATTCCCTGTAACATCGCCAGATTCGGCCATAACGTTTAGGCCGGGTTTGGGGTGTTACATGTTTTGTTTGCTAGATTTTCTGAAAATATTTTATAAAAAGCTACTTTCAATGAAACAAACATACATTTAAGATTTTTTTTTATCTTTTCATTGCTTAATTGAGTTTTTTTTTATATCTATAAATTTATATTTTACATTTTTCTTCGTAAAACAAATACGATATAAATACATTTGTTATAAAATATTATAGTGCAATTTCCTTTTAACAATCGAATTTTATTTTATAATAAAAAAATATTTTGTAATAATCAATGTCATATATAAACTTAATAATAAATAATGCTTAATTAAAACTTAACTTAAATTACATATATTACATATTTGAGAGTACATATTGACACATTAGAGTTGTAAGGGATAAATGAAGCTAAGCATTATTTAAACAAATACTCATATTTATATAATTAAAATATTTATATTTTTATAGTAGGTTAAAATATGCCATAAGTCTTTGTACTCTTCTTAAATTTGAAATTTAGTGCATGTACTTTTAGTTTTGGATTAGTCCTACTTTTTAGATATCAAAATTCAGGTTTAGTTGTTAGCATTATTAAAAATATTTTGTTAAATTCATGTTCATTATAACGTCATTTTTTAGTTACATGAATACCGAGTATTTTTTATTAAAAAATGTGACATCAACAAAATTGAAAAAAATAACAATATTAACAATTGGACTTGATTTCAAATCTGAAAAGTAGAGGGACTAAATTCTTGAAAATAAAAATACAGAGACTAAATTCTAAATTTGTGAAGAGTACATATTTTAACCTTTATACTACAAAAAAATTATTATTAATATATTTATAATTATGACAACACCCCAATCTTGAAGGTCGACCGAAGTGTTACACAAATAGAAAACATATACATACTTAAACTCCGTTTGTTTGCCAGTAAAATATTTTCCAGAAAATAATTTCTGGAAAATGATTTACTTTTCTGAAAATGATTTACTTTTCTGATGTTTGGATGAATCTGTTCAAAATATTTTCTGTTGTTTGACAGATTTCCTGAAAATATTTCATAAAAGCTTATTTAAATTAAACTAATATATATTTAAAATTAAACTAATATATATTTAAGAATTTATTATCTTTTCATTATTTAATTGAGTTAATTATGTATATATTAATAAATTTATATTTTAAATTGTTTTTACATATATTGCAATGATTTATCAAATTAAATATATAATAATTTTTAATTATTAAGCTAGAATATTAACCGTCATAAATTGAAAACAACCAAAGTCAAATAAATTATTTCTAATTGTGTTATAAAAAAATAAAAAAAACAAGGATTGAATAATTATAAATTAGCTTCCAAACCATAATTAATACTAGAAATTAATAATATTATCCAAATTATACTAGAAACAAGGATCGTATGCACACACACAAAGAAGTTCCTCTGCTGGGCCAACCTCCTGTCGAGCTTTGAACAGCTTAGAGCCACGAATGGCAGCTTTCCATGAACGGGAAACAAGCTCCAACTTAGGATATAGGTAGAAGGGAACTCGTGCTAGGCATTTAAGGGCAATAGCATCTGGAAGACCTTCAATTAATCCAGACATACTAACCAAGGTTTCATCGAATCCAACAACTCTTCATTGACAAATTTTTACTATGTCAACCTCAGCAGTGGAATATGCAATCTGAAAGAGCAAATTTATAACTCGTGTGTAAGAACCAAATCAATAGTTTTGGACTTCAAAAGTAATGCATTAATCAATGTCCAGTTAGATCATAATTTAAATAGAATCACTATATTTGTGTTCAGTAGCATTTGCAGCACAATTAACATCGATTATATTTTTCAGGAAAGGGGGATTAGCATCAATGACATCATTGAAAATCATGCTGTTAGTCAATGTCATACCAGAGAAAAAAGAAGTAGCAATCATACGTAAGATGAAGGTGAAACAAAACCATATATCAAATTTAAAAATTTTCCTATAAATAAGAAAAAGTGCTCCATAAGACACTGAAAGGATATTGAAATCAGTGTGAAAGAAATTCACCACCAAAGCATCGGTAACTCATCACATATTTTGGAGTAAAAATAGATTTTCTTTTTCATTTTCAAATAGTTTTTTGTTTGTTCAGGACTTCAAACGCCATAATTTCACAATAAAATTTCTTGGTTTCTATTACATTGAATTTCTCCTAGAAATATAAGATATTTTCTTAACGAAAGGGACGAAAGATGGAAAGGGAGAAAAAGCCAGATTGCTTATAAAGGACGTAGGCAAAATAAGTGGGGTAGAATAAAGGAAACAAAGTTTTGGAATATTTAAGCATTGACAATGAATACTCTAAGACATAAATTTTGATTAAACACATGCCTTGCTTCCAAACTTCTAAGAAAGTAGGATGCACATGATTAGTACCTTCAAATATTCATTATTGGGACCTTTACGATTCTCGTATAAATGTAAAATTTGCTACCTAGCTACAATCTCAAGTCAATGAATTTCAGAGTTCCAGCTTGATCCAAAATTTTACTGTTAAAACTTTTTCCACCCCTATCATTGCTGGTTACCCTAAAGTTTTTATCCTTCAAGCCGATAGCCTGATGAGAAAACTCTAAAAGAACCTTCAAGAAATAAAAGCAAGAACAAAACTGAATTCCTAACACTACAATGCATCTGTTAATATGCATCCACACAAAAATGCATATAAAATACACATCAAGGACCAGATATGGCTAGCTATTGACATCAAGACATTATAAAAGGCAACAAAAGGTTCTTAAAATATCATGTGTGAGACTGGTAATATATTATACAAGTCAAAAAACATAAAATGGATAAGATAAAGTGTACTTTAATCGAAACAAAACAAAGAAGGGGAGCTCTTACCTCCATTTTTCCTTAGACTTACATCTAGATGCAAGGTATCCAACAAGATCTTGTTTCGTCAATGGTTTTGTAGCAATCAGAGCATCCTCTGTGGAAGGACTTGTAACATCCCGAAATAGGGCCTAAACGGAATAGTGGTTGCGAAACCACAAATCCGAGTCAATAAAATATTTTAATATTATTTTCAGTGCTTATAATATGTGAATTTACATGTGTGAAAGTTTCGTGAATTAATTTTATTGTTAGTGTGCTTAATTTAAAGAAAAGGACTAAATCCCATAAGTGGTAAAAGTAGCCTTATAGCTTGATTAAGTGGTTGAATTGATGATTTCTTTAATTTAAGGGTTGATAGGGTAATTTAGCCATAATTGTTCATTTGAGTATAGTGGACGGCATAATGATAACATATATGTTTTTATATGTTAAAGTTATATGTTAAAAATTTGTATTATTTTATATATATTAATGCTATAATAAAAGAAATGAGTGGATGGTTTTCATTTTACCATCTGCTTGCCGAAACTCAAAGAGAGAAAAAGAAAACTTTGAAGCTTGTATCTTTTGCATTTCTAAGCTTAAATTGAAGGTATGTTTTAGCTTGGTTTTTGATAATTTTTACGTTTTTGAGATCGTTTCTTCGAGTGCTACAAAACCCATGTTTCAATTTTGAATTTTGATGAATATTTTGAGTTATGCCATTGATGAGAACTTGTGATTTTTGTTGTTTGATGGTAGAAAATGAAAGATATGTGTTAGATTAACAAGTTCTGTCTTTGGATTTTTGATGAATTTAAGTAGTTTGGACTAAATTAGTAAAAGTTGTTATTGTTCATAAGTATGTGTTATGGTAAGAATTTGAAGTTGCTATAGAAGGGAAAAATGTTCAGCATGTTAGAAAACATAAGGATAAGGGCTGAAGTTTAATTTTCGAGCCTAGGGGCAAAATTGTAAATATGTAAAAGTTTAGGGGCAAAATTGTAATTTTGCCAAAATTAGAGTTAAGGACTGTTTTGATAAATATGAGTATTAAATAAGCTAAATTTGCTATTATAGATCAAGAAGAACGAAATCCAGAGTTAGATCGGGGAAAGAAAAAGATAGTGGACTAAATCGATATAGTTTATCGATTTTGTTTCGAGGTAAGTTTGCAGTAAATAAATGCAATATTCTTATTTTACATTTAATATTATTAAATTCCAGCATTTACATATTTATTCTGTAAATTTATTATTTAAAGACACAAGTATGAATTGACGGAAAAGCTATCGCAGAAAGTTCCGGTTGAACCTTAGGAATGTGTAGGATACAAATGTCATGACATTAGGGTTTAAGGAAATCATTGTAAGACCATGTCAAGACATGGCATTGATAAGTTACTATAAGGCAAAGGTCCCATGTAAGACCATGCCAAGGCATGGCATTGGTGAGTTTATAGCAAAGGTCCCATGTAAGACCATGCCAAGGCATGGCATTGGTGAGTTCACAAGGCAAGGATACCACGTAAGACCATGTCAAGACATGGCAATGGTTAAGTTTCATAAGGAAAGGTACCCGCGTATCCTTAGTATTCCAAGTGGTTCAACGGGAAAATTCAAAGAGTATACCAAAGTAAAGGTAAGACAAGTTCAAGCTAAAAAGGTAAGTTAAGACAAGTTCAAGCTAAAAGTAAAGGTAAGACAAGTTCAAGCTAAAAAGGTAATGGTAAGGTAAGATAAATTCATGTTAAAAGGTAAGGTAAGATAAATTCATGTTAAAAAGGTAAGGTAAGATAATTCATGTTAAAAAGGCAAGGTAAGAATACAAGTTTGAGTATATTGAGTTAAAAGCTTAAGTGATCTTGATAAGAAAAGAATAAGTTAATTCATTAAGAATGTTGTCATCTATTTACATGTAAACTTACTAAGCTTTATGCTTACTCCCATTCTTTATTTTTTTTATAGTATTGCAAGCCAATTCGGGGATCGAAAGGACGTCGGAGATCGTTACACACTATCAAAGGATTATATTGGTATTTTGTGACTCGAACGTTTTAAGTTATGGCATGTATAGGGACTTAGCCATTTTATGTGTGTGACCTTATGATATGGCTTATTATGGACTTGTAAATGTTTGGTAATGATTAGCCATTAAAATGGTTAATTAAGAACATGGTTGTGGATGTTATGAAATGTCTAGTTGATAATTATTTAAAGAAATTATGTAATTATATGCAGGGGAATAGTTGGACAGCAGCAGTGATGTGATTTTGAAAAATCACCAAAATAGTATAAATTGAATTAGGTGCATGAGATATAGAATTAAAGCTTATTGAGTCTATTTTCATATAAAGAAAACGGTGTAGGAAAACGAGTTGTATATTATGAGATAATTGATTTTTAGTGAAGAGAGTCAGAACTGTCAAAACTGTGTAATAGGGGAGACTTTAACTAATAAATGTACTAATTGGCCACACCAAAAATTCTGGAAAAATTATAGTAAGAAGATATATGAGTCTAGTTTCAGGGAAAATTTACGGATCTAGATTTCGAGTTTCGTAACTCGAGTTATAATTAATTTAGTGAACATGACGCAGACGGACAGTTTCAGTTTTTATGCCCAGAACTAGTAAGTTAAGTCTAGTAATGCCTCGTGCTCGACTCCGGCAACGGTCTCGGGTAAAAGGGTGTTACAGGACTTGCTGCAACAATCACACTATTCTTTCTTTTGCTTCAAAATCCTACAATTTCTAGAGGAAAGAACTGTGCTACCCTAGCATTTTTGCATGTTAAAGAAGTAAAATTGACTGATTTTTCCCTCATTATAGAAGCCTCAACATTGTTTACCACACCAAAAGCCACATTCTGCCCAGTTCTACCCCGTGTTATATCACTATGGATGCAATAAAATGAGCCTGCCTTAGAAACAAGCACCATCAATCTGCCCCCCTTAAAACACACAATAACAAAAGCCTTTCAATTTACAAATTATAGAACCATAAATTTCCGTTATCAACATCCACGAGATAGTCAAGCATTGAACATTGCTTCTCACAGAAATGCAAAGTCTTAAGCAACTAGCAATTCTAATTTCAAAACTAACTGCAGTTAGTAAAAGACCGAAACTTAAATTTCTTCATTAAAACTTGTATCAGGTAGTACTAACCACAACAAAAAGGTTTTCTCAAATCTATAATCTATAATAACAACCACACAAACACTAAAAAACAAAAAGAAATGCAGCTTCAATTTCGGATCAAATTCACAGCAAATTAAAACAACAAAAAGAATCAAAGAAGAATTAAAACAGATTAAGTGAGCCTTTCGAAGTGAACGATGCCTAATTTAAGTCAAAATACAAATCTAAACCAAGTTAAAAAGAACAAAAAAAAAAAAGATTAAAACGAGTTAAGATTATCACCTTGGCTGTCTCGGAGCGATTCAAATCAAAATTCTAGTGTTTAATTTTTAGTGAAATGGAAAAGATGGATGCAGATGGGAAGGGTGACTCCAAGTATATATGCCGACTAGTGGTGCAGTGCAGATTTTGATAACGAAAGGCGAAGATGAGGAAAATCAAAGATGAATTCTGGTGTTGAGAATCATTGTTAGCTGACGGCAAGCAAAAGATCGGGGTGTCAAGGATGGGGAAAAGGGAAAGGGGAAAGGGAAGGGGAAGGGAAAGGGAAGATCGGGGTGTTGAGAGTTCTTGGCTTCTTTTCCTAAAAATGTCTTACCGAAATAAAAACGGTAAGACATTTTACTAAATTAAAGGTCTCATTTCCCGTGTTTTGTAATTCATTTTACGTTAGGAAATTATTTTCAACCAAACAAACACTGGAAAAGGCTGAAAAGCTTTTCCGAAAAATGTTTTCATGCCAAACAAACGGAGCCTTAATTCAAAGTTCGATGATTAAAAGAGGCATTTAGTTTGAGAAAGTTTCAAGAACATATGCCATTTATTAGTATATGTCATAGAACAAATAAAGTTCAATTTAAAACTTTCAGTTAAAATCTTTCTTTTTGGAACAAAACTCTGGCGGTAACAAATACATATAAAATAATTGGCGCATACAAATAGAAAGTACATCATATAACTTATCAAATCTCTCAAATACACATGTTTATAAAATTGTAACCAAATAAGATAAATATTTTATTACAAATTCAGTTTAGAACACGCCACCTCCAAAACATTTGTATGTTACAAAACAAAAACAAATGAAGCTTATTGCAGAAATTGCTTCTTCTGGTTGAGTCCCTTTTACAAGTCTACGACGACAGCCTACCTGAAAGGAGGGGAAAGAAAAATGGAGTAAGGTCAAAGAAACTTAGTGAGTTCCAGCAAGGAAAACTCAACACTTAAATAAGAACAGATTTACACTGCAAATTAATAACACAAACTAATACATTGAACTCTACACGCCAAGACACATAGGCGAACACCCGCATTTCATTGGCGAGCACTTAACCATGGTGGATAACCTTCCAGGCGAACTCTTCTACTAGACCCATACCTTCTTTCATAACATTGGGCATATACTTATATCTTTCCCTCCAAAGAGAACTATAACCTTAATAGAGTTGATGTTTCTTCTCCAACACAGTCTTTCTCATACTTACCTTTGTATCACAAACATCCTTTCAGGCAAATTCTTACATACTTTCAAGACTTACTAGGGTGTATTCAATATACACATAATAAATTCTTATAATTATGCTACGTTTTCAACAAAACAAGAGGGATCATAACATATTTATTAACAATTAACCTTTTCTTTTCTATCAATCAGTACACGTATCAAACAACACATATAAAATAAATTTAACTTCTTCTTTTCCTAACCTTTCTTGGGTTGAACCTTAAACCACATATATCAGAACAGATCTTACGTATCATATCATTTCAAACACCTACGTGTTCCCGTGAGTTCAGGGCTCTTTACCAGGGTTAACAATTAGCATGTCTTATTGTAGGCATCACCCATATCGTTAGGTTGGTTAGCAACTAACATGCCCTCCCAAACATAACACTCACGCCAACTGGTTAGTAACTAACATACCCTACCTGTGGTAGCCAAATTGGTTACCAACTATCATGTCCTACAGGTGACCCATCATACATTCCCATCTGGTTAGCAACCAATATACTCTACCAGTGGTCACACTTATTTGCCATTTTGGTTTGCATCTAACATGCCCTATTAGTGGCTCATCGTATTAGGATACTGAGTTCATACCCTTAAGGAAGTTATATCAATTTCATGCCACGAACATACACATACAGATGATTATATACAACAATTCTCAAAGTTCCAAGACTCTGGTCTTACCTAAACTTTAGCTATAATAACCACATTTTAATGTTATACTCAAGATAAAATAGAACACATAGAAGAATAACACAGTCTGGATACTCGCAGATGAATTCAATGAAGTTTTGCTCTATCTCAACTACTACACGCACAACCCTTTCTTACTAATTAGTCACTAGTTGTTTCCTCTACCACAAATGATTCTTCTTAAACAAGATATAAGAATATAGCAGAGCAAAAGAAAAGAGAAGAAGAACCCCCACTACAAAGGTCACTATTGATAATTATATCTCACAGCTTCCTTTCTTAGGGCTAAAACGTGGGTAACATGCAAAGCTAATTCATATTCTAACATGACCAACATAATCATTATAGGTTTAATATATATAAAAATAACCATAAAACTCTAATTAATTTCTAACTGGATCCTACTAAAAGCAAAACTAAAATAAACAGAAATAGGGGTGAGCAAAATTCAATTCGATTCAAAAAAATAAAAAAAAAATTCAAATTTCGAGTTAATCGAATTGAGTTATTCAAATTATTCGAGTCAACTTGAATAAGAAATTTTGGATTTCGAGTTCGAGTTGAGTTGAATTTTTATAATTCGAATAACTCGAATAATTTGAATAACAGATTAATATAAATACCCTTTTGGTCTTTGTCAATTTTGAAATGACCAAATTGGCCTCTCAACAAAAAAAAAAAAATAAAAAAAATTCAAAAAAAAAAATTGAAAATAAAAAATTAAAAATATTTTTAAAAATTCTAAATTTTTTATTTTTAAAAAAATCTAAAAAATATAAAAAGTTGAAAATTTAAAATTTTAAAAATTTTATAAAATAATAATTTTGGAATCTGTGATTAATAATTCAAGCTTATCATACTAAAATATCTTCTTCTTCTTCTTCTTCTTCTTATTATTATTATTATTATTATTATTATTATTATTATTATTATTATTATTATTAATTTGCTTTAAAAAAAATTTCAAATATATATGGTTTCAAATTCATGTGCTCTAACATGGAAATAGTTATATTGTAACAAGATTTTAATTTGATATTATTAATTTTTCTAATTTATCTCGAACAATTTCACTCGATTCGACCAAACGCTCACTCTTAATTCGAGTTATCCGAAAATCCAAATAAGAAAAGGCAAAACTACGTCGTTTTGATAAATGTTTACATAGTAGTCATACTTTCCTTCCCAAATCGCCCCACTTTCCCTTTTTCCTTTACTCAAAATTAATCTAAAAGTTTGTACTTCGTCTACTAGTTAAATAATCGGTCCATGTAAATGCAACATTAAATATAAATAATAAGATTTGTTAACTCAACTCGACTCGAAATTTTTTTACTCAATTCGACTCAATTAAAAAAAAATCAAATTGAGTTTGGTTGTTAAAATTATAGGATTCGTCAACTCAACTAACTCGAAATTTTTTGACTCGATTTGACTCGGTCGAATACTCACCCCTAAACAAAAATCACATGTGCACAAACAGACAACATTTAGATCCACAATCCACTACTGGTGTACTCAAACGAAAGAACTTAACACACAAACTTACCAAAAGAAACATTGATTGGTTGGTTCTTCACAACGACCACCCCAAAATATATGACTACAACTTAAACTTCGCCTAAAAAGTGAATCATAAGAAACTTACCTATAAATCAAACAGTCCGCCACATACATGGCGCACAACCAATACAAATACCTCACTGGCGGATAGAATATAAATCAATCTTACCTTGACTTAAATCTTAACTTAACTTTTAGTCTATACAAATCATCAGGATATTACAATTATAATAAATATTTATTATTAAAATATTAATATTAAATATTTTTCAATAATATACGAAGAATATTATTTTAAATTATTATTTTAAAATTTATTATTAAAATAAAATTAAAATATTAAACAATTTATTATATGATTAGATATGGATAATTAAATATGTATCTTTAATAATATTAAAAATTATTAATATTTTATTAATTTTAAATATTTTTAAAAATAAAAAATTATTTAATATAATAACATTAAGCTTGATTTAAGTTTATTTTTAATATAAAATAAAATCAACTATAAGTGAGCTCTTTATTGGAAGATGACATTCATTTTCCGTGACCAAGTTATTTTTCATGAAACAAACATAGCAAAATGCAAAAAAATAATTTTTAGAAACTATTTTAAGTAAAAATAAGGGAGTCTAAGTTTTAATTAATAAAATACCTTTTTTATATAAAAGAATCCATAATATCACAAGAAATAAAATGTTCCAAACCACAGCTTTTATCATAATTTAGTGTATAATTTACCAGCTGATGATGATAAACGAAAGAAACCCTGTTCAAAGTTTGAATTAGACCAGATTTCATTGAATTCAATACTTTTAGGCAGTTAAAAACATTTCAATTGCACCACCAAGTTGGTCTGCCCATTAACTATACTCTACTCACCATCTTGCATTAATATTATTATATATATGCATATATATATAAGCCTGGATCTTCACCATCCTAGCGATTAATCCTGGCTTTAACATGGCTAGAAATGAGCAAGATCTCTTGTCACCAGAGATTATGAACTGTGGGATCAAGTCCTCCGGGCCTAATGCCGGTTCCTTAACCTTTTCTGTCAGGGTTCAAAGGCGTATCCCGGATTTCCTTCAGTCAGTGAGCTTGAAGTATGTGAAGTTAGGGTACCATTATCTGATCAATCATGGGATTTACTTGGCTACCATACCAGTTTTGGTGCTTGTTTTTAGTGCGGAGGTGGGAAGCCTTAGTAGGGAAGAGCTATGGAAAAAGCTATTGGAAGATGCTTGCTATGATCTTGCCACAGTCCTCTCTTTTTTCACCGTCTTTGTATTCACCATTTCTGTTTACTTTATGTCAGGGCATCGCTCCATTTATCTGATTGACTTTGCATGTTTTCGTCCTCACGATGACTTAAAGGTTAAGAACTTTTCATGCATGAATGAAAATATACTTGCATTTCTTGCTATACGAGAAACAATTCATTTGCGTATACCCTATTCATATTACATTTCAGGTGACCAAGGAGCAGTTTATTGAAATGGCAAGAGCATCAGGCAAGTTTGATGAGGCTAGTCTTCAATTCCAGAAAAGGATTGTGAAATCATCGGGAGTTGGGGATGAAACTTACCTTCCCAAGGCAGTGATGTCTGATGAGAACAGTGCAACCATGAAAGAAGGTCGCTTGGAAGCCTCAACTGTGATGTTTGGGGCACTCGATGAGCTCTTTGAGAAGACAAGGATTCGACCCAAGGATGTTGGAGTCCTTGTTGTGAACTGCAGCATCTTCAATCCAACTCCGTCTCTCTCTGCAATGATCATCAACCACTACAAAATGAGAGGCAATGTTTTGAGCTACAATCTTGGTGGTATGGGCTGCAGTGCTGGGCTCATAGCAGTGGACTTGGCCCGAGACATGTTGCAAGCGAACCCGAACAACTATGCTGTTGTAGTGAGCACTGAGATGGTTGGTTACAATTGGTACCCAGGGCGGGACCGGTCTATGCTTGTTCCGAATTGCTTTTTCAGGATGGGATGCTCCGCAGTCCTTTTGTCGAACTGCCGCCGTGACTATCGCCGTGCCAAGTACAGTCTCGAACACCTTGTACGGACACATAAAGGTGCTGATGACCGCAGCTTCAGGTTTGTTCCTAGTGTTTTCTTCCACCATTCATTTCTTGATTGCTTAACTTTTTGTGATCAGTTTAATGCTACATTATAGCTTGGTAGAGAGATGAATAAGGGTCTTATAAATTTATATTATATGTTTACAATAGTCACGTTTATGTATATGTTCACATACTTTGTTTCAAAGGAGCAAAACATTTTCCCCTTTCTTGATTCCTTTTTTTGGAAACTTCCCAACTAGTTTTCCAGCCATCGATTACACCTTAGACTTTATGGAGGTGGTCCAGGGATTTAATAGATGGGCTCCATAGCTCATTCCATAGTGGTTATAACTTACAGGTACTTGAAATGTTGGGAACTTCAATAATAGGTTAAAATATTTTAGTCTTTAGCTATATCTCAACCCAAGTTTAAACTCCTTAAATTAATGTATTGTGAACTCTTAGGGCTCCTTTGGATTGGCTTTTGAAGTCAGTGTGGTGCAGTTGGGTAGCTAATTGCTATCAATCTCACTGAAATGCTGTTTGGTTTAACATCACGTTTCAGCCAAAATCCAATTTTAAACACACTGATCTGTATAAAATAAACTGAAGGTTTCAGCAGCAGTTATCCCCAGTTCAGCTGAAGCTATTTTTACCAGACAAAAAAAACCCTTACTTTTATTTATTATATTACCATTTTATCAGAACAGTGCTTCTCCCCTCTTTTTTGCTACTGGTTATCCCGTCTCCGACCACTCTCTTTTTCTCTTTCACATTTTCCTCCCAAAAAATTTCATTCCATTCTATTGAATATCTTTCAATCTCTAATTTCCAATATCTCCCTTTCTTCCATCACAAAGCCAATCCAAAGGAGCCCTCTCCCTTTCTTGCATCACAATAAAAAGTTTCTCTCTGTCAAGAATTCACGTCGGTAAGCAAATCTTTTTGGGTTTTTTTCCTCTTCCATTTCCTGTTTAAATTTGTTATAAAAATGTTTAATTTTTGTTGTCTGATTAAATTTTCTTTTCTTTTAAATGGATACGAGCTTTGGGTTGTTGTGATTCATATATTCCTGTTTAAATTTCTGGGTTTTTAATGTTTTCCTTTTTGTTTTTTTCTTAAAGAATAAAGACCGATTTTGTTGCTGATCAAAACTTTCTTTGGTTATCATTTTGGGCAAGGTTTTTTTTTATTGATTAGAATTGTATACTTCTTTTTATCATTTTGTTTCTGTTTCTTTTGATGGGTTTTGGTGGAAGCTGGTTTTGAGCCTTTTTGTTTTTTGTTTGATTGATAAATTGAATACCATTTTGAGCAATTCACTTGTGTGATAACATGGTTTATGGTTGGAATTGTCTTTCTAAAGGATAGAAATGAAAATGCTTTAGAAAATATGTGAGTTGTTTTAATGTACTACTAATTTTGTTATGGATTTTCATTGGGTTTGTTCGTTAAGAAAATTAGCTTTTGCTGGGTATTTACACAGGGCATTTTGTTGTTACTTTGGAAGTATTTGATATTCTAATCTGGAAATGGAAGCTTGTTCTTCAATGTCATGGCCTATATATATGATCAAATTCTGAAAAGTAGACAAATTTTTCATATCGACCTGTTGATTATTCAATTCTCCTTCTCTAAGTTTCCTTATGGGGTATATGGCAATGTTAGTTTTCGAAATGTCCGACTAAGTTATGCTTGGATTCCCATGATATTATTTTGGTTTTCGATTGTTAGTTTATGCCGATTCAAGTTCGACCTTTTGGCAGATTCTTTTTCATCTCTTTTTTCAAGATAATTGAAGCTTTTACTGTATCTTTCAAATTACTTGGTTGTGTTTTTCTGTAGTATATTTTTATCTCCTTTAATGGTGGTTGCGATTCGTGTAATTTGTTGTATTGTCGCTATCTATGCATTGCTATCTCTCATTTTCCTACACACCTAACATCTCCCTTCAATAAAAGTTGTCTCAAGTGAATGATTATTGATTATACAGTAGCTTAAAACAGTTATCCATGAATCATTTATGATTGGTCTTAGGGCAGGTTCTCTTTCGGATTGCTTTACGTAAGTGATCAATAACTGGTGTTTGGCTAATTTAAACTATGCCATCTATTTAGGCCTACAACGGGCTGTAATAACTCAAATTGCAACATGCCCTTTTACCTGACTGCTGTAAGATTTCTGAATTGATTTCGATACGAGCTCAACTGAAATTACATCTGTTTGCCTTATTACAAAACATCCCGATTACTTTGATGGGTTTTGGTGGAAGCTAGTTTTGAGCCTATTTGTTTTTTGTTTGATTGATGAATTGAATACCATTTTGAGCAATACACTTGTGTGATAACATGGTTTATGGTTGGGATTGTCTTGGTTGTGGCTGCTACCTTTGCTTATGTTAGAGTCTGCTTCTTGTCATAGACTTCTACATAGAACATGCAAAATGGACTTACCAAATTCCTTTCATTTTCTTATATATTCCATCGTTTGGTCCTGCAGTAGTCACCGAGATTGTTGTTGGTCCTGCAGTAGTCAATCTATCTGTCTGGCAGATAAAATCAAACAGTTTGGAGGGGTCTTATTCATAAGGTATGATTCTTACTAATTTCTTTTTGTATACCAAGTTTGCTTTTTAGAGAAAAATTGTTTTGGTTGGTCTTTTTGCTTATATTTCTGACAAAATGCATAGGATTTTAAATTAGTTGAAATGATCTTAGTTTAGTTGAAATGATTTGAGAGCTTTTATAGCTTTTTAAAAATGCATGGGCATACATAACAAATGAAAATGTAATTTATTAAAACACATTATACAATCGTTCTCATCATTATTACAACTACAAAGACAGTAATATGCACACTTGTTAAGCAGCGTTTCTAATAAGCTAGATCCTGTAGTGTGGCATGCAGTTTGCACCCATTTTATTATGTACATTTTTGTATCTCAGTGCAGGTCAAATATTTCAAACCTTAGATTTGAATTTTTGTAGACATGAGTGCAGCGTTCATATATGGGGCTCCCATCTACTGTTTCTTCGTGAGAATGAAATTGAGATCCTTTCTCTTGGCATTCTTTCAGGAGACTTATTCCATTGGGTTCAGATACTCGGAATATTCCATAACTCCTGGGAAAAAAAATCAAATAAGAAAGCTCAATACTGTTAACTTGATCATGATTAAACACATTCAGAAAACTTTATGATGATATTTTTGTATTGATTTGTTCACAAAAAACTTTATGCCACTTCACTTAAATAATGAGTGTACTCTAGTTTTTCATGCAAAGATGTTACTATTAATGATACAATTTGATCATTAAGTTACCTGGAATCAATTCGTTATTATGCTCCTGAAGCTACTTCTTTAGGATGCTTTCTAAAGTTTTTCCTGCGTTATTGCTTTGTAGTTGAACATTTGCTCCGGACTGACCCGGTTGAGGACAAAGAAGGCTTTTTCATTGCTCTGTTTATCAGGGAAGAAGGATCCGTAATCCACCCATCGCTGAGCCCTGATTCATCTCATCTGTCTCTTGTAGAGCGTACTAAAAAGAAAAATCTTAGCAAGAAAGAGGCGAGAATTAGAATGCCAACCCTGTTTGGCGGAATGTTTAAAATGTTTTTATATTCTAATCCTAGTTTTAGGGTTAACCTGAAATAACAGCCTACTATTTGATTTAAATTTTTTTTATCAACCCTGTTTTGTTATGTTACCTCCCAAGTTTTAATACAATTTGCTGCAAGTCTTTCCCTTTCTCTTTTAGCCATAAATTTCTGCTTGGCATGAGGAATTCCATTGACCATTGTTAGCAAAAAAACATATGTGATTAAAACCAGAGATGGAAAATACAAGAAAATACTAAAGGTAACATCTGCATATGATTTCAACACAATACATATAGAACTCTGATATCAAACGTTTAACACACTCAGAAACCACCACGGCAAATGCTTTTATCCTTTTGTCTTTGTCATGTGTTTTTTTTTATACTTTTGGTAAAATATATCTCATTTTATCTTTTATCCCAATCTCTTTTATATTTAAAATTTTAGTTTTATTAAATTTAAAAACAATGTTTCATTATAATAATATTGTTTGTATTTTCATGATATTAAATACTATTTTTAATTGGATTTTTATAAAAAGATAATTATATAATTAATTAAATATTTATAATAAAATATCATAAGATACATTTTAATATTTTATTAAATGAATTTATAAATTAACATATTTTTAATAATTTTGTAAAAGTTTATATCAATTCTAATTTGATGTCCTTAATAGTCATTTTATATTCTCACCTCACCCTTACAGCTGCGTTTGAATCTAAACACACACTCCACCACTGTTTCTAATCTCACTGCTACAGTATCTAATCTCACCGGTACAGTAACTAATCTCACTGCCACCACTGTTTTTAATCTCACTGGAGGTAAACATACCGCCCATCCAAACTAAGCCTTAATCTCCATGAAATCAAATCACCGAATTTATGTTATCTATCCAAACTACCAGTTAGATTACTTGAGTGTGTTGCGTTTGGCACTGTGGTTATATACCTGTAGTTTATGTTAATGTTTTCCTTATTGTAAATTATGGGTCAGGTCTATCTGCCAGGAGGAAGATGGACAAGGTTTTAAGGGGCTTAAGGTCAACAAAGATCTAATGGAAATCGGAGGAGATGCCCTCAAAACCAACATCACCACACTGGGGCCTCTCGTGCTTCCCTTCTCCGAGCAACTTTTCTTCTTCGCTACATTAATTTGGAGGCACTTATTCGGTGGGGATAACTCCAAAGCATCACTGTCACCGTCGTCAAAGCCATACATTCCAGACTACAAGCTTGCATTTGAACACTTTTGTGTGCATGCTGCGAGCAAGACTGTGCTAGACGAGCTGCAAAAGAACCTTGAGCTCACTGAGAACAATATGGAAGCCTCAAGGATGACATTGCATCGGTTTGGTGACACTTCTAGCAGCAGTATATGGTACGAATTGGCATATTTGGAAGCTAAAGAAAGGGTTAAAAGCGGAGACAGGGTTTGGCAGATTACTTTCGGTTCAGGGTTCAAATGCAACAGTGTCGTTTGGCGTTGCATGCGCCGTGTAAAGTAGCCTTCCAGGGATAATCCCTGGCTTGACTGCATTGACAGATACCCTGTAGTACCTTAAACTGCGTTATAGCTTGGCTGATAATAATGGAATTTTTATTTTTTCTTACTCTTGTTTATCACATGGAAAGGGAAGTCGTTGGAAGCTTGGTTTATGGTAAGGTTCTCTAGCGTTTCAAGATAATTAAATCATACGAAAAAGGTTTGAATTATAGTTGGTGGCAAAAAGCCTGAGATGGCTGATACTGTTCTATTCAATTTTATTCCAACCTGGCAACTAATATCTTCCATGGTTTTTTGGATTGTATTTAAAATGAAAAAAATATTTTTGTTGTGGGTTATTTTATATATAGGCATAATGGCTTATTTGATATTCTAATTCTATTATTTTAGCCCTCCATTTAATTTTTTATTTTTTTTAACCTTTAACTTGTATTATTTGTCAAATCATTAGCCTTTAATTTGCATTGTTTGTCAAATCATCTCCACAATGGATGTAAAAGTTAATATCTATTAACTTTGCTGATGTAGAATCCATGTGTATGCCACATCAGTAATTAATTAACTTCTAAAATTAAAAATATTGAAATAATATTTTTATAATTTTAAAATAATATTAATATATTTAAAATTCGAAAACAAATTTTATAAATTTTTTGACTTTTTGATTTTTTTAAATTTTTAAATTTTAATTAATTACTGATGTGGCATACATGTAGATGCGACATTAGTAAAGTTAATAAATGTTAATTTTTTCATTCATTTTGAGGTGATTTGACAAATAATTAAGTTCAAGAGCTAAAGAAGGCAAAAATTTAAATGAAAAGTTAAAATGATTTTTTTTTTTGTAAAGTTGAAAGGCCAAATAAATCATTATATTTAAAGCTAGTGACACCTTTGTGTCACAAGGCTAGAACTTTCTTCTCGCAATTCGTGCAACCTTAGGCGATTTTTTAGTTTCAAATCCGCAGCCTAACTCTTTCAAAGTGAGAATTCTCGCAAAATTTCTTTAAGGCATCGAAACAAACCCGAAGCAAATTCAAAAAGAAAGAGCAAAAAATGAAAAAAGCAACAACAGAAAAATAACACTCACCAAGTGTTTGAGTAAATGCTTTCAAATATATTCAATACTATGAATGGAATGAATACAAATGAAGGGGGAGGATTCTATTTATAATTAAGCTCCCCCAAATCCAATAATACAAATCAAATTACATCAATGCTTTAGTCCTAAGGGATTTAAAGGGGCTTTGAATATGAGTGTTGTTCTTATTTTACCAGAGGGGTTTGAGTTAGCCCCGCCTATCGTATTTGGCCTGAGATGAAAGAAAAGATAGGTGATCTGTCTTTTCAGAACTACCGCCCCACTAAGAAAAATGTTCTTGTGATAGGTCCTGTTCATGGTAAAAAATATAGTGAAATCACCTTTCGTATTCTTTCCCTAGACCCTACTAGTAATAAGGATGTTTGTTTCTTAAAATATCCCATATACGTAGGCGGAAACATGGGAAATTCTATACATGTTTAACCTTTAGGATTTACAATAATTACATTGGTAAAATACAATGTTTACAATTTAACCAAGATCCAAGTAGATGGAACTTGAGTCTATTCCAAGAAATGGGCAAGTACTATTGGGCCGTATGACCCCTAATGAACAAGAAGGAACATCAAAATGTGCCTTAGTCACGGGCTTCTTTGTGCGGCCTATGACATTCTCCCCCACCTGTTCTTCCAATGCCCTCGTCGCGTCCTCAGAATGAAACTGGTCTATCTTCTCTTGGAACTGCCAACTAGCTTTACTGTCAGGAAGCCCTTTCCATCTAACAAGGTACTCATGCCTCGACCTGTAGTACTTTCATCAGATCACTTGGTCCGCCATGATACATTCAACATCTTGATCATATGAGACCTTTATCCCCATGGGCCCTCACTTAGACTTGCCTTGATTTGGATCATCTTGATCTTCGTGGAACGACTTAACAATATTGACATGGAACACTGAATGAACCTTGAGTTTTGTTGGCAACTCTAGTTTGTAGGTCACCTTGCTTACCCTTTTTAGAATTTTAAAAGGTCCCTTATACTGTCGCACAAGCCCCTTATGCAAACTAATGTAGTGCAAAATCAAGTGCAAATTGGCAAGGATTGAATCACCAATCTGAAATTGCACATCCCTGTGATTCTGGTCAGCCCACTTCTTGTTGTGCTTACTTGCCTTGTGTAGGCAAGCTCTGGCTAAGTCATTCCACTCTTGCCAATCTTTAGTAAATCAATAAGCTATTGGATTTGGTCCTTTATAACGGGTCGCAACAACATTGGGTGTGAGTGGTTGTTGCCCCGTCACTATTTAAAACAGACTCTGATTCGTGGCCTTGCTTCGCTGTAAGTTATAAGAAAATTGGGCCACATCCAACAACTTTGGCTAGTCCTTCTGTGTGGCACTCACATAGTGTCGAAAATAGGTCTCCAATAAAGCATTTACTCTCTCGATTTTCTCATCAATTTACAGATGCATGCTAGTGGAAAAGTTCAAGTCTGACCCCATCAACTTAAACAACTCTGTTCAGAACTGGCCTATGAACCACCCGTCTCAATCACTGACAATAGACTGTTGCACTCCCTAGTATTTTACAACATGTCTAAGGAACAAACGAGTTGCCTCTTTAGGAGGGCACTCATTGGTTGTTGGAATAAGGTTCTTTACTTCGAAAATCTATCAACTACAACAATGACACTCGCAAACCCGTTAGATTTAGGCAAACCAATAACAAAATCCAGGATACACTCTCCAATGTGTTAGATTTAGTACACTAAGTATAGTAAATTTGTTTGTAAACTTGTAATTTTTTCGAACAGGTTGATTAATAAAACAAGTTCATTGATTACATTAATATACTTTGTATAATTATCCTCATATGATTTTTGTACACAAAGCAAAATGGAAGTGAATGTTGCTCATTGGTTGTCTAATGTTTAAACTAATACTAAGCGGTATTACATGGTCCGATCATAATACAGAAAGACAACTTATATTAGTAGACAAACCTAAACATGTCCTTAGTCTAATCAGAAATGAGCAAACCGATTGAAAGACTAATATCCTGTCTATCAAGTCCAATTAAGGAGATTGACCGCCTTCGAACGTACTAAGCCTTCGGACGTACTAACATCTAGAGTGTGAATACTGCAACAAAATATAGAATTACAAGGTGGTTTCCATAAGTATAAGGGTCTAGTTGTAATATAGTTTTACAATGAAGTGGGTGAGTACTCCGAGGATTGTACCCAAGGGAGGCGAGTGTTAGATCAATTTTAACCTAAGTATTAAAAGATCTAATTAGTACTTTATATTCAATTATAGTATGAAGAGTATAAAATAAAGGATTTTTGGGGTTTTATAATCATAAAAATAAAACAACATAAAAAGATAAAATTCAAGAGATTAAAAAGGAAGAATAAATCAAATATGATTATGGGTGATTAACGTGCTTTGGTAATCTCCATCGACTGTCACTTCGATTACTCGTCAATCAACTAGTTGCTACCTTAACAGGATCTTCCAATCTTCCACTAGGATAATAAGTTAGCAAGAAGTACTTATCTTCCGACCTCATAGTCCAGACTGGTTTGGGGTTAAGGTGTTCACGGATAGACAATACCAATTTTAGGTTAATTCCCACCCTGATGACTTCCCAAGGTTGTCAGGCCTAGGGTTTGTTTCACGTTTTCCTTTTCCCAAATAGTTGATCTGTTAAGTAACCCTACAAAACAGTTAATAGATCATACCTCCACTCGTTAATCCCCCATAGAAAGATTAGTTCCTCATGGCGTTCATAAATAATATATAACTGATGTGAAAAGAAAGCATGCTCATTAAATAGAGAAGATAGAGTAAATGAAAGAGCCTGATTGTATTGATATTAAACTTAAATCCACAAAATTGAATCATTCCACAATTTAGATCTCTTGAAAGAAAACAACAAATACACTAAACAATAGAAACCTAAGAAGGAAAGAAAACAAAAATAAATTTAATGGAAGAAACTAGGCTAATGCCAAGATCCTTTTAACATGTTCCAAAAGAGCCTATTTATAGCTTCTAGGTGGTCATCGTCCTTAAGCCTAGGTTAGCTGACATTCCTGAGCTTTAAGTTTGATTGTGCAGAACAAAACGCCCCTACTTTGTGTCTAATTTTTGTCTTAGAGTCGATGTCACGACACACTAGGACCTGTGTCACGACATAACAACTAGTATGCTCCTCTGTAGCCATCTTCAGGGGTATGTTGCGACACCCTCAATTTATGTCGCAACATTGAAGGCAGACTTGAGTTTTTTTCATTCTGTTCCCTATGTTGCAACACCAGTCCTCCCGTGTTGCAACATAACGTCCAGTATTGTCCTAAAATGTCTTGTAATGGTCTCCTACACACTTACAAAGTACATTAGCTATCCCTTAGGCTATATTCGACCCTTTAGGTCAATAAAAGACACAATTTGTACATTTTATTGAATGTAAGTAAAATTAAAGAAACTTAACTAAAATGTAATGGAAATGCTTGTATTCAGGCTCCTTAAGTGTGAAAACTAGTTTAATCTACTACACCGAATTTTGGCAAATCAAACTCCCCCACACTTAAGTCATTGCTTGTCCTCAAGCAACATAAACAAAAAAAAAAAGAAAAGAAATAAAAGCGGCGATGTAACACCCCTTACCCGTATTCAACGCCGGAACAGGGTACGAGACATTGTTAGACTCATACACAAACAATTATACAACCCAAGGCATGATTTTTCCATTCAAAATTAAAAACTTTTCATGAACCTTCATATCACCCCTTACACAAGCTTACGAGGCCTAAAACACAGTTTAAGAACGGTTTGGGATTAAATCAAACTCTTTAAAAAACCTTTGGAATGACTTAGAAAAATTTTCATCAAATAGTCCACATGCCCGTGTGGCATATCACATACCCGTGTTCCACACCCGTGTGGATTTATTTCTTATTTCGAACCTACAGGAGTTTTCACACGGCTGGACACACGTCCGTGTCCATGGCCCGTGTCCCTCACACGGCTACGACATGCCTGTATCTTAGCCCGTGTGCAAAAACCATAGCATTCTGTTTCTGATGTCATCACCCCATAAATGTCACATGACCAAAGCACACGCCCGTGTCTTTAGGCCGTGTGGCGAATTAAATTCCTAATTCAGGTGCAGACTTCACATGGCCTGGGCACATGCTCATGCCTAAGGCCGTGTCTCCCACACGGTTAAGACACACGGTCGTGTCTCAGCCCGTGTGGTTACTACTGGGCATTCTGACTTGCCAACTTAGCATGCATGGGGACACACGGCCAAACCACACACCCATGGGGCAGACCGTGTGTCACACACGGCCTAGACACACGCCCGTGTGCCTTCCTGTGTGGACAAGAACAATGCTATTTGCCAAGCACTTTCTGCCACCCCAGCTCATACAAACATAAACCACATCAAACCATCAACTCATTCATGCATAATTAAACCAAGTAAATCAACCATGCAACTTGCATATTCATGAATAACCTCATCATTTCATAGATTAATAAGAAAGAGCCATCAACTATAGCCTTATACAAAAGAATTCATCTTCGAATGAGCCAGCACATCTGGCCAAAACAATATGACATTCGACTAAGTCTAAGTTCCTATACATGCCATACTCAAAATGCTAAATCTAATTATACCAAGATGTGTGGATAGTGTGGGTGATCCTCCGACTATCTCCGTATCCCGAGCTGACTCTTCGACACTATAAAACAAGGGAAAAGAGAAGGGAGTAAGCTTTAAGCTTAGTAAGTCTATATGTAAACAATAAGCATCATACCACATACTTAACAATCAAGAACATTACATACTAAATAAAAAAAAATTAGATCCTCATAACCATTCTTACTCATTTTAAACCTTACCATATCCCAAACACATATCATAAAACATCGCTCACATTTACATGCACTTATACCCTGCACTTATCACCACAAAGCCACATGTAATTTCACTTAGACAAGTTTCTCGATGAACACTTCAAAATAATACAAGATACCCGGTGGTTTCGCACACAGCCCACCATTAACCAATAATAAGGAGGTATCGCACACAACCCACCAATAATGATAATTATGGTGGTATCGCACATAGCCCACCAAAATGATAATTATGGTGGTATCACACACAACCCACCAAAATGATAATTACGGTGGTATCGCACACAACCCACCAAAATGATAATTATAGTGGTATCGCACACAGCCCACCATAAATTACTTATTCATAGATTTTAACCGTATCATTTTCTTATTCCGGAGGTTCATCTGAGAATTTCCTCACTTTCTATCATTTAATAGATAACAATAATATTCGTTCCCATTTCACACAATGCATTAATGTGTAAAAACTTAAGTAAAGAGGATGTATCATTTACACATAAACTTACCTCGACGAAAAATATGTCAATTTGAGGTTTAGTTCGAAACCTTACCTTTTCCTCGGTCAAGATTGATTCCCCGTTCTTCTTGATCTATAATGACATATTTAGCTTATTAAACAATCACATTAATCAAATTACTCCAAAATTCCTATTTTGGCAAAAATGACCATTTTGCCCCTAGACTTTTACAAAATTATGATTTTGCCCTTAGGCTCGTAAAATGAAATGTGTTCATTTTTCACACACTCAAGCCTAGCCGATTCATATTTCCTCTTATAGCAACTCACAATTCCAATTCTTACACATATTTACTATCTATTTTACAACCTTTACAAAAAGGTCCTTTTAGGTGTTTTCATGGAAACACCTTTCACAAAAGTTGTGTATTTAACACCTAAGATTCATTTTCTTCCATAAAATTTCAGAAATCAACATAAATATTCACATGGAAAAGCCCTAGACTCTCCACCATTATACAAAATAGTTCCCTCATTAGCTAGCTTAAGCTTTAAGGGTTCCAAAAGTACAAAAATTATCAAGAAAAACCACTAAAATCACTTACTTGCAAGGAGGATAAGTTGCTAAAATTTCAAGCTCCCAAACTCCTATTCTTGCTATAATTTTCGGTGGAGGAAGAAGATAATAGGAAAAGATGATAACTTTTTATGTTTTATTTTATTTTATTCAATTAAGTCACCAAAACCCACATAACCATTGACCTTGTCTCATCCTTGTCCTTATGGCCGGTCAACACTCTCCCAATGACCTAATTGCATATTAAAGACCACCAATTTAAAGTTCTATAGCTATTGTCGTAACCATTTTTTGATGAAACAGTAAACAACGCGGTCGACTTGATTTTTTGAAAATGAAAAGGAAGGGAGTCGCCACCGATCTTTATTTGGGTGTGATCAGATCACCTTTGTCTTAATAAAACGTCTCGGTTTATTAGAATGATGCTTTTGGTCTACGAAAATTTGAGAAAAATGGGTTCGGAAGTCTATTACGTGCGAGGAAGGATTAGCACCCTCGACACGCCCGAAATTGGTACCAAATTGATTGATCGATGTCCTAATGTTGAAAACTTTGAAATTATTTGGAGATAGATACTTTTTATTTCTAAAACTTGAAGGAATTGGAAGGGACGTTAATTTTCGAAGAGATAAAGCATCATGTCCAGTAAGTTAGGGCGCAATACTTTAGACTCCCGAAACCAAGCTCGCCTTTTAAAACTTAGTTTTACATTTGAAGAGGATCTTCCATCATTTGTCAAACGAGAAATCAGAACCCAGTAAGTTAGGGCTCGTTTTCTCGAAGGTCCAAATTAGGAATATTGCCTCTATTTTGATAAAAAAAAACTTATCCGAAGTATCTAGATGTCGAGTCCAGTAAGTTAGGGCGCGACATTTCGAATATCTGAGATTAAGTGTTTTGTTTAAAATTTAAATTGCGATTTCAAAAGGGATATTCCGTTGTTTAACTTAAACGAGAAAAAACCAGAACCCAGTAAGTTAGGGCTCGATTCACTAGAATTGCTAATACGGAATATCGATTGTTATGAAAATTGAGATGTCGGGAAAATCAAGGAGGCGAACGATGAGAATATAAGTAATGGGGAAAGGAAGGTATTGTGACAATGGTGTATATGTATTGACGATGGCAAAAAATAATGATAATAATGATGGAAATAATAAAATGATAATAAGGGAGATTGTAATGTATTTGCGGTAATAATAGTAGTATAATAATAATAATATGGTGATAAATAGTAATAATATATGCGTATGGAGATAATAGTGATAATAATATACTAATAATAATAATATAATAATAGTAACAATATAGTAATGATAATAATATATATATATATATATACATAGAATATAATAATAAAATATTGATAATGCTAATAATAATATGATAGGGTAATAATAATTAAGATAAATAATAATAAATAATAAGACAACAAATAAATGAGCAAATTAAATAAAAACAAAAATAGCAAAATTGTAAAATAACTGAAAATGGACTCCATTGCATTACAAATAAAAGTTCTGGGTCAATTATTAAATAAAACGGGGTTTCGGGGGTCACAAAAGAACGCGCATGAAAGATGGGGGACCAAAGGGACAATTTTCCAGCAAATTAAACGCAGCACTTTGGGGAAGGACCAAATCGCAAAACTGGGCGAAATTTCAGGGTCGATGTGCAATAATGAAAAACTTGATTTTAAGAACTAAAAATGCGGAAGGGCTGACTGCGCAATTTCCCCTTTAGCAAAAAAAACACGCGGATCCTCTTAGGGTACGGGTTGGATTCGGGTTGGTTTAGGCAAAACGACTTCGTTTTGGGCATAAATGGCCAGCCTCAAAACGACATCATTTTGAGGGGCTATATAATGCCCTAAAATCAGAAAAAAAATCATTTGAGCTGTGTGCTTTTAAAAAAAAAATTATTTTCTCTCATTTTCCTCTGCAGGTCTGAGAGAAAGAGTCACCGGGGGAAGCTCCGGCCCGGGGTCGCGCCGTCGCACCGGCCACCGCACGCGGTGGCCAGAAAGGTAAAACCTTACCCTTTTTCTTCTTTTTTTTTATATTTCGAAATATATGTATAGTTAAAATAGATTTTTTAAGTATTAGTCTTAAAACGGAAAAGAAACGAAGAATAAAACGAAATATCCGAATTTCTTGTGAAATCCTTACTCTATTCTGTATTTTCCTTGCTTTTCGTCTGGAATCTCTGGATTTGTGTTTGATATGTGAATCTGTTTTTTGCGTTTGAGGATCTATTCTTATGACATTGTAAATCTCTGGTTTTTTTGCATTGATCGAAAGAAGGAAAAAAAAAGATCCTTTTTACAGTTTCGATTGGCTTTTTATAGCCATTTCTAAAATAGATTTTTCTTCCTTTCCTTGTTCTGTCCTCTCGTTTTTAATGTTTGCAGGTTCTCGGCGCAAGTGGCTGGCGGTGGAGATGGGATCGATGCCAGGTTTGGTGTCCTGCAGGTTTCGACAGTGGCAGGGTGCGCAGAAGTCAAACGGTCAGGGGTCAAGGTCAGAAGCCCTAGGTGCGGCACCACTTATGCTAGGGTTACTGTTCTGCTGATTTTAGGTGTTTGGGCCTGTTGTATTTTGGGCCTTATTGTTTGGGTCTGGGTTGATGGGCAAAATTGGGCTTACAACAGCTGCCCCTCTTTGCTCATTGTCGTGTAACGAGAATGAAGCAAAGACTTAAAGAGAGACCAATTTTGCCGAGTCCCACTAAGTCTTGACTTCTTTGGTATCCCTCTTCTTCAGATAGCCTCATCCTGTTCACCACATCTTGTTGCTTTGATCCACTCCACCGATGCTTTAGAAAGATAAGACCTGTCGCTCCAATTTATTCTGTTGTGCCTTTAGGGGGATAAGACTTGTATCTTCGATCTGCTCCTGCAATCACCAGGAATCGCCAACTCTGTTATTTCAATCTGATCCCTGCAAACTCAGGGATCACCAGACTGATGTCTTTGATCTGCTTTCTGCAACTTCAGGAATGTCAAATCTGCTATCTTTAATCTGCTCCTGTAATATCAGGATTGCCAGATTTGTCCTCTTCGATCTGTTCCACTGCAAACTCAGGGAGATAAGATCTGTTCTTCAATCTGCTCCTGCAACATCAAGATTGCCAGATTTGCTATCTTCGATCTGCTCCACTGCAAACTTAGGGAGATAAGATCTGCTATCTTCAATCTGCTCCTGCAACATCAGGATTGCCAGATTTGCCCTATTCGATCTGCTCTTGCAATATCAGGATTGCCAGATTTGTCATGTTCGATCTGCTCCACTGCAAACTCAGGGAGGTAAGATCTGCTATCTTCAATCTGCTCCTGCAACATCAAGATTGCCAGATTTGCTATCTTTGATCTGCTTCCTGCAACTTCAGGAATGTCAAATCTGCTATCTTCAATCTGATCCCTACAAACTCAGGGATCACCAGACTGATATCTTCGATCGTGTCCTTTTGAGGACATAACCTGTAGAATGAGTACATGCTTATACCTAATGATTGGGATGCCATGAGTATGATGAGTCAGAATGTTATGAGTATGATTCCTATTTAAGGTGTTTATCACTCATTTATTCGTCAAGGTTTCGTCTCCACTTCTCTTGCAATAACATTTCTTACTCAAATAGTTTGCCCCTATGGAGATTTTAGGGCTCATTCCTTTTAGACCTCGGGACACGGGAAATCATTGACTTTCAACCACCCCCAAGAATCACAACTTCCACTATTGAAACTTGAAGAATACACAACTAGTTTCGACTTCAATTTACTCCACAGCAATTTTTGAATCTCGCTGTCAAAATTTGCCTGTCGTGCCCTTTTCTGGACAACTAAGTGATATTTGTTTATCTCCGTCACAATTACTTAATTGGACAAGGAATTTGAAGAAATAGTCTCCATTAAGACTCTTCTTTCTCAAATGTCTTTAATCTGTGTACGTGGAAATTCTCAACAATTGTCCTGTTTCAGTTTCTTGTTTTAACTAGAGATTCCCAGAGTAATATGTAGAACTTTCTTTTGTGAAATTATTAATTCATCAATTATTGTTTTAATGCAACATGTTTATGAATGATGGGTAACAGTAGGTCGATTTCAAAGAGAGTTAAAATGAAACGAAGAAAATGGTTGGGAACATATCCTTCCTTGCGGAAAAGAATTCAACAATAGTACAATGAGCAGGACACCTATCGGATACTCTAGACATGGCCGATTAGACTTCTATACAAGTTTCATGAAGACTGCTTAGGGTTTTAGCATGTGTTTAGAAGACTCAAAGTACTTTGTTGATGCCCCAATATGCAACGTGCTTCCTCTTTCGCTGATTCTAGCGCTGTAAGATCGCCACGTGTCCATTCAAAACTCAAGCCGCCCTTTTCGGGTTTTCAACTCAAGAGTCCTTTGGTCTCAAGGCGCCCTCTGCGGGTTTTCACCTTGGCCTCTCCAGTTTTTTTTTTTTTTGAAGTCTCAAAGTGCCCTTTGCGGGTTTTCACCTTGGCCTCTTCCATTTCAAGCGAAGTACTTTTTAACCGAATCTGAGTTAACGGGATTGGGCAAGCTTTTCCCGTCCATCTCAGTCAGAATCAGTGCACCTCCCGAGAAAGCTTTCTTTACCACATATGGTCCTTTCCAGTTCGGCATCCATTTTCTTCTGTAATCCTTTTGCATGGGAAGGATCTTTTTCAGCACGAGGTCCCCCTCGTGGAATTCTCTTGGGCGAACCTTTTTGTCGTAAGCTCGCATCATTCGTTTTTGGTACATCTGACCGTGACGAATAGCCCTCAATCTCTTTTCTTTAATCAAGTTCAACTGATCATACTGAGCCTGGATCCATTCAGCTTCGTCCAGCTTTATTTCTGACAAAACTCAGAGAGAATGTATTTCTACTTCAATAGGAAGGACTGCTTCCATCCCATAGACCAACGAAAAAGGTGTTGCCCTGGTAGAGGTTCTGACTGATGTCTGATAAGCATAGAGTGCAAATGGTAACTTCTCATGCCAATCTTTATAGGTCTCAGTCATCTTCCCCACTATCCTCTTGATGTTTTTGTTAGCCGCTTCTACTGCCCCATTCATCTTTGGACGATACGGCGACGAATTGTGGTGTTTGATGTTGAATTGGCTACAAACCCCTGCTATCGTACTGTTGTTTAAGTTCAGTGCATTGTCTGATATGATCCTCTCGGGCATTCCGTATTGACAAATGATCTCCTTTTTCAAAAACTGACTAACCGCTGATTTGGTGACGTTAGCATATGAAGTAGCCTCTACCCATTTTGTGAAATAGTCAATGACCACAAAGATGAACCGATGCCCATTCGAAGCTTTCGGAGAGATTGGCCCAATGACTTCCATGCCCCACATGGAAAATGGCCATGGAGAAGTCATAACATGTAAAGGTGACGGGGGCACGTGAATCTTGTCTCCATAAATCTGGCATTTATGGCATTTCTTGGCATAGTTGATACAATCTCCTTCCATGGTGGACCAATAATACCCAAACCTCATTATTTGTCTGGCCATCGTGAAACCATTGGCGTGAGTTCCACAGATGCCTTCATGGACTTCTTCCAGGATTAACTTAGCTTCGGCGGCATCCACACATCTCAGCAGCACTTGATCTTTCCTTTTCTTGTATAGGACCTCTCCATCCAGGACGTAGTCACAGGCTAGTCTTCTCAACGTCCTTTTATCGTTCTCAGTCACTTGGTCCGGGTACTCACGATTTTTCACGTACCGCAGTATATCGTGGTACCATGGTGGGCTAGTTTTCTCTTCCTCTTCGACATTGTAGCAATGGGCCGGGTCCTGATGAATGCTCATTTGTATGGGCTTCATGTCCTCATTTTCATTTATTCGGACCATGGAGGCTAAGGTGGCCAGAGCATCAGCCATCTGGTTTTCGTCTCTGGGTAAGTAACGGAAAGTGACGTCGTCGAACTCTCTGATCAAATCTTGGGCCAATCTTTTGTAGACGACCAGCTTTGGATCTCTGGTTTCCCATTCCCCTTTAAGTTGATAGATTACTAGGGCAGAATCTCCATACACTTCTAATACCTTGATTTTGCGTTCGATAACGGCGCGAAGACCCATGATGCAAGCTTCATATTCAGCCATTTTATTAGTGCAATCGAAATCCAGTTTGCAAGTAAATGGGTAATGGTCTCCTTTTGGGGATATCAGAACTGCCCCAATTCCATTGCCCACGACATTTGATGCCCCGTCAAAGTTCAGTTTCCAGGGATGGATTTCGGAGGTGTTTTCTTCAGTGTCTGCCACGTACATCAAATCTTCGTTAGGGAAATCAAAATCCAAAGGCTCATAGTCCTCAAGGGCTCTACTGGCTAGAAAGTCTGCTATTGCACTCCCTTTTACCGCCTTTGGTTCACATAGACAATGTCAAATTCAGAAAGCAGAATCTGCCATCTGCCATCCTTCCATTCAAGTTGGTAGACTCCATCATATATTTAAGAGGATCTAGCCTCGAGATGAGCCATGTCGTGTGATACAGCATATACTGCCTCAATCTCTGAGTTGTCCAAATCAAGGCACAGCATAATTTCTCGATTGGCGAGTACCTCGTTTCACATTCGGTAAATTTTTTACTAAGGTAGTATATTGCCCTTTCTTTCTTCCCCAACTCATCATGTTGACCCAACACACATCACATCGAATTATCAAACACCGTCAAGTAAAGGATTAATGGCTTGTCTGGTTGACGCGGTATTAGTACCGGGGCATGGGACAGGTATGTTTTACTTTTTCGAAGGTTTTCTGGCATTCTTCATCCCACGTACCTGGATTATGTTTCTTGAGGAGACGGAATATGGGGTCACATTTCTCGGTTAGATGTGAAATGAACCGAGCGATGTAATTTAGCTTTCCTAAGAAACCTCTAACTTCCTTTTGGGTACATGGCGGAGGCAATTCTTGTATGGCCTTGACTTTGTCCAGGTCAACCTCAATCCCCTTTTCACTAACTATGAATCCGAGCAATTTCCCAGACCGAGCTCCGAAGGTACACTTTGACGGGTTAAGCTTCAATTGGAATTTCCTCAGTCTCAAGAATAATTTCCTCAAAACCTGCACATGTTCTTTTCCAGTTCGAGACTTGGCGATCATATCATCGACGTAAACCTCAATTTTTCTGTGCATCATGTCATGGAATAAGGTTACCATGGCTCTTTGATATGTCGCTCCCGCGTTTTTTAGCCCAAATGGCATTACCTTGTAGCAAAATGTTCCCCACATGGTTACAAACATTTTCTTATCCATGTCCTCAGGATGCATCTTTATTTGGTTATATCCCGAGAAACTATCCATGAAGGAGAAAAATGAAAAGCCTGCTGTATTGTCTACCAAGGTGTCGATGTGAGGCAATGGGAAATTGTCCTTCGGTCTGGCCTTGTTTAGATCCCTGTAATCCACGCACATCCATACTTTCTCGTCTTTTTTGGGGACAGGGACAATGTTAGCCACCCAATCCGAGTACTTGACCACTTGCAAGAACCCGGCGTTAAATTGTTTCTCGACTTCTTCTTTTATTTTTAACAAGACGTCCGGTCTCATCCTTCGGAGCTTCTATTGGACTGGCTTGCATTCTTCTCTTATGGGCAATCGGTGTACTGCGATATCAGTACTTAGTCCGGGCATATCTTGGTACGACCACGCGAACACATCCTTGAATTCGTGGAGTAACTCGATGAGATCCCGCTTGGTTTCTACTGTAATAGTGGCTCCAATCTTCACTTCTTGCCCTTCTCCTAGGTTCACCATCTCTACCGACTCTTCATGGGGTCAGATCTATTTTTCTTCTTGCTCTACCATTCTCAACAATTCTGGAGGTAAGTCACATACTGTGTCATTTTCAAAGTCCTGAGATTCCTCTGAACACATGACTTGCTCAAAGCAGACTTCTGAATCTGTAGTATCGTTGCTCATATCATTGATGCCTAGAGACCTGTGGTGGGTAGCAAAGGATGTATAAAGAATAAATGAATTTGAGGACGACTATTCACATGACATGAATGAAAAAGAGAAAAATGAGAGAATGCTTGATAGAAATTGAAGATGTACTTCATTAAAACAAAATATTCGAACATGAGCCTATTTCACGAAAGAGATCTCATTGTTTCTAGGCTTGAAAACAACGAGTGCGTTCTGAATATTACTCTGTGTAATCTCTAAAAACTACAGGAAATTCCTCTGCAGTCCAATTGTCCAAAGTGCTCCCAGGTTCACACGGACGAATACCTGATAAGTTTCCTTGATTAGTTTCCCTGTTATGTATGGCATTGATGTGAAGATGCTCCTTTCTAGGAGGTTCTTTCTCCATGTAAATTACTCCTCCTGACACAAAGGTATGAGATATGTGGGGGAATGTCATTGGTTCCCAC
Organism: Gossypium australe; assembly: GCA_005393395.2. Classification (NCBI taxonomy): domain Eukaryota; kingdom Viridiplantae; phylum Streptophyta; class Magnoliopsida; order Malvales; family Malvaceae; genus Gossypium; species Gossypium australe. Next base: position 112,246,973 of record CM016619.1, read on the forward strand.
TTAACGTCCTCTCCGTTTAGCCAGGCCCTTCTCCTTTCTTGCTTCTTTTCTATTTCCTTCTTCATTTGTTTGGCATCTGGTTTGAAACCCAAATCAAAACAGTCTCTCTTCTCTTTCAGCATCGGGGCCTGCACTTCCCCTTGGAGATATCTGCCCAATCCTCTTCCGGGTAGGGCTCCTTTCCCCATCATCATTTGTAATCCCATCCTGGTGGTCTTGGATAGCTTAGGCACTGGGACTTCACTTCCCTCCGAGATGAACGTCGCGTTTACGAACTCCAAGGATCAGAAGGAACATTCGATGGCTTCCTCATTTGTTTCTAGATATGGCGCTTCGTTGGTAACGGTTGCTATGATGTCTTCTTCGGTGTTTATAGTTACCAGCCGATTTTCTGTCACCAGTTTCAGTTTCTGGTGCAGCGATGAGGGTACGGCTCCCGCCGAATGAATCCATGGCGTCCCCAATAGGCAGTTATAAGAGGGCTTGATATCTATGACCAGAAAGTCGACTTCGTATGTGTTGGGCCCGATCAATAACGGTACGTCCATTCTTCATATTACTCTTCTTTCGGTGTCGTCGAATGCTCTCACTATGTTCTGGCATGCTTTCATGTGAGAACTGTCTATCGGCAACCTCTTGAGTGTAGCCAGTGGTAGGACATTTAATGCTGATCCATTATCTATTAGCACACTTGGCAGGGTGTATCCCTTGCAACGGGTAGTTATGTGCAAGGCTTTCGTTGACCCCATGCCTCCGGGTGGGATTTCGTCATCGCTGAAGTAAATGAAATTGTCAGCGCTTATGTTATTAACCAGACGGTCCAACTTGCTGACGGATATATCCTTAGTAACATAAGTCTCATTTAGTACTTTCATCAGTGCTTCGCGGTGCACCTCTGAGCTTAGAAGTAGGGCTAGCACAGAGATACGGGCTGGTTGTCTGTGTAGCTGTTCCACCACGCTATATTCGCTGTGTTTCAAGAATTTCAAGAATTCTTTGGCCTCTTCATCTTTTACGAGTTCATTGATAGTGGCTTCGGGTTCCTTTTTTCGCCCAATCAGCACAGTCTTCGGTTTCACTGGTTCCGCTCCTCTGTTCTCAGGGTCGTAACGCTTCCCACTACGCGTATAGGACCCTTCATTCTTGACTTCCTCAGAAATGCTAGTGGAGCTTTCCGCCCCTGGTATTGTCACATTACAATTGTAGTTCCAGGGTACCTTTTTACTGTTTTGGTAGGGAAAAGAAGCAGGTTTCTGAATTATAATCTTCGGCCTTCCCTGTACCCCGCCTTTCGTGTTTCGTGAGATGATGATTCTCGGGTAATTGACCCCAGGCTTCCTTAATTCATCCTCGGTCGCACATACGTTCTCCTCCTCTGTTCCTTCTTTATAAAACTCTAGTTCTTTGTTGTCCATAAGGCCTTGCACCAAAATTCTAAACTCGACACATTCTTGAATCTCGTGTTCTTTTATCTTATAGAGTTCGCAGTAGTTCTTTACATACCTCCCGCTCCCCGCAGGATCTGAATCTATCAACCCTCTTTTTGCCATCTCCTTCCAGATTATTCGTAATGGGGTTTTCACTTCCGTGACATCCTTCTTGATTTTCCTCACCACTGCCTCACCAATCGCGTTTACCCCTCTATCCTCGTAATTGGGTAGTGGGTTCCCCTTTTTTACCATGTCGTCGAGTGTTATAACCTCCATTTTTATTAGCTTCTCGACTATCTTTTTAAAGGTGAGGCAATTCTCTATCGAATGCCCCGCCACCTCTGCATGGTAATCGCAGTGAGTGTTACAGTCGTACCACTTAGAGTATGGGGGTTGCAATGGTTGCAAATAGAACGGGGACACGATGTGCTCGTTGAACAAAATCTGGTATAGCTCCTTGTACGTTATTGGAATTGGCGTGAATTGAATCTTTTCGGTATTCGGTCTGGTTCCCAATTCCTGTCTTGCCTGTCCTTGTTGTCCAGCGGTAACTGCCTTTGGCTGATTAACCGTGATCGCCTTCGAGTACCCTTTATTGTATGTACTCACGTTATTTACTTCACCATCTTTCTTCTTAGGAGCGGCCCTCCTAGTGCTTTCTCCTGCCTCGATCTTGCCGCCCCTTATGGCATGTTCGATCATCTCTCCTGCCATTATTATGTCGGCAAAGCTCTTAGTCGTACTCCCTATCATATGAGTTATGAAAAGGGCCTTCATGGTGTTAATGAAGAGCATGGTAGTCTCTTTTTCTAAGAGGGGTGGTTGAACCTGCATGGCGACCTCCCTCTTTTTCTAAGAGGGGTGGTTGAAACTTTCATTTTGTCTTTTTTCCATGCTTTGCAAAGTAATTCTATCCGGTGCCATGTCTGTGACGTGGCTGTAATGCTTCAAAAACGCTTGAGCCAAATCTCTCCATGAACTAATGTTGGCCTGACTAAGCTGGTTATACCATCTAGCAGCTGCGCCCACCAAACTTTCTTGGAAACAGTAGATTAAGAGTTGATCATTGCTCACGTAGCCAGCCATTCGCCTGCAGAACATGGAGATGTGGGCCTCCGGGCAGCTAGTCCCACTATATTTTTCAAATTCAGGCATTTTAAACTTATGAGGCAGTACCAAATCGGGAACTAGACTTAAGTCTTTTGCGTCGATCCCATGATGATGATCGATACTTTCCAGTGCTTTGAATTTTTCCTCCAGCCATCTGTAACGATCCTCTAGTTGCCTTGAGGATTCTATTCTCGACCCAATTTTTTCTACTGCGTCTAAATCGGGCAGAACAGGGTTGGCCGGGCTGTCTCCTGGTTGGGATTCAGAGCCTACGTGATAGCTCGTGGAAGGTCTAACGTCATCCTGCCCCTGCTGGGGCCTGCTTGTAACTAGTGGCCTTTGGAGATATTCCTCAGGCCGTGTTCTCGTGTGCGGCGGGGTATAACCCGGGGGAGCGCCTTCGCTATCCTCGTCAACCGGAAGCATGGGACCCTTCCCCTTATCCATTGCCTCGTTCATCACTTGGGTCACTTGGGCTATCATGTTTCTTTAGGCCTCCAACATTTGGTTCATCATTTCCTGCTGGAGCTTCAACATTTGCTCTTTTATTTGTTCCTGTATTTCTTTCTGGAATTGTTCGAACCTTTGATCCATTTTCCTGGTTTTAGCGCGTGTTTCGTAGTGATGTTCTGCTTCCAGATTTTCTCCTTTCACTTTCTTTTTTCTCTCTCTCTGATAATTTTAGCTAATTAGGCCCCTTTTTATAAACTTAAATGCATGTAATGTGATGCAGTGCAAATGCATGAATGCAAGAAGAAGACATCGATTCTGATCAACTTCATTTTAGAAAACTTTATTAGAAGGCAAAACCCTTTACATAAAATAGATTACAAATATGCTTTCACCTTTAAGCCCAGAGTTTTGATCTTCCTAAGTAAAGAGGTCAGCTCTTGACTACGATCTGCCTGTAGCTCGTATTTCATGCCTAGGATCTCAGCTTGTGCCGCCAGGGTCTGCAGGTGATCAGCCACTTCTCGAATCTGAACTAACGCTTCACTCATGAGGTAGTCTCGATCTCTAACTTGATTACGGGAATGGTGAAGCTCCTCCTCCCAATGCCCCTCTCTTGCTTCCAAAATCTCAATTCAGAGTTCGCAGCTTTGTAATGCTGACTCTAACTCTTCGATCTTGCCTTTCATTTCCTCGATTTTGTTTAGACTTAATTTCAGTTCGCTTTCCGTGTTGCGACTTAAGTAGCTATGCAGGAACCGTCCAAGCTCAGCCACCCTAGCTTTTAGTCCTTTCTTCTTTTTTTGGCTTTCTGCCATGTCTTTTCTCAGAACCTCGTTTTGTGTTTGCATTTCCTGGAACTTTTTCTCCCAACTGCTAGCTTTGGCTCTTTCCTCTCAGATCTCGCGTCGCCATTGCTCCGGAGTTTTTCCTAATCCGGCGTTTTTCATTGTCAAACGCATCTTCTTATATTCCGTCTTCAAATCATCTTGGTCTTCCTCTATTTTCCCTTTCTCCTTTCTTAGTTTTTCAGCTTCCGACTTTTGTCCATCTATGTCTAACTTGAGGAGCATATTCTCTTCTTCTAGTCTCTCTATCTTTCTTTCGAGTTCCGAACTCATCCTTTCAAAATCTTGTTTCACGATTTCCAGTTCTGATGGGACTACTCGCAAACATTCTTCTCTTGACCGGGCGTCCTCTGGATTTGTCTCAGGGATGTTATCATTGATCCTCCTAGTCCTCCATTCAGTGTATTCCGGGGTCGTCATCGGGCCTGCGGATAATCTTTTCATTCTATGAATCTGATTCCAGGTACTAGAGATCTCCTTAACCTTTTTCTTATAGCTCCCCCCTTCGTATGAGAACTCGCACTGGGCCAGCCCGTATGTCGTTGGTACGAACTGTCTTGAACTATACTGTCTTAGGACCAACAAAGGGGCATATGCAGTGGCACCCCAAATTCCCAGTAGAGGAACCCAGTCGAAGCTTCCACAGTGATAAAGGATTTTGTCGGGAATCATCCAATGGGCCTTCCACTTGATGTCGTCTTCTTGCAGGTTTTGAAGGAGTGCTATCCAGTTTTCTTTGGACACGTCTTCTTTCCTAGGCGTAGCTACTATCTCTTCCAACGGGGAGTAATTTTCCGACAAAAATCGACAAGACACTTTCTCCACTTTCCAGAAGTGACTATGGAACAAGGCCAATAACAACTGCGCACATCCAATAAACCTGCCCTCACCCATTCTCCGACATGCATTCAAGGATCTGAACGTTTCGGCCAAGATGGCAGGAATAGGCGTAACCCCTTCGTCTAATCGGCCGAATAGATCAATAACTGCTTCATCAATGTGTCTTAGAGCTTTTGGGAAGATTACCAAACCGTAAATACACAAGGCCAAGACGTCAATCTTTTTCTTTGCATCGGGATGCATTAGGATCAGGTCCCTCAAACATATCCAAGGTATGCATTTGCCCTCGCCTTTCTTCTGCATTCTAGCTGAGACCCATTGTTCGCTTATTCCCATGATGTTCATCAATTTCTTCGCAAAAGTCGGGCCATTAACTGCTTTGGAATAAGCTTTATCAACTTCAATTCTTGGACAACGTAGCAAGGCCGTATACTCCTCTACCGTGGGAACCAAATCCACTTTTCCGAAAGAGAAACAGCTATAAGCAGCATTCCAAAACTGAGTCATTACTTGAAATAGGTGCTTATCTATTTTGACATCAAGCAGGTAAGGCAAATTGCCGTAAGTACTATAGAACAATTGCTTTGCCTCATCATCCCACTAGGTCCATATTTCTTTCAACTCCTGGAGTTCGTTCTGCGTGACACTGATATTGGTGTAATCCCGTAGTTCTGACACATACCCCTCAACTAAGCTATCCCCTTTTTCTAATTGGCCTTACTCTGACCATATGCGGGCGGCCGCATTGTCTTCCACTTTATCAAGGAATCCGCTTTCCATAACCAGCTCTCTAACTCAGAAACTGACCGTGAATCGATGCCTCTTAAAAATGGAAATGACATGCAGAGGAAATAAAACATCACCAATTAGTACCACAGAATGAGATATAAAGCATGTAAAATACACAAACGCCTATCTGGGTAACTACTAAGGTTTGGCATAGTTCAGCTCGGGGTGGGTTCTTAGGCTCTTTACGTGCGGTTGAGTTCTAAAGTTCGAGGTACCCGAACCAGCAGATTCCTCGATCCTCACCCATTATAGGCTCATACGGACCGAGTTCGGTTCAGGGGAATACATTTCCCTATGGCCATGCGGAAGTGAAAACTTCACGAAGACATAGGTACGGATGTATCCCGAAAGTAGTCCACTAGCCCATGCGGAGGTGAAAACCTCACGAAGGCATAGCTTCTCGCTCCCACTTAAAGGTGTGACCACAACGGTCATGCAATGCAATGCCAAAGTATTCAAGAGATCCAATGTAACATTGAAAGTGCATTTAAAGAAACATGAATTCCGAAACCATTTTCCAATTTTAATCAAAAGGACAAGAATCAATCAATCTATGGCCTGACTTTCGAGGTCCCCAGTGGAGTCGCCAAGCTGTCGTAACCATTTTTTGATGAAACAGTAAACAACGCGGTCGACTCAATTTTTTGAAAATGAAAAGGAAGGGAGTCACCACCGATCTTTATTTGGGTGTGATCGGATCATCTTTGTCTTAATAAAACGTCTCGGTTTATTAGAACGATGCTTTTGGTCTACGAAAATTTGAGAAAAATGGGTTCGAAAGTCTATTACGTGCGAGGAAGGATTAGCACCCTCGACACGCCTGAAATTGGTACCAAATTGATTGATCGATGTCCTAATGTTGAAAGCTTTGAAATTATTGTAAGAGTATGCCCAAAGATCAATCATGAGATGGTTGTAATAACATACTTTATTTACCATATTTATTAATATAAAGCGTTGTCATTATTATTACAGTTTTTCTATCTGTGTATACAAATAAACTGTTTTATAATAATGTCCTGAGAATAATATGATTATTCTTAAAAGATCCTTAGTCGAGTATTATTGTTGACTAGGACAACAATAATGCATTAAGATTAACATGTAGTTGATTGATGATAAAGAGTTGTCATTGATGTGGATTGTCAAAATCAATGCATGAATATGTGTGTTAGAGAACAACATATTGGATTGACCCGTTATGAGTATGTTTATTGGATTATTATGTAATTGTCACAACATTACTCATAGTGATTAATATGTATATGATCCTCAGACTTGAGATAATTATTATCTCAACATCGTGAGTTGTATATTTTGATACAGTCAAACGTACACCGTAATTGGTTGTTCTATAAAGGCTGATGTTGGATATACCACAATCTATGTAAAGGGATATGGTTGATCAATATAGGATAAGTCCCTCCTACATAATGGGAGTAATATCTTAGGCCACTTGATTGAGTGAGACTAGAAATGCATGGCCATGCTCAAATAAGTTGACATGAGATGTCATACTAATTTGTATATCATAGTCTACTCAAGATATCAAGAAACATGGGATGGACTATACAAGTGTGACTATTCCATGACTTGTGTCCATTCCAGAGATAAAGGACTTAAGGATTAATGCATGAAAGGTTAATCACAAAAAGTTATGTGGAATCATGACTTCTTGTAACTTAGGTAGCAATGATGCATTGCTAGATGCCACTCATTGTTTGTGACATTAGAATCGTTCTATTATTACTGCTAACGTTGCAAGAACCTACAAGGTCACACCCTATGGTTTAAATGAACGGAATAAAATAAAATTGGTATTGTTTTTGGTTGTCACATGAATTAAATTAATTAAAGAATTAATTTAATTGGGCAATCAAATATTGAACATATTATATGTACAAGGATGTTGTACACATAATGACAACATAATTCTATTAATATATGAATTTGATTCATATATAAATTTAAATAAATATAGTTTACCAAAATCCTTATTATAATTAATGTAATTATAATTTTCAGATATAATTAATGTAATTATAATTTTCAGTTAAAAACTTTATTGTATTTATTTAATCTTATGATACATTCAAGAGATACCAATTATAAAAGGGTATTAAAAGGATACCAATTAAATGGGCCCAATGAAAAAGATACCCATTATAAAAGGCCCAATTAAAAGGATACCCAATATAAAAGGTATTTAAAAGAGACAAAGCTTATGTGAAAACCCTAAGTGATTGCTTGTTAGGTCTAGCAGCCGTCAAGCAAATAAACCTCCAAAACAGTTTTGGAGATTTCTTCCGTTCATAGTCAAACCGGGTGGATTACGTAGAGGCCGACATTGGAAAAGGTTGTGGCTTGATTCGACAGTAGATCAAAACTCTTGTTGATAAGGCGTCACTGTCTACTCAGATTGAAGTTTTGGTAATTTCAAAACCTTTATTTCACCCCGATTCGTTCCTCACACATGGATTCATGATTTGGATCGCCGGATCTAATTTTATTCTGCTGTGCCATGGGGTACCAGCGTTCCAACAATTATTTGGAGATAGATACTTTTTATTTCTAAAACTTGAAGGAATTGGAAGGGACGTTAATTTTCGAAGAGATAAAGCATCATGTCCAGTAAGTTAGGGCGCAATACTTTAGACTCCCGAAACCAAGCTCGCCTTTTAAAACTTAGTTTTACATTTGAAGAGGATCTTCCATCATTTGTCAAACGAGAAATCAAAACCCAGTAAGTTAGGGCTCGTTTTCTCGAAGGTTCAAATTAGGAATACTGCCTCTATTTTGATAAAAAAAAACTTATCCGAAGTATCTAGATGTCGAGTCCAGTAAGTTAGGGCGCGACATTTCGAATATCCGAGATTAAGTGTTTTGTTTAAAATTTAAATTGCGATTTCAAAAGGGATATTCCGTTGTTTAACTTAAACGAGAAAAAACCAGAACCCAGTAAGTTAGGGCTCGATTCACTCGAATTGCTAATACAGAATATCGATTGTTATGAAAATTGAGATGTCGGGAAAATCAAGGAGACGAACGATGAGAATATAAGTAATGGGGAAAGGAAGGTATTGTGACAATGGTGTATATGTATTGACGATGGCAAAAAATAATGATAATAATGATGGAAATAATAAAATGATAATAAGGGAGATAGTAATGTATTTGCGGTAATAATAGTAGTATAATAATAATAATATGGTGATAAATAGTAATAATATATGCGTATGGAGATAATAGTGATAATAATAATATACTAATAATAATAATATAATAATAATAGTAACAATATAGTAATGATAATAATATATATATACATAGAATATAATAATAAAATATTGATAATACTAATAATAATATGATAGGGTAATAATAATTAAGATAAATAATAATAAATAATAAGACAACAAATAAATGAGCAAATTAAATAAAAACAAAAATAGCAAAATTTTAAAATAACTGAAAATGGACTCCATTGCATTACAAATAAAAGTTCTCGGTCAATTATTAAATAAAACGGGGTTTCGGGGGTTAAATGATAAATAAAATGGGCTTCGGGGGTCACAAAAGAACGCGCGTGAAAGATGGGGGACCAAAGGGACAATTTTCAAGCAAATTAAACGCAACACTTTGGGGAAGGACCAAATAGCAAAACTGCGCGAAATTTCAGGATCGATGTGCAATAATGAAAAACTTGATTTTAAGAACTAAAAATACGGAAGGGCTGACTGCGAAATTTCCCCTTTAGCAAAAAAACATGCGGATCCTCTTAGGGTACGGGTCGGATTCGGGTCGGTTTAGGCAAAACGACGTCGTTTTGGGCATAAATGGCCAGCCTCAAAACGACGTCGTTTTGAGGGGCTATATAATGCCCTAAAATCAGAAAAAATTCATTTGAGCTGTGTGCTTTTAAAAAAAAAATTTCTTTTCTCTCATTTTCCTCTGCAGGTCCGAGAGAAAGGGTCACCGGGGGAAGCTCCGGTCCGGGGTCGCGCCGTCGTACCGGCCACCGCACGCGATGGCCGGAAAGGTAAAACCTTACCCTTTTTCTTCTTTTTTTATATTTCGAAATATATGTATAGTTAAAATAGATTTTTAAGTATTGGTCTTAAAACGGAAAAGAAACGAAGAATAAAACGAAATATCCGAATTTCTTGTGAAATCCTTACTCTATTCTGTATTTTCCTTTCTTTTCGTCTGGAATCTCTGGATTTGTGTTTGATATGTGAATCTGTTTTTTGCTTTTGAGGATCTATTCTTATGACATTGTAAATCTCTGGTTTTTTTGCATTGATCGAAAGAAGGAAAAAAAAAGATCCTTTTTACAGTTTCGATTGGCTTTTTATAGCCATTTCTAAAATAGATTTTTCTTCCTTTCCTTGTTCTGTCCTCTCGTTTTTAATGTTTGCAGGTTCTCGGTGCAAGTGGCTGGCGGTGGAGATGGGACCGATGCCAGGTTCGATGGCTTGCAGGTTTTGACAGTGGCAGGGTGCGCAGAAGTCAAACGGTCAGGGGTCAAGGTCAGAAGCCCTAGGTACGGCGCCACTTGTGCTAGGGTTACTGTTCTGCTGATTTTGGGTGTTTGGGCCTATTGTATTTTGGGCCTTATTGTCTGGGTCTGGGTTGATGGGCAAAATTGAGCTTACAACAGCTATTTGACACCTTTACTAGTAAAATAAAACTTTCGCACTTTATGCGATTTAGTCCTTTTTCGAAATTAAGAATTCAATCACCAAAATTAATGCACCAAAATTTTCATGCACTCATATAATCATGCTATAACACATAAAATAATATTAAAAATAATTTCTCCAACCTCGAATTAGTGGTTCTGAAACCACTATTCCGACTAGCCCCAAAATCGGGCTGTTATAGATGACACTTGAGCAAAGATCATACAAGTATTGACTTTGGAGCATATGACTTAGGCATTTCATGCTTACTAACAACTTTAACATGATGAATAGTTGACTTACCACCTTTGCCTTCAAGCATCTAAGTTCAGTATGTTACAAAATATACAAGTATTAAGGGTATCATATATAGGAGTCCATTCACAAATCACTCCAAGATCACTAATGAACTTCTTGATCCAAACTATTTCCTTTGCTACATCAGGTGCTACTATGTATTTAGCTTCAGTTGTAGAATCAACAACATTACTTTGCTTTGAATTTTTCCAGCTAACACCACCACCATTTAAACAAAACATATATCCTGATTACAATAAGAAATCCTCTTTGTCAGTTTGAAAGCTTGCATCTGTGTAACTGCTTACAATTAGATCATCTTCCAAACTGCCATAAACCAAGAGCATATCTTTGGATCTTCTTAAGAACTTAAGTATGTTCTTTACAATTGTCCAGTGACTCTCACCAGGATCTGATTGGTATCTACTCATTATGCTTAAAGCATAAGAGACATTTGGTCTAGTGCATAACATGGAATACATGATGAATCCTATTGCTGAAGCATAAGGAATTTTACTCATGCGGTCTTGCTCATCTTTTGTGTTAGGACACTGAGTCTTGCTAAGATCAATACCATGAGACATAGGCAAGAATCTTCTCTTGGAGTCTTGCATATTAAACCTTTTTAGTAATTTTTCTATGCAAGCATTTTGACTTAGACTAACCAACCTTTTAGATCTATTTTTATGGATCTTTATCCGAAGGATGTAGGCTGCTTCGCTTAAGTCTTTCATTGAGAAACACTTCCCTAACCAAGACTTGATATTCAGCAAGGTAGGAATGTTATTCCCAATGAGTAAAATGTCATCGACATGTAAGACCAGAAATGCAGCTGCACTCCCATTAATTTTCTTGTAAACACAAGGTTCATCTTCATTTTTGATAAATCCAAACTCTTTGACTGATTCAACAAAATAAAGATTCCAACTCCGTGAAGCTTGCTTCAAACCATAAATGGATCTTTCAAACTTGCATACTTTACCAGCATTCTCTGGTTGTACAAAACCCTCAGGTTGTGTCATGTACACATCCTTAAGTAAGTTTCTATTAAGAAACGCAATTTTGACATCCATTTGCCAAATCTCATAGTCATAATATGCAACAATGGCAATAAGGATTCTGATGGGCTTAAGCATGGCTACAGGTGAAAAAATTTTCATCATAGTCTATACTATGAGTTTGTTTGAAACTTTTTGCAACTAACCTTGCTTTGTAAGTATGCACTTTGCCATCCTGTCAATTTTCTTCTTAAAAACCCATTTTCACCCAATGGTCTTTGTACCTTCAATTGGATCAATCAAGGTTCATACCTGATTATCATACATGGATTGCATTTTAGACTTCATAGCCTCTAACCATTTTTTAGAGTCCAGATCTGACATAGCCTCTTGATAGTTAATGGGTTCATCTTGATCCACTAATATTACGTCATGATTATCAGTCACAAGAAATTCATATCCCTTGGGCTCATGACGTGTCCTATCAGATTTATGTAATTCATTGTGTTACTGTAGAAGTGTCAACAATGCTTTGTTGACTCTGAGTATCCAAAGGTGGTTCAATGTAATTTTTTGGTTCTCGAAGTTCATCGAGTTGTATCTTACTTCTATTGGTTCCTTTAATAATAAACTCATTTTCTAGGAAAACACTATTCCAAATGACAAACACTCTATTCTCAGTGGGATTGTAAAAGTGGTATCCTTTAGTTTCTCTAGGATACCCCACAAAAAGACATTTGTTTGATTAGGACCTCGGCTTATTAGAAACTAGACGTCAAATCTTAAGAAAAGACAAGTTGAGCTTCTTACCAGTCCACATCTCATATGGTGTCTTTTCAATTACTTTGGAAGGAACTCGATTTAGTGTGAATACAGCTGTTTCAAGGGTATAACCCCAAAAGGAAAGAGAAAGATCTATCAGACTCATCATAAATCGAACTAATCCAATAAGGTTCGATTTCTCCTTTCCGACACACCATTCCATTGTGGTGTTCTAGGGGGAGTTAATTGTGAAATAATTCCATAATTTCTAATATGGTTATCAAACTCTTGGCTCAAATATTCTCCACATCGATCAGATCGAAGGGCTTTTATTGTCTTGCCAAGTTGGTTTTTTGCTTCATTTTGAAAGGATTTGAATAATTCAAACGATTCAGATTTATGTGTCATCAGGTAAACATATCTATATCTACTAAATTCATTAGTAAATGTAATGAAGTACTTGTAACCTCCTCTAGCTATTGAATTTAATGGTCCACATTCATCGTATGTATTAGGGCCAATAATTCATTAGCCCTTTCACTGTGTCTAGTAAAAGGATTCTTTGTCATCTTACCTAATAAAAAATATTCACAAGTATCATATGATTCAAAATCAAATGAATTCAAAATTCCATCTTGATGGAGTTTTGCAATACATTTCTCATTTATATGGCTAAGGCGACAATGCCAAAGGTAGGTTGGATTTAAATAGTTAGACTTAAATCTCTTAGTATTTATGTTATGGATTGAAGAATTGTTGGATTTTTGAATATTCAAAATATAAATACCGTATTGTAAATCGACATTTGCATAGAATATGTCTTTATAATAAATGGAGCAATTATTATTCTTAATAATAAAAGAAAAACCAACATTATCCAAACAAGAAACTGAAATGATATTCCTACTTATACTAGGAACATAAAAATAATTATTCAAATTTAACAAAAGCCCATTGGGAAAATTAAGTTCATAACTCCTACAGCTAAAGCAACAACTCTTGCTTTATTGCCAACTCGTAGGTCAACTTCGCCTTTCTTCAGTTGTCTACTCCTCGTGAGTCCCTGCACATTTGTACAAATGTAAGATCCACATTTAGTATCTAATACCCAGGAACATGAAGGAGAAAAGTTAACATGTATAACATAAATACCTAAAGAGTCGGTCTCACCAGTCTTTTTTTTCTTTAGATCTTCCAAATATAGTTTGCAATTTCCTTTCCAATGACCAGGTTCATTGCAAAAGAAACAAATACCTTCTTAGGGGGTTTAGCCTTGAATTTAGGTTTGGGCTTGGGGTGAGCATTAGACATTCCAGCCTTTCCCTTTCCCTTTCCTTTGCCAATTCCTTTTCCTCTTTTCTTGAAACCCTTTCCTTTTGAACAATTGGAACGCGATTAGGCTTGGACTTGAAATTTCGCTCAACAGTTTTAAGCATCGTATGTAGCTTAGGAATTGATTTGTCCATTTCATTCATGTTGTAGTTCATGAGAAACTGACCATGACTCTCAAGTAATGAATTCAGGATCAAATCAGTTGCCAACTCTTGGATTAATTAAAATCCAAGTATATCAAGGTGATCAATATAGCCTTTCATATTTAGGACATGAGCGCTAATTGAAACACCCTCAGTCATCTTACAAGAATACAGTGACTTGGTAGTGTCATACCTTTCTTGCCTTGCCTGTTGCTGAAACATTTCCTTAAGATTGTAAATCATATCATAAGTATCCAAGTGTTCAAGATCCTTCTGAATTTCAGAACTCATGGTAGCTAGCATCAGGAATGCAACATCAATAGAGTCATTTTTATGTTTCTCATAAGCATTCTTTTCAGCTCTAGTAGCATTCTCAGCTGGTTCCTCAAGGTGAGGTTCATCTAGGACATAAAACTTCCTTTCTTGTTTGAGAACAATTTTCAAATTTTGACACCAGTCAAGGAACAGAAGCCGATGCATGTATAGTTACAGTCAGTAAATTAGGAATAGAAGTCTTGCATGTGCATGAGTTGTTACGAATGGTGCACAAGCTCCGTATCCTGAATGGTGGAAGGAGGTACCGTAAGGTTGTTACGTATGATGATGAAAAGAAGATACATGTTATTATGTTTTTCCTCCGGTATTGCATTCTGGTGTAAATCATGATTGGTGAATACCCGGCCTTACGAGAGAACAATTATGTGTTCGAATGACAAGGGGGAATGATGGAGGTATGGAGGATGTGACTAGTTTAATGGCTTTAAGAAGGGGTATGAAGATACATGAATAATGGTTCTTTGGAACTAGGATCAAAAGTTAGAACAAGAAATGGAGTATGCGGATAAAATGGGTGTATATTGTGTAAAACAAAGTGTGAACATTACAAGAAGTGTAATTAGTACGATAAACAGTCATAAGGGGTAGTCCACACAGAAGGCATGTTAATAGAGTGATTGTGCTTTGTGTCCATTATATGCGGATCTCAAATAGTAGATAGTGTCCGTCATTGGGCTATGTCCATTTGTGAAAGTATGCACCAGCGGATACTTCGAAAAAAGGGAATTTGTATCCGCCAGAGTGGCATACCATTTGTTGGTCTAAATCCTGACCTAAGAGCGTCTATTGGGCCCTATTGTGGGGTTATATTTCCTTGGAACTCACTAAGTTCTTACGAACTTACTTAGTTTCTTTTCTCTTATTTCTAAGCTTGTAGGTTAGACCTTTTTGTTGTAGGGGTTCAGTCAAATTTGCAGCCTATTTGTGAGCCATTTTCTTGTCTTGGTGTAACATGAAATCACTGAGGGTATTAGGATGTCTATTAGTTGTCGCCAGTTTGAATTTAATAGCTTGTATTTGAAAACATTATTTGTATTTTTGGATTTTTTATGTGCAGCCTTGATGGGCATTATATCAAATGGTTTTATGTGATGCCATACTTTGGAAGTGAATTTTAAACCACTGTTTGAATGATAACTCGTATGCGATTTTATTTGAACTTGTAAATGTTCATAAAGCATTCCGCCAAATGCCATTTAGTCATATCCCAACTATAAGCAGTGCAAATACTATTTTAAATCACTTTTAAGTTATTATATATTTTCAAATTTTTGGGACATTGCTCTAGAACATGAAGTATCCACCAAACTAAGGTGTCTGGGTTTTCAAATGGTTGCGCCAGTTCAACAGTTTCAACTTGTGGTGCTCCATATCCGGATACGACGGTCGGGTCGGGCGAGGGGTGTTATATTGCAACCGCTAATAATGACCCCAATTATTACAAATCACTCACTTCAAATAACCATTACAACAATGTTTACTCTCCAATAAAATGCCTTAACACATAAATGCAAAAATAATAAGTAAAAGAAACACAAATAACCACCCAAAAGCACTCCCACAAGCACATCAACATGTGCAGCAATGCAACCTATTTATAGGCTTCTTTAAGTCCTTACCATGCTAGCATTTAGGTAAGAGTTATCATCAATTTAAAGTTGATTTTATCTTTCAAAATATCTTAAATATTTATCATATAACTTCCTTCATATTCAAGTAAAGCAACGACTTGATTTGTAATTAAATAAGAAGGATAAGGATAAGGTATAAAATGATAAAAATCAATCTTTCCTTTTGCCTTCAAAATACGATCAATGTCCTTAAGGATAGAATAAAACACGGCTTGATGATCATTTGTTGATAGTGTAGCACACAGTGAAGATCAAAGGAAAAAAATGATAACTTTATATTGCACTTAGCTATCCCAAAGGCGTGTACAAACTGTTGTCCAAAGGCCTATCCAAACAACTATTTTCGAACAGGGGATTAAACATGGTGACAAAACATTTAGTTCAAGAAGTTGTTTGAACATGAGGAGAAACTTCATATACAAGGACAACCAGGTCCCAACAAAAAAAAAATTATTTAAAATTATAAAATTAATGTTGAAAAGTTTTGTACACTAATATTTGTTTATTTAAAATTTTTATTGTTTACAAAAATAAATTTATTTATTTTGCAACTAATATTAAATTGATTTTAAATTATTTATATGTTATTTAATTTTCAACTATTAATAAATTGATTTCAATAAATATATAATTTTTCAAATAATATTATATTCATTTTAAATTATCTTTTTTTTTTTAAATTTAATTTGTTAACTATTATGCTTTAATTATTAAATAATACAATCAATACTTGCATCACATTATTTTTAATGAATAAACAAGAAAATTGAATAAGCTTGATGGTTAAGTGCTACTCCTCCTAGAGGTCTTAGGTTTGAGCCACCTTTCTTTCATTTCATTTCATTTTATTTTCCTTTAACTAGGATGTAAACAACACTAAAATATATATTGTTAGGATTAAAAATTAAGCAAGAAATTGGCATAAGGCCTAATGGTTAAGTGCTATGTTCCCCCATTAACCCGAGTTTGAGCCACTCTTTTCCCTTTTCCATTCTTTTTAATTTTGGTAGTATAGGGTAAATTACTATTTTACCCCTAGGTTCCCAAACCCTAGGTATTTAGTCTAAATTTTCCTAATTAGGTTGGGATTTTGTTTCCTCTTCAATTCCAATTAGAAATTTTCCTTCCTCACCCTATTTCTTCCCCCTTTATTTTCTTTTCTTTTTTTCATCATATTTTCATTCCATTGCTATCTAATATTTTTATTTTCCCGAGTTAGATCATTCCCCATTTACTCGTTTCTCTACCGGTTGTCGAAATTGCCAATAACATCCGTATTTTTGCCAAAGGTTGGTAAGTGCATTCGTTCAATAAGTAGAACTCGTAAATTCTCCAATAACATCATTCCACGTTAATCTTTCAATTCAATTACTTGATTTTTTTCGGTTCTTGACAAACCTTTCGATAATCTTGATAAATCTTGAAATCAATCATTAATCAATCATTAACTCATGTGTAAATATCATTTAAAGGACCTGATTTAGGTAAATTGAATCAAAATTGGGCGTGAGGAATGTCGATTAGTCTCTCGATGAAAGGTGTGTGTTCTTTACGAAGTGAATTGGGGCAAATTGTGTGTAAGATTAGGGCCACACAGTCTCCGACACAGGTGTGTTGACCACACGGTCTCCTACACGACCATGTGCCCTATAAGCCCTAGGCTAGTTCGTGAACCACACGACAGAGGACCTTCCACATGGCCGTGTGATCCTATTTTATAGTTTTGCCTAGAATTTTATGAATTATTCTATTTAGTCCCTAAATAGTCCCCAAACTATTTTTAGAGTTCTATTTCACTCAATTAAGTCTCTGATAATATGAATATTTTGAAATTTATGATCTAATTGACTTAATTACTACTGTTATATGTAAGATATAAGATTGATGCATGTCTATTGTCTTTGTGTTTATGATAAACTAATACTAATAAAATTTTCCACTGTATTACTGATTGCATGTTCAACATGTCGACTGTTACTATTGAACTGAATACATATTAATCATGTCTACTGCTATTGTTGAACTAAATACATGTTAAGCATGTCTACTGTTATTACATGATACTGTTACAAGCATGCCATATTGCATTGCATGGGGGGACGATATGAAAGGAGGAAGTACTGATAGTTTAATAATCTGCAACACTGGTGGTTCATTTACAAATTATTAGTAGCTTTTATCTACAAATATGTTGTTCATCGACAACAAGTGATAGCTTGTCTACAAACTTTTTAACTGAAAATACTAGTGGTTCATCTACAATTTTTATTACTAACAGTTAATATACAAATTACTGGTGGTTTATCTACAACGCAGTATAGAGGGATGGATGAGTTTTGGAGATCTGTCTTACTGTGGTGTGTAGTGGAGTTGGGTAGGGTCTTTTAGATAACTTGAAATTGCATTGCATACATAAGCATTTACATGGTTGTGAATACCGAGATATTATATTGAGGAGTTGATCTGAAATACCAATATTCTGAATTGTTTGTCTATTGCTTGCATTGATTTTCTTGTGATTGAACTCACATTATTTCCATCTTTACAGATAACCCATCAAGTTATGACACGGACTCGGCATACGAAGGGCTCGGCTCGAATTGATCTTTTTTATTAAAAATATTTTAGATTTACTACTTAAAATTTCTGTTATTTTGGAATTGTATCGCTTTATTTGAATTGTGGCATGGGACTACGATTTTGGGTTTATTTAGTATGCATGATATTTAATTCAAATTTAGGATATTGAAACAGGAATTTTAAATTAATTATGCATAAAATAATTCTAATTTTACTTAATTAAAACTAAGTTGAATATCACTTTTCCACTGGTAGATTATAAATAAATTTTGAGTAATAAATAAAATGGAAATTAACTAAGTTTTCCTCTAAAATAAATAAATGCTTAAAATGTCTGTTTTATAAACTCCGTTAACTTACTGATACTTTTGGTGGCCAATGTAATCTTTTGAATTTGGACCTAATATCTAGATTGAATTGTGAAAGTTATAAATTTTAAATAAAAATTATATACCAATAAATGAATTAATATCAATAATGTTAATATAAAAATTCAAACCCATGCATCACAGGGACCAAAAACTAGTAATGTTTGTTTATAAAATTATATAAAAGCATTAGGCTGGATTTGATTTTTGAAAATATTTTTTATTTTCATTTTTAAAAAAAAATTAACTTTTTTTTTTTACTTTTGGAAAATTGAAAAACATGTTTGGTAATCAATAATGAAACTTTCCCTTCAAAGTTCTAGTAAATTTTAGTTAAAGCCTCCTTAAATTTTTGAAAATTTTTATTAATTTTATGAAAAGGTTAATTAGACATCAATTTTTTTAAAAAAAATTCTCATTAAACTCTTAATTTTTTTAAAAAAATTTTTTACTAGACCCTAAAACATAGTTGTTAGATCATATGTTATTTTGATCTTGAGGATGTTTTCTTGCAGTGATGGATCCTAGAACTAAATTTTGGGGTCCTAGTAAAAGTTTTAAAAATTTTAAAAGTTTAATGAGAATATTTTTAGAAAAAATTAAGGTCTAATTAAAATTTTATGAAATTAATAAGAAATTTAAAAATTTTTGACGCCTAACCAAAATTTATTAAAACTTTCAAAATTTCCCATAATTTTGAGGCTAGGCCCATAAGGATCCGCCCTCGCTGCTGTCGTGCTTTGATGGCTTTCTTTCTCTGCTGTCTTCTTCCTGTTTGGGAGTTTGTTCTGTCGTCTTATGAATTATGAAATGAAATCTTTCTTTATGAAAAGAGGCAAGTGGTTGTCTCGTCAAAAACAAGGGCCGAATAAAATATATTTATGTAAATGGACTATGCATGCAGACGGTTGTAGTACTAAAGATGGCAATAAATTCCCTTTGGACAATTTTATATAAAGTATTTCCACAGTCCTCCTTTTAACCAAAAATAAATGAAAATCCACAATCCTCAACAACCATTATTTACTTCCCTTTTTCCATCTTCTCCATGACTACTGCGTATGTACAAAATTTTCTTTTTTACCAAACAATTAAATACTGTGGGTTTTCTCTTTTCTTTTTTCAATTAGTAATAAAGTATTTGACATGGTAAATAAACCTTTTTTTTCTTTTAAATTAGTAAAAATGGTGGAAACCTTCAGAAGACTGGAAAATCTCCGCGTATGACGTAAAGCTCAGTCCAAAACCATGCATGACCCTAATAATATTGTACAAGCTATATCTAAATATCGTAACCTTATAATTAATTAACTAGGCTAAATATTATTAGTCGTGGAAGTGGAGCTTTACTTTTTTTAAAAGGCTTCAAGTTTACTAAAGTAATAGATAACAAAATTATTTTTGAAAACCTTAACTTGAAGTGGTGGCAATTCTTCAACCACCACATAAAAAGTTTTTCTACTAGCTCAATAAAAAATATGTACTCTCTTCAATAAATATAAAAATATAGTTCGTGATAATTTTCTTTATTCTTGCACTTTGAACACACGATACTCTCACTACTAAATGCATCATTTTTGAATTCAACAAGTAAAATCATAACACAAGGTTTTACTATCTAATTGTACTCGCACAATAATATTATCAAAAGAACATATTAAGTGCCTAACTCTTAGTACAATCACATATATCAAGTCTGTCAAATATGTAGACTTAATTTCAAGACTTGGTTACATATAAAGATTTATATCAATCCCAACAAAATAAGTTTAATTAATACATTATAATAATATCAAACACTGTAAATATGGACTCTTGACAACTACAATCATGATCTAATCCATGTAATTTCAAATTCAATCCAACCAATATAAGATTCCCAAAGCTATAATGGCTAAATATCAACCATATAATCAATATAGTCCAATGAATTGCTAATACGTGTCTTTGGTGTAGGCATTCCCTCCACCACCAACTTACTAATTTCATATTTTACAAAAAAATTAATATTTGATATAATTAATAGCTCTAATTACCGGAAGAAAACCAAGAAAGAATTTTTATATATATTTGATTTGATAAGATTGTGGAAATTCAAATCTGAAATTTAATAGCAATGAAGATTTCAAATTAAGGAAAGTTATTTTTTGTTTTTTACCGAAAAAGTCTTTTGTTACTTAGCGAATAACAAATTACTTTATGTATATGAGGTCTTCCTTTTGGGTTTGAATAATGAAGCGTGTGGGGGGTTTAGTTCAGATTTTTGTCCCCAAAAAAGTTGTTAGGATTTAATAAAATGAGAGCTGTACGCACCGGATTGAGCCAGTGTGGTGCTAGGAAACTGCAGTTTTGACAAGTGCCACATGCTTCGATTTCTCACCCCTCCCCTCTTTTTCTTCTATCTTCTTTCTATTATATTTCTTAATTATGAAATTACGGTTTAAATAATTTCCAACTCACTACCCTTTTTATTTTGGTATTACTATATATTCTTTTCCAATTTACCTATATTTTAAAAATATTTATATATTATTTACGTTTTACATACATATAAATATATTTTAACATTATTAATTACGTTGAATAATTTAATTAATTTTTTATATTTTATTTTAAAAATAGTTAAGATAAAGATATTAAAAATATCAAAATCTTCTACAGGGTTGATTTAAAAACTTGGTTTGATGCTTTTATTTTCACCAATTTAGTCATTTTTATCTTTTTTTTCATTTTAAAATTATAAAATCTGGATTTTCGTTAATTTTGAATATGTTATTGATTAAAAAATTAATTTTAATTGATAAAATATGTTCAAATTTAGAAGAAGTCAATTAATATTATTATTAATTGAATTTTAAATTTTAAATAAAGCTAATTTTTTTAAATTAAAAATAAAAAATTAAATTTCAAAAGTAGGAACAAATAGAAGAAGAAAAAGAAAAGGAGGAAACAATGGAAATCATTTTCTTTAATATATATGCAAGGTGCTGGCTTTTTGGTCTTACAGCATACTCTTCTAAGTACAAAAAATTATTCCACAAAAATGAAAGGAGAAAGTGTTGTTGAGACTAAGCTACCAACTTTCGTGTCAGCAAAGAAAAGTGAGTTGAGTAGTAATTTCCACATACACCACTTAAGGTTTCTTCTTCACATTTCCCTACCCTTTGGACTTTGGAGCCATAATCTTGTTGGAAAATAATACAGATCCATTGTTGACTTTAACATGCAAACATTTTTCATTTTTAAACTTTTATAATGCATACATATTGCTTTACAAAATTTTCAACAATTAGTCTCTCTTTTTTATAAATTTATCAAAATTTAGTTATTGTAATTTATGAAAATCAAGAAATTAATCCAACACAATTAAAATTTGTCATTAAATGGTTGACCTGGAAATTTGTAGCGAAGAGTTAGCTAATATCAGTTATTCAATTTCATCTAATTATCCACAATCAAATTAATTTCTTAGTTCTCACAAAATATAAATACCAAATTCTGACATGGATCAACTTTTTCAATTTTCGTAAAGCATAGTGATGAAAATCATAATTAAAAATAATAAAAATATAACTAATTTTTTTTAAATATTTGACCTAACTATTCTAATGCAAATAATAATATGATAGCTTCAATTTTTAAATTAGCCCTAAATTATGATTTAGATTATTTTATAAATGTAGATATAATGTACAACAAGAGAGGAAGTCAAGGAGGAGATATGAAAGGGATCACAGTGGGGCTACGCAGGTCGGTTCACCTAAAAAAGTGAAGAGCCAATTCAAGAATAAGAGGACAGACTAGCCGCTTGAGGACGCAATTGAGCATAATAACTTCATGGTATTAAAAGTCGATAATTTCTTCATCGTTGATGAGGATACTTATAAGGAGCTATTCGTTTTCACTAGTATGACATGGCAGATCATCATGAAGGAAGTTATCATCATCTGATACATGAAGAACTTGCACTGTGGGGCCTATTCTATTACGAATTTGATCAATACAAGATTATTATACCCGGGTGAATCCTATATCAATTTAAGGGTGTGTTCATATTTGAGAAATGTTAACACTCAGAAAGTGGTTGCTTGGCCATTCAATGGAGGGAGGGAACCTTCTTAGTACAACGATGGATGAAAACATGGGGGGGGGGGGGGATGTATCTTTGTTTAAAGTGGGTGGTCAAACATGATCAAGCGAGACGCCTTCTCAAATGAAGTTAACAGGACGTCAACATTGTTTATATTATATCCCAAAAACTTGGGGTATAACCATAAATATAAAAAATTAATTGTACCAACTGGTCATCTTTTAAATTGCATAATTTACTAGTTCAATATGAGTCTAAGTACCCTTCTTATTAAGTACAGAGCACTTAGCTCAAATTATTCATACTAAATAAATAAAAACGAGTATCTTAAAATATAGTATTCATGCTTGACTTTTCAAGTAATGTGATATTCATAGTTTAATTACTTAGATATACAAAATTAATTTTGTATATATTAAGTCAAGCAATATATATATAATTAATCCTCGTAAATTTACAAGCACTCAATAAGAATTAACAAAAATATTATTTATGATGATATATTATATAAATACAATAGTTATTTTAGATTAATGCTTTTAATGTATTAAGTGAAACAATTATTAAATAATAATTTTATTTAAGCCAACAATTTTTGATCAAATGGCAAAAGCAATCTTATTTCCCTTCCCAATTATAAAAAAATAACTTTATTTAAAAAGAGCAATATAAATATTACTAGATTTTATCATCCTTACTTACGATGTAAGTGAAAGAAAAATATAAGATTAAAATTATATTTATAAAAAAAATTGCTCGTCTGACATGAGTTCGAACCATATTACCCTCGTCTCTTACTTTCAATATTATTTCAAAAAAAAATTATATTTAGAAAAAATCAATAATTGAGTTATAAGTGAATTAGTAAAATGTTTATGGTTAAACATTCTTTAGGCTTGAGTTAAATTTAGACATTTTTTTTGCTCGGTCTGTTTTTAGTTGTTCTACTTAAACTTTTCGTATAAAAAGAGTAAAACACCAAAACATAATTATATTGATATTAATTTTTTATTAAAGAGGGTTTTAAAATAATTTTCTTATTAAGTTGTGATAAGTTAACTTGTGATACTAATTCGATAAATCATTTTATATAAGTATAACAAGTAAAAGTTGTTGATTGGGTTTTGTCGTATTGATACTGTTGTTGTTGTAACAATAAGGAAAGCATGGATTAAAGAGCACTTAAGCCCATGTTATCCTCCGATTTATGGGAGAGGGGATTATACCTAATTTAGACATTGTATCAAAAAAATATAAGAATTTTTGAAATACTAATTATTACATAATCACCATTAGAATAAATTATTATTAGTTGGAGTTATAATTTTTATCCAAATATTTAGTTAAAATAAGATAATAAGAAATTTAGTTTGTAATTTAATCGTTAATTTTATGCATATTTATATGAGGTTTGCTACTAAATGTGAATTTCACAAATTTTTTTATATAGTTATTGTGTTTGAGGATAAAGTTTAAAATTGTACATTAACTTTAGTCTAATATGAAATGTTATACATGAATTTTAATTTTATGTAATTTTGTATATTAATGCTTCATTTGGTAGAAATATTATTTTTTTACACGTATTTTAGTATATAGGTTAACAATAAACTAATGTAATTTGTAATATTTAGCCACTCCTATGGCTTATTTTTAATAACGAGAAGGAAAAATTTTCGCTTATTTTGAATAAGTCTTATTTTTTACTAATTAAACTTTTTTTATGTCTAACTATTGTAATACATACTTAATAAATAAGCTTTTTCTTCGTATTATATTACAATAGTAACCAAACGAAGCATAAATGTTGATTTGATTCAATTTTCACAAATCACTAACACAATTATCAATTAATATCATTTTAAGTTAATATATTGTATACACAAATAATTATATTTATTCAGTATAAAAATAAATTGATATATTTATTTATTTAAATGTGTATAATTGAATTAAAATCATAATTTCATTTATACATTTAAACTAGAATCAAAATTCATATATCAAATTACATATTAAATCAAAGTTGATATATAACTTTAATATTTATCCCTTGTGTTTATTAAAAAGTTTTCTGATAATGTTAAGTTAATTATTATATAGTTTTACAGCAATTAAAACTAAAGTGGTAAGTTAAATACATGTTTTTTTGTAACAAGATTTGAGTAATATTTTAGTAACTATTTTTTTTTAATTTTAAAATACTGTCTCTTACTTACTTTTCCTAAAACATTAATAGAGACTAGAAGCGTTAAAAAAAAAAAAAACATTATATGATCTTTTTAAATACATGTCAATAAATAAAATTGATGTATTAAGTGAAATTATTATTAACTAATAATTTTAAACATCTATAATCATACAAGGATGGAATTTTTTTTAACTTATCAAAGATAACCAACATTAGAATAAATTATTACTATAGAGTTAACATTATTATAATTATATTTTATCTCTTTTATTTTTTAAAAAACTCAATAAAATTTTGAATATGATGTGATTTGAACTCATTTACATTAATAAAATATTAACTTTGTCACTAAAGTAAAATTTTATTTTATTATATTATTTATATTTTAATTGTATTATGCATAATTTATTACCTTCATCAATTGTATATCTTATACTTATTATTATTTAAGTCTCTGACTGAGTTTGTGTTACGAGTCAATCGGACACTAACTTGGTTAGAGAATTATGAAAATATCATTCCACAATTAAAATAAGTTTATTATTTGAAGGTACTTTAGTTTTTTATTTTAAAAAGAATAAAAAATTATGCATGTTATGGTATTTAAACCTGTGCCAACTGCATTAATAAAATTTAAGTTTTTACCACTCAACCAAAATTTTATTTTAGTATTTTATATACATTTTAATTTTATTATGTACACATTATTACCTCTATCAATTATATATCTATACTATTATTTAAGTCCTTGACTAAGTTGGTGTCATAAGTTTACTCGACACTAACTCAAGATTGATGACAACACCATGATAAACAATTGTAGTGCATTTTGTATTCTTAATATGATGTATTTACGTGTTTAAATTTTATTTTACTCATATTTTAATATTATATATATTTAATGTGTTATTATTAATTTGTTTCAACTCATAAGTTTCATTATTTATTATATATTATTTTAAACTAACCTATATGTTTTAAATACGTAGTTTCACATGCATACACATATGATAAAATTTCTAATATTTATATTAAGTGTCTTCACTAATGTCAAACTATCAAGTTTGCTTTATAGAGTTACCATTTATATCAATAATTTTTACCGTATTTCTCGGTTAATTAATTTTATAAATTTATAGCAATTAAAATTAATGGTCTATTTGATAAATTGAAAAATTAAGTGCTAAAAAATTAATTACTGAATTTTTATTATTGAATTTATATTATAAAACTGTTTGATATATTAGTAAAAATTAAGCACCGAATATACTTATTTTGTTTGAAAATAGTAAAAAAACAAATTTTGGTAGAAAAGAAAAGCATAAAGCAATTACAAAAAGAACACACATCTTAGGACCTATGAAAGCTCATTTTATCAGCTAATAGAAGTCCTTCTATCTACTTACTTATCATATTCAATACTTGTAACAGCCCGATTTTGGGGCTAGTCGGAACAGTGGTTTCGGGACCACTAATCCGAGGTTGAAGAAAAATATTTTAATATTATTTTATGTGTTATAGCATGATTACAAGGATGCATGAAAATTTTGGTGCTTTAATTTTAGCGATTGTATGCTTAATTGCGAAAAAGGACTAAATCGCATAAAGTGCGAAAGTTTCATTTTACAAGCTAGAGGTGTCTAATAGCTATGGAATATAAAACTGGAGGTCCTTAAAGAGCAGTTAGACCCTTAGAGAATGAGTGGCCGGCCATAGGGGACAAAATGAGGTCAAAATTGGTCAAGTAGGTGGGTTCGGTGGATTAAATTGAAGAAAATAAATAAAATAAAGAAAAGGCTATCATCTTTTTATTTTCCCTTCTTCTTCCACCAAATTTTCACACTCAATAAGGGCTTTGGGAGCTTGAAATTTCAGCAACCTATTTTCCTTGCTAGTAAGTGATTTTAATGGCTTTTCTTAATAATTTTTGTACTTTTTGAACCCCCAAAGCCTAAGCTAGCTAAAGAGAGGACTATTTTGCAAAATGGTTGAAAGTTTAGGGATTTTCCATGAGAGTGTTTATGTTGTTTGTTGAGTTTTTATGGAAGAAAATGAATTTTGGTGGGTTAAGGAATAACTTTTGTGAAAGGTTTTTCTATGAAAACACCCAAATGAGACTTATTTGTAAAGGTTGTAATTGAGTAATAAATGCATGAAATGATTGGTTTTGTGAGTTGTTATAAGAGAAATAAATGTTCATCTAGGCTTGTTTAATGATAAAATGTGATGAAAAATGATTTACGAGCCTAGGGAAAAATCGTAATTTTGCCAAAGTATAAGGGCAAAATGGTCATTTTTGCCTAAGTAGAAATTTTGATGTATCATGATTATTGTAGTGATGAAATGAGTAAATTTTATTATTTTAGATCAAGAAGAGCGCGAGAACAACCTTGACCGAGGAAAAGGCAAGGTTACGGACTAAACCGTCAATTAACACATTTTGCATCGAGGTAAGTTTATGTGTAAACGATACATTTTTAATACATATGTTGTTACTATTGATGCATTGTATGGATGAAGTTACTTATTGATGAGATTGATTGAAAATGATAGATAATGAGTAATTCTCGTATGAACCTCGAAATAGAAATGTAAGTACGGATAAATATCTATAATATTATTTGGTGGGCTGTGTACGATACCACTGTAATTATCATTGTGGGTGGGTTGTGTGCGATACCACCTTATTATTTATTCACGATGCGCTGTGTGCGATACCATCGTTTATATTATTATTTGGTGGGCTATGTGTGAAACCACAGTAATTATTCTTGTTGGTGGGCTATGTGCGGTACCACCCTATTATTGAATTAATGGTGGGCTGTGTGCGAAACCACCGAGTACCTAGTATTATTCCGAAGGGTTCATCGAGAAACTTGTCTAAGTAAATATTTCATGTGGCTTTGTAGTGATGAGTGTAGGATGTATGTGCAAGTAAATGTGATCAATATATATGTCATATGGTTAGAATGTGGTAAGAGATGAGATGAGTAAGCATGATTATGAAAATGTGAATTATCCTTACATAATATGTAATGTTTGTGATTGCTTGGTATACGGTATGATGCTTATTGTTTACATGTAAACTTACTAAGCTTAAAGCTTACTCCCCTTTTTTCCCCTTATTTTATAGTGTCAAAGAGCCAGCTTGGGATACGAAGATAATCAGAAGATCACCCACACTATTAGCTCATCTTGGTATAGTTAGTCTTAGCATTTTGTGTATGGCATGTATAGGGACTAAATTTAGTGAAATGTCATGTTGTTTGGCCAAGTGTGTTGGCTCTTTTAAAGATGATTTCTTTTGTATAAGGTCATAGTTGATGGCTCATTATTATTAATCTATGAAAAGATGAGGTTATTCATGAATGTGAATGATGCATGATTGGGTTGCTTGGTTAGAGTATGCATGAATGAGTTGATGGTTGAATGTGTTTTATGTTTGTATGAGTTAGGGTGATAAAAAGAGCTTGGAAAATAGCCTTATTCTTATCCACACGGGTGGGCACACGAGCGTGTGTCTAGGCCGTGTGTGGCACATGGTCAGTCTCATGGGTGTGTGGTTAGGCCATGTGTCCCCTTGTATGCTAGGTCTATAAGTCAGTATGTTCAGTAGTAAACACACGGGCAGAGACACGACCGTGTGTCTCAGCCGTGTGGGAGGCACGACCATGGTCATGGGAGTGTGCCCAGGCCGTGCGAAGTCTGCATTTGAATTTGGAATTTAATTTGCCACACGGTCGAAGGACACGGGCATATGACAGGCCGTGTGATGCAAGTCAGTGTTGGCCATGGGCCAGACACACAGACGTGTGACAGGCCGTGTGATGCAAGTCAGTGTCGACCACGGGTGTGGAACACGGGCGTGTGGATTGTTTAGAGAAAATTTTCTAAGGTCTTTCCGAGAGCTTCAAAGGAGCTCGATTTGATCCCAAATCATTCCTAAACCGTGAAATTGGGCCTCGTAGGCTTGTTTAGGAGATGTTAGTGAAAATTGTAAATTGGAGAGAAAAGTTAAGTTTCTAAATTGCCTGATTGATTGCGTGTAAGCTTAGTAACGCCTCGTACCTTGTTCCGGTGTTGAATACGGGTAAGGGGTGTTACATTTAGTAGTATCAGAGCTATGGTTTAGTCGATTCTCGGGCTGCCATAGCGTGTGTAAAAGTCTAGCTATACATGCCATAAACGTATATTGATAGTGTGGTGACTTCTGACAATTTTAAAATGTGTTTTCGTATAGTAAATGGATCCCAACCGAACAGCTGCTGATGATGCTACTAGTAATGCGACGGCTCCCACGCAAGGGACCACACCTTAGAGAGTAGACCCGAGACTATGGGTCAAGGAGAAGAGGCTCGGGAAGCCTTTCTCCACATGATGAATAATCGGTACATTGAGTATGTATGAATGAACCCTAATGCTCCACCTCCTCCACCCCCTCCTATACCTCAGCTAGTTCCCATGACTCCACAAGCTATAGACTAAGGGTGACTAAACCCCCAGTCGATAAGATTCGAAAACAAGGGGTCGGGGAATTCAGAGCTAATATAGACGATGACCCTGAGAGAGCGGAGTTCTGGCTTAAAAACTCTATGAGAGTATTCAATGAACTCTCTTGCACATTTGAGGAGAGCTTAAAATGTGCCATGTCATTACTGAAGGACTCGACATATCTTTGGTGGAAAACATTGACGTCGGTAGTCCCAAGGGAGAGAGTAACATGGGACTTCTTCTTAGAAGAGATCCGAAAGAAGTATATAAGTCAGAGATTTGTAGATCAGAAATGGAAAGAGTTTCTTGAATTGAAGCAAGGCAAAATGATTGTGGTAGAGTATGAGCGCGAGTTTGTTAGGCTCGGCAAGTATGCGCAAAATTGTGTGTCTACGGAAGTTATCTTGTGCAAGAGATTTGAAGATGGGCTGAATGAGGATATCAGATTTCTAGTGGGGATTTTTGAATTGAGGGAATTCGTGGTTTTGGTCGATAGAGTTTGTAAGGCTGAAGAATTGAATAAGGAAAAGAGAAAACCCATAATGGAGACCTGAGATGCAAAGAAGAAGCCAATGAGTAAATTGTTCCAAACTCAATCGAAGAGGACCAAGGAAATGAACCCTCGAACGACTGCTTCAGTTGGGTATTCACATTGAGATCGAGGTAATATATATTCAGGCTCGAGAATTCAAGCCACATCGATGGCAAGCGTGGGCAATACAAAGTCAAATAAATCGGAGTGTCTAAATTGTGGTAGGCAACATACTAGGGAGTGTTGGGGAAACAACCGTAATTGCTACAAGTGTGGTTCACCCGACCACTTCATTTGGAATTGTCCAGAGAGGGACAAGAAGGATAGAAAACAAAAAGTAAGAGCGAACAATGTACCTTCGAGGGGTAGGCCACAAAAGAACCCGGGAGGTGAGATTAGTAGAGGTGTGCCCAGAGACTCTACTGTGGGATCGGAGGGTCGAGCACCTGTAAGGAGTTATGCCATTCGCGTTCGCGAAAAGGCATCATCTCCAGATGTGGTAGTCGAGCACCTACAAGGACTTATTCCATTCGCGCTCGCGAAGAGGCATCATCTCCAGATGTGATGACGGATACTTTTTCTCTTCATGATACACTGTTGTTGCTTTGATTGATCCAGTGTCTACCCATTCTTATATTTGCATGAAATTGGCATCTAGCATGAGTATGATTTTTGAGTCTACGAAATTTGTAGTAAAAGTGTCAAACCCGTTAGGCAAACATGTGCTAGTTGACAAGGTGTGTAGGAATTGTCCTTTGACAATTAGAGGTCATTGTTTTTTGGCAAATCTCATGTTGTTACCGTTTGATGAATTTGACCTAATTCTTGGTATGGATTGGTTGACTGCTCATAATGTTTTAGTAAACTATGGTAGTAAGTTTATTGAATTGAGATGTGTAAATAGAGATATCATTCGGGTTGAATCAGGTAAATTAGATAGTTTTCCTGTAGTGATTTCATCTATGGTAGTTGAGAAATACTTAAGAAAAGGGTATGAGTCCTATCTCGCCTTTGTGCTGAATACTTAAGAGTTAGAGGTAAAGGTTGAATCAGTGCCTGTGGTGTGCGAGTATCCAGATGTTTTCCTGGAAGAGTTACTCAGATTGCCTCCAGTTAGAGAGGTTGAGTTTGGTATTGAGTTAGTTTCGGGTATAGCGCCTATTTCAGTTGCCGCGTATAGGATGGCGCCATTGGAGTTAAAAGAGTTGAAGGTTTAGTTGCAAGAATTAACGGATAAGGGTTTTGCAAGACCGAACTATTCACTGTGGGGTGCTCTGGTACTTTTTGTAAAGAAGAAAGATGGGTCGATAAAATTGTGTATAGACTACAAACAACTCAACAAGGTAATAGTGAAGAATAAGTATCCTTTGCCAATGATAGATGATTTGTTCGACCAATTGAAGGGAGCTACGGTGTTTTCTAAGATAGACTTAAGGTCTGGTTATTACCAATTGAGGGTTAAGGAGCAAGATGTGCCGAAAACTACATTTCAGACGAGGTATGGCCATTATGAGTTTCTTCTCATGCTATTTGGCTTAAGGAATGCTCTTACGGTCTTTATGGATTTGATGAACCGTATCTCCTGATAGTATTTGGATAAGTTCGTAGTTATTTTTATTGATGACATACTAATTTATTCCCGGGATGAGAGTGAACACGCCGAACATCTGAGAGCTGTGTTGTAGACTCTAAGAGATAAGCAGTTGTATGCTAAATTTAGCAAGAGCGAGTTTTGGCTCCGAGAGGTTAGATTCTTAGGACACATTGTGTCAGGTGAGGGCATTAGAGTTGATCCGAGCAAGATCTCGGCTATTGTGGAGTGGAAACCGCCAAGGAATGTGTCAGAGATTAGGAGCTTTTTGGGTTTAGCAGGTTACTACAGATGGTTCGTGAAAGGGTTCTCCATGATTGCTACCCCGATGACGGAACTATTGCATAAAGATGTTAAGTTTGAATGGACTGAGAAATGCCAACAGAGTTTCGAGAAACTGAAAGCTTTGCTGAATGAAGCACCGATTTTAGTACAATCTGAGTCGAAAAAGGAGTTTGTGGTCTACAGTGATGCGCCATTAAATGGTCTTGGTTGTGTGTTGATGCAAGAGGGTAAAGTAGTAGCTTATGCCTCGAGACAGCTAAAGCCACATGAGAAGAATTATCTGACTCACGAATTGGAGTTGGCAGCCATCGTTTTCACTTTGAAGATTTGGCATCATTATCTGTATGGTGAAAAGTGCCGAATCTTTACGTATCACAAGAGTTTAAAATACTTGATGAGCCAAAAAGATTTGAATTTGCGACAATAGCAATGACTAGAATTACTGAAGGATTATGAGCTAGTAATCAATTACCACCCAGGAAAAGCGAATGTGGTTGCAGATGCCTTGAGCAGAATGTCCCTGTATGCTTTGAGAGCTATGAGTACGAGTTTAGCATTGACTGATGATGGTGCTATATTGGCCGAGTTGAGGGCTAGACCTTTATTTCTTCAGCAGATTTGTGAAGCACAAAAGAATGATAGTGAGATGCAAGTTAATAGAGCTCAATGCGAAGCGGGAAATGACTTTGATTTTCGGGTTGGTTCAAATGATTGTTTGATGTTTCATGATAGAGTTTGTGTACCAAAGGATGATAAGTTGATCCGGAAAATTTTACATGAAGCACACAGTGGTTGCTTGTTAGTACATCTGGGCAGCACAAAAATGTACAATGACTTGAAGAAGTTGTATTGGTGGTCGGGTATGAAAAGAGACATCTCTGAGTTTGTTACAAAGTGCTTAATCTGTCAACAAGTGAAGCCGAGCATCAAGTACCTTCCGGATTACTTCAACTAGTGATGGTTCCCGAGTGGAAGTGGGATCGAATCACTATGGATATTGTAACGGGGTTACCTACAACTCTGAAAAAGAAAGATGCTGTGTGGGTTATTGTGGATAGATTAACGAAGTCGGCTCACTTTATACTGGTGCGTGTGGATTACTCACTTGATAAGTTAGTTGGGTTGTATATTGCTGAAGTTGAGAGATTACATGGGATACCTATATCTATTATCTCGGACAGAGATCCAAGATTTACTTCGAGGTTTTGGAAGAAGTTGCAGGAAGCCTTGGGTACAAGATTGAATTTTAGTACTGCATTCCATCCTCAAACTGATGGCCAATCCTTAAGAGTGATTCAAGTTCTTGAGGATATGCTCCGATGCTGTGTGTTAGAGTTTGAAGGTAGTTGGGAAAAATATCTACCTTTGGTTGAGTTTGCCTATAACAACAGTTATCAGTCGAGTATACGGATGGCACTGTACGAAGCTTTATATGGTCACAAGTGTCGGACTCCCTTGTATTGGACCGAGCTTAGTGAGATGCAAATTCACGGGGTTGATCTAATTAAAGAGACCGAGGAGAAATTGAAAGTGATCCATGATAGTCTGAAAGCTGCTTCAGATAGACAAAAGTCATATGCAGATTTAAAAAGGAAACAAATCGAGTTTCAAGTGGGGGATAAAGTATTCCTGAAAGTATCTTCGTGGAAGAAAATATTAAGAATTGGTCGAAAGGGCAAATTGAGTCCACGATTCATAGGGCGTTTGAGGTTATTGAAAGGATTGGGCCAGTAGCTTACCGGTTGGCTTTACCGGTAGAGTTAGAGAGAATACACAACGTGTTTCATGTGTCGATGTTGCGGCGATATCGTTCCGACCCTTCGCATGTGATCCCTCCAACCGAAATTGAGATACAACTGGACATGACATATGAAGAGAAACCAATTAAGATTTTGGCTCGAAAGGTAAAACAGTTGAGGAATAAGAGCATAGCCTTAGTGAAAGTGTTATGGTAAAAACACAGAGTAAAAGAGGCTACATGGGAACTAGAAGAAGCCATGAGAGAACAATACCCAAACCTTTTTACTGGTAAGATTTTAAGGACGAAAATCTCTACAGGGGGAGAGTTGTAACAGCCCAAGTTTGGGGCTAGTCGAAACAGTGGTTTCGGGACCACTAATCCAAGGTTGAAGAAAAATATTTTAATATTATTTTATGTGTTATAGTATGATTACAAGGATGCATGAAAATTTTGGTGCTTTAATTTTAGCGATTGTATGCTTAATTCTGAAAAAGGACTAAATCGCATAAAGTGCGAAAGTTTCATTTTAGAAGCTAGAGGTGTCTAATAGCTATGAAATATAAAATTGGAGGTCTTTAAAGAGAAAATAGACCCATAGAGGATGGGTGGCCGGCCATAGGGGACAAAATGAGGTCAAAATTGGTCAAGTAGGTGGGTTAGGTGGATTAAATTGAAAGAAATAAATAAAATATAGAAAAGGCTATCATCTTTTTATTTTCTCTTCTTATTCCACCGAAGTTTCACACTCAAGAAGGGCTTTAGGAGCTTGAAATTTCAGCAACCTATTTTCCTTGCTAGTAAGTGATTTTAATGGCTTTTCTTAATAATTTTTGTACTTTTGGAACCCCCAAAGCGTAAGCTAGCTAAAGATGAGACTATTTTGCAAAATAGTTGAAAGTTTAGGGATTTTCCATGAGAGTGTTTATGTTTTTTGTTGAGTTTTTATGGAAGAAAATGAATGCTGGTGGGTTAAGGAATAACTTTTGTGAAAGATTTTTCCATGAAAACACCTAAATGGGACTTATTTGTAATAGTTGTAATTGAGTAATAAATGCATGAAATGATTGGTTTTGTGAGTTGTTATAGGAGAAATAATGTTCAGATAGTTTTGTTTAATGAGAAAATGTGATGAAAAACGATTTACGAGCCTAGGGGCAAAATCGTAATTTTGCCAAAGTATAAGGGCAAATGGTTATTTCTGCCTAAGTAGAAATTTTGATGTATCATGATTATTATAGAGATGAAATGAGTTAATTTTATTATTTTAGATCAAGAAGAGCGCGGGAACAACCTTGACCGAGAAAAAGGCAAGGTTACGGACTAAATCGTCAATTAACATATTTTGCACTGAGGTAAGTTTATGTGTAAACGATAAATCTTTAATAAATATGTTGTTACCTATTGATGCATTGTATGGATGAAATTACTTATTGGTGAGATTGATTGAAAATGATAGATAATGAGTAATTCTCGTATGAACCTTAGAATAGAAATGTAAGTACGGATAAATATTCGTAATTATTATTTGGTGGGCTATGTGTGATACCACCATAATTATCATTGTGGGTGGGCTGTGTGCGATACCACCTTATTATTTATTCACGATGTGCTGTGTGTGATACCATCGTTTATATTATTATTTGGCGGGCTATGTGCAAAACCACCATAATTATTCTTGTTGGTAGGCTATGTGCGGTACCACCCTATTATTGAATTAATGGTGGGCTGTGTGCGAAACCACCGAGTACCTAGTATTATTCCGAAGGGTTCATCAAGAAACTTGTCTAAGTAAATATTTCATGTGGCTTTGTGGTGATGAGTGCAGGATGTATGTGCAAGTAAATGCGATCAATATATATGTCATATGGTTGGAATGTGGTAAGAGATGAGATGAGTAAGCATGGTTATGAAAATGTGAATTATTCTTACATAATATGTAATGTTTGTGATTGCTTGGCATATGGTATGATGCTTATTGTTTACATGTAGACTTACTAAGCTTAATGCTTACTCCCTTTCTTTTCCCTTGTTTTATAGTGTCAAAGAGCCAGCTTAGGATACGAAAATAATCAAAAGATCATCCACACTATTAGCTCATCTTGGTATAGTTAGTCTTAGCATTTTGTGTATGGCATGTATAGGAACTAGACTTAGTGAAATGTCATGTTGGTTGGCCAAGTGTGTTGGCTCTTTTAAAGATGAACTCTTTTGTATAAGGCCATAGTTGATGGCTCATTATTATTAATCTATGAAAAGATGAGGTTATTCATGAATGTGAATGATGCATGATTGGGTTGCTTGGTTAGAGTATGCATGAATGAGTTGATGGTTGAATGTGTTTTATGTTTGTATGAGTTAGGGTGATAAAAAGAGCTTGGCAAATAGCCTTATTCTTGTCCAAACGGGTAGGGACACGGGCGTGTGTCTAGGCCGTGTGTGACATACAGTTAGCCTCATGGGTGTGTGGTCAGGCTGTGTGTCCCCTTGCATGCCAGGTTTATAAGTTAGTATGTTCAGTAGTAAACACACGTGCAGAGACACGGCCGTGTGTCTCAGCCGTGTGGGAGGCACGACCATGGTCATAGGCGTGTGCCCAGGCCGTGGGAAGTCTGCACTTGAATTTGGAATTTAATTTGCCACACGGTCGAAGGACACGGGCGTGTGACAGGCCGTGTGATGTAAGTCAGGGTCGGCCACGGGCCGGACACACGGGCGTGTGACAGGCCGTGTGATGCAAGTCAGTGTCGACCACGGGTGTGGACCACGGGCGTGTGGTTTATTTAGAGAAAATTTTCTAAGGTCTTTCTGAGAGCTTCAAAGGAGCTCGATTTGATCCCAAATCATTCCTAAACAGTGAAATTGGGCCTCGTAGGCTTGTTTAGGAGATGTTAGTAAAAATTGTAAATTGGAGAGAGAAGTTAAGTTTCTAAATTGCCTGATTGATTGCGTGTAAGCTTAGTAATGTCTCGTACCCTGTTCTGGCATTGAATACGGGTAAGAGGTGTTACAATACTTTTTTTGTTAAACATTTTATATTAAGTAAAAAAATTAATAATATTATTAAACACATTTAAAAAATTAAATGTTAAAAACTTTCATTTTCAATGAAATAAATTTTTTTAACGATTTATCAAATACACCCGAAGTCTCTAACTATTAAATACATATTATTTTTAGAACCAACAAATTTTGAGTAATATTGTCATGCCCCGAAATATAGGAGGGTTACTTGAAATGATTAAATAAGAAATAAATTAGGCTCCTTAGAGACCCAAGTTCAAGCTCTTTTCCTCCTATTTTATTTTTGGCAACCTAGGGTAATGTCACACCCAAAATCTATACTGTATCACCCATAACCTGTCTTCGTCATCAGATTAGGGCTACGGGATATTACGACAGCAAACAAGTTCAATTAATACATATTCACAATACAAAAATCCATTTATTCATTATAGATTAATAATCATTTATCATTCACAACATACATACAAAAGCGAACCTTAAATCGAGCTTTCGAAACCCTGAAATCAAGTTAGAAACAAGTAGGGACTAGTTTGAAACAAAATAGAAAAAATGTGGAAAAACTACAAACATGGGACACACGACCGTGTGGCAAGGTAGAGGCCATGTGGTACTACTTACAATTTGATGTTGTGAAAAATAGGGTTACATGGTCGTGCCGCTAGGCCATATAACAAATTGTGATAGTGTGGAACATCCTGCACCTAAAATCAAATAGACCACACGGCCGTTTGACAGATCGTGTGTGCCTAAATTCACCTTCAAACACAAGCCAATTCAGATACCAAAACTTAGGTTACAAGCCATGCATTAATCAACATTCAAGCCTATTCAGAATGTGCCAAAACATGCCAAGATATATCATTTCACAATCAATCTATGTGCCTAACCAATATGCCTTCATTAGCACCATAATTCAAACATAAACATCAACCGCTTAAACTTAAACCAATTAACTTTTCATACTTATACATTCACCAAATCAACGTAAATCACCAAATGCCAAAATCATTACTTGAATTTCATCAATTAGCCTATCATGTATGTAGCAATTCAACAATCCATTAATGCACTATATTTCAAACACATTTTTATGCAATCAAAAACAAAACCAACCAAAATACCATAAAAGATACATCAAACACATAATACATATTTCGAATGGCACAAAACATAACCAAATGATCAAAACATACATATACCAAAGCCCTATTTACATGCCACTTATAATCGGATCAAAGTGAACAATTAGTTACCGATTAAGTTGTAACTCCTTAAAATTTTAGTTTTTGAATTGTTAAAAATTATCAAAGTGATTAATCTAGTTCAGTGGTTAAGTGTTGTAAGTATTGTGTGTGAGGTGAGGTTTTGAGTTCAAATCATTTCTCTTGAATTTTTATTACTTTTGTCTCAACCCCTATCTTTGAACTTCTTGCTTAAATATCATTTTCACTCAATTGATAATAGAATGAGCCTCCTAGTTCAGTGGTAAGGCTTCAGCTTATCTTTGGTCATGTGTTCGAATCTCTATGCATGCAAATGGGAATAATTTTGCTATTTCATAGTGGTGCCACCCAAGTGGATGTGGTTGGGTCAAATACAAACTCTGGATAATTTGATAAATTATTAGAAAATCTGGTTAGTGGGATATTATTATTATTATTAAAACAATTAGATTTTTCCCCAAAATGCTCTCACTCCCTTCTGACGTTTCTCACCTTCTCCCCTCCCTTATTTTTTGATGTTTCAAGCTTCTCCCATTTTATTCTATCACTTTTCTTTCTCCTTATCTCGCTTTTCTCCTATTGTTCTTTTCATTTTCTTTTTTTTGCTAGCGTTATTTCCTTTGTGTTGTCGTCTATGGTGCATTCAGTTGTGTGGTTTTATTAGAGTTGGTCGTAAGCAATT
The DNA here is from genome assembly GCA_005393395.2 of Gossypium australe. Classification (NCBI taxonomy): domain Eukaryota; kingdom Viridiplantae; phylum Streptophyta; class Magnoliopsida; order Malvales; family Malvaceae; genus Gossypium; species Gossypium australe. The sequence continues at coordinate 112,285,419 of CM016619.1, forward strand.
ATTAGTGTAAGTGTTGCTATTATTCTATATTGGTTGTCATCAAATGAATTCCATTTATTAATCGTGCGGGTTTTTAGGTGAAGATTGCGAGGCGATTAACCCTTCAACAAATTAAGCATTCATAAGGTTGCTGTTCTTTCAAGGGTAAGTGTTTTAAACGCCATTTTGGGGGGCTGTCGTGGTGGTTTTGAGTCAAATGCCCTATTGTTTGGCTATAATTTTAGGAGGCAAGAGTTGTATCCTCTTAATCAATTCTCATTTCGTTGGCTAATTCGTTAAGTGAATGTCACTTTTAAGTACTGGAATTCTTACTATTGGAACCGCATCGAAAATCGACCAGGTGTGTAACAAAAAACACAAAAAATAGAGAACAACGTGATACCAAAAAGTGGACTGTCGACACCACACGGCCGTGTGAGCCACATGGTCATGTGACAAGCTGTGTGGACCACACGGGCTGGGCCAGATGGTTCGTGTGGGCCACAAGGGCATGTCGACCCATTTTTTGAGAATCTTGCTTAAGGTCGTACTGATGTGTGATTCATATTTAGCCACTCCATAGGGTCTGTACTGTATAAAAATGACTCTGAAACATGAAATATGATATACTACTATTGTATCTGAAATAAATATTGTATTTGTTTTAAATACTAGCATGTCTAAAATGTGAAATTCGTATATGATATGTAATCTAATAAATCTGATAGCATGTTTGATATGAAAAGCATGCAAGAAATATTTGCATTTGATATCTGTTAGTATATGCATGTGCATTGGGGTGGGATAATGATGTGACGGAGGAAGTGTTGGCAGTTTAATAACCTGGCTTGTAACAGCCTGATTTAGGGGCTAGTCGGAATAGTGGTCTTGGGACCACTAATACGGGGTCGGAGAAAATTATTTTAATTGTATTTTATGGGTTATAGCATGATTATAAGAGTGCATGAAAATTTTAGTGCTTTAATTTTAGCGATTTCATGCTTAATCGGGAAAAAGGACTAAATCGCATTAATTGAGAAAGTTCTATTTTATTTGCTAGAGGTGCCAAATAGCCATAAAATATTAAATTGGAGGTCCTTAAAGTGAAAATAGGCCATGAGGGAAGTGATGGCTGGCCATAAGGGACAAAGAATAGACTTTGTCATTTGGTTAGGTGAAATTTAGTGATAAAAATGGATTTTTATAATAAAATAAAGAGAAGAAAATATATCATTTTTTCTTTCCCTTCTCTCCACCAAATTTTCTCAAGAAAAACAGCCATGGAAGCTTGAAAATTTCAGCACACTCTTCTCCTTACAAGTAAGTGTTCTAGTGATCATTTCTTGATAAGAATTATACTTTTAGAACCCCTAAAGTTTAAGCTAGCTAATGAGGGGACTATTTTGCAAAATGGTTAAGAGTCTAGGGTTTTCCCATGAGAGAAATTAAGTTGTTTGCTGCATTTTTATGGAAGGAAATGAGTCTTAGTGTTAGATAAACAACTTTTGTGAAAGGTGTTACCATGAAAACACCTAAAAGGACTTTTTTGTAGAAGTTGTGAAATAAGTGGTAAATGTGTGTAATAGTTGAAACCTTGAGTTGCTATAGGAGGGAATATGAATCGGCTAGGCTTGATTAACAAAGAAATTGGATAAAAATCGATATACGAGCCTAGGGGAAAAATTGTAATTTTACTAAAGTCTAAGGGCAAAATGGAAATTGTGCCAAAGTAGAAATTTTAAAATGTATTGATTAGTGTGATGATTAAATGAGTAAATCGCATTGTTCTAGGTCAAAGAAAATGAGATTTGGACCTAGAACGGAAGAAAAGAGAGATATGGGCAAATAGGTCCCTTTTTACCCTTTTTGGTATCGAGGTAAGTTCGTGTGCAAATAATGCAACCCTGCGTGAGGTATTTGATATTTCGACATTGTATGAATTGTAAATTGTCTTTATGAAATATATTATTTATGATTTTGACGAGATGTCAAGGAGTGAAAGTCTTCAATTGAACTTTAAGAATGAATAGAATGCAAATACTAAGTTTTTAAGGTTATTAAAATTTCGTGTAAGACCATATTTGGAATATGGCCTGGGTGTGAGATTTTGTATAAGACCACGTCAGGGATATGGAATCGATATGTTATTTCATGTAAGACCCTATTCGGGATATGACGTTGATACAATTTTATATGTATGAGACTCAAGAGTATTTTGTAGCATGTGAATGATTCAACAAGTATGTTGAAAATAAGGAAGTATGTGGACATGACATGAGTGGTACATGTATGTACCCAGAATTCATATGAAGTGATATCGGTATATGATGAATCCATATTAAGTTTATGTGTAAATGATGCATTCTTTATTGCATATGTTTTACTTAATAATGCATTGCTTGAATATGTATAATCATTGTAGAGATCTACTAAAAATGATAGAGAGTGAGGAAATCCTTGTATGAACATTCGACATAGGAAATGGGTGTGAATAATTATTGGTGAATGTGAGACAATGGTGGGCTGTGTGCGATATCACCTTATTATTTATTATTGATGGGCTGTGTGCGATACCATCGTATTTATTATCAATGGCGGGCTGTGTGCGATACCACCTTATTATTTATTATCGATCGGCTGTGTGCGATACCATCTTATTTATTATCAATGGTGGGTTGTGTGTGATACCACCTTATTATTTGTTATCGATGGGCTGTGTGTGATACCATCGTGATTGGTACGAATGGTGGGCTGTGTGCGATACCACCTTATTAATTATTAAATGGTGGGCTGTGTGCGAAACCACCGAGTAATTATTATTATTCTGAGGTGTTATCGAGAAACTTGACTAAGTAAATGTGAGCATTATATTTGTTATATGGTAGGAATGTGGTAAGACATGATATAAGTAAGCATTATGAATGATTGGTTGGGTAACCATGAGCTTAAATGTAAATCTCATTATAATACCTTTGTGGTGGAGTAAAATCAATGAATGTCAATAGTTTATTTATATTTGCATATGAACTTACTAAGCGTTATTGCTTACTCCTCTTCCTTCCCTATCTCTTATAGGTTAACTTAACTAGCTCGGGTTGGAGACCGCCGGAGATGCTTTCACACTATCGAGTAGTCACTTGGGTATAAGTTTTAAAGTCTTCTTGAGATATGGCATGTATAGGGATCTTATCTTTTGTTTAATTAAGTCATAGTTAATGTAGCCAAATGAGTTGGCCTAAAATAGTTTATGGTTCGATGGTGTATAGCCATGGATGATGGCTTATGTCGATTGTATTTGTGCTAGTGATAGTACTTTCTCGTATATGGAAAGATAGTTTGGTTTCCATGGTCTAAATGTAAGAATTTAAGTATTACAATTGATGATTTGAGAATGATATGTGATGATGTGTGAATGTGTGCAAGTGAGGGTGGCTAAACGGCTTGGAAAATAGCCTTGAATTGGTCAACACGGGTAGACACACGGGCGTGTGTCTAGGCCGCGTGTGACACACAGTCAGTCCCATGGGTGTGTGATTGGGCCGTGTGTCCCCTACATGTTAGTGTTGTAAGTCAGTGTCGACCACGAGCTAGACACACGGGCGTGTGCCTAGGCTGTGTGCCCCTTATGAGGTTGCTGACGTTATAAACAAAATATTTAGGTTTTCACACACGGGTGAGGACACAGGCGTGTGTTCGGCCGTGTGAAAACCCCCGTAGGTTCAAAAAGAAAAATAAATTCCACATGGGCGTGTCCCATTTCACATGGGCGTGCGACCCTGTTTAGGAAAAAATTTTCTAAGTGTACAAAAGTTCCCGGTTTGATTCCGAGACCCTTCATTTGCATGTTTAAGGCCTCGTAGGCCCTTAATAAGGACAATATAAATGTGAATAAGAAATTTTAAGTCGAAATGAAATTTTATAGCCCACAGTTGTATGTTCAAGCAAGTTAAGTCCGGTAATGCCTCGTACCCGGTTCTGGCATTGAATACGGGTAAGGGGTGTTACATGGCTTATCTGGTGTTTTAAACCACATATATCTGTTCTTGTGGCTTGATCATGTATCTGTTCTAGCAGCTTGACTGCATTATTCTAAAAAGTGACATACGTTCACTTATAGGTGGTGGGGTTGGATGTGTATTTATTACTTTAATGAATGTGTAGGGATGAACGAAGATGGTGTGTAGCAGATGGAGGCAGGATCTATATATGTCTCTGAATCTGCATATATGTATCTAAATCTGTAACTATTTCTGAAACTGCATCTGTAACTGAATTGATTCTGTATTTGTATCTGATCTGTTTGTTGGGTTGAGTTATACATTGAGCTTGTTGCTCACCCTTTTGTTTGTTTCTTTCTAGGTAATTAGTAAACCTAGGATTGGACGGTGCATATAAATGTTTAAACATTTCTTTGTCACATGAATTCAACTATATAATTTCTTCATTTTCAACCATAACCCTCAATTATAATTTTATTTCAATTTTAACCATTCAAAGCTTTAAAAGCATTGCACCATTAATTCAATCACAAGCATAAATAGTTTTTGTTATACAACACAAACAAAAATTAACTCAATTTATACACTATACGAACTTACCTAAATTGATTCTGCAGCAAACACGACTCCAAAGACTAATCAACAATTTTTCCTTTTACGCATTTGTCTATCAGTTGATCCATTTCTTGATCTATATATAATAATTTAATTCAATTATCCAATTCAGATACTTTTAAATACTAAAATTCACATAATTGACCCTTTAATCAGCATTTAATACTTTTAACATCGACCCTTTAATCAACATTTAATACTTTTACCCTAAACTTTTACCTCTTATTCAATTTAGTCCCTAAACCCGAAACTTTCAAATCTATCACAATTTCACCAATTTCATGCTTGCTAAATTTTCCTTATGCCATTACAGCCCATAATTATTAAAATATAACAAGAATTTCATGCCAAGTTTATTATTATTTCAATTTAGCCCTTAAACTTAAACTAACCAAAATAACTTTACAAGATAGTCCTATTTAACTATCAAGCTTAATAATATATCATCAAAATTCAAAAACTTCACAAATTCATCAATGGAATAAATCAAAACAATTAACAGTTTTACAAATTAGTCTCTAGGTTAGCTACATTAACCTACAACGATATAAAAAACATAGAAATTACTAAAAACACTTTTGGATTTCATACATGTAAGGAGATTATAACTTGGCTGATTCTTTGATTTCTCAAGCTAAGGAGTTTCGGTCGAATGGTTGAAGACGATGAAAGAAAAATAAAAGAAATGGCTTTTTACTTTTGTTTTATTATGAATAACATTATTATAATATTAAATAACATATAATCTAATGCAATTTCCTTCAATAATCGTCCACTATATTTAATTAAGGGTAAATTTTCATTTAAACCCTTGCACTTCAAATTTTTAAGCCATTTAATTAAAAATTTTGTAGTGATTGACTTTTACAATTTTTACGATTTAGTCCTTTTTTCCTAATTAACTATCTAAACATCAAAATTTTTTGACCAAATTTCAGTACACCTAAATAATCACTCTGTAAATATTTTCATTAAATATTTACAATCCAAGTTTATAGAAATGATGTCCCAATACCTCATTTTCCAAAACCTCTTAACTTTAGGGTCAAACCACTTGACCATTGTTAACAGTCCAATTAACAAATTTTACCAAATCAAAATTTATTAAAACAATATAATCAACTAATAAATATTAATAAATACTATTTATGAACTCACTCGTCAGATTTTTGGTTTTAAAACCAGTATTTTCGACACCGCTAAAAAATAGGATGTTATAACTCTCCACTCGTTAGGAAATTTCATCCTTGAAATTTCTCTGTTTGACTGTGGTTGAAATGATGTACTGAAGTTAAGTTTAATACCCAGAGCCTTATGAAGTTTACTCCAAAAATATAAAGGTGATCTTAAATCTCGATCATAATTTTTATACAATGGCACTCCATGCAATCTGTCATTCTCTGATACATACAAGTTAGCTAGCTTTTTAAATGAGTAATCTGTTCTAACTGGAACAGAATGAGCTGATTTCATCAGTTTGATGGTAACAATTCAAATCAAATCTTTCTTTTTCGACGCCAAAGGTACTCTAGATAAGAAATCCATCGTGAGTCGCTCTCATTCCTACTCAGAAATCATAACAGATCGTAATAATTCAGTTAGGACTTGATATTCAGCTTTGACCTGTTAACATACCAGACATCTTGGTACAAACTCTGAAATTTCACAGTTTTTCTCAACCATCAATAACTTTAACTCAAGTTATTATACATTTTGTTGCTTCCTGGTTTAAATCAAATAGACGATGCTATGAACCTCATGTAAGATGTCTCCTATTATCTCAGAACTATTCAACACACAAATTCGGTTTCAAAAATATGGATTATTATCACAATCAATATTGAAATTAGTGATCTGAACATTATGAATCTATTTATGTTTAGCTAACAAATTCAAATATTTTCTTTGCATCTCAGAAATTCTCTAAAGAAGTAATGATTTAAGTCTCAACTCTGTAATAATCGAAGTAATCTAATTTAAGGTCATCTAAGTGAAACTTTACTGTAAGCAATGAATTCCTTCCTGAATTTAGGTTGAATTAGTACTGGAGCCTAAAATTTTGAACTGGTCAAACTTTGCTGGCGCTTATCTGACCAAACAAATTCAATGTTCATATAATAACTTTGTCATTGACAATACAATTATCAAGAAATTCTTAATAATTCATCGGTAATACAAATTTTAAAATGATGAACACGTTCTGAATCAGTTAATAACAAATCAGCATGTCATCGATAAAAAATAACAACAACCTGTTGAAATGTGGCTGAAAAACCTGATTCATCATATCCATTAGTGTTGTGGGAACATTAGTTCATCCAAAAGGCATAACTAGAAACTCGTAGTGTTCGTAACAGGTTCTGAATATTGTTCCTGACATATCAATATCTTTAACTTGCAACTGATAGAAACCAAATCTGAGATCAATCTTCGAAAACACTATGGCACCTTTCATTTGATCGAATAAATCAGCAATATGAGACAACAAATATTTATTCTTTACCGTGATTTTATTCAACTGCCAATAATCTATACATAATCTCATCGACCCGTCTTTCTTTTTCACAAATAGTACATGAATGTCCCAAGGTGATACACCCGGTCAAATAAAACCTCTGTCGATTAATTCTTGTAATTGAACTTTTAATTTTGTTGGAGACATTCTGTACGGAGCAATCAAGATTAGAGTAGTCCTTGACATTAATTCTATAACAAACTCAACTTCTCACTTTGGCGGTAAACCCGATAATTCCTTGGGAAAAACATCAGTAAACTCGTAAGCTGTCAATACCTGATCAACTTTCATTTTTGATACTCTAGAATCCAGGACATACGCATAAAAAAAATGCACCACAGCCTTTTCAGATCAATTTATATACATATATTGTTGAAAACATATTCGAAACACAATCAGACTTAATAGATTCAATAGAAATCAATTCACTGCTCTGGCATATCAAATCAATTTGTTTCCGTCAACAATTCACTATAGCATCATGAATAGTCAACCAATTCGTTCCAATATAACATCAAATCAACAGGAAAGTCATAACCCTGAATTTTCAATGGACACTGTTTGCAAACCAACTCAACTATAACACATTGACATAAAGAGTTCGTTACTTTAACGACAACTGCACTTGACTCAACCAGTAAATTTATTTCTGTTACTAACATAATACATATATACAAATGTATCAACCCAGAGTCAATTAATGCATATATTATAACATTAAAGATAGAAAAGGTACTAACAATATCATCAAGAACTGAGGCCTCCTCGTGTGCTCGGATTGCATAAGCTCTAGCGGGAGCTCGAGCTTCAGATCGAACCACTATATCTATTGTTCCACTTCTATTGACTCTAGTTGTGCCTCACATTTCTAGTCATTTGCCTCTCGTAGAAGTAGCAACAGGTCTTACATTCTTATTTCTGTTCAAATTAGCTCGATACGATAGTTTTTCATATAATGATCTAGAGATCCACAAATGAAATAGGACATTTCTTTCTATCTATGTATCCCAGAATGATTCCATCCATAAAGGCTACATTCAAGTCTATTTACATTTTTTACGCTACCCACACTGGCTACTAAAGTCATTGATGGTCTCACATTACTCTGTTTCTTTCTATCTCTACCAGAAAACCCTGATGGCACTAAAAATGACAACTCAATTTTTTCATTTTTCTTTGGCGAGAAAGTATAAAACATTCTAGATACATTTCGTTTATTGATGTCTCAAACTCTTGTATCACTCTGTTTCTTGTGATAACAAATTTCATTGCACTCATAAGCATTTTAATCTCATTATTAAATCCATATCCAAAACGAATACACAATTCCTCTTCAGTAGGCACAATCTTATAAGTATATTTACTGCGCAGAACAAACTATCACTCATATTTAGTAACTGATATGTTTCCCAACTTCAACTAAAGAAATTCCTTTTTCTTCTTGTCTAAATATCATTTGCTGAAATATTTCTTTCAGAATTCAATTTAGAAGAAATCCCAGTTAACTCATTCTTTCGATACCACAGTAGTTAAAGTAAACCACTAGTGAAAAGCTTCTTCTTTTAACAACGATGTTGCGTATCACAAATAATCCTTAGAAGGACACAACATTTCATCCATAACTCTCTGTATCCCAAATCATCACCCACTTTACCGATAAACTTTTTGACTCTACATAATCAGACTTTATCAATATAAAGTCTGTGAATATTTTGTTGTATAGGGCTTTGAGGATGAGGGGGTGGAGGTCGTTGAGCCAAGTAATTGACTCTCATATACACGTTAAACATATGGCTCATCATATTAAGAAAGGTATTGTAAGCCTCTTCTTTAGGCTCCTGAAATTCAGGCACATTATGGGCAACCCCTAGATCGGTGGCTAAAACATAACTCTGTACTTCATTAGAATCTGCTCAATTGGATTCAACTGACATCTTTGATCTATAAGGGAACAAGTCAAACTAATTGGGAGTCATCACACTATCACAGGTTATAAAGTGGCATGTATTTCTAGACTCAATAAATACTACGTTTAGTCCTAGAATCAACTAAGCTGTAACTCTAATACCACTAAATGTAATACCCTTAACCTATCTCTGCCACTAGATTAGGGCTACGAGATATTACAATAGAAAAAAAGTTCAATTATACATATTCACAATACAAAAACATATTTAATCATCATAGATTAAGAATCATTTATCATTCACAACATACATACAAAAATGAGCCTTAAATTGAGCTTTCGGAACACTGAATGTAACACCCCTTACCCGTATCCTATGCTGGAACAAGGTATGAGGCATTACCTAACTTAATAACATGCATACAAACATTTCCGGGTTATGAAATTTCGTTCAAATTTAAAACTTTTCAAATTTCATCTCAAAGTCCCTAATATGGGCCTACGAGGCCCAAAACATTCTTTAGAAATGGTTCGATACTAAACCAGGCACTTAAGAAAACTTTGGAAAATTTCACTGAAAATAGGGGCACACGCCCATGTGGCAAGGGACACGCCCATGTGGACAGACCGTGTGATTACACACGCCCATGTCCCCAGCCGTATGGATTTATTTTTCAATTCAAACCTACAGGGGTTCTCACACAGCCTGGCACATGCCCGTGTCCATGGCCCGTGTCCCTCACATGGCCATGACACGCTCATGTGTTAAAATCTTGACATTCCTTTTTCTGACGTCATCAACCCAATGAGGTCACACGGCCAAGGCACACGCCCGTGTGCTAGGCCGTGTGGTAAATTTAATTTCACATTCAAGGTGCAGACTTCACACGGCCTGGGCACATGCCCATGTCCTATGGTCGTGCCTTCCACACGGTTGAGACATACGACCGTGTCTCAACCCGTATGGTTACTACTGGGCATTCTGTTTTGCCAACTTAGGGTGCAGGGGACACACGACTGAACTACACGCCCATGGGGTAGACCGTGTGTCACACACGACCTAGACATACGCCCGTGTGTTTACCCGTGTGGACAAAATCAAGGCTATTTACCAAGCCCTTTTGCCACCCTTACTTGCACCAACATAAGCCACATCAAGACATACACATATCAAGGCCACTACACTCTATTCACATACAAAACTTATCACATACTTTATCAATCCGATCATGCAACTTACTTATTCATGCATTAACACACCATATATTTCACCATGCAAATTGCACATTCATGAAAAACATCATCATTTACACATATCAATAAAAGGTACTAGCCATCATCCATGGCCTTATACAAAATGAATCAATCTTCAAGACTAGCCAACACTTTGGCGAAAACAATATGACACTTGACAAAAGACCAAGTCCCTATACATGCCATACTCAAAATGATAAATCTAACTATACCAAATGTTTAGATTGATAGTGTGATTGAGCTTCCGACGTCCTTTGATCCCCGAGCTAGCTTCGCGATACTATAAGAAAATGGAAAGGAGAGGAGTAAGCATAAAGCTTAGTAAGTCGCATGTAAATAATTAACAACAATTACCATGTATTATCATACTCATAACATATTATAAACTTGCACATAATTCTCAAATTATTAAAGGCATAACTTACTCATTTTCATCCTTACTAATCATACAACATAATTCGAGCTCATTTCTCATGAATTTCATGTAGGTACCTGTATCACTTACAACATAGTCGTAACTTTTCTCACTTTTGACACAAGCTTTAAATTACCCGTTGAACCAGTTGGAATACCAAAGGATACCCGACAAGCCTCACACAAGAGGGTACGATGCCGATGCCATCCCATACATGGTCTTACACTAGCTCACATATCGAGGCCGATGCCATGTCCCAGACATGGTCTTACACTGGCTCTCATATCAATGCCGATGCCATGTCCCAGACATGGTCTTACACTAGCTCTCATATCAATGCCGATGCCATGTCTCAGACATGGTCTTACGCTAGCACACATATCAACGCTGATGCCATGTCCCAAACATGGTCTTACACTGGCTCCCATATATCCCTAATGTCATGGCATGGATATCTGATCTATTCCTAAGGTTGAACTGGGAGTTTTTACTACATCAATTCTCACCATGCATATTTATAACAATAATCAAACATTTTATGCAATATCAATTGTTTAATGCATAATAACAATAGAGTTGTATTATTTACGTACAACTTACCTCGGTATACAAAAAGTGGGCGACTAGATTGAATTAGTCTACTAGCTTGGTTTTCCCCCAGTCTAGGTTCGAATTCCATTTTTCTTAATCTATAATATCAATTTTCTCTTATTTAATCATCACATATTTCAAAATAGAACATAAATTATACTTTGGAAAAATTACAGTTTTACCCCTAGGCTTTCATATAATTACGATTTTGCCCCTAAGCTTGTAAAACAATTTTAATCAAATTTCCTATAACACCTCAAACCCGGCCTGGACGTTATGGCCAAATCTGGGGATGTCACATGATAGTGCTTTTAGAAATCATAACTGCTTTAAAACCATTTTTAGGTATCTTCGGTTATCGTCAAAACGTGTCGTGTATTTGGTCGTTATCCATTTTCAAAACTTTATACGTTGCGGAAGCGTTTAAAACGATTTGCAAGGTCGTACGCATTTTGATAAAATCTTTGTTTACGTTGAAAACTCACGTTTGTCCTACTGCTAGCAGTTTATAAAACAATAATTCCCAAGTTTTAAACAAAAATCCGAATGGCCTTATTACATAAAATTTACCCCAAATATAACCAAATCATAACAAAAAAATAAAACCGTAAAATAGAAATGCAGAATCGTGGTCACCGTCGGGTCCTCCGCTGCACTGATCCGTCTACTGCTGGGGATTACTTGAACAGATTAAACAGAAAAAGGGCGAGTTTTCGCAAACTCAGTGTGTAATCCCCACAGAAAACATACACACAGTAATATCAGATAACAGACATCAATTCATAATTCGAGTCTGAGCCCGTTATAGAAACAGTGTGAACCTTAGCCACTCAGATACAGATTCAGACATATTACTGGGACTTAGCCCATTTCAGACAGAATATGCAGATAATAGAGTCCTACCCACCAGCCTCTACACCCCAACTCCGTCCAATCCTACACACCATATGGGGATAAAATCAACCCACCCAGCCCTACACACCAGGTTGTACCGAATGCGGCACATAATTAGAGATTTGCAGCTGAGCTGCTAGATAAAAGGCTTAAGAGCCTTTTAGATACTTCTTCCAATTATAATCAACCCACCCCGATGCAATGCAACATACAAGTATGAATTGCTATTATGCAATTAAACTCATATATATTCAGTTCAGTATACATGCTTAATACAGAAATCAGACAGACAAGTCATTCAGTTAGGGGTCTAAGTATTGCTTACCGACCTTACGGTAGGTCCACAGTCGACTTGGGCGACCGGTGTAACCTTACAGAACATTTCAAAAATATGGACTTACATGCCCATGTGGCCTACCCGTGTGGGCCCACACGCCCGTGTGGCCCACACGGCCCAATTGGTCGAGCCCGTGTGTTGTACATGGCCTCCCTCGGCCCTCAAGTGCACGGCCGAGCTCGTCGATCACACGGCCGTGTGGTGACTTACAGTCTTGCACACGGCCTACCACACGGGTGACTACACACCCGTGTGGCGTTGATAGAAAGGTTTTCGGCTTTCATTGAAACCTCATTTTCTGCATTTTCGGGCACACACCTTGTTCGGTTTCGATGCGTAAGCACTCTTGAGCACTCCAAAACCTATATTCGACAATTGAAAGGTCAATTTGAGTCACCTATTCCAAGTTGCTATGAACAATAAATTTTCGAAACTTACCGACAACCTTACCTTTAATGAGTAACGATGATTTTTCCCCTGCTAAAACCCTGAAAAGCAGAGCACAACTCCTTGATTGTCCCCTAATCAGATAGCAAACCTTTAATACTCCATTACTACACCAAAACGAAACATAACGTACCTCTTGACTTATCGAAAACACATTAACCGCAAGGATGTGCGGTGTCAATGGAAAAGGGGAAACAGAACGAAATCAAGATGTAAGGGAAAAGTGGAAAAAAATGGTAGCAAGCTAGGTGAAAAGAATGAAAACGACAGAGAAATTGGTGAAAAAGAAGAGTGTTGAAATTTGTTTTTGTTGGGGAGAGGAAAACTGAACAGATTTTCTGATATTCCCCCTACCATCTCCCCAAATCTCTCCTTACTATCAGATTTTTGGTCCAACACAAACTCTTTGGATGTGTTAGGAAAAATAATGCTCATGCCGGGAGTCGAACACAAGTCACTTAGCATAACCAACACTCAACTTATCCACTAGACCATCAGGCCCATTTTTTTTTTATTTACTTACTCACTTTTACTTATAAGCCTACTAACCAGAGATAGATCTTTATTCATAAAAATACCAAATTTTTCCCAAGTCAAGGCTTGAACCCAAGACTTCTCAGACCCTCCCAGAACACTTAACCACTGAAGCAGACAAATATTTGTCACAAAATTACAAAAGCTGAAATTAAAGAAAAATCGAGGCGTTACATTTCCTCCTTTAACAAGCCTAGCTGAAACTTTATTACTCTTATAGCAACTCACAATTCCAATTATTTTACACATTTACCACCTATTTTACAACCTTTACAAAAAGGTCATTTTTAGGTGTTTTCATGAAAATCACTTAACAAAAGTTGTTTATTTAACAACCAAGATTCATTTTATTCCATACAAATTCAGCAAACAACTTTAATGCTCTCATGGAAAAACCCTAAAATTTCAACCATAGTGCAAAATAGTCCCATCATTAGCTAGATTAAGCTACAAAGGTTCCAAAAACACAAAAATTAACAAAAATGACTATCAAAATGACTTACGTGCAAGGGTTGTAAGTTGCTGAAAATTTTCAAGTTTCCATGTATGTTTTCTTGGAGAAAAATCGATGGAGAAAAGAAAAGATGATAGCCTGTTCTTTTGTTTTATTTTATTATATCTATTCTTTTGTTTTATTTTATTATATCTATTAAGTCACCAAACCACTTAACCTTGACCAATTTCACAATTAAAAATTCCATGTCCAACCACCACATTTTTATTTGTCTATTTACACAATAAGGACCTCAACTTTAATGTTCCATAGCTATTTAACACCTTTAGCTAGTAAAAGAAAACTTTTATACTTTATGCGATTTAGTCCTTTTTCAAAATTAATCATGAAATTGCTAAAATTAATTCACAAAAAAATTCAAACACTCATATAATCATGCTATAACACAGAAAATAATATCAAAAATATTTCCTCTGACCTCAGATTTGTGGTTCCGAAACCAATGTTCTAACTAGCCTTAAAATCAGGCTGTTACACTGAAATCAAGTTAGAAAAGAGTAGGGACTAATTTGACACAAAACAGAAAAAAATGTGGAAAAACTGCGAACAGGGGTCACACGACCGTAAGGTACTACACTACATACTAGTGTTCTCAAATCGTGTACAATTCGATGTTGTGAAAAATAGGGTTACACGACTGTGTTACCAGGCCATGTAACAATCTGTGACTGTGTGGAACATGCTGCACCTAAAATCAAACAGACCACACAGCCGTGTCATACAACCGTACGGAGCACATGACCTTATGGCAAACCGTGTCACAGACCTTGTGTGCTTAAATTCACCTTCAAACACAAGCCAATTCACATACCAAAACTTAGGTTACAAGCCATGCATTAATCAATATTATTCAAAATGTGCCAAAACATACCAAGATATACCATTTCAAAATCAACCTATGTGCCTAACCAATATGTCTTTATTGGAACCACAATTCAAACCATTTAAACCTAAACAAATTAACTTTCCATGCTTATACATTCACCAAATCAACATAACTTGAATTTCGTCAATTAACCTATCATGTATGTACCAATCCAACAATCCATCAACGCAGTATATTTCAAACACACTTTTATATTATCAAATACCAAACTGGAAATAGTAAAATATATAGATTTTTTCAACACGTTTTGAACATGAGTTCATGTAAATTCTAAGTAATTTATGTTGAATTTTATGATTTTAATTTAAAATAATTAAATTGAGCTTAACTTATACCTCATTTCAAATTTTAGTTATTTTTATACTAACTTTGCATAATTTGGCTAGTTTTTGGCAGTTTTTCACAAAGGGTGAAAAATCAACTCGGAAGTCATCTTAAATGATTCAAGTACCAAGGCACCTTGGGAGCTCAAGATGATAATTAAAAGCCATGAATGACCCAAATTCATGCTTTCGAGCTTATTCAAATCAACTGGTCCAAGTGAATTTTATCGGGAAAAATCTAACAACTTGAAGCAGATGAAAAGGGCATGAATTGAACGACTAAAGAGGAAAGATGGACGAGCCCAAGAAAGTAGTCCAATGCCGACCTAATTGCTGCCCAAATCAGCTAATTAATCTGGTTATAGTATTTTCAAAACAACCCTTAACTTTCACCTAAACCCGTTCTAACCCTCCACTTTTGGTGTGTTTTCACTTGTGCCATTAAGCTAAATTTAGCAAAGCCATCTCAACCCCTCTCCCTACTATCAAGAGTTACCCATGGGAAGGGATTTTTGCTTCTATTTTTAGCTAACACAAGCTACCATCTCCCACTATAAATACCTCTCCTCACCTCCTCATTTCACATCAACTCATTCATCCACGCATCTCTTCATTCATTTCCCTCTTTCACTCTCTTTGCCTTTCCAATTTTATTTCTTCCTTTTCTGATTTCCCTTCTTAAAAAAGAGCTAGCACACCCCTTGGAACATCAAGAATCAAGTATTTTTGAAGAAGAGGAGAAGCGCACTAGTCTGGCTTCGGAATATCATCGGAATTTTTTCTAGTTCCCTCCTCTTAATCTTTTTTTTTTCCAGTTTATGTTGTGATCATGAATATAAATACTTGTTTCATTGATGTTCTTAAATTAATTAAAATGACTTCAATTTCATTCATGTTACATTAATTGCATTCTGTCTTGTTAATTTTTTAAAATCATGTTTGTGTTATTATAGGTCTTGGTAGTTTGTTCAATTAAATAAAATCATGTTTATGTTATGTTTGCATTTTAATTGTAAGGTAACAAAAGAATTTATTATTAATCGTATTGAAATTATAATTAATTGACATAGTATTAATTGGTGTATGTTAATCTTCTAAGGTAGTTGAGGGTTAAATTGGTGATGGTACTAAACAAAACTTTAACCTTGCATAACTTGTAATATTATTGTGATTAAATTGTTTCAATATGGGAATATATTGTTACCTCAATTTATCTTATAATTTCTTATGAATATTGATTAATTGTTTAAATTGACATAGAAATATGTTTAAGAGGTTAATTGATTTAGTAAGTTTGTATGTGCATTAGTTAACAAAAAGACCAAGTTGCCCTGAAATTATTCGTAACAACATGAACATAGTTTTAATAATTCTAAGTTAAAGAATGAAATTGATCTAACACATTTATGTCATATTGATTAAACCTGTTTTTAAAAATCGTGCATTTGGAATTTTATTTTCTTAGTTAATCACTTATTTAATTTTTAGTTTCTATATATCACCTCTTTCAAATCAACATATTTTTCCTTCACCAAATTGTTTAAATTTACATTTCATAAATATTTGCTTATACAGTCCCTATGGGTACGATAACTCGACATACTTGTCACTTTATTACTTGATACAATTGTGTACATTTGCACATTTTCGTCGTTCCAAGTTTCTGACGCCTTTTTCGAGGACTGTTATTTTAGTTAATTATTTGTGAAATTAATTATATTGCAATTTGGTTCAATTTTTTTATTTTATTTTAACAATTTTCGTTATTATTTAGGTGGTAATGGATCCTCTACAACATGTTCAAGGAGGAGCATTTGCTTATAATGCTCACAATTCGGTCATTGTTACTAATGACAGAAGCTGCACCATTCGACAATATGTTGTTCCTCTTTTCAATGAGCTCAATCCGGGTATTGTGAGACCCAAAATTGAGGCACCACAATTTGGACTAAAGCCAGTCATGTTCCAAATGTTGAAAAATATGGGTCAATTTATTGGAATGCCTATTGAGGATACGCATCTTCATGTTCGATTATTCATGGAAATGAGCAACTCATTCAAAATGATCGGAATGACCAAGGATGCCTTGAGACTAAAATTATTCCCATACTCCTTAAGAGATAAAGCACGAGCGTGGTTGAAATCCCTATCATCTGGTTCCGTAACTACATGGCAAGAGTTGGTTGAACGTTTCTTAAAGAAATACTTTCCTCCCGCTCTAAATTCCAAACTTCGAATGAAGTCACTTCATTTTAGAAATTTGACAAAGAATCTTTATATGAGGCATGAGAGCGGTTGAAGGAGTTATTACGAAAGTGTCCTTATCATGGCATTCCTTATTGCGTTCAAATGGAGACTTTCTATATTGATCTCAATTCTCATACTAGAATGATAATGGAAGCCTCAATAAATGGAGCCCTTATTTTTAAGTCTGACAACAAGGCTTACAGGATTATTGAAAGAATTTCCAGTAATAACTATCAGTGGCCAACCAACCGAGCAACCTTAGTAAAATGAGTAGCAAGAGTACATGAAGTTGATGCACTTACTTCTTTGATAGCCCATGTATCCTCTATGACTTATATGCTTAAGAACATAATTGTTAATGGTTTCAATGGTAATATGACAGGTCAGCAGCCGAACCAGTTTGAGAATATTTCTTGTGAATACTGTGGAGATGGTCATTTTTTTGAAAATTGTGCATCGAATCCAGAGTTAAAATATTACATGGGAAATTAGAATTGGAATGATTCGCAATCGAATTATTACAACTCTCCATGCTAGTATCATTCAAATTTTCCATGGAGTAATCAATGGGCGGACCCTAGCAACTCTTCTATGCCATCTCAACCAAATTATCAGCCGAAATATTCTCAACAAGTCCAACAACCCCTACTAACTAAATATTCAAGTGATCTTAAGAATTTGCTAAAGGCATACTTAGCAAACTATGATGCCACTTTAAGAAATTTGGAGAATCAAGTGGGTTAGCTAACTAATGAACTTCAAGATAGACCCAAAGGAGCTTTGTCTAAAAATACTGGAAATCCAAGAATTTTAGGCAAAGAACATTGCAAAACGGTCACTTTGCGAAGTGAAAAGGCATTGCAGCCCAAGGTGGTTGAGGTTGAAGATGAGCCTGCTATAGCTCAAGACAAAGAGGATGTTCAATCAAGTGTTGAAACTCTTGGTCCATAGAAGTCAGATTCGGTGATCCTTGATGAGGTAAACTCAAAACCAGATAGTTTTGATAATCTAACATCTTTGTCACATGCATAAAAATTGCCACAGAAGAGTTGTCTGGTTAAAGCTAAAATTCCACCACCGCCATATCCTTAGCGGTTCTAGAAGTGGCAACAGGATACTCAAGTTAATGAAATTTTAGATGACAAGGTGACTTTTAATGACTTCGATACTACTAAATCCCTAGATGTAGTTGAAGACTACTCTGTTATTTCTGAGATAAAATCGTTGGCTTTGACAGTATTGGAACTCAATTCTTTAGATGATCTGTTAGAATGTATTCTGCTAGCGGATTCACCAAGTGATGATGAAAACGAGGGATATTTGGCTTTGTTAAAAGCTATTCGAAGGGATTCACTCAAGAAGTTCCATTCAAATCATTAAAGTTATCATCTCAGGAGTACACATTGTCACACCCCAAAATTGGGCCTATGAGTTTCGAGGGTAAAATGGGAATTTTAACTCTAGTGTGCTAGGGAATTTTGTAGCATGGTAAACCAGAAATGTTTTCATCTATAGCTTTTAGAAAATCAATTCAATTTTTGAAAATATTGTTGAAAAGACTTTCAATTTCAAAATAAGGATAGTTTTGAAATGGAGGGTAAAGCTAGGAGTACTAAAAGGGCAAATAACCCAAAACTTTAAAAATCAACCTATTTTCCCCCTTCACCCACAACAACTTATGTTACAACCCTTTCCTTATCTTTTTGTACCTCCGATTGAAACCCAAAACTTCATTCATTCCTTTTTAATCTTTCAAACTCTAATTATCTTGATTTCCATCAAGTTTTATACAACAAATCCCTTCCAAAATTTAAAAAAAAAAGCATCAAAAACACCATCTCATTCACTATAGTTTAACTTGTGGGTTTTCTGGGTTTTAAACCAAAAGCTCGTTTTTATTCCATCGAAGGTGACAGTTTGATTCCTTATTATATTTTAATGTTCTCTAGTCTTTTAAATAGAGTTTTTATCCATTAAATCATATGTTCCAAATAAAAGCCGAAAATTGGGCAGTTAATGGTGGATTTCGAGATTTTGAACAAAAGGTGGTTTCAAAGTGTTTTTCAATTAGTTTTAATGTGATTAGATGGTTTCTAAATTTACTTTAAATTTTTGTTAAATATTTCTTGAGTTTTAATGAATTTTCATGAAAGTTGCCATAATATGTTAAAAAATTTCGATACCATGAATTGGGTAGTTTTCCATAGTTTAAAGGTTGAGAATCAGTCGTAGGTCAATGATTAGATGAATGGAATCAGTTTTAGGCAAAAATATTAAGTATAGATCAAGATAATTGAGTTTCAAGCTTGTTATGTCGAAAGTTTCGGTTACAAGAGAATCTATCTTAGGCTTATGTTTTTGTTTGATTTAGGAGTCTTTGGCTGAATGTTGATTCTACTTGTTGTGTGATTTACTTGTTGAATATTCGGAATCATTAGGACCTTCTACGAGTTAAGAGAAAGGAAAGGAAAAGCTATTTTGAGCTTTCGGCATCTATGCGGAAATGTGAACGATGAGTGTTTGAAATCCCTGCTAGTAGACACGATTCATAGTGTTAATTGGGAGCTTATGAATAGCCTAAACCCCTATCCTAAGTCCCAAGTGTAAGCTTTCTATTTCCATTATTTTATTTTGGAAAATTATGTGATTTTGTGAATAATTGTGGATTGATTATTATGATACGACATTGTATTATAAGACATGTGTTGTAATAGCCCGATTTTGGGGCTAGTCGGAATAGTGGTTTCAGGGCCGTTAATGTAACATCCTAAAATTTGAGTATCATCTTGCTACTTGTGTTAGCTCGGATATGATTTTATTATGTGCTTAGTATAGTTTTGTGAAGGCTTGGAATTATTAGCGAAGCTAGAATAATTCTTAGTATTGAAAATTTAGTGAAGTGGATTAGGTGATCCTGACACTTAAGTTAATTTAAGTGTCTAAATTTAGCACATGAGGAGTTAGTGGCATGATGGTTATGGCACATGAAGGGTTGCTTGAGGGAAGTAGTTCGAGTAGCATGGAATACATTTTGAAGACTTTATTTTTATGCATCCTTACATTAAGAGTCGGCCAAGCTTTACATTTGGTAAGTTGGACTTTAAATTTTATGGCAAGTTGAATAATAGATTAGGAAAGCTTGTATTTTGGGATAAGAATCATATGGATTAAGGAAGGATAAGGGGACAAAAGGCTTGAAATATGGAGTGTTGTTTTGGAAATTTTTTGATGGCCATTAGTCCATGTATTTGGACGGTTTTGGGGCCTAGGGGGAAGTGACCGATTTTGTTGAAGGTTTGGTAGGTTGGTAGCTAGTTGGTAAAAATTTCCTTAGCATTTGAGCATCATTTTCTTTTCTCTCCAAAAACACTCTCTCTAGCCGAATGTGTTCTTGGCAATAAGGTGAATTTTTGTTTTAGTTTTGGCCTTCATCCTTTGTTTTGTGTCATAACCGAAAACCCTTTGAGTTTTGTAAATTTCTCCCTCGTGCACCAAAGTAAACCAAAAGCCGAATGTCCATAGTTGTTTGCCGAATTTTCTCTTAGGCATTTGGCCGAATCTTCATTTGAGCCTTTCTCATCTTTTATTTTCTTTGGTAGCCGAAAATTAACCCTCTCCCCTTCATCTTTTCTTCTTCTCTAGTGGTTGGCCGAATCTTCCTCCTCCCTAACTCTCTTTTCTTTCTTCCATTTTTGCTCAAAGCCGAAAGCATCCCTCTCCCATTCTATCTTCTCTCCTTTCTCTTCTTTATTCTATTGCCGAATTCTCCCTCTCCTATTTTCACTTTTCTTTTCTTTTCTCTTTCTCCACTCTAGCTGAATCCTAATTGTTGTCTCTAAACAACCATAGCCGAAACTTCCCATTCCCTTTTTGATTTGTCTTGGCCGAATATCAACAAGGATAGATTCTCTTTGGGTTCTTCTCTAATCGGTTTTGAAGATAGGTAAGTGACTTGGCCGAATTTCCTTATTTCTTTTCTCTTTTCTCTGTCATTTTTTTTTCATGGGGACAAAGGCCGAATTTTTGGGCATTTGTTAGCAAGGTTCTAACTATTGATAGGAACCGAATTTCTTCTAGGCTCTTCGGGACTTTGGAAGCAATCGATCTAAGCCTCAATTCTCTGACAATCGATTTTGGTAAGTCAAGGGTAAGGATTGTGTTAGTTATACGTTATTTCACCCTTTGGGATTTAGTGGTATGGCCGAATGGTTTATGTTATTAATCTAAGTATTGACCGAATGTAGGACAAGGAGATCTAGTGCGGTAGATCGGGTCTTCAGGATTTAGTGATTTCGCTAGTAACAGGAGTGTATCTTACACACTTATAACTCGGTAATGTTTATATATAAATAAACTAATCATGTTACTAAAGCCGAAAATTGTGAGATCTTGATATGATACCTTGTTGAGTATGAGCAAGGATTCGGGTAAGTCCGTTTCAATATGATGTTGCTATATGTTGTTTAATATCATGATCTACGATATATATATATATACATATTTGTTATATGTTCATATCAAGCATATTGGCATGATTTACACTCGTAATACATTGGTTTGGGTGATATGAGAGGAGGGGGAAGGATTTGATATCCGTGTCTTTTGGGACACCAGAGGTATGGCACCTCCAGTGGTTTGGTACCACAGTTTATTTCGTGTCTTTGGGACACCAGAGGTTTGGCACCTCATAGCGACTCGTCCCAGTGGCTTAGCACCACAGTGGGTTGGCGCCACATTTGATATTACGGGATCGTCGCCAGTGATTTGGTAACACACGTGGGTTGGCCCCACAGATGGATTATTCGTGACTTTGGGTCACCAGTGGTTTGGCACCACCAGTGGTTTGGTACCACACGGGGTAGAAAAAGAGATATGGATGGCTAGGTTGGGTGCATTATTTACATTACTCGGTTATGAATTGTGTAAGTATGTTGCATTAATCGGGGGAAAGATTATGCACTAAGTCTTGGTGACTCACCCTTCCCTTATCTTTTTAGGTGATACATAGATTGCGGAAGCGGAGCCGGATGAACTCGTGATGGCCATGCAATAAAATTGGGTTTTACATGGACTTTGGTTTGGGTACTATACTCTATTTTAATTCGGTTTTCAGCTTTATTTGGATTTGTAATAAGGCCTTTTAAATTATGTTTTTGGATTATTTATATGCTTTAGATTTGTTTTAAACATGGCTAAATAAATATCATGGTTGATTTAATAATTGAGCCCAAGGTTTTCTAAACTAAAAAAACGCAAAGGTTTTCAAAATCTTACCATCGGGTAATACAAATCTTTTGATAACAAATGTTTTCGACAACTTAAATGGTTTCCAAATTTAAACTTTTCACACTTAAATAGAAATGGTTTTCTAAGTAATCATTCAGGTTTTCTTAAAATGACATAAATGTTTTCTAACCTATTGATCAACAACTAAATATGAAAAATTTATTTACGGGATTTCAAGGTAAACCACCGGTTTTTAAACTAATCATGCACCTGCCTTCTAAAATTTAATCGGTAATTAATTTTTCTTCAAAACATTTTCCTCTGTAACATGCCAGATTCGGTCGTGACGTGTTGACCGAGTTTGGGGTGTTACAATTGTGGTATCAGAGCCAAGTTCAAAGGCTCGGCTGTGGGCCCGAGGCCTAAAATGCTTTAAAGTATGATTTTTAAAATGTTTTGTTTGAAATTATATGATTTGAAAAGCATGGCACCGAGTCTCCGACACCGATCTGCCCAGGTAAGTATCTCAAACTGTTGCTTTTGATGATATGATTATGATGATGGCATGACTGAATAGTAGTAGAAACTACTCTAGAGACCCAAAACTATAGGTTGGATGTACTCGCGAAACAACCTCTTATTAAAACTTTTCATAAGACTGTGCTTTAAAGATAGTGAAATAATGACTAATGCATAAAACTTTTAAATTAGATAAGTCGAGACTTTAGACATGAGTACTCGAGGTCGGGGTCGTTTTATGCGTGGACGTGGTCGGGGTAGGATGGCTGTGTCTGAACCAGTGAGGTCTGGTCAAGGATCCGAAAATGAGGTACCACCACCCCCACCACTAGCGGTTGGAGTTGAGCATCAGGATCAAACGGGGGATGACGCAGTGTCTCAGGCGATGCTGCGAGTTCTTGAGAGGGTAGCTGGAGTAGGTGGAGGCGCGGGAGCTCAGAAATCTATACCTGAGCGACTCCGAGCCAATGGAGCTGAGGTATTTAGAGGTGTATCTGGTGTAGCACCCAGTACGACAGAGTATTGGTTAGAGGCGACGGAGCAAATCATGGATGACTTGGATCTGAATGCTGAGGAAAAGCTGAAAGGGATAGTGTCGCTTCTTCGGGATGAGTCATATCAGTGGTGGCTCACGGTGCGGAATAGTGCTGCAGCGGAGGATCTCACTTGGGACTATTTTAAGGCAGCATATCAGAAGAGATATGTTGGGTCTAACTACATTGATGTGCAGCGAAAGGCATTTCTGAGTTTGGTTCAGGGGAGTAAGTCCGTATCAGAGTATGAGGCAGAATTTTTAAGATTGAGCCGGTATGCTGGAGGTATCGTGGCTTCGGAGCACGAACGATGTGTCAGGTTCGAAGATGGACTGAGGGACGTGCTGAGATTGCTGATTACTCCACATCAGGAGCGAGAGTTTGACATGCTAGTTGAAAAGACTAAGATAACCGAGGGGATAAAGGAATCTGTGAGGCAGAATCACGACAGGAATAGACATAAGAGAGGTTTTAGATCATCTGAGTTGGCCGGTAATTCTCAGAATAGGGCTAGGCAGAGTGGGCCGAATCAGTCTGGGAGGTCTGTTACTGCTAATCAGGGATCAGCACAGTGTAACCGATGTGGGAAATCTCATTGGGGAGGATGTTGGACCGGAGGGAAAGGATGTTTTGAGTGTGGCTCACTGGACCATCGTGTGAGAGACTGTCCACGTAAGCTAGCCAGGAATCAGTCTGAGGGTCAAGGTCGTGCTCAGTTCAGAAATGAGGGACCGCCACCGCAGAGAGGTCGTGGTAATGGTAGATGAGGTAATGGTTCTGGTCAAGGTCGCGGAGCATCGGGCAGAGGTGCAGGCAACACTGAGGCAAGACAGCCTGGGTTGGTGTATGCAGCGAGACGTCGAGAGGAGGGCGACGCACTGGACGTCATAACCGGTACGTTCTTAATCTTTAGTGTACCATATACTGCTTTGATAGATGTGGGTTCGACGCATTCGTATGTTGCTAGTAGCGTAGTAGAGACCATGAACCTAGACTCTGAGACTACTTCTAGGGAGATGTCAGTAATTAGCCCTCTAGGTCACTCTGTAGAAGTAAATAAGCTGTATAGAGATGTGCCCCTAGAACTCTAAGGGGTAGTGTTTGTAGCTGATCTGATGGAACTGCCGTTTGGGGAGTTCGATCTGATTCTTGGGATGGACTGGTTGGTCAAGTACCAAGCAAGTTTGGATTGCGCTGCTAAGCGCATGGTTTTGAAGACAGCTGAGGGTGAAGAGGTGGTTATGATAGGTAATAGA
The DNA here is from genome assembly GCA_005393395.2 of Gossypium australe. Classification (NCBI taxonomy): domain Eukaryota; kingdom Viridiplantae; phylum Streptophyta; class Magnoliopsida; order Malvales; family Malvaceae; genus Gossypium; species Gossypium australe. The sequence continues at coordinate 112,310,408 of CM016619.1, forward strand.
AGAGATTATCTATCCAACGTAGTATCTGCGTTGAAAGCTAAGAAGATGGTCAGGAAGGGCTGTGAGGCATTTGTGGTTCATATGTGTACGTTGGAGGCTAAGGAGTCTACTGTGGGGAATGTCCGAACGGTAAAGGAATATGCTGACGTATTTCCAGAAGAACTTCCGGGACTGCCTCCGGATCGTGAAGTTGAATTTGGTATAGATCTGTTACCCAGAACTGCGCCATTGTCTATCGCTCCGTATAGGATGGCGCCGAAGGAATTAATGGAATTGAAGGCTCAGATTCAGGAGTTGTTGGATCGAGGTTTTATCCGACCAAGTGTTTCGCCTTGGGGAGCGCTGGTACTTTTTGTCAAGAAGAAGGATGGTACGATGCGGATGTGTATAGGCTACCGCCAGCTGAATAAGCTGACGATCAAAAACAAGTATCCTTTGCCGAGGATAGATGACTTGTTTGATCAGCTTAAGGGGGCAGCGGTTTTCTCCAAGATTGATTTAAGGTCTGGGTATCATCAGCTAAAGGTGAAAGAGGCTGATATCCATAAGACGGCATTTCGCACTCGGTATGGGTACTACGAGTTTCTGGTAATGCCGTTTGGATTGACTAACGCGCCGGTAGCATTCATGGATATGATGAACCGGGTATTCCAGTAGTTTTCGGATCAGTTTGTCGTGGTGTTTATAGACGACATTTTGGTATATTCCAAGTCAGAGGAGGAGCATGATGCGCATTTGCGAGTAGTGTTGCAGATTCTGAGGGAAAAGCAGCTATATGCCAAATTTAGTAAGTGCGAGTTTTAGCTTAGGGAGGTGACTTTCTTGGGTCACGTAGCATCAGCTGAGGGGATTAGAGTGGATCCTCGCAAGATTGAAGTAGTGTTGGATTGGAAGTCGCCTAAGTCAGTGGCAGAAATTCGGAGTTTTCTAGGTCTGGCGGGGTATTACCGAAGATTTGTAGAGGGATTTTCTTTGATCGCAGCACCAATGACTAAGTTATTGAGGAAAGGAGTTCCATTTGTGTGGACCGAGAAGCAGCAAGGAAGTTTCGACAAGTTGAAGAAGATTCTGACTGAAGCTCCGGTTTTGATTCAGCCTGAGGCAGGCAAGGAATTCACGGTTTTCTGTGATGCATCACATACTGGCTTAGGATGTGTGCTGATGCAAGAAGGAAAGGTAGTGGCTTATGCATCTCGACAGTTGAGACCATATGAGGTTAACTATCCGACGCATGACTTGGAATTAGCCGCAGTGGTTTTCGCTTTGAAGATATGGAGACACTATTTGTACGGAGAGAAGTCGATAGTCTACACGAATCACAAGAGTCTGAAGTATCTTTTGACTCAGAAGGATTTGAACTTGAGGCAGTGCAGATGGATTGAGTTGTTGAAGGACTACGACTGTTCGATTGAGTATCATCCGGGCAAGGCTAACGTGGTGGTAGACGCGTTGAGCCGTAAGGTTGTATCAGATTTAAGAGCGATGTTTGCTCGTCTTAGCTTGTTTGACGATGGGAGTTTGTTGGCAGAACTGCAAGTCAACCCGACTTGGTTAGAGTAGATCAAGGAAAAGCAGTTAGAGGATGAGGGTTTGAACGATCGGAGGGTGCAGGTTCAGAATGGTGGTTTAGAGGATTATAGTTTGTCCAGAGATGGAGTATTGTGTTTTCAAGGGAGAGCTTGTATGCCGAAGGATGCTGAGTTGAGGCAGAGAATTCTTCGGGATGCACATAGCAGCCCATACGCTATGCATCCTAGAGGTAGCAAGATGTATCGAGATTTAAGAGATCAGTTTTGGTGGCCAGGTCTGAAGCGAGAGGTAACTGAGTTTGTGGGTAAATGTCTGACGTGTCAGCAGGTCAAGGCTGAACATCAGTTGCCGTCTGGATTACTTCAGCCGGTGAAGATTCCACAGTGGAAGTGGGAAAGGATCGCTATGGACTTTGTTAGTGGATTACCCCTTACACCTAGTAAGAAAGACTCAGTTTGTGTGATTGTGGATCGTCTGACTAAGTCAGCTCATTTTATTCCGGTAAGGGTGGATTACTCGCTTCAGAAGTTAGTTAAGTTGTATATGGCAGAGATAGTGAGGTTGCACGGTGTGCCAGTGTCGATCATCTCGGATAGAGATCCTAGATTTATGTCGAGGTTTTGGAGAGCGTTACATCAGGCTTTGGGTACGCGATTGGATTTCAGTACCGCATTTCATCCACAGTCTGACGGGCAGTCGGAAAGGGTCATACAAATTTTAGAGGATATGTTGAGAGGTTGTGTTTTGGACTTCAGAGGCAGTTGGGAAGAATTTTTGCCATTAGCTGAGTTCGCATACAACAATAGTTTTGAGGCAAGCATTAAGATGGCACCATACGAGGCGTTGTATGGTAGGAGGTATCGCACACTTACATGCTGGACAGAGTTGGGTGAGCGTCAGATGTTAGGACCAGAGTTGGTTGCAGAGACTGAGGATAAGGTTAAGTTGATTCAGGCTCGTTTGAAGGAAGCTTTGGACAGGCAGAAATCGTATGCCGATCTCAAGCGGAGGGATATAGAGTTTGCCGTGGGTGACAAGGTCTTTCTGAAGGTCTCGCCATGGAAGAAAGTGTTAAGATTTGGGAGAAAAGGCAAGTTAAGTCTAAGGTTTATTGGGCCGTATAAGGTGTTGAGACGAGTGGGACCAGTAGCTTATCAGCTCGAGTTGCCAGCAGAGCTGAGTCAGATTCACGATGTGTTCCATGTCTCCATGCTTAGACGCTATCGTTCTGATCCATCGCATGTCGTGGCAGTAGAGGAAATAGAGGTGAGTCCAGATTTAACGATAGAAGAAGAACCAGTGCAGATTCTAGATCGAGATGTGAAAGTGTTGCGCAGGAAGTCAGTTCCATTAGTGAAGGTATTATGGCGGAACCATGGCGTAGAAGAAGCTACGTGGGAACCGGAGGATGTGATGAGGCAGCAGTACCCTCAACTTTTTTGATCAGGTAATTTCGAGGACGAAATTATTTTAAGGGGGGTAGAATTGTAACATCCTAAAATTTGAGTATCATCTTGTTACTTGTGTTAGCTCGGATATGATTTTATTGTGTGCTTAGTATAGTTTTGTGAAGGCTTGGAATTATTAGCGAAGCTAGAATAATTATTAGTATTGAAAATTTAGTGAAGTGGATTAGGTGATCCTGACACTTAAGTTAATTTAAGTGTCTAAATTTAGCACATGAGGAGTTAGTGGCATGATGGTTATGGCGCATGAAGGGTTGCTTGAGGGAAGTAGTTCGAGTAGCATGGAATACATTTTGAAGACTTTATTTTTATGCATCCTTACATTAAGAGTCGACCAAGCTTTACATTTGGTAAGTTGGACTTTAAATTTTATGGCAAGTTGAATAATAGATTAGGAAAGCTTGTATTTTGGGATAAGAATCATATGGATTAAGGAAGGATAAGGGGACAAAAGGCTTGAAATATGGAGTGTTGTTTTGGAAACTCTTCTATGGCCATTAGTCCATGTATTTGGACGGTTTTGGGGCCTAGGGGGGAAGTGACCGATTTTGTTGAAGGTTTGGTAGGTTGGTAGCTAGTTGGTAAAAATTTCCTTAGCATTTGAGCATCATTTTCTTTTCTCTCCAAAAACACTCTCTCTAGCCGAATGTGTTCTTGGCAATAAGGTGAATTTTTGTTTTAGTTTTGGCCTTCATCCTTTGTTTTGTGTCATAACCGAAAACCCTTTGAGTTTTGCAAATTTCTCCCTAGTGCACCAAAGTAAACCAAAAGCCGAATGTCCATAGTTGTTTGCCGAATTTTCTCTTAGGCATTTGGCCGAATCTTCATTTGAGCCTTTCTCATCTTTAATTTTCTTTGGTAGCCGAAAATTAACCCTCTCCCCTTCATCTTTTCTTCTTCTCTAGTGGTTGGCCGAATCTTCCTCCTCCCCAACTCTCTTTTCTTTCTTCCATTTTTTCTCAAAGCCGAAAGCATCCCTCTCCCATTCTATCTTCTCTCCTTTCTCTTCTTTCTTCTATTACCGAATTCTCCCTCTCCTATTTTCACTTTTCTTTTCTTTTCTCTTTCTCCACTCTAGCCGAATCCTAATTGTTGTCTCTAAACAACCATAGCCGAAACTTTCCATTCCCTTTTTGATTTGTCTTGGCCGAATATCAACAAGGATAGATTCTCTTTGGGTTCTTCTCTAATCGGTTTTGAAGATAGGTAAGTGTCTTGGCCGAATTTCCTTATTTCTTTTCTCTTTTCTCTGTCATTTTTTTTTTCATGAGGGCAAAGGCTGAATTTTTGGGCATTTGTTAGCAAGGTTCTAACTATTCATAGGAACCGAATTTCTTCTAGGCTCTTCGAGACTTTGGAAGCAATCGATCTAAGCCTCAATTCTCTGACAATCGATTTTGGTAAGTCAAGGGTAAGGATTGTGTTAGTTATACGTTATTTCACCCTTTGGGATTTAGTGGTATGGCCGAATGGTTTATGTTATTAATCTAAGTATTGGCCGAATGTAGGACAAGGAGATCTAGTGCGGTAGATCGGGTCTTCAGGATTTAGTGATTTCGCTAGTAACAGGAGTGTATCTTACACACTTATAACTCGGTAATGTTTATATATAAATAAACTAATCATGTTACTAAAGCCGAAAATTGTGAGATCTTGATATGATACCTTGTTGAGTATGAGCAAGGATTCGGGTAAGTCCGTTTCGATATGATGTTGCTATATGTTGTTTAATATCATGATCTACGATATATATATTTATATATATACATATTTGTTATATGTTCATATCAAGCATGTTGGCATGATTTACACTCGTAATACATTGGTTTGGGTGATATGAGAGGAGGGGGAAGGATTTGATATCTGTGTCTTTGGGACACCAGAGGTTTGGCACCTTCAGTGGTTTGGTACCACAGTTTATTTCGTGTCTTTGGGACACCAGAGGTTTGGCACCTCATAGCGACTCGTCCCAGTGGCTTAGCACCACAGTGGATTGGCCCCACATTTGATATTACGGGATCGTCGCCAGTGATTTGGTAACACACGTGGGTTGGCCCCACAGATGGATTATTCGTGACTTTGGGTCACCAGTGGTTTGGCACCACCAGTGGTTTGGTACCACACGGGGTAGAAAAGGAGTTATGGATGGCTAGGTTGGGTGCATTATTTACATTACTCGGTTATGAATTGTGTAAGTATGTTGCATTAATCAGGGGAAGGATTATGCACTGAGTCTTGGTGACTCACCCTCTCCCTTATCTTTTCAGGTGATACATAGATTGCGGATGCGGAGCCGGATGAACTCGTGATGGCCATACAATAAAATTTAGGTTTTACATGGACTTTGGTTTGGGTACTATACTCTATTTTAATTCGGTTTTCAGCTTTATTTGGATTTGTAATAAGGCCTTTTAAATTATGTTTTTGGATTATTTATATGCTTTAGATTTGTTTTAAACATGGCTAAATAAATATCATGGTTGATTTAATAATTGAGCCCAAGGTTTTCTAAACTAAAAAAACGCAAAGGTTTTCAAAATCTTACCATCGGGTAATACAAATCTCTTGATAACAAATGTTTTCGACAACTTAAATGGTTTCCAAATTTAAACTTTTCACACTTAAATAGAAATGGTTTTCTAAGTAATCATTCAGGTTTTCTTAAAATGACATAAATGTTTTCTAACCTATTGATCAACAACTAAATATGAAAAATTTATTTACGGAGTGTACGACTGTTATTAAGTAATTTCGAGGACGAAATTATTTTTAAGGAGGGTAGAACTGTAACATCCTGGAAAGGGCCTATGCATTTTCGATTTAATTGTACGAAATGACAAGTTTTAAGTATTATGAATAAATTTTTGATATTTTTGGAAACTCAGAAATGTATGAAAATAAATTGGAAATGAACATTTTTGGAAACCTGGAAATGCATTGGACATGAACATTTTTGGAAACCTGCAAATGTAAGGAAATGGTTCAAAAATGGAAAGTGAACATTTCTGGAAACTTGGAAATGTAAGAAAATGGCAAGTATACAGAGCCGATCGAAAATTTTAGGAAACTTAGAAATGACCTAGAAATGTCGAATTTTAAAGTTTAAAATGGGAAATTAGGGCAAGGAGGCCTTAAAAGAAAAAGTTGGTAAGATTTGACACACAAACAGGCTTGAAAAAGTGGCCCGAAGGTGTCACTTAGGGCCTATGGAAATGGCGCCATGTGCAAGAGGAATGGGCCTAGGTTCGAGTCACTTGGGAAGCAAATAAATAAGGTTTTATTTTGGCTTCCAGAAGGCTGAGGTGGACGGCACATGCTTCTAGAAAAGGAGGTGTTTTATTTTCATAAATATGTGATTAATAAGGTGATAATAAAGGATTTTTATTGGATTATTTTTTGAAGAGATAATAGATGGATAAATATGGATTTATCCCTTTTATTTTGATAGATAAGGAAGAGATAAAAGAGGATTATTATTAGTATTATTTTTATTAAGAGATAAGAGATAATAAAGGATATTTCTTTAATTATTTTAAATTAAAGAGATAAAGTTATCAAATAAAGAAGAATGGTGGCCAAGTAAGGGACTTTAGCCTAGTAAATTTGGCTATAAAAGGAAAAGAGAGACCATTCATTCATTCACTTTTCCTTTGCCGAATTTCTTAAGCAAATTCTCTTCTCTCTGCCGAATTCTCTCTATTATTGTTCTTCTTTCTCTTTTCAGTTCTTCACAAAGCCGAAAGCAGAATCCCCCTAGTCTTGCCGAATTTTCCTAAGTTTTATATCTTCCTCTTCTTTCTTTGAAAAACCAAAAATCCTCTACTGTTCATCAAGAAGCCGAAATTTTAATCCACATCAAGGCCATAGCCGAATATTGTTAAAGGCTCAAGCAAGGATTGTCGATTCCTAAAGTAAGGAAATCTTTCGGGATTTACTAAGTGTCGACTACAAGGAAGGAGAAGTTCTTTTCCCGAAGGTACACCATAAGCCGCGTGTTCCCTAGTTATTCGGTGAATTTCGGGATTTAAGAATCTAAGGTAAGTCATATTTAGCATACGGCTAAGGGTTATTTGTTGTGAATAAATGTTAGAAATTGATCTAACATGAAGTTATAGGGATTTCGACAGAGGGATACAAGGATTTCGGGATTTGAGAATTTCAAGGTAAGTTTTAAGAATACTAATCCTACTAGGGTTTGGATTTATGGCCGAATGGCTTTTTATTAAAGTAGTAAGTGATTAATCAAATGTAGGAATTTGAGATCTAAGGCAGTAGATCAGATTTCGGGATTTCAAGGAATTCGTTAAGCAAATCAGGTGTGTACCCTACCCTAAGTTTTGATAGGTTCATGGCTATGTTTAAATTAAATGTATTATTAAGAATGTGTGTACTCCACACTACTTTGTAATATGAATTATGGTTGCATGTATTAAAATATATGTTAATGAAAATATGAGCATGGCTAAGGTACCATGTTAAGGTACTAAGTACTCAGGTACGTTTCCTACTTCTACTAGGAATATGAAATATGTTATTCATAACATTAGAATATGATAAGAATGTGAACTATGGTATATTATGCATATTAATGTTTATGGGGCATATGGTTTGGGGTGTTTCAGTTTGGTATCAGAGCCCAGTTTTAAACTCTCGGCCTGGGGTTTAAGGCCCAAAACGTTTTCAAATCGGCCCCAATTAAGATTTATGGAAATATTTTATGAAATAAGCAGGTTTTATGGCATGGCACCTAAGTCTCCGACCCGAAGTCCACCAGGTAAGTACCCCTATCCTTTGTGTGATTTATATTGTGATTTGTAGAAGGGTAGAAATGGAATGGAACGTAGACTAGTATGATAAGTACTTGAACCCTAGGACTAGTTTACCCCAATATTTACATAAGACTTAAATGCCTAATAAACAAACCTGTGATTAAGTCGCCGAGTTAGGGTGTGGCAACCATTGTGCGCATGTCTAGGATTGGTATTCGGTGAGAGCTTGGTATTTAAGCAATCCGCGTGACTCACCTCCTCTCCACTCGAATCCTACCTGGTGCGTAGCTTCGGTTCACCCTAACCAATAGGACTTATTCATGGGCTAAACCCTAACTAAAACCCGAAAGGGAACTAGCCGTATTTTCATAAAAAAACCCTAGTTTTAAAACTGTTAAAATTTCTTTTTAATTTGTGAGAACTATTGTTTTACAACATTTTTCCGAAAAATTTCCGATTTGTAGAATTACTAAAATACCCCTAGTGGTAAAATTACAAAAATGCCCTTGGTTTATAAAAATATCCAAAATACCCACAGTTCTAATCAAAATTTTCTTACAAGTCCCAAAAACCCCTATTTGCAAAATTACTAAAATGACCTTGAGTTTTAAAATTACCATATTACCCGACTTCAATAAAATTTTCTTATTTTGTAAAATTATTCAAAAAAAAACCCTATTTTGTGAAAGTCCAAAATACCCTGATTTGGAAAAATTTACGAAATTGCCCCTGGTTTATCAAAATTACCAAAATGACCCTGATTTCCAAAATTTCCGCAACATCACCGATTTGGAAAATGAATTCTCATTAATAACCCTCAAGTTTTGTAAAATATGAGATACCCCTGATTTACTAAACTTTACAAATTTACCCCGAATTCCAAAATTACCGAAATAACCCCAAATTTCAAAATTACGAAAATACCCCTGTAGGGCAAATTACGAAAATACCCCTGGGTAGTGGAAAAACAACAACAATGAAAACTAAAACATTTCTCTGAATGAACGGAAGTTCATAATTGTTTGATGGATGAATGTATGAATGAATGAAAAGACTGTTTGCATGTATGAATACGAAAGAACCACTCCTAAAACTCTTTTCATAAAACTTCTTCGCGGGTAATCAAGTGAAACAAAGACTAATGTATAAAACTCTTAAATCAGATTAAATCGTGACGTTAGAAAATGAGTTCTAGGGGACGTGAACCTAGAGATTGTGCCTAGGAAGTATGATGGTTCTATTAAGATCAGAGTGTGCAGCGTAAGCATAGTGCGGTGAGAAGGATTGTACGACTGTTAGTAAGTAATTTTGAGGACGAAATTATTTTTAAGGAGGGTAGAACTGTAACATCCTGGAAAGGGCCTATGCATTTTCGGTTTAATTGTACGAAATGACAAGTTTTAAGTATTATGAATAAATTTTTGATATTTTTGGAAACTCAAAAATGTATGAAAATAAATTGGAAATGAACATTTTCAGAAACCTGGAAATGCATTGGACATGAACATTTTTGGAAACTTGGAAATGTAAGGAAATGGTTCAAAAATGGAAAGTGAACATTTCTGGAAACTTGGAAATGTAAGAAAATGGCAAGTATACAGAGCCGATCGAAAATTTTAGGAAACTTAGAAATGACCTAGAAATGTCGAATTTTAAAGTTTAAAATAGGAAATTAGGGCAAGGAGGCCTTAAAAGAAAAAGTTGGTAAGATTTGACACACAAACAGGCTTGGAAAAGTGGCCTGAAGGTGTCACTTAGGGCCTATGGAAATGGCGCCATGTGCAAGAGGAATGGGCCTGGGTTCGAGTCACTTGGGAAGCAAATAAATAAGGTTTTATTTTGGCTTCCAGAAGGCTGAGGTGGACGGCACATGCTTCTAGAAAAGGAGGTGTTTTATTTTCATAAATATGTGATTAATAAGGTGATAATAAAGGATTTTTATTGGATTATTTTTTGAAGAGATAATAGATGGATAAATATGGATTTATCCCTTTTATTTGATAGATAAGGAAGAGATAAAAGAGGATTATTATTAGTATTATTTTATTAAGAGATAAGAGATAATAAAGGATATTTCTTTAATTATTTTAAATTAAAGAGATAAAGCTATCAAATAAAGAAGAGTGGTGGCCAAGTAAGGGACTCTAGCCTAGTAAATTTGTCTATAAAAGGAAAAGAGAGGCCATTCATTCATTCACTTTTCCTTTGCCGAATTTCTTAAGCAAATTCTCTTCTCTCTGCCGAATTCTCTCTGTCATTGTTCTTCTTTCTCTTTTCAATTCTTCACAAAGCCGAAAGCAGAATCCCCCTAGTCTTGCCGAATTTTCCTAAGTTTTATATCTTCCTCTTCTTTCTTTGAAAAACCAAAAATCCTCTACTGTTCATCAAGAAGCCGAAATTTTAATCCACATGAAGGCCATAGCCGAATATTGTTAAAGGCTCAAGCAAGGATTGTCGATTCCTAAAGTAAGGAAATCTTTCGGGATTTACTAAGTGTCGACTACAAGGAAGGAGAAGTTCTTTTCCCGAAGGTACACCATAAGCCGCGTGTTCCCTAGTTATTCAGTGAATTTCGAGATTTAAGAATCTAAGGTAAGTCATATTTAACATACGGCTAAGGGTTATTTGTTGTGAATAAATGTTAGAAATTGATCTAACATGAAGTTATAGGGATTTCGACAGAGGGATACAAGGATTTCGGGATTTGAGAATTTCAAGGTAAGTTTTAAGAATACTAATCCTACTAGGATTTGGATTTATGGCCGAATGGCTTTTTATTAAAGTAGTAAGTGATTAATCAAATGTAGGAATTTGAGATCTAAGGCAGTAGATTAGATTTCGGGATTTCAAGGAATTCGTTAAGCAAATCAGGTGTGTACCCTACCCTAAGTTTTGATAGGTTCATGGCTATGTTTAAATTAAATGTATTATTAAGAATGTGTGTACTCCACACTACTTTGTAATATGAATTATGGTTGCATGTATTAAAATATATGTTAATCAAAATATGAGCATGGCTAAGGTACCATGTTAAGGTACTAAGTACTCAGGTACGTTTCCTACTTCTACTAGGAATATGAAATATGTTATTCATAACATGAGAATATGATAAGAATGTGAACTATGGTATATTATGCATATTAATGTTTATGGGGCATATGGTTGTATATTGAAAGGGGAAGTGAAAAGTGGTGATTTAAGACCACAGTAATCTGAAAAGTGGTGACTTACGACCACAGTAATCTGAAAAGTGGTGATCTAAGACCACAGTAATCTGAAAAGTGGTTTCCTAAAACCACAGATGCGGAGCCTTAAGGCTGCAAATTGGTGTGTAGCGGAAGGAGGGTCGACTTAGTAGTCCCCACGGTGTGTTTGGCAGGTACGGGGGTGTGTAGCGGATGGACAATTAGGTTTGGGTTTGGGAATGCATCATTAATTGTATTCTATGATTTGAATGTATATCATTTGTATGCCTGATTCTATTATGACTTAGTGTTGTGTACACATTGAGTCTGTTGACTCACCCCGTTGGGGAATATTTTTCAGGTGATGAGCAGTAATGGACCGGGTCGGCAGGAGCTTAAAGGTGGGCCATGCATAGCAAGAAATTTATGATTTGGACTTTCAATTTATTTTAGGTATTTTAAGTTTTACTTTGGGATCATTGATATAATAAGGCCATTGTGGTTTACTTTATTTTTTTTCTTTTATTTATTATGTTTATGGATTTTTATCAATTGAAGTTTAAGTAAATTCCTTTTAAAATTAACTCTAAATGTTTTGTCACCTTAAATAAATGGGTTTTAACATAAGATAAATTTGTTTTCAACTCAAGCCCAACCCAAACAATATTTTTTTTAAAAATCACACAAGTTTTTCCTAAGTAACAAAAGGATTTTGAACCGGTTTACTTGAGGAACATACCAAATCTGGTCAAAGCTCGTGGGCCGGGTTTGGGGTGTTTCACAGTTAATCCAAGGTTAAAGAAATTATTTTGATATTATTTTATATGTTTTAGCATGTTTATAAGGATGTATGAAAATTTTTGGGTGCATCAATTTTGGAGATTTCATGCTAAATTATGAAAAAGGACTTAATCGCATAAAGTGCGAAAGTTCTATTATACAAGGTAGAGGTGTCTAATAGCCATAGAATATTAAATTGGATGTCCTTAAAGTGCAATTAGGCTGTTAAGAGTGTGTTGGGCGGCCATAGAGACAAGGGAGGCAAGGGTATTAAATTTTGGTCAAATTTTGGTGAAATTAGGTGACCAAAAATGAATAAAATAAGATAAATAAAAGAGATATCATCTTTCACTATTCATTCTTATTCTCCACCAAAAATTGAAGAGAAAATAGGGGATTTTGGAGTTCAAAATTTCATCCAAGTTATTCTCTTTCAAGTAAGTGAGGGGTCTTTCTTGATAATTTTTGTACTTTTGGAACCCCCAAAGCTTAAGCTAGATAATGAGGGGACTATTTTGCTAAATGGTTGAAAGTTTAGGGACTTTTCATGTAACGACCCGAAATCCGTGGGCACCAGAAAAAAAAAATGTGTTATCGGGCCTCTGTCTTAGTAAATCGAGTTAGTAAATAATCATTAGGAGTAATTATGAGTCTAGTAGTGTGCTTAATTAGATTTTTATTTAGTGAATTTAGCTTAATTGAGAGTAATTAGGAAAAAGGATCAAATTGAATAAGGAGTAAAAGTCTAATTGTAGATTAAAAGAAAATAAAAAGGACCAAAATGGCAATTATGCCATTTAGCATAAGTTGAGGCGGCATAAGCTTAAAAAAAATCTGAGATTTTATGTGTTAAAATATATTATTAATATTATTAAATAATTATATTAATATAATATTATTGATTGAGTTTGATTAGAAGGTATTTAGAATAGAAAATGAATTTATCAAATGAATTGGTTAAATTGGTTATTTATTGAAATGAATACGATTTATTTTACAGGGGGTTTTATATATTAATAAGCAGAAATGCTGCCGAAATTTATATTAAACAAAATTTATATTTGCAAATTGTCTGATATGTCCGGTAATGCCTCGTAACCCTGTTCCGGCGATGGTTCGGGGTTAGGGGTGTTACATTTCATGAGAGTGTTCATGTTGTTTTCTGAGTTTTTATGGAAGAAAATGAATGTTAGTGAGTTAAGAAACAACTTTTGTGAAAGGTGTTACAATGAAAACACCTAAATAGGACTTATTTGTAAAGGTTGAAATTGTGTAATAAATGCATGAAATAACTGGTTTTGTGAGTTTTTGTAAGAGAAATAAATGCTTAGCTAGGCTTGTTTAATGGGAAAATGTGATGAAAAACGATTTATGAGCCTAAGGGACAAAATCGTAATTTTGCCAAAGTATAAGGGCAAGATGGTCATTTTTGCCTAAGTAGAAATTTTGATGTATCATGAATTATAAAGTGATTGAATGAATGAATTTTATTATTATAGATCAAGAAGAGCGTGGAAACAACCTTGACCGAGGAAAAGGCAATGTTACGGACTAAACCGTCGATTAATACATTTTGCACCGATGTAAGTTTATGTGTAAACGATACATCTTTAATACATATGTTATTACTTATTGGTGCATTGTATGAATTAGATCAATTATGATTTAGTTTGATTGAAATTGATAGATAGTGAGTAATTCTCGTATGAACTTGGAATAGATATGTAAGTGCGGAAAAATGTCCGTAATAATTACTTGGTGGGCTGTGTGCGATACCACCGTAATTATCCTTTTTGGTGAAATGTGTGCGATACCACCTTATTATTTATTCACGATGGGCCGTGTGCGTTACCATCATTTATATTATCATTTGGTGGGCTATGTGCGATACCACTTTATTATTGATTAATGGTGGGCTGTGTGCGAAACCACCGGGTACTTAGTATTATTCCGAAGGGTTCATTGAGAAATTGTTTAAGTAAATTTTTCATGTGGCTTTGTGGTGATGAGTGTAGGGGATGTGTGCAGGTAAATGTGATCATTATATTGTTATATGGTTGGAATGTGGTAAGAGATGAAATGAGTAAGCATAATTATGAAAATATGAATTGTTCTTGCTTAGTATGTAATGTTACTAATTAGCATATGTTATGATGCTTATTGTTTGCATGTAAACTTACTAAGCTTAAAGCTTACTCCCTTTCTTTTCCCTTATTTTATAGTGTCAAACAGCCAACTCGGGATACGAAGATAATCAGAAGATCACCTACACTATCAGCTCATCTAGGTATATTTAGACTTAGCATTTTTTAGTATGGCATGTATAGGGGCTAGACTTAGTGAAATGTTATGTTGTTTTGGCCAAGTGTGTTGGCTCTTTCAAAGATGAACTCTTTTGTAAATGGCCATATTTAATGGCTCATTATTATTAATATATGGAAAGATGAGTTTGTTCATGAATATGTGTCATGCATGATTGGGTTGCTTAGTTAATGGTTGAATGTGATTGATTTTGTATGAGTTAGGGTGATAAAAAGAGCTTGGTAAATAGCCTTGTTCTTGTCTACACGGGTAGGCACACGGGCGTGTGTCTAGGCCGTATGTGACACACGGTCAGTCCCATGGGTGTGTGACCAGACCGTGTGTCCCCTGCAAGTTAATGTTGCAAGTCAGTGTCGACCACGGGCTAGACACACGGGCGTGTTTGTAGGCCGTGTGCCCCTTATGAGGTTGCTAACATCATAAATAGAATACCGAGGTTTTTACACACGGGTGAAAACACGGGTGTGTCTAGGCCGTGTGGAGGACACAGGCTAAGGACACGGGCGTGTGCTCAACCGTGTGAAAACCCCTGTAGGTTCGAAAGGAAAAATAAATTCCACACGGGCTAGGGACATGGGCGTGCGTGACCACACGGCTTGCCTACACGGGCGTGTCCCATTTCACAAGGACGTGTGGCCCTGTTAAGGCAAAATTTTTCTAAGTATACAAAAGTTCCCTGTTTGATTCCGAGACCCTCCGTTTGCATGTTTAAGGCCTCGTAGGCCCATAATAAGGATGATATGAATGTGATTGGGAAGTACTAAGTTGGAATGAAATTTTATAGCCCTAAGGTTGTATGTTCAAGCAAATTAAGTCCGGTAATGCCTCGTACCCGGTTCTGGCGTTAAATACGAGTAAGGGGTGTTACATTTAGTGGTGACTATTGTGAATTGAGTTGTGTTACGTGCATGTTATAAATACCAATTGACAGTAATAATGATATGCTAATAATGTAATATGCAACAGAAGTGAGCGATTGCTCGGTAAATACATATGTGTTGAATTGTGGAATGTAATATTATTATGACTGGTAATATGTAAAAATACGTGTATGTGATATATGATGTAATGATTTTAATGCACACATAAGTGGTCGAATATGTGATGGCTCAATGAGCATTATTGTGGCACTTAAAGTGTAATTAAATGTGAATTAGATAAGCATGCATTGTGTACAAGTTTGTATACATTGATGAATATGAACAGAGATGATGTGCATTAAATTAGTAATTAAAATTGTGTAATTGTGGATATTTTGGACTTGTGATCTTTGTGACTGTTGGATATAATTGGCATGCCATAGGATTGTGAGTACTCACCCTTGTGTTTTATGATTTGGGCATTGAGGCCCGAGGACAGTTTGGAGAGATAAGAGACTGTGAGCCAAGCTTCATTCACCAGGATATGTTGGTGTGTTAGAGAGTGTTAGCTAAATGCTACATTTTTGAGATATGTTCGAATCTACGAGTCATGTTGTGTGTTGGAGATCCGTGTATTTGATGTACGATGATAGAGCCCACTTTTATGTTTCACAACCTCAAAGGTCAAATCATTATTTAAATGTGATCTTATATTGTGAAAATACGATACGAGATGGATGCATAAACATGTGAATAATATGCTAAAAGAGTTGATTTAAGTTTCATAAAAATGTTAGTATGTCTCATAGTAAATTGCATATATAATTGTGGATTGGGTTGTTTTCATTTAACTTGTGAATAAATGTGAGTATATAAGCTAGACTTGTGAGTTATTAAAGCATGCATACATTGTTTAGTCTTGATGAATTATTGTTCAATGAATTATAAATATATAAGTTAGTTGAGTGTAATTGCATGTAAGAGTATATGCTAGTTTTATGATTTAATAAAACATGAATATGTTATTGACTTGGTTAGAATATGGTTGTGAATGTGTTGTAGTATGCTCTTTTAACTTTAATATCGTGTATACTTTGTGGTTACTCCAACATTCACTGAGCTTGTTTAAGCTCACCTACTCTCTCTAACCATTGCAGATATTTAGCGTTTGCGGTGTGAGCGATACGGGGATACCAAGGGAGTTATCCAAGTTAGGCTTTAGTTTTTGTGTAGGTGATAATATTATTATTCTTTGAACTATGGGAATAAGGAAAAATGGAAGAATTGTTGCATAAATGTTGCCATTATGTTTTGGATGTTTACACAACGTATTTGCTCTTAGGATTTATGGACTTGGATCTTAATACATTGATTGTAACACCCCTCACCCGTATTCACAGTCAGAATAGGGTTACGAGATATTATCGATCAATCAACATCATTAACATACATAATTCATACATTTATGCATTCATACTCAAATCCCATTCAATAATATTCATATTGTCCCTTACGAGGGCCTACGAGGCCTTAAACATGCTTTAGAAGGGGTTTGGGACTAAACTGGTAACATACAAGGGTCACACGCCTGTGTGAACAGGACGTGCGCCTCACATGGCTAGTAGACACGCCCGTGTCTTAGGTTGTGTGGAAACAGGGCATACATACTGACTTGCATCACACGGCCGAGGACACGCCTGTGTGCCAGGCCACGTGAGAACTGGAGGGTATATGACTTGGGTCACACGACCAACCACGCGCCCTTGTGTCCAGCCCATGTACCCTTTGAAATGGCCACACACGCCCATGTGCTAGGCCATGTCCCATTTAGAGGGGTATACTGAGTTATACCACACGGCCAGTCACATGCCCGTGTGTGAGACCGTGTGGAGCATACTGACTTCACTTCAATATCAACACTAGGGGACACACGGCAGTGTAGCATGACCGTGTGTCGCACACGGCTGAGACACATGCCCGTGTGGACAAAAATAGGCCATTTGCAAAGCCAATTTGCCACCCTTTTTGCACATACCTACACAAGCTCAAATAGCCTCATTTTAAGACACAAATATGCAGCCAAAATCATCAACCAATACATAAACATACCTAATCCTTTTCAACCATTTCAATATTCAATATCATATCATTTACCTATTCAAATACCAAGTAATTTAACTTGCTTTACTAAGTATAATACATAAACACTTAAACTCCATTCATTCAATATAGATCTATTACCAAACATTAAAAGTAGAATATTTGCATATTCATAAACATCATCAAGTTCATCATTTTATTCCAACACAGATGGCCAAAATGCACATCCATCAAATAAACCATTTTGACACAAGCATACATGCCATATACCATATATACATAGCTTCAAAAGTACCAAAATAGATGATCGATAGTGCGATGAAGTCTCTGACGATTCCCAAATCCGAGCTAGCTTTGTAGAACTATAAAACATTGAAAATTAAACAAAGTAAGCTTTACAGCTTAGTAAGTTCATATGTGAACATGAAATAATCACAACATTCATATAACAATTCAAAATAGATAATATCATTAACATTTAAAGCATCAATTCATGAATTAACATAAAACTTATCCATGTCCTCATTCATGAGTTCTCAGCTTCATCTATCTCAATACTTAAATAGTTTTTCGTACATACCTGTACCGATACATTTCTATTTCTCATCAATACTCTTATCAAATCACTCCGGTTTACAAATGTTTTCGATACCATTTCATCGATTTTTCTGATGCCATAATCCAACTATGGTCTTACACATACATTGCCAAGGCCCTGCCGTGGTCTTTCGTTCATATGCCATAACCCGGTTATGGTCTTATTATTCGATTGTCATAGCCCAGCTATGGTCTTATTCGGCAACTTGCCGTACTCAATTCGTACATTTCATTTAATACCACAACATTTATTCAATAGAATAATTGCTATCTCAATTTCATCCATCAATAGATAAGTACACATTTAAGTTCAATTATATGAACTTACCTCGTATACGAAATTAACGGATCGAGTCAACTACTCGATAATCTTGTTTTTCCCCCGATCTAAATTTGAATTCTTTCTTTCTTGGTCTATATGTATTCAAAATTGACTTATTCAATTACATACTCTTTCAATTTAGTCCAAAACATACATTTAGGCATATTTTCACTTTAGCCCCTAAACTTTCACATTTATTCAATTTAGTCCTTATTTCACAAATACACAAAATTTACATAATTTCATCAAACCCAAGCTTGGACGAATTACCTATAAGTCCCTAGTAGTCCAAAACTTTCATTTATTTCAAATTTCAACCCCTCAATTTAAAAATTTCACAATTTAATCCCTTTCTGACATTTTTGTCAAAAATCACTTTACAAAACATGTAAAACTATCATCAAGCTTTCATATTTCAACATTAAACATCAAAGAACTCATAGATTCAACAATGGAAACTCTCAAAATCTTTAACAGTTTCAAAATCTAAGGTACGGGCTAGCTAGATTACAAAGCAACGATTACAAAAACATAGACATCATCAAAAATCGAGCTCAAAACATTCCTTAATCAAGCTAAATGTGTGTCGAACCCTAAATGTTCTCCCATGTCTTATTCTTCTTCTAATTTCGGTTAACGATGATGATATTTAGGCTTATTCTAACTTTGTTTTATTTATTATAACTTAATAACTAATTTACCATAATATCCTTTAATATAAACCATTAAAAATCATTTATGCATGGCCATCTTTGTCCACTCACCATTTTAATGGTCTATTTGCAACATAAGGACCTTAACATTAATAAGCCATAGCAATTAAACACCTTTAACAAGTAGAATGCAACTTTTGCATTTTACGCGATTAAGTTTTTTTTCTCAAATTGAGCAATTAAACGCTAAAATTAGCTCACGAATTTTTCACACATACATGATGTCATGCTGTAAACACATAAAATAATATTAAAATAATTTTTTCACATCGGATTTTTGGTTTTGAAACCACTGTTCCGATTTAGCTAAAACCACTTTTCTTGGGATCCTACCTGGTGTATAGTATCTATTCACTTCTAAATTTTTTTCCTTTTATATATTGTTTTTAGCAATGGGGACATTGTTCATCTTAAGTAGGGGGACCAAAAATTGAAATTGTTTTTTTTTTCAGAATTCATTTTTCCCATCAAATTATGATTAAGTTATATTTTGCTTAAAAATTTGAATTTTTGTTGACTATGCTAAACTTTAGTATAAATATTATCTCAATAATTGTTATGTTGGCTGGATTATGACATAAATTTTAGTCTTAATAAGGTATGTAAGTTGAATCATGAAATTTTTAATTCATTAAAAAAATCTAACAATGCATAAAGGTTTAAGTCTCTAGAATTGAGTTAGTAATTTCTTGAGGCGAAATCCTGGGAGGCATGGAATTTTGAAAATGATTTAGGCAGACTTTGTTTGGATCATTTGAGCTTTCTAAGTCAACCTTAATAAATATTTATCCCTTGAAACTCAACTTTGAGACTATATGGCCTGATTTTATTGGAACCTTGCATACATAACCTCACACACGCCCGTGTGGTCCACGTGGGAGTTTTTTTTTTCTTTGGGAAAATTTAATTAATTAATTTTGATAAATTAATTAGTTAAATCTTAAAACCACCCAAATCTAATCCTACTAAACACCAATCAAATTCCTGGTAACTAACCACCTCATCCAGAGTTCAAAATTGACCTAAACTCATCCACTTAAGCGACTCAAGCAGAAATAACAAAAAATAAATTCCTCACTTGCACGAGGTTTCAAACATAAGACCAAAGGATAATCTAACACCTTACCACCAAACCACCAGACTCATTCTATCACAAGTTAAATGAAAATAATATTTAAGCCCAATGAATAGAGATAGGCCTAAGAACAAAAATTATTGAATTTCCCAAAAAGAAAGATTTGAACCCATGACCTCAAACACATATCCAAAGCACTTAACCACTGAAGAAGATAATTAATTATAGCAAAATTTAACAAATCAAAAAATAGATTTTATGGGGTGTTGCATAAACCTTTCATAATAAAAAAAAATCATAACCAAGGTTATGAATTAATTTAATTGCCTATACACATCACAAGTCTCACAAGGTTAGTAAATTCACATATATGAAAACGTGTAACTTCTTCATGTCATAAAACATATACAAGTAAACACATTTGATATATCATTCATCAATCATCTATTCATTTAACATTTCATATTTTCATTTCAATTTTTCATTTCAAATGCCCCCTTTTTACATATCTATATCTATATAAACATTTCGTATAAACATTTCATATGATTATTTCCGTAAAGTCGATTCATATAAACATTCCATCTATCTATTTTCATATAACCATTTCATATATTCATTTTTCCACTCAATGAACCCCAATGAAATAATGTTGGATACATGGGAATAATGCTTACACAAGCTGTAACTGTAATTGCTCACACGAGTTGTAACTGTAAATGCTCACACAAGCTGTGAAATGGGCCTGCTCACACGAGCTGTGGGTCGAGATGTTAGGCTACATGATGCTTCTCACACAAGCTGTGGAGAATCCACAACAAATGCAGGACCTCAACCATTGTTAGGACATCCAAGACCAGCACCCGAAACAGTAAATAACCCTAATGACATGTCATTTGTATCCTAAGCATTCACGAGGTTCATACGGGCTGTGATTCACATTCATAACATATGAATGTTTAAGCATTTCTTTGTCTCATGAATTCAATTATATAATTTCTCCATTTTCAATCATGACCCTCAATTATAATTTCATTTCAATTTGAACCATTCAAAGCTTTAAAATCATAACACCATTAATTCAATCATAAGAATGCATAATTATATTATACTACACAAACAACAATTAACTCAATTTATATGCTATATGAACTTACCTAAATTGATTCTACAATAAACATGACTCCAAGGACTAATAAGTAATTTTCCTTTTCCGCGATTGTTTATCGATTGCTTCGTTTCTTTTTATATATATATATATATATATATATATATATATATATATATATAATAATAATAATTCAATTATCCAATTCAAATACTTTTAAATACTAAAATTCACATAATTGACCCTTTAATCTATATTTTATACTTTTACCCTAAACTTTTACTTTTTAATCAGTTTAGCCCCTAAATCTGAAACTTTCAAATCTATCACAATTTCACCAATTTCATGCTAGTTGAAATTTCTCTTATTCCATTATAGCACATAATTATTAAAATATCACAAAAATTTCATGTCAAGTATATTATTTTATAAATTTAATCCTTAAACCAAAATCACTTTACAAAATAGTCATATTTGACTATCAAGCTTAATAATCTATCATCAAACTTCAAAAACATCACAAATTCATCAATGGCATAAATTAAAACATTTAACAGTTTTACAAATTAGTCCCTAGGTTAGCTAGATTAAGCTACTAAGATCTAAAAAACATAAAAATTACTAAAAACATGTTTGAATTTCATATCATACAAGGAGATTGTAACTTGGACGATTCTTTGGTTTCTCAAGCTAAGGATTTTCAATCGAATGGTTGAAGATGATGAAAGAAAAATAAAAGAAATGGCTTTTTACTTTTGCTTTATTATGAATAACATTATTATAATATAAAATAAATATAATCTAAGGTAGTTTCCTTCAATAACCTTCCATTATATTTAATTAAGGGTAAATTTCCATTTAAAACCTTGAACTTTGACTTTTTAAGCCATTTACTTAATAAAAATCTATAACACTTGAGTTTTGGAACATTTATGATTTAGTCTTTCTTCCCTAATTAACTACCCAAACGTCAAGATTTTTGGACCAAATTCCAATACACGTATATAATCACTATGAAAATATTTTTATTTACGACCTAGATTTACAAAAACAAAGCCTCGATGCCTCAATTCTCAAAACCACTTGACTTTAGGGTCAAACCACTTGATCATTATTAACAGTCCGATTAACAAAATTTACCAAATCAAAATTTATTAAAACACTATAATCAACTCGTAAATATTAATAAATACTATTTACGAACTCACTCATTGAAATTGTGGTCCCAAAACCACTATTTTCGACACCACTGAAAAATGGGATGTTACATATACAGTCAAGAATTAAGACTAAACAAGAAATGGCTGATAGCCCAATGGTTAAGAGTTAGCTACCCTACTGAGAGGTCCTAAGTTTGAGCCACTCCTCCCCTTTTCATTTTCTTTTGAATTTCAGAAAAAATGGGGAAATTTGTTGTGCCCTCTAGGATATTCAAACCTTAGCTATGTAATCGTTCTTTTCCTATTTGGATCAGGTTTGCCTCTTTTCAAATTCTGGTAAAATTTATCTTCATCCTTAATTTCTCTTATTTTTATTATCTTTTCCTCTTCTTTACACCATATTTTTATCTTTATGTTGGTGATTATTTTGCTCTTCCCGAATCAAATCATTCCTCTTTCAATCGTTTCTACCGGGTTTGTCATTGTCATCATTAGCATCCCTAGCTTTGCCAAGAAACGGTAAGTACATCTCTTTTCCAATTATTAGATCCCATATTTTTATTATATCACTATCCGAAGCTAATCATTCATTTGATTAATCAATATTTTACGATTCTTTCCAAATCTTTGATAATCTTGTCGAAATCTTGATACCAATTGTTAATTTATGTGTAAATGTCATTTGAATGACTGAAATTAGGTAAACCGGATCAAAGTAGATCATAGGAAGTGTAACACCTGATTTATTTAACCTTATTTTTATGAATTTTTTCACAAATGAGTATCTGTTTTAGTGGTTAAGTGATGTGAATGTGTGTTTGAGGTCTTAGGTTCAAGTCCCATTTTTGGAAAATTATGCTATTTTTGATCCTAGCCTTATCTCTAGTGGTTTGTCTTATGTAATACTTTCGGTCAACTCATTTCAGAATAAGCTTGCTAGTTCAAGTAGTAAGGTGTTAGCTTGCCTTAGGGTCTTATGTTCGAACCCCCGTGTGAGCGAAGGATGTTAATTTTTGCTTCTATGAGTGTGTACCGATTGTGTAGTAGAGTTCAGTGGGATTGAAAGTCTTTGGTAGTTGGATGAGGTTAGTGGGGGAATTATTTGAGAGTTTTAGTTTTTTTTAATTAATTTTTTAATTTTAATTTTTTCCAAAAAAGTCCCCTCTTGATTTTACGTCATTTTTTCTGATCTCTCTTCTCTTCTCTGTACAATTTTCTTCTTTTTCCTTTCTTTGAGTTTTAAATCAAAATTGTGCGTTACCTTTGTGGATCGGCATCGGTATTTCAATTTATCATCTTTTTTTTGCAACTTCCAATTGCATTTATTTTGGTAAGTTTTGTATTGGTGTGGTTTTATTGTTTCTTGGCTAGTGATTAATGGGGGTTTTTGTTTAACTCTCAGTTTGAGGAAAGGCAAGAAGCAAATTGGTGCTCCTCTAGCGAATTGAGCATTGGGTGTTCCTGTTCGTTGTCGATAAGTGTGAAAATAAGTTGAATGCTACTGTGAGGCTTCGTTTTTGGATAATTTGTGTTTGAGTTTCGTAAATGTTTACTGAAATTGGGCGTTGGAATGCTGATTTTAGGGGTCGATGGTCTCGGGGTTGATTATGCATTAGAATCGAACCAGGTGTATGTGTGGCCGTGTGGGTCACACGACCTAGGCCAATTTAGGCGTGTGGCCCATACGGGCGAGCCACACGGATGTGTGGGTCATGGGCTAGGCCATGTGAGCCACACGGGTAGGGCCAATTTGGGCGTGCCTGTGTAGCCCCACACGGGCATGTGGGCTTAAATTTCTGAATTTTTCCTTAGGATCGTACACGTTGTTCCAATCAACTATGGGCCTTCTATGGGATCAGTATGGGTTTAGATAAGCCATTAAAGCATGAGGTTTGATAAACTATTTGTATGGTATCTATCATAAGTAATACCTAAGTGTATATGTAATGATAAATGTGTGATCTGCTATCTTTATGCATGTCTGTTATCTGTTATACAAGCATATTACATATAATAATTTTGTATCTGGCATTTGGTAATTCTATTTTATTTGATATTCTATTGCATCTGAATGTGGGCTGGGATATGTGATATGTGGAAGAAGTATTCTTTGAGGCGTTATATTGTCGATATACTGGTAGTACTGCTGTGATTACTCTAAAAAGTGTAGTACAGATACTATGTGGTGTGTAGGGTTGGGTGGGTGTTTTATACCCCACGTGGTGTGTTGGGATGGTGGGAGTTGGTGTGTAGAGGATGGGGGTAGGACTTTGTATATCTCTATCTGTATGATTTTGTTGATAATTTGATTCTGTTAAAGGACTTATGTCTGTATCTGTTCTATTATGCGATAAAATTTGGATTTATGTTTCTGTTGAGTTACGCACTAAGTTTTTTTTAAAACTCACTTTCTGTCTGTCTGTTCAGTTCAGGTAACCTTCAGATTTAGGCGAATCGATGCGACAGAGGCTCAGTTGTGATCACTTGCCCGTAAACCATATTTACTTAAAAAGTGTACGTAATTTTCAGGTTTTCTTTTTAGAGTTTTGTAATTTTGGGACTCTCTAGAATTTTGGGTTTAATTTTTGGATTTGAATCTAGTTTGAGATTTCTTATGACGTATGACAAACAAATTACAGAAACAACTGTTTTATGCGATCAAACGCTTTCGATAAAATAAACTCGATTATCAAAATATAACAACTTTTAAACTTCTACTGCAAATTATTGTTTAAATTGAAAGAAAAATCAATCGGCAGTTTTCACTAAGGAGTACAACAACTTATTTTTAAAATAAAGCAGTATGATGTTTTTAAGAAAAAATGACAATTTTTGAACTATTCTTCACAACATTCTCGGATTTGGCCATAATGTCTAGGCTGGGTTTGGGGTGTTACAGTTAGTGGTATCAAAGCCAGGTCGCAAAACTCGAGTTGTGAAATTTTGGTTTCAAAAAGTTATATGTAAAAGAACTGGTTTCCAAACAATTTTATTTCTTTTGAGTAAAGTTTGTGGTGCACCAAGTCTTCGGCACTTATCCTGTAAGTACTTTTAAATTTAGAAATATTGTAGTTAGAAAACTCTGAACTGTCTAAAACTACACTGAGTTAGTTAGGGACTAAACCTTTTGATAAATATTTGAAGTATAAAATATTGGCTAATAAACACTGAAATTGATGCATAAATTTTTTTAATGTAGATAAAGCTGTAATTATGATAAGCACTCGTAGAACGCATGGTCGTGGTACTCGTGGGCGCGATGGTTGCCTAGAGGGACTCAAGTTGAGTCATCCTCGATGAGTAATATGCCTAATCTTGATACGAGTGAGACGCCGACTAAACCTACTGCTGAGACCGGGTCTTAAAGCTATTCGACTAGGGACTACGCACTGTCCCAAGCCATGTTTAGAATATTGGAGAGGATCGTTGGGCCCCATTCTGGATCTAAGAGCTGTCGGTCGGTAACTGAATGACTTCGGTCTAATGGTGTTGAGTTGTTTAGGGGCGTCACTGGAGTCGGCCCGACTGTGGCCGAATACTAGTTGGAGGCCACAGAGAGGATAATAAATGATATTGACTGCACTCTTGAGTAGAAACTGAATGGTGTAGTATCTCTGCTTCGCAACAAGGCATACCAATGGTGGTTATCGATTGAGGAGGGTACTCAATTGGATTGGGTTAATTGAGAGTATTTCAAGATTGCTTTCCAAAGAAAATATGTGGGAGCGAGTTACGTGGTGCTCATAGACGTGAGTTCATGAATCTCATTCAGGGAGATACGATTATGGCCGAGTATGAGCAGAATTTTTGAGATTGAGCCGTTATGCTCGAGGGATGGTGACGTCTAAATATGAGAGTTGTGTCCATTTTGAGGATGGGTTAAGAGGTAATTTGAGGGTTCTGATAGCTCCACAGAGGAGCGAGAGTCTGCCGTTCTGGTGGACAAGGTGAAAATTACCGAAGAAGTTAAGCGTTTTGAGCGCTAGAATAGGGACCAAGAGAGGGGAAAGAATAAAAGGGATTCTAAGCCCTCTAGTTCTGTTCATAAGCCTAAGAAACGGGCCAGACCTGATGGGCATTCTAGAGTTGGAGTTCCAGTTGCTTCTACTGTGGCTTAGTTGTACAGTGACTATGGTAGGTGCCATCCGGGCAAGTTTTGGAGGAGGTTGGGAGCATGTCTATGATGTGGGTTGATGGATCATCGTAGTAAAGATTTCTCATAGCATTGGGATCAGATGCAAGCTCCAGCTTTGGTTTGTTCAGCCTTAGAGGGCAGTACAGCAGCCGCGTAAGGGCCGTGGTCCAACTAGGGGTGGTAATGGTATGGGTAGGGGACAAAAAGCATCAGGCAGAGGTGATAATCAAATTGAGGCGAGGCAGCCTGTGCTAGTATATGTTGTTCGACCCTGTGAGGACAAAGATGCCCCTAATGTCATTACAGGTACATTTCTTATTTATGATGTTTCATATATTGCACTGATAGACATAGGGTCAACATACTCTTACATAGCTAATTCTGTCTCTGATAACTTGGGGATTCCTATTGAGAGTACTTCTAGTGAGGTTTCTGTACTGAGTCTGTTGGGTCAATTTGTTCGAGTAAATAGACTGTATAGGAATGTACTGCTGGAAGTACAAGGGGTTATGTTTCTGGCAAATCTAATAGAGCTATTGTTCAGAGAATTTGATTTGATTCTGGGTATGGACTGACTCATGGATTATCGAGTCAGTTTGGATTGTGAAACCAAGAGAGTAGTTCTGAGATCTGAGAATGATATGGAGGTAGTTGTGATTGGCGAGCATCGGGATTACTTATCCAATGTGATATCCGCTCTTATGGCTGAAAAACTAATTCAGAAAGAGTGTGAAGCGTATCTGGCTTATGTAAGTGTTTCAGCTTCTGTGGACTCTTCTGTTGAGAACATCAGAATAGTAAAGGAATTTTTGGATGTTTTTCCCGAAGTGTTATTGGGTTTACCTTTGAATCAAGAAGTTGAGTTCAGTATTGAGCTTTTACCAGGTACAGCTTTGGTGTCCATCGCTCCTTATCGTGTGACACCGAAGGAGTTTATGGAGTTAAAAGCTCAGCTTCAGGAGCTTTTGGATCGTGGATTCATCCGTCCTACTGTGTCTCTGTAAGGGGCATTGGTTTTGTTAGTAAAGAAAAAGGATGGTACCATGAGAATATGCATCAACTACCGACAGTTGAATAAGCTGACTGTGAAGAATAAGTACCCACTTCCAAGGATCGACGACCTGTTTTATTAGTTTTGTGGGGCTTCAGTATTTTCTAAGATAGATCTTTGTTCTGGGTATCACCAGCTTAAAGTTAAGGAAGTTGATGTTCATAAGACAGATTTTAGGACTCGTTATGGGCACTACAAGTTCCGAATCATGACCATTGGTTTGACGAATGCTTCGACTACATTCATGGAACTGATGAACCGGTTTCCCAGTCGTATTTGGATCAGTTCGTCGTGGTTTTCATTGACGACATTCTGGTATACTCTAAGATCATGGATGAGCATTATGAGTATCTTAGGGTAGTCCTTTAGTTACTTCAAAAGAAACAGCTCTACGTTAAGTTCAGTAAGTGTGAATCCTGGTTAAGGGGAGTAACATTTCTGGGCCATGTGCTTTCTACAGAAGGGATCTGAGTTGATCCTAGAAAGATTGAGGTTGTACTTAATTAGAAATAGTCTAAGAACATTTCTTAGATCTGTAGTTTTCTGGGTCTTACAGGTTATTACCGGAGGTTTATCGAGTGGTTCTCGTTAATTGCAGCTCCTTTGACTAAGCTTTTGCGTAAGAACACTTCTTTTGTCTAGACTAATGAGCAACAATTGAGTTTTGAGAAGCTCAAATATGTTTTGACTCAAGCTCCTGTTCTAATACAACTTGAATCTGGTAAGGAGTTCGTAGTATATAGTGATGCGTCGCATGCCAATGTGGGATGTTTTCTGATGCAAGATGGTAAGGTTGTGCCTTATGTGTCCCGATAGCTTAAGTTACGCAGGGGAAATTATTCGACACATAATCTTGAGTTAGCTGCCATAGTTTTTGCCTTAAAGATTTGGAGGCACTATTTGTATTGCGAGAGGTGTATCATCTACACCGATCACAAAAGCCTTAATTACTTCCTTACTCAAAATGAGTTGAACCTTAGGCAGCGTAGATGGGTTGAACTGCTCAAAGATTACGACTGCACTATAGAGTATCATCCCAGTAAGACCAATGTGGTGGTCAAAGCTCTTAGTCGTAAAGCAATGTCTGATTTTATGGCGATGGTTGCTCGCCTAATTCTGTTTGAAGATGGGAGTCTGTTAGTCGAACTGCAAGTTAAGCTGACTTGGATTGATCAGATTCGGGATAAACAGTTAGGGGATGAATTTCTGGTTCTGCATTTCCACCAGATAGAATATGGTAGTAAGTTTGATTTTAGGCTGAATAGTGATGAGGTTTTATGGTTTCAAAGACGAATTTGTACACCGAACGACTCTAATTTGAGGCAGTTTATCTTAAGGGAAGCGCATAGTAGTCCATATGTTATGCATCCCAGTGGAAGTAAGTATCGGGGTCTTTATAAACTGTAATGGTGGCCAGGGTTGAAACGAGAGGTAACAGACTTTGTTTCTCACTGTCTGACGTGCCAGCAAGTTAAGGCTGAGCACCAGTTGCCTTCGGGTTTGCTCCAACCCATTAAGATTCCCTTATAGAAATGGGAACGTGTGACTATAGACTTCGTTAGTGGGTTGCCTTTAGCACCTACTAAGAAGGAGTCTGTTTGGGTCATCGTGGATCGGTTGACTAAGTCTGCCCACTTCATTCCTGTTCGGACAGATTATTCTCTTAAAAATTTGGCCAAGCTTTACATTTCTGAGATTTTGAGACTTCACGAGGTTCCAGTTTCGATAATTTAGGATAGAGATCCTCGCTTCATGTCTCGGTTTTAGAAGAAAATCCATGAAGCTTTGGGTTTGAGATTGGACTTCAGTACTGCATTCCATCCTTAGACCAATGGTCAATCTGAAAGGGTGATTCAGATACTAGAGGATATGCTTCGGAGTTGTGTGATTGATTTCTGAGGTAGTTAGGAGGATTTTTTGCCATTAGCTGGGTTCGCTTACAATAACAGTTTTCAGTCTAGCATTCAGATGGCATCTTACGAGGCTCTATATGGTCGTAAGTTTCGGACTCTATTGTGTTAGACTGAGTTGGGTGAACGTCGAGTTTTGGGTCCTGAGTTGGTTTTTGAGATCGAAGACAAAGTTAGACTAATTCAGGATCATTTTAAAGCGACTTCTGATAGATAAAAGTCATATGCAGATCTGAAAGCAGATCTGAAAAGAAGGGATATTGAGTATTCTGTGGGTGATTACGTATTCCTTAAGGTGTCTCTATGGCAGAAGATTATGCAGTTTCGACGTAAGGGCAAGTTGAACCCTAGGTTCATTGGGCCGTATCAGATTCTGAAGCGTGTGGGACTGGTCGTTTACCAGTTGGAGTTACCTCTAGAGTTAGCCCATATTCATGACGTATTTTACGTCTCTATGTTGAGACGGTATCGGTCTGACCCATCTCATATTGTTCCTGTTGAGGAGATCAAGGTTAAACTAGATTTGACATTTGAAGATGAGCCAGTTCAGATTTTGGATCAAGACGTTAAGGCTTTAAAGGTAGAAATTTATTCCGTTGGTTAAAGATCTGTGGTGGAATCATGGCACCGAGGAAGCAATGTAGGAACCTGAAGACTTGATTCATTAGCAGTATCCCCATCTATTGTATCAGGTAAATTTCAAGGCTGAAATTTCTTTTAGGGGGTAAAGTTGTATCGCCCTGATTTATTTAACCCTATTTTTATGAATTTTGTCATAAATGAGCATTTGTTTCAATGGTTAAGTGAGTGGGTGTGTGTTTGAGGTCTTGGGTTCAAGTCCCAATTTTGGAAAATTATGCTATTTTTTATCCTAGCCTTATCTCTAGTGGTTTGGCTTATGTAATACTTTCGGTCAACTCATATCAAAATGAGCTTGTTAGTTCAAATGGTAAGGTGTTAGCTTGCCTTAGGGTCTTATGTTCGAACCTCCGTGTGAGTGAAGAATGTTAATTTTTGCTTCTGTGAGTGTGTACCGATTGTGTAGTAGAGTTCGGTGAGATTGAAAGTCTTTGGTAGTTGGATGAGGTTAGTGGGGGAGCCGTTTGGGAGTTTTAGTTTTTTTTTAATTTTTTAATTAATTATTTTTTAATTTTAATTTTGTTTTCCAAAAAAGTCCCTTCTTCATTTTACGTCATTTTTTCTGATCTCTCTTATCTTCTCTATACAATTTTCTTCTTTTTCCTATCTTTTTGAGTTTTAAATCAAAATTGTGTGTTACCTTTGTGGATCGGCGTCGCTATTTCAATTTATCATCTTCTTTTGTACAACCTCCAATTGCGTTTGTGTCGATAATTTTTATATTGGTGTGGTTTTATTGTTTCTTGGCTAGTGATTAATGGGGGTTTTTGTTTAATTCTCGGTTAGGAGAAAGGAAAAAAGCAATTGGTGCTCCTCCAGCGAATTGAGCGTTGGGTGTTTCCTGTTCGTTGTCGATAAGTGTGTGAATGCATTGAATGTTGCTGTGAGGCTTCATTTTTGGATAATTTGTGTTTGAGTTTCGTAAATGTTTACTGAAATTAGGCATTGGAATGCTGATTTTAGGGGCCGGTGGTCTCAGGGTTGATTTTACATCAGAATCGAACCAAGTGTGTAACGAAAATACGAGAAAACAACAATTGGCAAAAGCCAAAAATCTGGCCTGTCGACACCACACGAGCGTGTGCCTGGCCGTGTAGGAGGCCGTGCCGTATGGGTCACACAACCTAGGCCAATTTAAGCGTATGGGCTGTGGGCCACACGAGCAGGGCCAATTTAGGCGTGTGGGCCACACGAGCAAGTCGCACGAGCATGTGGGCCCAAATTTCTGAAATTTTCCCCAAGGTTGTATACATTATTCTGATCAGCTGTGGGCCATCTGTGGGATCAGTATAGGCCTAGATAAGCCATTAAAGCATGAGGTTTGATAAACTGTTTGTATGGTATCTAGCATAAGCAATACCAAAATGTATGATAAGTAATGATAAATGTGTGATCTGCTATCTATACGCATGTCTATTATCTGTTATATGAGCATATTAGATATGATAATTCTGGTATTTGGCATCTAGTAATTTTTTTTATCTGATATTCTATTGTATCTTATTGTGGGGCAGGATATATGATATGCGGAGGAAGTATTCTGTGAGGTGTTATATCGCTGATATACTGGCAGCACGGCTGCGATTACTCTGAAAAGTGTTGTACAGAAACTATGTGGTGTGGAGGGCTAGGTGGGTATTTTACACCCCACGTGGTGTGTTGAGATGGTCGGAGTTGGTGTGTAGAAGATGTGGGTAGGACTTTATATATCTGTATCTATATGATTTTACTGATAATCTGATTCTCTTAAAGGAATAATGTTTGTATCTGTTTTGTTATGCGATAAAATCTGGATTTATGTTTCTGTTGAGTTACACCTTGAGTTTTTTTTTTAAAACTCACTTTCTGTCTGCCTGTTCTGTTTAGGTAACCCTCAAATTTAGGCGGGTCGGGGCGACGGAGGCTCAGTTGTGACCACTTGTCCGTAAACCATATTTACTTAAAAAGTTTACTTAATTTTTAGGTTTACTTAATTTTTAGGTTTTCTTTTGAGAGTTTTGTAATTTGGACTCTCTAGAATTTTGAGTTTAATTTTTAGATTTGAATCTAGTTTGAGATTTCTTACGACATATGGCAAACAAAACAGAAAAAGAACTATTTTATGCGATCAAACGCTTTCGATAAAATAAATTTGATTTTCAAAATATAACGACTTTTAAACTTTCGCTGTAAATTATTGTTTAAATTGAAAGAAAAATCAATCGGTGGTTTTCCCTAAGGAGTATAACAACATATTTTTTAAATAAAGCGGTATGATGTTTTTAAGAAAAAGGACGATTTTTTGAACTATTCTTCGTAACATTCTCGGATTTAGCTATAACGTCTGGACCGAGTTTGGGGTTTTACAAGAAGTGTCAACCAAACCTGTGGTGAAAGGTGTATATCTATTTGAAGTGAATCAATGATGATAGTCTGTATGTTTAGGGCCACATGATCTCCCACACGGGCGTGTGGACCACACCGCCACCATATGGTCATGTACAATTGTAGAATTTATGGACTTCGTGAACTATACGGACTCAACCTATTACACGGCTTGCCACACGGTCGTGTCCCTCCTATAAGGTAATTTATCATTTTCCACACAGCATCAAGCTATTACACGGCCTGACCACACAACTGTGTAACCCTTCTACACGGCAGTGTGACCTTTTTATAATTTCGCCCAGAAATTTATGATATGTTTAGTTTAGTCCTTGTATATCCCCTGAATTGTTTTTTAGAGTTTTTTTTCGCTCAATTAAGTCCATAATATTGTGCTTATTCTAGAATATGTGATTTAATGACTAAATTGCTATTGTTATATCCTATGAGATGTGAATGTTACATGCTTACTGTCACTGTGATATTGATAAACTGTGAGTGTTAATATTGTTGTTTTCCTACTAAGTACATGTTAAACATGTCTACTACCACTGTTGAACTAAATACATGTTAAGCATGTCTAATGATCTTGCAATGTTCTGTTACAAGCATGTCATATTACATTGCACGGGGTGGGGCGATATGTACGGAGGAAGAGTGATAGTTTAATAATCTGCAAAAAAGTGGTGGCTCGTCCACAAACCAAGTGGCAGTTTATCTGCAAATCGGTGGTGGTTTATCCACAACCCGGTGTGTATGGATGGATGAGTTCTTGGGAACTCATAGTGTGGTGTGTAGCGGAGTTGGGTCGGACATTTTCTAATAAAGTGAAATTGCATTGTCATTCATAAGCACGTGCATATAAAACTGTGAATTCTGGAATATCATAGTGATGTGTTGATTTGGAAAACTGATACTATGAATTGCTATACGATTACGATTATTCTAAGAAATGTTATTTTGTATGCTTTGTCTATTGTTTTACATGATTTTCTTTAGATTGGAATCATACTGAGCTTTTTAAGCTCACCCCCATTTATTTTTCATCTTTACAGATAACCTACAAGGTGAGGACATGGACTTGACATTTGAAAGGTCTGACTCGGATTAATATTTTTCATTAAAAGTATATTAGACTTAATATTATAATTTATGTTAATTAGAATTGTATTGTTTTATTTGAACTGTGGCATGGGCCCTAAGTTTTGAGTTTATTTGGCATGCATGACATTTAAATTGATTTTAGGATATTGAGACATGGATTTTGAATTAATAGGCATAAAATTCTGGTTTATCTTCATTAAAACTATTTTAAATTCACTTTCCACTGTGATATCATGTAAATGAGTTTTTGAAAGTAAGTAAATTGGAAATCAACGTTTACAAAATAAACTTCAAAATTTATCATTTTTTTGAAAATTTTATCTTTTAGTTAAAAGAAAAGCACGCTAAGTTTTGCTTAAAAAATAAGTAAATGTTTACGGTTGTTTTATAGACTCTGATCGTGTTTCTAGGCCATTTCGGTGGCTATTGTAATCTTCCAAATTCGACCGTAACACTTAGGCTGGGTTAGGGGGTTTACAAATATTTTATTAACTTTTTAAAAATTTTCAAAATTGTTTCTTATTGTTTTAGAATTGTTCCATTCATTAATAGAAACAACACTATTCAATTTTTTTTCAAATACTTGACAATAAATAAGACTAACGTATTATCTGTAACAAATATCAAACAACAATTTTATTTTAAAGGAGTAATATTTACAATATATATAAAAGTACGAAGTTATATTTTATTAATTATAATATTATTAATTATTACATAATCACCGTTAGAATATATAATTATTAATTGCCATCCAACCAATCATTGAATGCTTTGGAATATGATAAGGAACCACAACAGCTTGCACCAATTTACCTTGGTTACTCTACCTCTAATTCCATTGTAGATTTCACTTAGAATATTTTTGTCTTGGGACAGTGAGTTCACCCGTTTGAGGATTTCTAATCAACCCAATCCAACACCTTAATTTGAGAAGTTTCCTCCAGCTCCAACTATTCGTCTAAGAAGGATAAACTTTCATCAAATCCTTACCCTTAAGAACATAAGCTTGGATTTAAGCAACCCAAAGAGATCTTGCTTGAATCAAAATAATCCACAAATTTTGCATAATGCAAGCTTGATTCCAACTATCAACCTCCTTCAAACCTAACTCTCCTTTTGATTTAGGTTTGCGAATTGTATGCCATCCCACTCTTGCACCCTTAGCATCCATATTTTTCCCTTTTCAGAAAAACTTGAGGCAAAGTTGATTAATAGTTTCAAGAATACCTTTTGAGAGAATAAAATGTCTACACCAAAAATTTTGCATGTGGAATAAAACAGACTAAATGAGTTGAAATCTTCCAGGATAAGAAAGATGTTTAGCTATCCATCCGTTAATCCTATGATTTATCTTCTCAATCCATCGAAAGTAATCAACCACTATCAATTTTCTAGTTATTAATGGAACTTCTAAGTACCTTACTAGAAGCATTCCTCTTTTAAACCCAATAAGATTACATACATGTTGAAGATCCTCTTCTAAGATTCCTGAAGAAAAAATCTCACTCTTGCCAGGATTAAATTGTTGGCTTCAGAAGAAATAAAGCTGTTGCAAGACACATTGTATTCCCACTACTGACTCCAAATTTCCTTTAGAGAAAATTAATAAGTCATCAGAAAAGTTTAAATGAGTCAACCTAAGCTTATGGCATTTCCGATAGTAGCTAAACATCAAGTAATTTCGATAGAACATGCATGACAATCACAAAAAGGTAAAAGGAAAGTGGATCCCCTTTTCTTACTCTCCTAACACCTCTAAAATAGCCAATAAAACCCTTATTTACTGAAATTTAAAATCAAGGCCTAGTGATGCACTTGTCTATCCAACTAACAAATTGACTAGGGAATCCAAAAGTAGCCAAAACAACAAGAATAAAGTACCAATGAAGAAAGACAAAGGCTTTTTGGAGATTAATTTTCAAAATACATCTAGGTGACAAGGTGCATCAATTATAACCCCTAACAATCTTTTGGGCCAACAATATATTGTCACTAATGCTCCTCCCAAAAACAAAAACACTTTGGCTTCTAGTAATAACAAATATTTAATTATTAACTATATATATACACACACTAGATTTCATTACTAATGTCAAACTATTTTTCAAGCTTTTTATATGTCAAAGATCCCTTAACTTTTTAAAAAGTTAAAATTTAGTCTGTGTATTTTAATTTTGAGTTATTGAATCTCTATACTGTAATGCCCTCAATAATTTATTTATGTTTTCGTAATCATCTGACACAAATATGTATCTGCTTCAGTGGTGAAGTGTTCAGGGTGCGTGTGAGAGGTCTTGGGTTCAAGTCCCATGTTAGCAAATTTTATTATTTTTGATCCAAGCCTTACCCTTGTTGTGTGGGCTTATATAAAATTGTCTATTAATCCATATCAGAATGAGCCTACTGGTTCGAGTGGAAAGAGAGTTAGTGTGTTGGAGGTCATGTGTTCGAATCCTTGCGCAAGCGTGGGTATTAATCTTTTTGTTCAGTTTCCTGATAGTCTTGATGGAGTTGGATTTCGATAAGTTGGATGTTAGTGGGTTAGTGGGGAGTGAATTAAGGGATTTGAGATATCTATTATTTTATTTTATTTTTTTTTTAATTTCAAATTTTCTCTCCTCTGCAAGGAAATCACGTCAAGTTTTTTGCTGTTTTCCCCTTTTTGACTTTTTTTCCTTCATCTCTGCAACATACTATTTTGGTTTTCTTTCGTTTCGGCTCGTGAACTCGTTGTTCGATTGTACTGTTGGTATTGTCGGTTTCTTCTTTTGGTGTGGTAAGTAGAACTCTATTTATCATTGATTTTTGGCTTAAGTTTTTTTATTGATGTCAATCTGGGGAGATTTATTGATAGAATCGGTGTTTAGGTGAAGATTGTGAAACGGGGAATTGCATTTCGACAGTTTAGTGCACGTTAGAGGCGTTCTGGCATCAGTGGTAAGTTGGCTCCTTGTAGATTCTTGTGTCGAACTTGTTAACCAATCCACTAAATCGATGTTGGGTACTCTATTTTAGGTCTTGGAAGACTCGAGATAGTTTTCGCATCAAATCGATATCAGGTGTGTACCCGAAACACAGAAAAATGAGTTTCGTCAAAAGTCAAAAAACTGTTCTGTCGACGCCACATGGACGTGTGGTCACTCGTGTGGTTGGCCGTGTATGAGGGCACGACCATGTGATCGACGTAGGCATGGACGGCGCCTGACACGGCTTTGTGGTGGTGTAAGTGTGGCTATGTGGGCCACACGAACTAGGCCAAGTTGGGCGTGTGGGCCCACACGGGCATGCCACACGAGCGTGTGGGTTTTTGGCCAGGCCGTGTGGGCCACACGGGTAAGGCCAATCTGGGTGTATGGGCCACACGGGCGTGTGCGCCCACATATTTCTAAAAATTTCCTTAGGGTGGCACGGGTCGTTCCGATCGACTGTGGGCCTACCGTAAGATCGATAAGGGCTAACCAAACCCTAAAATTGTAGTTCTAATAGTCTAATATTCTGTTCTGAGTATGATAATGCTATGCACGACTGATTATTTCGATATCTGAATATGAGCATGTTTAATCTATTATTAGGTATCTATTTTCTGAATCTATTTTGGGGTGGGTTTTGTAATGGCAACTTGGCTACACATTATCTGATATGTGTCGTAATAGCACGATGTGGTGTGTAGGGTTGGGTAAGTGTTTTTTAACTCCACATGGTGTGATGAGATGGTCGGAGTTGGTGTGTAGAAGATTGGGGTAGGATTCTAATTATCTGATTTGTATATCTGACTCCTATTTTCTGTATCTAAAATGGGCATGAGCCCAAATCTATATTTGTTTGTATGTACATTTCGGCATGTTGCATGTCTAATTCTGTTGGGTTACACACTAAGTTTACGTAAAATCATCTCTGTTTGTTTGTTCTATTAAGGTAATCGACAGACTTACACGGATTGGTGCGGTGGAGTCTTGCGGTGACCACTAGACTACAAACTGAATTTAATTAAAGGTTTTATTTACTTAGAGGATATTTCTGGGAGTTTTGTTTTAATTGGACTCTCCGAACTGTTGATTAAATTTTTGGGATTTGGATTTATGTTTAATACTTTGTTTGGACAACACGCTAAAAACACGGTTTCTTCTAAAATAAAGGCTTTCTAAAATACGAACTGTCTTCTTAAAATACAACTGTTTTCGTAAGCTTCCGCTATAAAACACGTTTTAAGGCGAATTAATTCACTAAATAAACGTTTTGATAATGGATAAAAGAAAATGAGAGTTGGAAAATTGAAATGGTTTTATCGTATAAATTTCGTTATCAAAGCCCATTCTTTGTAACACATCAGGGTTCGACTATAACGTCTAGGCTGGATTTGGGGTGTTACATTTAGTGGTATCAGAGCCTAGTTGCAAAACTCGAGCTGTGAAAATTTGGGTTCCAAAATTGTATTTAAAAGAATTGGTTTTCAATAATTCGAATAATTTAAGAAAGTTTATGGTACACCGAGTCTCCGACGCCGATCTTGTAAGTATTTCTGAAACTTAGATAGTATACTCTGAAAACACTGTAGTTAGCACTTTGTGAAACTGTACCAAAATAGTTAGAGACTGAAACTTCTGAAAACATCTCTGAACTTCATATAATTTATGCGTAAAATATATGTTAATAAATACTGGAACTAATGCATAAAACTTTATAATATAGATAAATTCGAATTATACAATGAGCGCTCGTAAAACTCACGGACGTGGTACTCGTGGCCATGGTAGAGGCCGTATGAGGCTCGAGCTAAGTCTTCCTCTTTAGGTAGTATGCCAAATTTGGATACGAGTGAGACGCTGGTTTCGCCTACTACTGAGATTGGGTTTTAAAGTTGTTCGGCTAGGGACGATGTACTATCCAAGCCATGCTAATGATATTGGAGAGGGTCGCTGGACCTAATTCCAGATCTGGGGGTTATGGGTCAGTAACTGAGCGACTCCGGTCTAATGGTGTTGAGTTTTTTAAGGGTGTCACTAAAGTTGCCCCTATAGTGGTCGAGTATTGGTTGGAGGCCACTGAGAGGATTATGAATGATTTAGACTATACTCCGGCGTAAAACTTTAAGGGTGTAGTCTCCTTGCTTCACAACGAGGTATATCAATGGTGGTTGACGGTTGAGGAGGGTACTCAGCATGATCGTTTGAATTGGGATTTCATTAAGACCACCTTTCAGAGTAAGTACGTGGAGGCGAGCTATGTGGATGCTCGTAGGCGTGAGTTCATGAATCTCACGCAAGGTGATAGGCCAGTAGCCGAGTATGAGGCCTAATTTCTGAGGTTGAGCCGCTACGCTCGAGGCATGGTTACATCTGAATATGAGAAGTGTGTTCATTTTGAGGACGGTTTGAGAGACAGTTTGAGGGTACTGATTGCTCCATAGAGGGAGCGGGAGTTTGCGATTCTGGTTGAGAAGGCGAAGATTGCCGAGGATGTTAAGCGTGTGGAGTGCCAGAATAGGGACCAAGATAGGGGTAAGAGTAAGAGGGATTCGGAGCCCTCTAGTTTTGTTCATAAGCCTAAGAAAAATTTTAGACCTGATGGGCCAGTTAGAGTGGGGGTTCCTATTGCACCTTCTAGGATTCAGCCATGTGGAGAGTGTGGTAGGCGTCATCCGGGAGAGTGTTGGAGGAGGATTGGGCTTGTTTGAGGTGTGTATTTTTGAAGCACCGTATTAAAGAGTGTCCACAGTGGAAAAATCAGATGCAAGCTTTGGGACCGGGTTCTGTACAGTCTCATAGGATAGTTTAGTAGCTATCGAGGGGCCATGGACTGACTAGGGGTGGTAACGGTATGGGCCGTGGGCAGAGAGTACCGGGCAGAGGTGTTAGTCAGGCTGAGGCGAGGTAGCTTGCACTGGTTTATGATTCTCGTCATCGAGGGGATAGAGATACTCCAGATGTTATCACCGGTACGTTCCTAATTTTTGATATACCTTATACTACTTTGATATACATAGGTTCTACACACTCCTATGTAGCTAGTTTTGTAGGTCGAGAGCACTTCTAGTGATATCACTATATTGAGTCCGTTGGGGAAGCCTGTTCAGATAATAAGCTTTATAGGAATGTTCCGTTAATGGTGCAAGGGGCTGTTTTTCTGGCAAATTTGATGGAGCTTCCGTTTGGGGAGTTCGACTTGATTCTGGGTATGGATTGATTGGTCGAGCACCGAGTCAGTTTAGATTGCACGACTAAGAGGGTCATTCTGAGGACCGAAGATGATAAAGAGGTGGAGGTGATTTGTGAGCATCGAGATTATCTGTCCAATGTGATCTCCACTTTTGTGGCTGAGAAACTGGTTCAAAAAGGGTGTGAGGCGTATTTGGCCTACGTCAGTGTTTCTGATTCTGGTCACTTTTCTACCAAGGATATCAGAACTGTAAGGGATTTTTCGGATGTCTTTCTTGAGGAGTTACTGGGATTACCTTTGAATTAAAAAGTTGAGTCCGGGATTGAGCTTCTACTGGGTACAGCTCCGATGTCCATCGTTCCCTATCGACTGGCGTCGAAGGAGCTTACAAAGCTTTAGGCTCAACTTCAAGAACTTCTGGACAGTGGTTCCATCCATCCTAGTGTCTCCATGAGGGGCACCGATTTTGTTTGTTAAAAAGAAGGATGGAACCATGAGGATGTGCATCGATTATCGGTAATTGAATAAATTAACTATGAAGAATAAGAATCCACTTCCGAGGATCGATGATTTGTTTGATCAGTTCCGATGGGCTTTTGTGTTTTCGAAGATTGATCTTTGTTCTAGGTACCATCAACTTAGAGTTAAGGAAGCTGATGTTTATAAGACTACATTTAGGACTCGTTATGGACATTATGAGTTTCTAGTTATGCGTTTTGGTCTGACGAATGCTCCTGCTGTATTCATGGATCTGATAAACCTAGTGTTTCAGCCATATTTGTATCAGTTCTTTGTAGTCTTCATCGATGTTATTCTGGTTTACTCTAAGACTGAGGATGAGCATGATGAGGATCTTAGGGTAGTGCTTTAGATTCGTCATGAAAAACAGCTTTAGGCTAAGTTGAGCAAGTATGAGTTCTAGTTGCAAGGGGATCCGAGTTGATCCTAGGAAGATTGAGGCTGTGCTTGATTGGAAATAGCCTAAGAATGTATCTGAAATCCACAGTTTTCTAGGTCTGACGGGTTATTATCGGCGATTTGTTGAGGGGTTCTCTCTGATTGTAGCTCCTTTGACTAATCTTTTGCATAAATTTGTTCCTTTTGTTTGGACTGATACGCAGCAATCAAGCTTCGAGAAGCTCAAGTCTGTTCTGACTCAGACTCTTGTTCTGATACAGTCTGAATTCAGTAAAGATTTTGTAGTCTACAGTGATGCATTGCATGTCGTTTTGGGATGTGTGTTGATGCAAGATGGTAAAGTTATGGCTTATGCATCCCGTCAGCTTAAGACACATGAAGGGAATTATCCGACGCATGATCTCGAGTTGGCTGCTGTAGTTTTTGCGTTGAAAATCTGGAGGCATTATCTGTTTGGTGAGAGGTGTATTATCTACACGGACCACAAGAGCCTCAAGTATCTCCTTACCCAGAAGGAGTTGAATCATAGGCAGCGTCGATGGATTGAGCTGCTCAAAGATTATGATTGTATGATAGAGTATTATCCTGGTAAGGCCAATGTGGTGGCTGATGCTCTCAGTCGTAGAGCGATGACTGATTTGAGAGCGATATTCACTCGCCTTAGTCTGTTTGATGATGGAAGTCTATTAGGTGAGTTGCAAGTTAAGCCGTCTTCAATTGATCAGATTCGAGTTAAGTAGTTGAGGGATTAGTCTCTGGGTTGAATAATTTTGGGTTGAATAATGATAGTGTTATATGTTTTCGAGGTTAGATTTGTGTGCCGAATGATTCTGATTTGAGGCAGTCGATCCTGAGGGAGGCGCACAGTAGCCCTTATGCTATGCATCCCGGTGGTAATAAGATGTATCGGGGTCTCCGTGAATTGTACTGGTGGACAGGTTTGAAACGTGATGTTACGGATTTCGTTGCTCGTTGTTTAACGTGTCAGTAAGTTAAGGCTGAGCATAAGTTACCTTCGGGTTTGCTCCAGCCCGTTAAGATTTCCTTATGGAAGTGGGAACGAGTAACGATAGAATTTGTTAGTGGGTTGCCCTTGACACCCACTAAGAACGATTCTGTTTGGGTCATCGTGGATCGATTGACCAAGTCTGCTCATTTTATTCCGGTTCAGACAGACTTTTCTTTGTAGAAGTTAGCGAAGCTGTATATCTCCGAGATTGTAAGATTGCATGGGGTTACTGTTTCAATTATTTCTGATAGAAATCCTCGCTTCACTTCTCGGTTCTGAAAGAAATTGCACGAGGCTCTGGGTTCAAGATTGGACTTCAGTACTGCATTTCATCCTCAGACCGATGGTTAATCTGAGAGGGTGATTCAGATACTGGAGGATATGTTTTGGAGTTGCGTGATAGATTTCTGAGGTAGTTCGGAGGATCATTTGCCACTAGCTGAGTTCGCTTACAATAACAGTTTCTAGTCTAGCATCCAGATGGCACCTTACAAGGCTTTTTATGGTCGTAAGTGTCGTACTCCGTTATGTTGGACAAAGTTAGGTGATTGTCGAGTTTTGGGTCCTAAGTTGGGTTTTGAGACCGAATATAAAGTTAGATTGATTAGGGATCGTCTTAAGCTAGCTTCTAATAGACAAAAATCTTATGCAGATCTGAAGAGGTGTCATATTGAGTACTGGGTGGAGGACTTTTTGTTTCTTATGGTTTGTCCATAGAAGAAAGTTCTAAGATTCGGTCGTAAGGGCAAGCTGAGCCTTAGGTTCATTGGGTCGTATCGGATTCTGAAGCGTGTGGTACGAGTCGTGTAATCAGTTGGAGCTACCTCCAGAGTTGGACCGTATCCACGATGTGTTTTACGGCTCGATGTTAAGGAGGTATCGGTCTAATCCTTTTCATGTTGTTTCTGTTGAGGAGATCGAGATTAGGCCAGATTTGACTTTTGAGGAGGAGACTGTTCAGATTTTGGATCGAGATGTTAAGATTCTGAGGAGGAAGTCTATTCCGTTAGTGAAGGTTCTATGGCGAAATCATGGCACTTAGGAAGCCACGTGGGAACCTGAGGACTTGATACGTCAGCAGTATCCACATATATCCTAATCAGGTAAATTTCGAGGTCAAAATTTCTTTTAGTGGGTAAAGTTGTAACGCCCTGAATAATTTATTTTTGTTTTTGTAAACATCTGACACAAATATGTATCTACTTCAGTGGTTAAGTGTTTTGGGTGTATGTGTGAGGTCTTGGGTTCAAGTCCCATGTTAGCCATTTTTGTTATTTTTGATCTAAGCCTTACCCTTGTTGTGTGGGCTTATATAAATTTGTCTGTTAATCCATATCAGAATGAGCCTGTTGGTTTGAGTGGAAAGAGAGTTTGTGTGTTGGAGGTACTGTGTTCGAATCCCTACGCGAGCGTAGGTATTAATCTTTTTGCTCGGTTTCCTGATAGAGTCTTGATAGAGTTGGATTCTGAGAAGTTGGATGTTAGTGGGTTAGTGGGGACTGAATTAAGGGATTTGGGATATCTATTATTTTATTTTTTTACTTTTTATTTTTATTTCAAATTTTCTCTCTCCTACAAGGAAGTCACGTCAAAATTTCTGTTGTTTTCCCCTCTCTGACATTTTTTTTCCTCCATCTCTATAACTTTCTATTTTGGTTTTCTTTCGTTTCGACTCGTGAACCCATTGTTCGATCGTACTATTGGTATTGTTGGTTTCTCTTTTTGGTGTGGTAAGTAGAACTTTATTTGTCGTTGATTTTTGTGTTTGAGTTTTTTTATCGATATCAATCTGGGGAGATTTATTGATGGAATCGGTGTTTAGGTGAAGAATGTGAAACGAGGAATTGCATTT
Organism: Gossypium australe; assembly: GCA_005393395.2. Taxonomy (NCBI): domain Eukaryota; kingdom Viridiplantae; phylum Streptophyta; class Magnoliopsida; order Malvales; family Malvaceae; genus Gossypium; species Gossypium australe. The sequence goes on from CM016619.1 coordinate 112,353,536, forward strand.
TTGCGGTTTAGTGCACGTTAGAGGCATTTTGGCATCGGTGGTAAGTCGGCTCCTTGGTAGATTCTGGTGTCGAACTTGTTAACTAATCCGCTAAATCGATGTTGGGTACTCTGTTTTAGGTCTTGGGAGGCCCGGGATAGTTTTCGCATCAAATCGATACCAAGTGTGTACCCGAAATGCAGAAAAACGAGTTTCGGCAAAAGCCGAAAAACTATTCTATCGACGCCACACGGATGTGTGGTCACCCGTGTGGTTGGCCGCGTGCGAGAGCATATCGACATAGGCATGGCCGTGTGTATGACACAACCGTTTGGTGGCGTAAGTGTGGCCGTGTGTGGGCCAATCGGGTAAGGCCAATCTAGGTGGCCACACGAGCGTATGAGCCCACACAGGCACGTGGGCCTATATTTCTAAAAATTTTCCTAGGGTTGCACAGGTCGTTTCAATCGACTGTGAGTTTCTGCATGTTGCATGTCTATTTCTGTTGGGTTACGCACTAAGTTTACGTAAATTTACCTCTGTTTGTCTGTTCTATTCAGGTAATCCACAGACTTAACGGATCGGTGCGGCGGAGTCTTGCGGTGACCACTAGACTACGAACTGAATTTAGTTAAAGGTTTTATTTTCTTAAAGGATATTTCTGGGAGTTTTGTTTTAATTGGACTCTCCGGACTGTTGATTAAATTTTTGGGATTTGGATTTCTGTTTAATACTTTGCTTGGACAACAAGCTAAAAACACGATTTCTTCTAAAACAAAGGCTTTTTAAAATACGAACTGTCTTCTTGAAATACAACGGTTTTCGTAAGCTTCCGCTATAAAACACATTTTAAGGCAAATTAGTTCACTGAATAAACGTTTTAACAAAGGATAAAAGCAAATGAGAGTTGAAAAACTGAAATGGTTTTATCGTATAAAATTTGTTTTCAAAGCCCATTCTTTGTGACACTTTCGGATTCGACTATAACGTATAGTCCGGGTTTGGGGTGTTACATATAATTTTTATTTAAAAATCTTAATCCCTTCATCTAATCTTGCAATTAGAAAAAGGCAGAATAACTTTTTCTACCGTCAACATTCATTTTTTTTTTTGTCAATTTGATTGTTACTCTTCAAAAGGACATAAAATTAAAATGTTTATTTATATATTCAATAAAAAAAATACTAAAATTCTGTTAAAATTGTAATTTTTAAAACTTTATTATTGATGAAAATTTTAAAAATTTATTATAAAAAAATTAATATAAAGTATTTTTAAAATATATATTTTTATAAAGCTTAATTAATTAAAATATTTAACCAAAAAAATGTCATAATTTAAGTGGGGAAAAGGAAATATTTTAATAATTTTTAAATGTATTTTAAAAGTTATAATTTAAAAAGAAAATTAGGATTTTTATTGGAAATATATAAAAAAACTTTCATTTTATGTGTTTTTAAAGAGTAAGGATCAATTTGACCAAAATTATAAACATCCAGAATTAAAAAGTCATTATGCCTTTTTTATAATTGCAAAACAGGACAAAAGGATCAAAATTTTTAAGTCAAAAAAGTATAGAGACTTAATATCTTAACTAAATTTTAAATTTAAAAAATATACAAAGACTTCTCACATATTTAATACTTTCTTATTTTTAAAGTATATTTCTTACTTCATTTTTTCTTAGAATTGTTTGATTCATTGGTGGGATCTAGAAGCTGACATTGATAAGACCAATATGTATACGTTGGCTTGAAAACTAAAAAGAATAAATAAAAAATGAATAGCTCAAAGTATTCATCCACGATATGTAAACTTTTTAATATGATACAAATATTTTATGATTTGAACTTTTTGTAATATCTAATTACTAAAAAAGTATATTTTAATTATTTTCAACTATTTAAATAATAAATATTGTATTACATTAATTGTATTAATTAAAAATATATTATTTAATAATGCAATTAAAAGATGTGAGATATTTTTATTATTAGATTTTATATATTATAAAATATTTTATATTTTGAAATACATTTTATTCATGTTAAATTATACTTTCACCCTAAGCTAAATTATCCAATACTCGACCATACTGTTGTGGGTATTTCAACTATAAGACTTTCCAACTGTAAATGAATACATTTTTTTGGGCATTTTCAATCAAATCGTACTTGCTAAAAAAAATCCGAGAGAGTTCGACTTACATTACTATTTTTATTAAATCTTTAATTATGGTTTAAATTTTAATTATTAAACACTTAATATATTTTTAATTACATGAAATAAAACTATATTGTTTAATAAATTAAAAATAATTGCATATAATTAATGCAATATACATCTAATTATGGTTCTTTTTCAAGGTCACGGGTATTAAAGGGTGATGATTCAAAGTAACTATTTGGAGGTAGTCAAGGTTATTCAAGATATTCTATCAATAGCATCGAGTTCTGCTTTGATCAAGCGTATCCAACAACTTTTGATGTGTGTCAGGCATTAACGTTTACGATATGTCTCAAGGGAAAAGAACTAAACTATTGACCGTATAGCTAAAATGATCTTGAATGGGAAAGAGGGCCTGTAGGTGTTCGATGATCCTCCTAAGAAGATGCTAGCAATCCTTTACTCAAATAAAATAAGTGGTGTATTTACTCAGTTTAATATAGTATATTCAACTGTTTTGTTTGTTTGTTTTTTTTTTTTAAATAAAAACTTTGGATAGAAAGAAGGATATGAATATGATAAATAAGGGTCTTGGGTAATATTGCTGTATATTTATTTAATAAGTCAACCGGCTAATTAATAAGCACATATTTTTCCCTTTAATTAATTTAAGTTAGACCATTGTGCCTAAGATCAAAATTCATATAATCTTTTCTTTATACATTGACTTCAACCCACACATGGTTTAAATTAAGTTGATGCTCATTTATATATATATATATATATATATATATATATCTCAATGGAAACACAAGAATTCAAACCTCTTTTACTAACTAATCTATTAGAACTGATGCCCAGTCCATCATTCATTATTCACAAATAGACCATTAAAAATATGTAATTAATTGAGAAATTAATCTAATAATTTCAAAGAAATATAATGGATGACAAGTAGGACGACTAGAATTGATACCCAGTGCAATATACATGCAATTCAAAACATTATTAATGGGATTAATTTCAAAATTTTAGAAATTTTTATGTTTTTAAAAAAATATAAATTCAATACCCTAAGAATTTAAAATAATATATGCCAGCAAATCAAATAATTATCTTAATTATAATTAAGATTATTGTTCAATAGTTACCCTGACAATTAACATTGTTGGCGTTGACAAAAGGAAATTAAGGATAGGAAAACATAGGACACTGTTGAACCTAACAAGTTTGGCATATATTATAAACTTAACAACTTACCAGGAAAATCCCATAACTTAATCCTCTTTCCTTTATAAATAGTGGGCTAGTCTCTGAGTTTGGGCACACCAATACATTGGCTAAGAGCTCGTGTCCTTTTTTTTTTTTTTTTTTTTTGCTTTATTTTTCTTGCTCGTAGCATTATTCATATATTAATTTTTCTGCCAACATGGCTTGTGAGCAAATTAGCTACCGTAAATCAACGAGGGTTGGGATTATCGGGGCTGGTATCAGCGGCATCGCTGCTGCTAAACAGCTCTCCCATCGTAATCCCATCGTTTTCGAGGCCACTGATTCAATTGGTGGCGTTTGGAAACATTGCTCATTTGCTTCCACTAAGCTCCAAACTCCTCGATGCGATTTCGAGTTCTCGGATTACCCTTGGCCTCAAAGGGATAACTCCACTTTCCCTTCTTATCTTGACATCCTCCACTACTTGTATGCTTATGCTACACACTTTGATGTGTTGAAGTTTGTTAGGTTCAATTCCAGGGTGGTTGAGATTCGCTACATTGGCGGCGGCGACGGCAGAGAAACCACTAACTTGGATGTGGCGGCTGGACCTGGAGAGTTTGGACCTCTTTTGAGTGGCCATCCTGTCTGGGAAGTCGCTGTGGAAACACATCCATCAAAAACTGTAGAGGTTGTTCCTTAAATCATATCATATATATTACCAATTTAATTTGAACCCACTTTTTATCCTACAATATTTTATTTTATAAGATACCATAATAAATTTATTAAATCTTGAACTTGGGATATCAGTATTCCTAAACCTTAATCTTACCATTTGTGTTAAGACCTTCACCTATGTAGTTTTTCTATTTTGGTATTTCTTTTTTCTTGACTTGGGTTGCTAGTTAGTTCCAATTAGAAATCTTGCATGGTTTTTGATAGGGACCTGAGGCTGCTGTCTTTTCATTTTATTTATTAAATTTATTTTTGATATATGTATTTTTCTTTTTGGTCAACCCTATTTGATATATGTGATAGTATATCTGATTTATACATGTACAATATCTGATTTATATATGTACAATCATATAAGCCATAAGATGACGTCTACAACTAATAAAAATTGAAATTTTAAGAACAAATATTACTAAAATTTTAATTAAATATTAATAAAAATTATTTGTTTTAATTATCAGCAAAAAAATGGTTCATTGATACACCTTAATTAGATGAACAAGTAGCACAAATGCATGACGGATGTCCTTGGTTAATTAAACACAAAAGTGATCTTCTAGTTGTACTTCCAATAATTTATTATTTCTGACATGTTATATTTGGTCACAGTCTGAACGGTTTCAAAAAAATATAAGCTAGACTGAGACCCAGTTGACCCCCAGAATGTTTATACATATTATCCATATATACATATGTTATAATTAAATGCTTGATACCAATTTATTAGTGATTACTGTTAAAGAATGATGGGAACTGAGGGAAAAATATATGATGATGCACTGTGCATGCAGAGATATGGGTTTGAACTACTGGTGGTATGCATAGGGAAATATGGGGATATACCGAAAATGCCAGTTTTCCCTCCCAATAAAGGCCAAGAAGTTTATGGTGGTAAAGTTATGCACACCCTCGATTATTCTAAGCTCGATAAAGAAGCCGCCCGAGAGTTGTTGAAAGGCAAGAAAGTCGCTGTCGTTGGCTATAAGAAATCTGCCATTGATTTAGCTACTGAATGTGCCCAGGCAAACCAAGGTATATACATCCATATAAGATTAACTATGACCAAATATATATTTATCTTTTTATCATAAAGCTCCGTAGAATTGTCTGTTAAACATTTTTCACATGTACTTTTTCAACCACCCATATCTAATATATAATGCATTGACTAGTAGAGCACTGATCCAACATAAAATATTGCATTTCATGCATGCTTCCGACATACTTAACTAGGTAATAGAAACAACTAACTACTAACCACACAAGTGTTTTTTCCCACTAAATTAGCCACTTAATTAAGGTTAACTTCATGTGACTTCCTTTCTAAATTTAAAGAAAATAAATTGTTGTTTTGTCCCCCTAAATAGTCATAAAATGCATGCTAGACATTGGGGATTGATTTTTCTAGAAAGTGCAACGTGATTTTGACTAACTAGCTTGTATCTTGACTTTTTTGGTTCGCCTGCTTTTGTGTTAAAATAAAAAGGAGCAGATGGACAACCTTGTACAATGGTGATAAGGACACTACATTGGACGGTTCCAGCTTACTGGATTTGGGGTTTGCCCTTTTTCTTGTTTTATTCAACAAGGTCTTCTCAGTTTCTCCATCAAAGGCCAAACCAGGGGCTGCTCAGGAATTTGCTTTGCCCTCTTTTGTCTCCTGTGGTAATACTTTGATTTACTCTTAATCACTGCTACAGTTACTCTTCTTTTTATTTTTATGTAAAATACATTGATTCACTTCTTTCTTTTTCTTTTCTTTTCTTTTTTTTTTTTTTTTTTACTGAAGAGAAAAGCAGTCTCCAAGTTCATAGAGTCTTATCTGGTGTGGAAACTTCCATTAGTGAAGTATGGACTAAAACCAGACCACCCCTTTGAGGAAGATTATGCATCTTGCCAAATGGCTATCCTGCCTGAAAATTTCTTCTCAGAGGCAGACAAGGGAAAGATCATGTTCAAAAAAACACCCAGATGGTGGTTTTGGAATGAGGGACTTGAATTCGAAGACAACACCAAGTTAGAAGCCGACGTGGTGCTCCTCGCCACCGGTTTCGAAGGCAAAAAGAAGATCCAAGACCTGCTGCCTCAACCCTTCTCGAGTTTAATAGTCGACTCGTCGGGGATCATGCCCTTATATAGGGGCACAATCCATCCATTGATCCCAAACATGGCGTTCGTGGGGTACATCGAGAGTGTTTCGAACCTGCAGACGGCTGAGCTAAGGTGCAAATGGCTGTCGAGACTGGCTGATGGACTGTTTAAGCTACCTAGCATCGAGAAAATGCTAGACCAAACCATCGAAGAAATCGAGATCATGAAGAAAACGACTCGGTTCTACAAGAGGCATTGCATTTCTACATTCAGTATTAATCACAGTGATGAGATTTGTGAAGAGATGGGATGGAAATGTTGGAGGAAGAATAATTGGGTGTTGGAAGCTTTCGCTCCTTACAGCAGTCAAGATTATGGAGAAGAAGACTAGTTAAAAAGAAATATTTTGATTAATTAGCTAATGAATAAAGCAGTATATCTATAGATATATGATAATTTGCCTTGTTGTAGTGACTATAAAATAGTTTTTCATCCATCTTCATGTATGATTTGCTGATTAATAATGAAAAAATTTAGAATAAAGGATTTAAATGCGTGGTTGATTTACATTTTTTGGTATACGTAAGACCAAATTTTCGCGTATATATATTCATGTATTTTACTTGATATTACTTCAATCTTGGTTAATGAGAAAATACACTTAAAAACATTCTAAGTGAAATTATGATATTAGTTACCATGTAAGTGGTATTCCTTAAATTATTTTTTATTATTAAATTTTTTATTGCATATAAGTCTTAAATATAGATTTTATATTTTTATATTTTTCAAAATTTAAAATTATGGTATTGACTCAAATAGTAGCTATTAAATTTGTTAATTAAAATTATGTGGCTTTTTTTATGAGTATTATGTGAAAATAAAAAGTTGACATAATATTATGTATGTGATAATATAGTTGCTACACTTTCAAAATCTTATATAGCAAGCATAATATCACATGCGCATAATGCTATGTAGCTTGCTATTTCCATGTAATCTTTACAATTATGTCGTTTTAGTTAATGGATTTATTAGTTGTGATTGAGTTTAGATTAAAATTTCGAAATTAAAAAATAGAAGCTAGAAATAATCAAATTAGATGACATATACTAAATCCACATATAAGTCTAATAGATTTAATGGCTATGATGGGTCAAGAAAAGAATTATAAAAGCTAATTATGTAACTTTACACATGGTATAGGTACTCGTAGAAAATTTGACCAAACATTTTATTGGACAACGTTTTCATGAATTAGATTGGAGTTTTAATTGACGGGGAGGCGTCTTGACTGATTTGGTCTTTCACAAAATAGAAATTTAAAGATGAGTTTGTCCAAATTTCTGACTGAATACACTGAACTTGCAGAGTAATATAATATATAGTAGGCGCAAATTAGAAGAAAAGAATAATTAGAAGAAAAGTAAAGCAAGTGGTATCATTGAGCCAAGACTCGTAATAATATTCATATAATTGGGTTCATGATGACGTGATGTTTTCTTCTTTCCTCAGAACGTGCATGCCAGACCACCTTCTCAGAAATTTGATTTAACCCCCCATGATGGACAACATAATTGGAACCATTGTTGTTTTCCATATTTTATAGAACAAAATTAACCTCTCATATTACCCATAAAAGGGGAACCTAATAAGTCCCTATCAAGCTCAGTTTGTATTCCAGAGGGAGTACTGCGGAAAAAAAAAAACATGATCATCCATGGTTGCCATCTTTATCATGTCATCAGCTACCGCATTAGTTTGTCTTCAAATGTATTAAAATTTGTTATTAACATTTTATTTTTTAAGATTAATAATATTGTATTCCAAAAAATTGTATTACCAAGCGTAAAACAAGTAACACCATTGTTTCACTTAATATCTCTTTCGGAATAATAACTCTTGTTTAAAATAGTTGTTGTTCGAGAATAGTTATGTTCATAATAAAATTTTAGTTAGAACAACTATCATTCAGTATAGTTATTTGAGAACAATTAAAGTTCGTAACAATTCTTGTTTAAGATAATGGCATTTCAGAAATAGTTATATTTAAAACAATAATGATTTGGAACAACTTGTATTTAGAACAATTGTGTTTTTCCAGAAGAACCTTTAACAGCCAAATTTTTCAATGGTGTTGGAAACTGCAATTTTGAAACCCCATTTCTGTAGTCTGAGTTCGTAAATATTAATATTTAATATTTATAAGGTTAATATAGAAATAGATTAAAGTTTGGTCGAACACCCCTCACCCGTCCCTGTCGTTGGAATCGGATTATGGGATGCTACAGTAATCAATGAAATAGTTATAAACAATCACCGGTCAAAATTAAATTACTTTAATCAATTCAATCATGACATACAATTTAAAATTTTTCACTAGTCTTATATGAGCTTATGTGAGCTCTAGAGTTGACATGAGAATAAACAATGATCAAATTGCCACAATTTCAGAAGACAAAGACAAACATGCAAAACAGGGGTCATATGGGCATGTAACTCTCTGAAGTTGTGTGGAAGTATAAATGGCTAAAACTACAATACTCACACGAGCGTGTGGCCAACCCAAGTGACAAACAAGAACAGTGTACTTTTAATGCACCATATCTTTCAGTGGCACACGGTCGCATCACTAGCTCGTGTGTGACACTGTAACATCCCTAACCCGAAACTATGGCCGGAATAGGGTTAAGAGGCATTACTGAACATTCAGAACATTTCACCTTCATTTTACAACACATAGTCAATCATCATTAAAACATATCGCAACATAATCATATAGTCCCTTAATGAGGTCTACGAGACCTTAAACACGTGTTAGAAAGGGGTCGGGACTAAATCGAACACGTACAAAATTTTTAGAAATTTAAACATTTTTTTCAAAACTGCAGAGGTCACACGCCCGTGTGGGTAGGCCGTGTGCCTCCCACGGTCTTCAAATACACCCGTGAGTCTAAGCCGTGTCAAAACATGGCATACATGCTGACTTGTCCACACGGTCGCCAAACATGCTCGTGTACTATGGCCGTGCGAAATTAAGCTAGCTACTGACTTGGTCACACGGCCACCAGGCACGCCCATGTGCCACGGCCGTGTAACCTGCCCAGGCACACTTCGAAGTGGCCCTTGAGCCACACGGCAGATACACAAGCCCGTGTCCCTTGGCCATGTATGCAAAATAGGCCATTTGTAAAGCCAATTTGCCACCCACACAAGGGTCATCCCTATAAGCACAATTAAGCATCTTTCCATGTATCAATAGCAACCAAAAACACATCAAAATATTCATCATATCAACCCAATTCAATCTCATTTCTAGCATACCATCTTATATGCTAAATAGCTCAACCAATTCACATGTAAAACCAAGCATGATTCATCCACAATTTCACTAAATCACTATGGCATCAATCCATCAATAAATTTACCATTCTTAAGACCATTTCATTGCCATCAAGCCATACCAAAACATACTTCATAAACCATAATCATTCATGCATATTACCAATATTTATCTAGCCACATCACATGGCTATTTACATATCTCAAACATGTCTCAAAACAACTAGCCTATACATGCCATATTCAAATATACACATCTTCAAAAGTACCAAAATAAATTGCCGATTATGTGAGAGAGATGCTAACGATCCCCGGATCCGAGCTAGCTTTACTGACACTATTAAACAGAGAAACAAATCACACAGTAAGCTTTCAAAAGCTTAGTAAGTTCGAAATACAATACATACTACTCAATAATACCACATCAATATATATATTTATACCACCACATAAATAAAGGCACAGCTAGGCACATTATCAATCTCAACCACATACTCAAATATCTATTCATTCAACTCTTAAATCTATCATCAATGTAACAGTCCGGTTTAGACCCTAGTCGAAACAGTGGTTTCGAGACCACAAATTCGAGTTTCAATAATATTTTAATATTATATTCAGTGCCTTTGATATGTGTTTAAGCATGTATTAAATTTTCGTAATTTGATTTGTCTGTCTGTGTGTTTAATTTGACAAAAGGATTAAATTGCATTAAATGCAAAACTAGCATGCTAGTTGTTAAAGTACCTATGTGATGTGGCTTTTAAAAGAGGAGGCCTTATGAGGCAATTAAACGTCTATTAGATAGTGGATGGATAAAGGCCAAATATGCCCTTGTGTTATGTATGTTTCTTATATTAAATGAAAGGATATTATAGTAAATGAATTAATAAAAGATTATTAATGTAACGAAATCATGAAAATAAATGGTTGTTCGTCCATTTACTAGCCAAAAGTTTAAAGAAAAAGAAAGAAAATAAGAAAGCTAGGGCATTCGGTTCTTTGTCTTCTTGATTAAGGTATGTTTTCAATTCGGTTTTTGATGATTTTTATGTTTTTGAGATTGTTGCTTAGTCTACTATCAAGCCCATGTTGTAATTTGAAGAATTGATGATGTTTATGAAAAGTGCCATCGATAAAATGGTGAGCTTTGTGATGAGTTTAGGTGTTAAATGAAAGATATGTGTTAAATGAACATGTTTTGTTCTTGAATTTTTGATGAATTTAGTTAATTAGGGCTAAATTGAGAAAATATCATTTTGAGGGACTAATTTGTAAAATTGATGAAACGTTTGGACTTCTATGATATACATGAGCATTCGGCTAAGCTTTGTATATGGTGATTTTGTATATTTGATGTTTTAAGAAAAATGGACTTAATTGGTAACATGTGCAAATGTGAGGGCTAAATTGAAAATTGCCCTAAATGTGTGTTCATGGATTGAATTGAATGAATTAGTGAATAAATGGATTACATTTGAATATGTATAGATCAAGAGTTGAAGAAATTGGATTTAGATCGCAGGAATGCGAAAGTAGTTGAATAACCGAGACTAAACGAATATTCGAATCCGAGGTAAGTCAATATACAAATAAACGTGTTTGAATTGAATTATGTATATTCATATGACTATTGATAATGTTGAATGTATATGAGATGATTTTTACATGAATTCCAAGATAGAATTGACACAGTGACAATGTTCGAGAAGTCCCATTTGAACCTAGGGATAGGTAGGATTAACTATGTCATGACATAGGTGTCTGTTAAACGATATCATGTAAGACCACGTCTGGGACGTTGGCATCGATATAATATTTAAGTGTAAGACCATGTTTAGGACATTGGCATCGTATTGACTCGTGTAAGACCCTGTCTGGGACAGTGGCATCGATATTTGAGTACACGTAAGACCTCGTCTGGGACGTTGGCATTGTACGACTATTCCGATCATTCTGAGTATCCTATTAGATTCCGAATAGTTCAATGGGCAAATCTGAGATACGAATAATTATGTGACCTGTAAATCCGTTTTAGGTATGTTTGATATGTACACTAAGGGTGTAATAAAAGGTAAGTATCTATATGAATTTACCGTGATGAAATGTGTATTTGAATATGAGAATGTGAATGAGATACAAGAATGGAAATATGCATGAATGAGCTAAGTATATATATGATATGTGAATAGAAGTATGTGGCAAATATGTGGCAAACTTTGTGCAAGCAAAAGTGCCAAAGATTATGTGATGAATTGGCTATGAGAACTATAAGTACCATTGTATTAATTTGGTTATATGCATTTTTTGTTAAGTTTATTTGTATATAACTTACTAAGCTTTTGAAAGCTTACTCTGTGTGTGTGTTTGTTCTATTTTATAGATCGTCAAAGCTACTGAAGGCTCGGGATCGTCGAGGATCGTCATCATACTACTCAACTAGTTTGGTATTTTGTAAATGTATAATTAGTAAATATGGCATGTATAGGCTAGCTATTTGGTGTTAGTATGATATGTGAACTTATCCATGTGGTTGGGCTAGCCATATGTTGATAATATGCAATAATGAATATGACATATGATGTATGTTTTGTATGGCTTAATAGCATATGAAATGGTTAAGTTGATGGTAAGTATATGGATGAATTATATGTGTGTACATATGCGTATTTAGTATTGCAAATGGGCATGTTTGAAAATGAGTTTGAGTGCAAAGCTTGGTTGATTTGGTATGTTCTTGATTGTCAATGATGTATGGTCTGAAATGGTATATTGCTTGTAGGTATGACCCTAGTGTGGGTGGCATTTTGGCCTTGCAAGTGGCCTATTTTGCTACATGGTCGTGGTACACGGACGTGCCTAATGACCGTGGGATTAAGTCAGTAGCTAACCTAAGTGTGCACGGCCTTGGCACACAGACGTGCCTGGTAGCCGTGTGGTTAAGTCAGTAACTAGCCTATGAGAACATGGCCAAGGTACACGGGCGTGCCTAGTGGCCGTGGAGACAAGTCAGTATACAAGATCTGTTTTAGCACGGCCATGACACATGGGTGTGTCTAGCAGCCGTGGAAGACACACGGCCTGCCCACACGGGCGTGTGACCTCTGAAATTTAGAAAAGTTTTAAATTTCTGAGAATTTCCGTATGTGTTTCGATTTAGTCCCGACCTTATTCTAAAGCATGATTAAGGTCTCATTGACCTACAGAAGGGACACGTTGATTGTGATTGTTGATTTATTTTACGATTTGTCTGTAAAAGTTTTTCGATCTGTCCGGTAATGCCTTTAACCCTAATCTGGCGACGGATACGGTTTAAGGGTGTTACAATCAACCACATAGGTTCAAACGTACCTTGATCAACACATAGTTATTCACCATTCATGCTACTCAATTGGTTGATATTACATCTCGTTCAACTTTTGCTAATCTTTTGATTTATTCGCACACTTAGTGCCAGTTTCATAACCGAAACATAATCGCCATCGCACACTTAGTGCCTATAAGTTAAACCGAACTATATCGGTATCGCACACACAGTGCGAAATTAATAAGCCGAAGCTTCTATCTTTTCGCACACATAGTGCTAATAATCTCTGTCCCGTTTCTAATTTCGCACACTTAGTGCCATCTAATTCAATTCCGCACATAGCATTTCTAATCTCTTAGTTATATATATAATTTCATTCAATTCACATCACATAGACATAATTTAACAACTAGTATTATATCCGAACTTACCTCGGACGTCGAAATACCGAAACGGTCGATTAATCGAGCACTTTGTCTTTGCCTCGATCTCGATCCAAACTTCTCCTTTCTTGGTCTATACATATTCAAATTTAACTCATTCAATCACCAATTCTTTCAATTTAGTCCAAAAACACATATTTAGGGCATTTTACAAAATAACCCTCACATTTTCACATTTCGACACTTAGTCCATAATTCATCAAATCACAAAATACACCAAATTTCTATTCACATAAGCTTAGCCGAATTCTTCCCATGCTAATACAAGCCCACACATTTCATTTATTTCACATTTTAGTCCCTTAATTTACACTTTTCTCAATTTAGCCCAAATTACTCAATTTCACTAAAAATTCAAAGACAAAATATGTTAATCTAACACATATCTTTCATAATCCATCACCAAACTTCACAAAGCTCATGAATTCATCCATAGCATATTTCATATTCATCATCAATTCACAAAATATTAAGCATGGGTTTTGTAGAGCACAAAGCATGTAACACCCCAAACCCGGACCAAACACCACGACCGGATCTGGCATGTCACTAAAAAAAAGTTTTATCATACTTCTCGATCTTGCGAAAAACATTAATTTTTGTTATACTTTTGAGACCCGTTTAATAGTTTGTCTGAAAACTCATTTCTTATTTCAAATTCCATTTAGACAGCATATGAACTTACATGCTAAATTAGTCACGTATTGGTATAAAGATATACATACATTTTTACGTATCAAGTTTAAGTAGCAGTTTGTGTTATAGTCCATTTTATGAAAACAGTTAATTAGGTTGTAGAAAACTTTTGTTCGTTTTTGAAAGTAATGTGTCTTATCCATCAAACCGTTTTCATAACATCTAAAACTTAAAGCTAAAAATTTAAACCAAGTTAACAACGGCCTTATTACAACCAAAAATCCCCAAAAATAGAAAAAAAACTATAATTAAAGCAAAGTTTTAATTAAACAAAACCCGTGCATGGCCACCTCGAGTCCAGTCCAGCCCAATCCACTAAACTATGAGTCACCTGCAATTTGTTAGAATAAAAAGAGTGAGTCGCAAGACTCAGTGTGCAATTAGTCCACATAATCCACAAGTGGGCTTAAGCCCCAACCACAATCGGCCAAAGCCCAAATCATAATCGCATAGCAACATAATCAATATGATAGCCCCACCCAGCCTAATTTTCCATCCTCTACACACCACTCCATATGTCCATCCTCAACACACCTGTGGGGATTTCTACAATCAACCCTCCATCCTCTACACACCTCTTTGGCAGTCATGCTGCTCAAAGTCAATATATCGTGGTCTAGCCACCGATAATCATGTGAATGAGTCACCAATACGATACTGAGGCACTAAGCCATCAACTAGCGTGACAGTGTCACTGATATGCACTTCCCCTTCATATTAATATCATCCCATACCCCATGCACATGCAACATGGTATAATAAACAGGTCATATGATGTCATATTTCCAAAATTTAAAGTACTCACACAAACATGCTATCAACATAAATATTAAAGCTCAATCGAAAATCACTAACTTGGTGCTTCGATTTTCCCCCTATTTCGGTAACTCAATTACCACTGCCGAGATTTTTGGCTTTCAACACACCACATAAACGATTTAAACATTAAAGGGAAAAGTGTGGTAATTACACACCTGTAAACACGCAAGACTACACTATCGATCTCACTAACGTCCTCACTCGCAGGGATCACATCGATCTGTTTATCCCTTTCAGAAGCCGGCCCACAACCCGGTGGCCAGTCTCGAACGGCAGACACCGCGCGCTTTTTGAACTTAGAGGCTGGGATCACGGGTCTAACCCCCTCCTTTGCTTGGCTGGTATTTGTTTCCATAAAAGATATCTTGGTCAGAAGACCGAATTAAGCCTTTGAATAAGAGAAAATAAGGATGGACGCTCAAGATGTGAGGATTTCCTTACCTAGGTCGACAAAACCCGGAGGCTACTACACCTGGATCAATAGATCACTGAAGTCCCTACACAAACTCCATATTAGAATTGGCCCTCTTAGATATGGGTTAGAAAAAGTATCCTTCGGCCAAATGAGTGGTATAAATCTTCTTACCCTGATTGATCAAATCCGATTGTTCCCAAAGACCCTTCAAATGCTAGCCAAGTGCAGAAGAAAAACGAAGCCAAGCCCTTCCTATATTCGGCCAACATACCCAAGGAACTGGATTAATGCCTTTGATTCGGCAAATCAAATAGAGAAGAGAGAATTGAAAGGGAAAGAGAACACTTACCACAACTTAAGAAGAATCCGATTGAGAAAATTGAGAGGAGAAGTGACGGTAGTCTTCTGAGATAACAATAGATTAACAAGGTGCACATACAAGGAGATTCGGCCAAAAGAAAAAGATAAAATGAGAATCAACACCAAGAGAAAGAAAAGAGAGTGGATTTCAGCTTTTGGTTTCAAGAAGATGAATGTCATGATAGGGACCTATGAGATGATTTCGGTTCAAGGTGATCAAGAGACAAGTAGAGAATATGAACCAAAGAAGAATAAAAGAGAAGAAGAGAGGGAAAGTTGGGGTTCGGCTTTGGGTGATGAAGCAATGCTCACTTGCTACCAAAATGCTAAAAAGAAAGAAGAAGAAGATGAAATGGAGGAGAATAGAAGATTCGGCCAAGAGGTTATCAAAAGAGAACACTTTTCGACAAAAGAAGATGAGAGACTTGTTTCGGCTTTGATGGTGAGGGAAAGAACTCAAGTTACCAAAAATGCAAAAGAGAGAGAGAAGAATGGTTTTGATTTAGGCTAAATGAAGAATGGCCAAAGACCCTAGGGGTTTCGACTATACAAAGAAAGAACAAGGCTGCCACCAAATGTCGAAAAGAAAGAGCTTACCACACAAAAGCTAGCCCTTCAAAACTTTCAGCACCAACACACACTAAACCGGATGCCAAACCCACCTAGCACCCCTTCAACAAAAAAACCGGCTAACACCCTTCTCCATCTTCAACCGCTTGATTCTCTCCTATCTTCACTCACCACCTCCCATTTGAATTGATTTGAAATATTCAAAATCCCCTTTTTACGCTTGTCCATCCTTTTGAAATATTTGACTAAGTCCACCTCCACTCTTCAAGGCTCCCAACCGAATCCATCATCCAAGCTCCTTGGTGCATAAGCAAAATAAAAATAAAATCCACATTGCTGACGACGCGAATCGAATCTGTTCCCTCACTGCTCCCCCCTGAGGCGTTACTTACTTGTACCTTAAGTGACGCCTTCTTGCCACTTTACCATTTAAATTCTTGTGTCACCAAACACAAGCCATAAACCTTAAGTCCTGCCCCAGTCAGCTCCCTTCCTAAAGTGCCTAAATTAAAATTTTGGCCAAGGTTCTAACTTAACCCTGAGCCTTCCCGGGGACCCCAAACACACTCAAACAACATGCAAAGCATACCAAACACACAGATACAAAGTAAATGCAAAGCCCCTAAATCCCGGGTGTTACAGTTTTACCCCCTTAAGAAATTTCGGCCTCGAAACTACCTGGTCAAAAGAGATGCGGGTACTGCTGATGCATCGCATCCTCTGGCTCCCAAGTCGCCTCTTCCATTCCATGATTTCGCCACAAGACTTTAACCAACGGGACTGATTTCCTTCTTAGCACCTTGACTTCTCGTTCAAAGATCTGGAACGGTTCCTCCTCATAAGACAAGTCTAGCTTTACCTCAATTTCTTCTACTGGCACTACGTGAGACGGATCCGATCGGTAGTGTCTTAACATTGAAACATGGAACACATCATGCATCTGTTTCAATTCTGATGGTAACTCCAGTTGATACGCCACTGGTCCCACACGTTTCAAAACCCGATAAGGCCCGATGAACCTAGGACTTAGCTTGCCCTTCCGTCTAAACCTCATCACCTTCTTCCACGGTGAAACTTTCAAGAAAACTCGACCACCTACTACAAACTCTATCTCTATTTGCTTCAGATCTGCATATGATTTTTGCCTGTCGGACGCTTCCTTCAGTCGAGTCCGAATTAACCTAACCTTCTCCTCTGTCTCTGTAACCAAGTCTGGTCCCAAAATCTGACGCTCACCCAATTCTGTCCAACAGGTAGGTGTACAACACCTCCGCCCATATAACGCTTCATAAGGCGCCATCTGAATACTAGATTGGTAGCTGTTGTTGTATGCGAATTCTGCCAACGGTAAGAACTCTTTCCTAGCTACCCCTGAAGTCTATGACACAACCTCTCAACATATCTTCTAAGATCTGAATTACCCTCTCAGACTGTCCATCTGTCTGCGGATGAAACGCTGTGCTGAAGTCTAGTCTTGTGCCCAATGCTTGATGTAGTGCCCTCCAGAATCGTGACGTAAACCTAGGGTCCCTATCTGATATGACCGATACTGGTACCCTATGCAACCTTACAATTTCTGCCACATACAGCTTAGCCAACCTCTGCAGAGAACAGTCGACACGAACAGGTATGAAATGAGCGGACTTCGTCAATCGATCCACAATCACCCACACCGAATCTTTCTTAGTAGGCGTAAGAGGTAGCCCACTAACAAAGTCCAAAGTGATCCTCTCCCATTTCCACTGTGGAATCTTCACTGGCTGCAATAACCCCGAAGGCAACTGATGCTCGACTTTTACCTGCTGACACGTTAAACACTTTTCCATAAACCCCGTAACTTCCCGCTTCAATCCAGGCCACCAAAACTGTTCACGCAGATCCCGGTACATCTTATTCCCTCCAGGATGCATAGCGTAAGGGCTATTATGCTCTTCCTGCAGAATCATCTACCTCAACTCCACATCCTTCGGCATGCAGACCTTCTCACGAAAACAAAAAACCCCATCACCATTTAGGCTATAATCTTCAACCCCACCATTCTGTACTTGCAGAAGTCAAGCACTCAAGACATCATCCGATACCTGTTTCTCCTTAATCTGATTTACCCACGTTGGCTTCACTTGCACTTCAGCCAATAAACTTCCGTCATCAAATAAACTGAGATGGGCGAACATCGCTCTCAAATCTAATATTACCTTTTGGCTTAATACATCTGCCACCACATTAGCCTTACCCGAATGATACTCGATCGAACAGTCATAATCTTTCAATAGCTCAATCCAACTTCGCTGCCTTAAATTCAACTCCTTCTAAGTTAGAAGATATTTCAAACTCTTATGATCTGTATAGATGATGGACTTCTCCCCATATAGGTAATGTCTCCAGATCTTTATAGCGAAAACTACCGCAGCTAACTCCAAGTCATCATAGGATAATTAACCTCATGCGGTCTTAGCTGCCGAGACGCATACGCAACAACCTTCCCATCCTGCATTAACACACATCCTAACCCCGTGTGAGAAGCATCATAATAAACCACGAACTCTTTTCCACCCTCAGGTTGAATCAACACCGGAGCCTCTGTTAAGATCCTCTTTAGCTTCTCAAAACTTTCCTGCTGCATGACAGTCCAAACAAATGGTACCCCTTTCCGCAACAACTTTGTTAAGGGTGCCGCAATTAAGGAGAATCCCTAAACGAACCTTCGGTAATACCCAGCCAAACCAAGAAAACTCCGAACTTCTACCACAGACTTAGGCGGTTTCCAATCCAACACAGCTTCAATCTTCCGGGGATCAACCCTTATCCCTTCCACAGATACCACATGACCCAGAAATGTAACTTCCTTCAACCAAAACTCACACTTGATAAATTTGGCATACAACTGCTTCTCCCTTAAAATCTGTAGAACCATCCGAAGATGCGAATCGTGCTCCTCTTCTGTCTTGGAATATACTAGAATGTCATCTATGAATACTACGACAAACTGGTCCAGATAGGGTTGAAAAACCCGGTTCGTCATATCCATGAACGCAGATGGTGTATTTGTCAACCCAAACAGCATCACCAAGAACTCGTAATGGCCATAGCAAGTCTGGAAAGCCGTCTTGTGAATATCCGCTTCCCTAACCTTAAGCTGATGATATCCCGACCTCAAATCTATCTTTGAAAAGATCGAAGCCCCTTTGAGCTGATCAAACAGGTCATCTATCCTTGGCAGCGGGTACTTGTTCTTAATCGTCAACTTATTCAACTGGCGGTAATCAATACACATTCGCATGGACCTGTCTTTCTTCTTCACAAATAGTACCGACGCTCCCCACGGAGATACACTGGGTCGGATAAAACCACAATCCAACAACTCTTGGATTTGAGCTTTAAGTTTAACCAGCTCCTTCGGCGCCATCCTATAAGGAGCGATGAACACCGGAGCCGTTCCTGGAAGTAGCTCAATTCCAAACTCCACCTTACGATCCGGAGGCAACCTTGGGAGTTTTTCAGGAAAAACATCCACAAATTCCTTTACTATTCTAATCTCCTTCGCGGTCACTTCTTTTGCATCCAATGCACTGACAAAAGTTAAGAAAGCCATGCACCTTTTTCTCACCATTCTTTTCGCCTTAAGAGCAGACACAACATTGGACAAGTAGTCTCTCCTTTAACCTATCACTAGAACTTCATCACCCTCAGGAGTCCTTAACACCATGCGCTTAGCAACACAATCTAAATTTGCTCGATATCTTACCAACCAATCCATGCCTAAGATCAAACCGAACTCCCCAAATGGTAGTTCCATCAAATCAGTCGAGAAAATCGATCCTTGTACTTCTAGAGGCACACTTCTAAAAAGTTTGTTTACCATTACAGATTGTCCTAAAGGATTAAGTATAGTCATCTCCCTAGAAGCAGTTTCAGAGTTCACGTTTAAAGTTCCAGACACCACACTAGCAACATAGGAATACGTCGACCCAATATCAATTAATGCAGTAAAGGGTAAACCAGAAATGAGAAACGTACCCGTTATAACGTCTGGTGCATTACCCTCTTCTTGACGTCTGGCTGTATAAACTAAGCCGGGTTGTCTTGCCTCTGCATTCCTAGCACCTCTGCCCGGTGCTCCGTGACCCAATCAGAACCATTCCCTCCTCTAATCGGACCACGACCTCTCGGCATCTGCCCTTCCTGGCTGCACATACCCCTGACCTACCATCCGTGCCCTGGTCATCTCTAGTGGACAATTTCTTATTAGATGATCCTTTAACCCACACTTGAAACATACCCTATCTTTTCTCCAGCACTCTCCTGCATGTGACCTCCCACACTGAGCACACTATCGAAATTGCCCAACAGCAGCTGGCGTTGCAACACGACCCGACCCATCAATCCTAGGCCTCTTCTGGAAACCCCTAGACGACACTGACAGTCCGTAACTCCTCTTATTTCTGCCTCTGTCCTTGTCCCTATTTTGCCTCTCAGTCCGTTTTACCTCCTCGACTATTTTAGCCTTTTCAACTAGAATAGCAAAATCCCTCTCCCGCTGTGGAGCTATCAACACTCGTAACTCATCTCGCAGCCTATCTTCGAACCGCACGCAACGCTCATAATTAGTCGCAACTATCCCTTGGACGTAATGGCTCAACCGCAGAAATTCCGCCTCGTACTCAGCCACAGATTTACCCCCTTGAACCAGGTTTAGAAATGCTTTCCTCTAAGCATTCACGTAGCTTGTCCCAACGTATTTCCTCTGAAATACAGTTTTGAAGAAATCCCAATCGATGCGATCCGCCGTAGTGCCCTCCTTTACGGTGAGCCACCATTGATATGCCTCGTCTCGAAGAAAAGACATCGCTCCTTTCAGTTTCTCCTCTGCCGTGCAGTCTAAGTCATCCATAAGTCGCTTGACTCCCTCCAGCCAGTACTCAGCTACATTCGGGGCCACACCAGAGATACCCTTAAACATTTTAGCTCTATTAGCTCGGATTTGCTCAGGGATGGACTTCCGAGTTACTGTTCCAATGCTTGCCCCAGCCACTCGTTCCAACATACGCAACATTGCTTGAGATAGGGCATCATCTCCACCAGTTCTATCTTGCGATCCCGCCTCTGCCATAGGTGATGCTGGCGCTTCACCCTTAGGCTCATTCCTTGCTTTCGAGAACTCAGCCTCAGCACCCCGGCCTCTACCATGGCCACGTGCAACTCGTCCACGTCCTCTAGCACTCATGTCTACCGTTTCATTTTAATCTGATTAAAAATTTTATGCATCAGTATTTTTTTCACTGTTTATTAACGAGTAGTTTTATAAAGATAGAGTTATGAGTAGATTTTTTTTTCCGCAAGCACATGTATACCTAGAGGTTTTCGTTTCTACAGTAAAGTTTCTTAATCCTATCATCAACCATAATATATACACATAATACATGCACCTCATATAAATCACACAATCAATCAGGAGACTTACCTTTACAATCTTGGGCCGGAGACTCGGGTGCCATACCTCCAGAAAACATGTACACATGTACTTTTCTTCTAAATCCATTTTGTTGAAAACGTTTGAACCCAAAACCCAAAACCCAAGGCCGAGCTTTTAAACTTGGCTCTGATACCAAACTGTAACACCCCAAACCCAGCCCAAACACCACGACCGGATCTGGCATGTCACTAAAAGAAAGTTTTATCATACTTCTCGATCTTCCGAAAAACATTAAGTTTTTGTTATACTTTTGAGACCCATTTAATAGTTTGTCTGAAAACTCATTTCTTATTTCAAATTCTATTTAGACGGCATATGAACTTACATGCTAAATTAGTCACGTATTGGTATAAAGATATACATACATTTATACATATTAGGTTTATGTAGCAGTTTGTGTTATAGTCCATTTTATGAAAACAGTTAATTAGGTTGTAGAAAACTTTTGTTCGTTTTTAAAAGTAATGTGTCTCATCCATTAAGCCGTTTTCATAACATCTAAAACTTAAAGCTGAAAATTTAAACCAAGTTAACAGTGGCCTTATTACAACCAAAAGTCCCCAAAAATAGAAAAAAAAACTATAATTAAAGCAAAGTTTTAATTAAACAAAACCCGTGCATGGCCACCTCGAGTCCAGTCCAGCCCAATCCACTAAACTATGAGTCACCTGCAATTTGTTAGAATAAAAAGAGTGAGTCACAAGACTCAGTGTGCAATTAGTCCACATAATCCATAAGTGGGCTTAAGCCCCAACCACAATCGGCCAAAGCCCAAATCATAATCGCATAGCAACATAATCAATATAATAGCCCCACCCAGCCTAATTTTCCATCCTCTACACGCCACTCCATATGTCCATCCTCAACACACCTGTGGGGATTTCTACAATCAACCCTCCATCCTCTACACACCTCTTTTGCAGTCATGCTGCTCAAAGTCAATATATCGTGGTCTAGCCACCGATAATCATGTGACTGAGTCACCAATACGATACTGAGGCACTAAGCCATCAACTAGCGTGACAGTGTCACCGATATGCACTTCCCTTTCATATTAATATCATCCCATACCCCATGCACATGCAACATGGTATAATAAACAGGTCATATGATGTCATACTTCCAAAGTTTAAAGTACTCACACAAACATGCTATCAACATAAATATTAAAGCTCAATCGAAAATCACTAACCTGGTGCTTCGGTTTTCCCCTATTTCGGTAACTCAATTACCATTGTCGAGATTTTCGGCTTTCAACATACCACATGAACGATTTAAACATTAAAAGGAAAAGTGTGGTAATTACACACCTGTAAACACACAAGACTACACTATCGATCTCACTAATGTCCTCACTCGCAGGGATCACAGCTATCTGTTTATCGCTTTCAGAAGCCAGCCCACAACCCGGTGGCCAATCTCGAACGGCAGACACCGCGCGCTTTTTGAACTTAGTGGCTGGGATCACGGGTCCAACCCCCTCCTTTGCTTGGTTGGTATTTGTTTCCATAAAAGATATCTTGGTCAGAAGACCGAGTTAAGCCTTTGAATAAGAGAAAATAAAGATGGACGCTCAAGATGTGAAGATTTCCTTACATAGGTCGACAAAACCCGGAGGCTACTACACCTGGATCAATAGATCACTGAAGTCCCTACACAAACTCCATATTAGAATCGACCCTCTTAGATACGGGTTAGAAAAAGTGGCCTTTGGCCAAACGAGTGGTATAAATCTTCTTACCCTGATTGATCGAATCCGATTGTCCCCAAAGACCCTTCAAACGCTGGCCAAGTGCAGAAGAAAAACGAAGCCAAGCCCTTCCTATATTCGGCCAACATACCCAAGGAACTGGATTAATGCCTTTGATTCGGCTTTTGGTTTCGAGAAGATAAATGTCAAGATAGGGACCTATGAGATGATTTCGGTTCAAGGTGATCAAGAGACAAGTAGAGAATATGAACCAAAGAAGAATAAAAGAGAAGAAGAGAGGGAGAGTTGGGGTTCGGCTTTAGGTGATGAAGTAATGCTCACTTGTTACCAAAATGCTAAAAAGAAAAAAGAAGAAGATGAAATGGAGGAGAATAGAAGATTCGGCCAAGAGGTTATCAAAAGAGAACACTTTTCGACAAAAGAAGATGAGAGACTTGTTTCGACTTTGATGGTGAGGGAAAGAACTCAAGTTACCAAAAATGCAAAAGAGAGAGAGAAGAATGGTTTCAGTTTAAGCTAAATGAAGAATGTACAAAGACCCTAGGAGTTTCGGCTGTACAAAGAAAGAACAAGGCTGCCAAAATGCCCAACACTCCAAATGCCGAAAAAAAAGAGCTTACCACACAAAAGTTAGCCCTTCAAAACTTTCGGCACCAACAAACACTAAACCGAATGCCTAACCCACCTAGCACCCCTTCAACAAAAAAATCGGCTAACACCTTTCTCCATCTTCAACCGCTTGATTCTCTCCTATCTTCACTCACCACCTCTCATTTGAATTGATTTGAAATATTCAAAATCCCCTTTTTACTCTTGTCCATCCTTTTGAAATATTTGACTAAGTCCACCTCCACTCTTCAAGGCTCCCAACCGAATCCATCATCCAAGCTCCTTGGCGCATAAGCAAAATAAAAATAAAATCCACATTGCTGACGACGCAAACCGAACCTGTTCCCTCACTGCTCCCCCCTTGAGGTGTCACTTACCTATACCTTAAGTGGCACCTTCATGCCACTTTACCATTTAAATTCTTGTGTCACCAAACACAAGCCATAAACCTTAAGTCCTGCCCCAGTCAGCTCCCCTCCTAAAGTGCCTAAATTAAAATTTTGGCCAAGGTTCAGACTTAACCCTGAGCCTTCCCGGGGACCCCAAACACACTTAAACAACATGCAAAGCATACCAAACACACAGATACAAAGTAAATGCAAAGCCCCTAAATCCCGGGTGTTACAAAGCAACAATCACAAAAACGTAAAAATTATCAAAAACCGAGTCAAAAACTCACTTCAATCAAGCTAAGCCCTAGCCGAAAATATCAAAGCTTTCTTCCTTTCTTTTTCTTCAAATCTTCGACAAGAAAAGATGAGAATATGGCTTCATCTTTCTTTTTGTTTTATTTAATACATATTAATACAAACTTTACTATTTTACCCCTATTATAAAACATTATAACATACATTATAATTGGTTATAAATGTCCATCCACCATCCACTAACTTAATAATGGCTTAATAACAACATAAGGACTCCTCCTTTAGAAAGCCATGACAATAAACACTTTAACAATCAACACACAACTTTTACATTTTATACGATTAAGTCCTTTTTGCTAATTAAGCACTCAAACCACAAAATTTTCACACAGAAATTTCACACAGACTTAATCACATATTATAAACACGGAAAATAATATTAAAATATTTTTTTCCGACCTTGGATTTGTGGTCTCAAAACCACTGTTTCGATTAGGGTCTAAACCGGGTTGTTACAGACACACTGCCGTGTCACTAGTCCGTATAGCTCAAAATATGTCATTTAGTGCCTATGTAATGCCCCAAATTTTGGGCCTAGAAGTTTAGGGTCTTTGAGCCTAGGGCTAGTGAGGAGGTGGCATATATGTGCATAATTGTGCAATTTAGTGTTAGAATGAGCCTGCTGGTCTGGTGGTTAAGTTGAGCGTTAGTCTACTGAGGGTCTGGAGTTCGAATCCCTGAGCGTTCAAGACATTTCATTTTTTTTATTAAGCTATTGCTTAGTGCTGCTTAAATTATTTTTTTAAGTTATTATTATTTCAGGTTACTTTTTATTTTTATTTTTTTGGGGGCATTATTCTCTGTGGATTTGTACGTTCTCCTCTTCCCCTCTCTTCTCTTCACTTTTTGCTCCCTAAAAGTTTACTCAAAAAAGATTTTATCTACGGATACTAGGATTATCGTCCTCCGTCGTCATCGCCGTTCACGAACCAGATGTGGGATCCTAACCTTCACTACAATTTTGGTTTTTTGTGAATTTTCAGTTTCAACAAGTTTTGTATGGGAGGTAATCCCTTATGTCACATATTGATGTACACTTGATATGGGTAAGGTTGGAGTCGAGTTTTGTGGCCAAAACGGTAGTTTCGGGGCTGAATTGGGTGGTTTCGTAGCCTCCCCGACGGCCACACGGGCGTGTGCCGAGGCAAACAGCTGTGTGGATTTGGGAACTAGGGTTTTCGACCAGTTTTGGGTGCCACATGGCCTTATGGCTAATTTTGGGGATTTTGTTGATTTTTACACGACCGTGTCAATTGGGCACATAGGGCTGTGGATTTGAGAATTAGGGATTCGGAGTATTAGAGTCACACGGCTGTGTGACTGATTTGGGGCCTAGGGATTCCATACAGGTGTGTGTTATGGGACACACGGCCGTGTCTACCCTGCACCTAATATTAGGGAGATTGGACAGTGAGTTACACGGCCTGTACATAAGGCCGTGTCCCTGCACCACAAGGCCGTGTGCCTCTCTCACTGTAATATCCTATATTTAGGGTTTATGCGTTTAGCTCATAATTCAGGTGATAGTATGTTTTATGAATGGGTTGAATATGTTTTAGGGGTTCTGAGAACCCTAGGATGTAGGAGAATGCCTTAGAAATTATTTGATTTTTAAGTTTTAGAGGGGAGCTAAGCCTGATAGGCCTTAAGAGAAATTGTAGGGGCAATTGGACATAAGATTGGGCTTGGCAAAGTGGCAAGGAGGCGTCACTTAGGGCCTTAGTAAGTGACGCCACAAGCAAGGGGAAAGGGCCTAGGTTCGAGCAACAAGGGGAGCATTTTTGGAGTGTTTTTGTGTCAAGCTAAGAGGGGAGTTGGACGACATTAAAACACCAAGTGGATGAGCTATGGATGTGGTCAATCTCTTTTTAAAATTCGGCTAAGATAGAAGGTAATTGTGGTTTTAATTAAATTATCTTATATGGGTAGATAAGAGATAAAGTAGGAGAAAAATGAGGAAGCTGATAAGGGGGAAGAGTGGCCGGCCAAGGGACTCTCTTGAGGTGATTTTCGGCCAAGATAGGAGGGAGGAGTAGCCGAATTTCATAACATCATTTAGCCTCTCTTTCATTACTCTTTTTTCTCCAAAAACCTGTCACTTTCTTTTCTCTTTCTTTTAACTTGTTCTAGCCGAAATCTCTCCCCCAAAGATCAACATTGCCGCAACTTCTTCCATCAAAATACCACCATTGCCGAATTCTTCTGAGCAACTCTTCTTTTCCTTCTTTTATTTTGTCAAAGCCGAATACCATCTCCCATCCTCTTCTTTCACTTTGGCCGAATCTCTCTGTACTTCATTCTCTTCTTTTTTTTCACAATTCTCTAAAAGCCGAAAGTAAGTCTTCCCTAGCCATAGCCAATTGCTCCATTAAATTCCGAAAGCCGAAACTTGTTGATCACTATCTAGCCTATAGCCGAATACCTCTATGGATTTAAGCAGGGGTGCAGTCGATTTCTTCAGTAGGGGTAAGATCAAATTCGATTTTCATTCTTTCTCTCTTAGGCTTGTCGAAATCTAGGAACTAATCCCTATAATTGTTCAAAAGCCGAAACTAACTGGTTAAGTGATCTAGTGTTTGGCCGATTGCAAGGGGTAACATCACGGAGTTTTGGGATTTGATTAGTAGCTAAATCGGCAGCAAGGTAAGGATAGCCGAATGGCTTTTTGTTAAATTGTGTAGTGTTGGCCGAATGTAGGAACTAAGGATCTAAAGCATTAGATCGGGATTTTCGGGATTTCAGTGAACACGATAGTACCAGGTGTGTAACCCCACACTAACTCTTAAATGATTTATGGTATTATTTTAATGCATGTGTTGATAAGAATGTGAACGATATGGCTAAAGGTACCATTCAATGGTACGGCATATTCAGGTACGTTATTCTCTAAAGCTATGTTAATAGTGATAAGAATATCTGTTATGACACATATGTGAATTTGATATGAATGTGAAATAAGGAATATGGCATGATTTATGCATGTTTTGTATGACATATGGGCATATGGGTGATATGGAAAGGGGAAGTGATCTGGTGGTTTTTACCACAATATCTGGTGACTCATGTCACGTAATCTGAATGTGGTGACTTATGTCACAAAATATTATCTGGTGACCAAGGTCACAAATTATTATCATCTGGTGGCTATGCCACAAATTTATAAGGGCGATGTGCCAGTCGACTGCAACGACTGCCTTCGATGGTGTGTAGCGGATGGAGGGTCGATTTAGTAATCCCCACGGTGTGATGGGTTGGTACGGGTGATGTGTAGCGGATGGTTATCTAGGTTTGGGTTCAGGAATGCATCATTGATTATATGTGTTTTATATATGTTTGTATGCCTGAATCGTTTGGGACTTTGTGTTGGCTGTTACACATTGAGTCTGTTTGACTCACCCCGTTGTGGGATATCTTTTCAGGTGATGATCAGTGATGGACCGGGTCGGCAGGAACTTAGTGGTGGCTATGCTCAGCTCAGAGTTATTTTATTTAAAGACTATTTATTTAAGTTTGGATTTATTTCGGGTTTTCTTTGATGTAATAAGGCCATTAGTGTTGAACTATTTTTATGCATGCGTTTTAATTATTTTAGTATGATACGATTTTTATCAAATTAAAGTTAAGTAATCTTTTCTTAAAAATAAACTTTTAAATATTTTGACACATAAACACAAACGATTTCAATTTAATGTTAAACTATAAAAACTCGGTATTTATTTCAACTTATAACTTTGGAACATTTAATAAAGTTTTATTAAAATCCAGACATTTTCAATTCGAACTCAACACAAATCAAATTTTCCAAAATTATAAATAAGTTTTGAACAGGTTTTCTTAAAGAACATACCAGATTCGGTCGAGGCTTGTGGGCCGGGTTTGGGGTGTTTCACTCACACGGCCGTGTGCCACCCCTCACGCTGGCATTTGGATCCCCACACGGCCTAGATTGCTCCACACGGCAGGAGCACACGGGCGTGTGGCCCTAACTTGCCAAATTTTGATTTTAGGGCAAATAGAATGCCATTGTGAGTCTATGTGTTCCAACCCCTTGACTAAGCTTACTAAGGGTGAATACGATTCTATTTTAACTTTGAATTATGTACTGCTTGTAAGTGAATGCGTGCTATGCTAGGTACTGAATTTGAGTGCATAAGTGTACACGTTTCTGTAACTGATTGACTGACTGTAAGTGACTGCTTCTGAATGACTGCCTGAAATTGTATTCTGAATTGGTGCATCTGCATTCATATATCTACATACATATATTTGCATACATACATCTGTATATAAAGTATTTTGGGTTGGAATTTTGAAGAGAAGGAAGATTTATGATTTGGCAGTTTAACTGCATACTAAAGCCCCTAATACCCAGAGGGTCGAGGGTAGTCCCAATACCCTGAGGGTTGTGGACAATTTGACTGTACTGCGGATTTTTGCACTACAATGTACAACACATACGTCAGCATCGTTGTGTATCATTCACTGATCTGGTAGTTTTACTACAACTCATCGGTATAGCGGATTACCGCATTGCACTATACCACATGTACGTTAGCTACGCTACGTACCACTATTTGATCTGGCAGTTCATACTGCATGTCTGTACCGCGGTTTATCGTATTGTACAGTACAGCTTATGCGCTAACTTTGCTGTGTAATATATGAGACTGGCAGTTTATCTGCACACTGTTAGACCCAATTCCCAGAGGGTCGAGGGCGGTCCCAATTCCTTGAGGGTCGAGGACAATGCTGATGATAATCGTTGTCGGGCAACCCGGGATGACATCCTATGGAGTATAAGGTTGGATGTGCTTTTCGAGGTCCTACTCAGAGTGCAGGGATGGATGGGTTGATTAAATCCCCACAGTAAGTGTAGGGTTGGACGGAGATGGTGTGTTGGCTGGATGGGTGGGTTATTTTATAACTCATTTGCACTCATATGCATCTGAAGAATCTATGTGACTGAATGTGACTGTACTATTCGATTGAAATGTTTGATTGATCAGTTTGGCTGAATGTGATACTATGACTGAATGTGATGATATAATTGATTGTGTTACTGATCGATTGAAAGGCACGTGTGCCTATGCGATTTTTGTAGACTTTCTCTATAAATGTCTGACTGAACTGTTAGTGTGATAGTGTGATTGACTTGTGAACTGTTGCTATTGTATTTGAATAGCACGTGAGGTTAGGTGTGTCTGTTTGTTCCATATGTCTGTAAGGTACATATGGTGTGTGTTTGATGTTGGGCGACTCGCTTAACTGTTAACTATCTGCTTCTGTAGTTTAGCTGGTTTGATCTCACATTGAGCTCAAGTAGCTCACCCCCTTTTCTGTTTCCCTTTCAAATACAGTTCTGGATTCTGTAGTTGGGCTCAGTACGCGGAGGTCTCGGACAGGCTTGTGAACAGCAATTGAGCAGTTTGTGTTTTCTAGTTTTTACATTGTGTTTTGAATTGTAAAGATTTATAATACTGTGGTACCATTACTGTTTTAAACTTTTTTCGTACATTATGTTTTGTTATGTTCGCGAACGGTATTTTTAAACGATTAAATGTTTTGGTTTGTTTTGAGATAAATATTTTCAGAAATGTAATTTTGAACGAATGGTTTTTGTTAAGTTCTCCTACGATCACTTCGGTGATCAATGTAGCATCCTAGATTCGGTCTAGACTTCTAGGCTGGGTTTGGGGTGTTACAGCCTACTTCATGCCAATCATAATTTTTATTTTCAATTGCACAATTACACCTACCCAAAACTTGTATAAACTCAATAAAATCTATACCAATTTACCACATTTAAACAATATATCAATATGCCTCAAATGACGCCCAATTCAATCAACATTCATTTAAACATGTCATGCTAATCAACTAATACATAATCCTTCCAATTTACCACAATTCATACCACAATTCAATTTTGATAAACCAACTTACTAATCTATTTCAAATGGTACTTAATTTGCAATCACATTCATATTATATATGCTAATAGGATTATGTATAAATTCAATGCACATTCTTTTCTTTACTAACCAATTATACATCAAGCCATACACCATAACATTCAAGTATTGGCATTCTTCACTCTCAAACGCATACCTTGAAATGCAAGACATATATATATATATACACATTTCATACCAAATTATCAATACCAAAATCAATTGTCAATCTACCACAATTAGTACTTAATCATATCTTTATATTTCATGGTTTCCACTTACATATCCATGTCATTTAATTTAACTATTCATATGCTTGCTTCATAAATTACCATGTTATCATTCACCTTACTTGTAAATATATCTTATAATCACTTCAAAATCAAGCAATTCATATAGATCAAAACCATTTCCACATAAGATGAACACTTATGCCATTCAAGCCTAATATACATAAACTTACCATTTGACACCATTTTAATACAATTTCCGTATACCAAAACTTATACTACAAAACCATATTCAAAGCCAAACAAACCTATTAATCCAATCATGTTATATCAACCTATGAAACATGATGACTTAGTCATTCACTTGTCTCAAACATGGCTTACCACAATGCCAATTTACATACACACACACACACATTTGCACAACTTACCAAACCATCTAAAATCAATATTATCATTAGGCCAAACTTATAATCATTCAAGACAACCTAAGTACAAATCCACTGCTATATACATGCCACATAATCGAGTCTAGAACAAAGAAAAGACTATCGAATCGGAGACTGGATAGTGTGAACACTGGGTTGATCAGACTAACGTGTCTCGCAAAATAACCTATACAGAGACAAAAAATCAAACAAGAAAAGCATTATGAATGCTTAGTAAGTCCATATGAAAATTCACTTAAATTATCTTGATAAATCAACATTTAAGCAATGATAACATAATGTAGCTAAGTACGAAAATCTTTTGACATCTTGTTACTTTCATATACATTTCCATGAAATAATCACATTGTTAGTTTACTCATACATCAAGCCTTTATAAAGCAATTCACATATACATGTACAACAATTCAATATAGCATAACATATGATATCCAATTTGTACTCGATTTATAAATGTATATACTAAAGTTCTTATTCATATCACAATTAATCTTTTTATTCATTCATATTCATTTAATTTTGGTTTTTGCCCAGAGAACTATAGCAAAGGAATTTCAAATACTCAGAATAGAATTGCTCACACAAGCTATGAATGAAATTGCTTACACAAGCTGTGGGTTTGGAGGTAATTTTACTCGATGCTGCTCACACAAGCTATGAAGGACCCACAACACATGTTGGACCTTAGCCATCAGTAAAACATACAAGACCATCATCCGATGCTATATACATTCTAATGACATGTCATTTGTATTCTAATCATTCACTAAGTTCGCACGGGCCTCTATTTCACATTCATTCCATTTTCAATCTCTATAACTGAATACTTGCTTTTTGTATTTCACAGTGAGTTTTCATTGTGTACACATCATTCAATCATATCACATCACATCTCTTCACTATTATAATTTATATTTCTAATTTTGCAATTTAGTCTTATCGATGCCAGAATAGTTTATACTTATCATTACTAATTAAAAACAAAATAGATTAATCCAAACAAATTTAGAATTAATAGAGTAAGTCCTGTATAAACTTACCTATTAAAAGCAACAACCAACGAGAAGTTGATGACTAATCTGTAGTTTCTCTTGTTTCTTGATTTTCATATGATTGATCCAAATCCCGATATATAATAATTCATTTCAATTTATCAATTCTAAAAATATTTTAACAACTTATTACAACAATATATCAATTCTATTTTAATTTTATAGGAGCTCCCTAAAGTTTCATATTTTTTCAATTTAGTCCCTAAAATCGAAATAGTTATATCGTTCAATTTTAAGCTTCGTTTTTCAATCTGATTTCAATTACACCCCTGTACATCTCTCTAAAATCAATAATTATATAAGTTTCATATAAATTTTGAAATAGTTCCATCTTAGTCCCTAAAATCAAAACTAACAAATTTTACTTCACAAATTAGTCCTATTACATTTCTAAGCTTCAAATCCCACCATTAAACATCAAAAACCTCAAAAACCATCAATGTAAACATTTTAAAACTTTAACTATTTTACGATTTAATATCCGAGTTAGCTAGATTAAGCTATAATGATCTCAAAAATTATAAAACTCATAAAAAAGGGGGCCTAGAATTACTCATCATGCAAGATGAGAAACTTGGTTGAACTTCCATAAGTTTAACAATGGTGTTTTGTGAGAAAAATAAATAAAAACATGAAGATGACAATGTTTCTTTCCTTTATTTATGTTTTTAACTTTTATTTATTTAATTATTAACTTCTATTTATTTAATTATTAACATTTTTAACATATAATTCTTTTAAGAAATAAGCATTAATCGTCCCACTTACCTTAATAAGGGTCTATTTGTCATATTAGTCCTTGGAATAATGTCATTTAATCCATTTAACAAGTAAAATCAACAGTAATAAAATTTTTACGTTTTTTTATGATTTAGTCTTTGTACATTAATTAGTCACTAATTCCACAAAATTATCTATCCAAAATTCAATTCACCTATATAACAACTTCGTAAATAATTAATAAAAATTTACGGACTTAGTTTAGGGAATCGATGTCCCGATGCCTTATTTTCCCAAACCACTAACTTTAGAATCAAACCACTTGTACTTTAACTAACTGCCCAATTAGTATGTTTATCATATCAAAATCCAATATATCACCATATTAAACTAATAACTATTATTAAATAATATTTACCGACTCGATCATCGAAATACAGGGTTTTGAGACCATCATTTTTGGTACCACTAAAAGACAAGTTGTTACAAATTTTGTTAAAATGATATTTAATTAAGGTATATGGACTAAATTGTAAAAGTTTACCGCTATAGATTTTTAAATGGATACATGAATAGATTTGCAATTAGACCATTTCAATTGCTTCAAACGGTGGTAGTGGATGACATAATCTACTAACTTTTGTTAATCATGCTTAAGGCTTATTTAATTAAAGGTTAATTAAGTTAATTGTGATTAATTAAAATTTATACAAGGTATATAAGTTAAAATTAGTGCTTGTCATCTTTAATTATTCTTCTCGTTCATCGAAAGAACATTCATAAAAACCTAAGGAAGTCATTTTAAGCTTCAAAGCTTTTGGTCGCTAAATTCTAAGATAATTTAAGTCCTTTTCTTATATTTTTTATGTTTTTGAGGTCATAGGAGCTTGATTTGGCTAGCCCATGTACCAATTTGCAAAAAAATTAATCTTTTTGAAAGTTGTCATTGATGATTTCTTGAAGAAATTGGTGTTAAATTGTTAGATATTAAGCTTAGATGTGAAAAATGACTAGATTGTAATGTTTAATTGTAAGTTTTTGAACATAAGGACTAAAGTGTATAAATTGTGAAATTAATGTGTCTGTAATGATAGATAATAGAGGGTCATAGAAGGATATAATTGAGGTCGATTTTAAATGAAATGAAAAATTTTAAGGGCATTTGAAAAATAAAATTAAATTGGTCCATGCATATTATGGGATGTTATTGTAGATAATCGGGGTAAAGCAAAAATTTTTGATTAGTCATGAAAGTCTCGTTTGTTGTTGTTTTGCCAAGTAAGTTCATATAGAACTTACTATTTTGTTTCATGTTGTATTGAATTGTATTTATTCTATTGATTTGTATAGTTTCAAATGAAAATTAGTGCTTTGTGGCAAATTTGGCATTAGTTGGACTAAATTTTAAAGCATGAGTATAATGCTGAATATGAACAGATACAAGGTACCAAAATGAATATAAACTGTGTAAAGGATTTGTATGATATGTGAATATTGATACAGGATATGAAATGATACAACTAAGACTATAATCCCGTGTAAACTTAATAAAAGATTAGGGTACATATGACGTGCCATTAGGGTCAAATATGGAATCGATTAGGGATTTACATGGTTTTTTTGAGATCCAACATTTGTTTCAGATTCTTGATTTATATGTATTGTTGGTTTAGCCTAAACTAGTAACCTTGTTATGATATCAGCTTGTGTGAGAAAAATAGTCTCGTGCATCCGAGTTCGATTTACTAAGGTTCTTCCGGGCAAAAATGTAATCTAATGGAATGGAATTATTGAAACGGTTAAATATGAATTGGTTTACGTTTGTTTTCAAATTGATTATGAAGTAGTTGGTATATGTTACTAAATTGAATTTTTGTATATGGTTTGTAATATAAGCTTTTGATATGTAAATTGACTAACCATTGATTGTATATGATGATTTGCATATGATACTATAAAGTATGCCAATGTGTTTTAAATGCTTAGTTTCTTAAAATGTCAAGGTAAGTTAAGTAAATTACATATGAAGTTACTAAACATTCAATGTGCTTACTCGTTGCTTCCCTTTTCTTGTAGCTTGTCACTTTGTGGAACATGTTAAGCAGATCATACGGAAGCTCAAGCTATCCTTTTTTTGAACCGATAGCTTTTTGATTGTTTTAAGTTCAGAATTGTGACATATACATAAGTGTTTTGTAAACGCTAGCTTTGAAAGTTGAACATAGTTGAAACTTACCTAATGCATGATTTTGGTAAAGTAAATGCCTAATTAAATAGGTATGTTCCGGTAAACATGTTTAAGACTTGGTTGTGGAATTTGAAATGGCATATATGGTATGTAGATTTGTATGTTTAAGGAAGTTTTGTGATAGATAAATGTTGGCTATTGGCAGATGGTTTGGTATGTATGCTTGAGTAATGGAATGATATTTTAATGGTTAAATAAATGGAATAAGTTGATATAAGGATGATTGTGGTTATTTGCACATGTTTTAGTATGCGTTTGAAGTGTTTTGGTGCAGGTAAAGTTAACCAATTGTTCACAAAAATTACAAGTTGTGTGGAAGCTTGAAATAGTATCAAATAGCTCAAAATTTTACCAAAAACAAAGTCCATGTCTCGACATGCAACTTAGTTTGTCTCAACGTCAGCCAAATAGTGAGTCATGTAGTGACGTCGAGTGGCCTGAGGTTATGACGTGACATATTGTTTTCATGACGTCATGATGTGGAGAAAGTGATGTCACAACACCGGCCCTGAAGTTTTAAAACTTTGCAATTTGGTCTGACTTAGTGCTCGGGGCAACAAAAGAGCTTTCATAAGCTCTATTAAAGCTCGATTTTGTTTGTTTAATCATAAATGAACATGATTGACATTTATTTGCATGTGTTGTAACACCCCATACCTGTAACACCCCTAACCCGTATCCATCGCCGAAACAGGGTTACAGAGTATTACCGAAACGTTTCAGAACATTTTTAGATAAATCATGTAAATCACTATTCATTAACCGAGATTGTTATGAACGACCCTTAAATGGACCCTCGAGGCCCAATACAAGCATTAGAATCGAGTTGGAACTTATTTGGAACCTCTAGGAATTTTTTGCAAAATTTCAAAATTTTTCTACGGTGCAGCGCTCACACGCCAGTGTGGTCCAAGGGACACGCTCGTGCCTTAGGCCATGTCCAATTTAGGTTGTTCTCTGACTTGCGCCACACGGCCATGCCACACGCCCGTGTGCTAGGCCAGGTGGTTAATTAATTTAATTCAAATTAGGTACAGGTTTTACACGGCCATGACACATGCCCGTGTTCAAGGTCGTGTCACCCACATAGCTGAGACACATGCCTGTATCTCTACCCGTGTGCTAGGCCGGGTGGTTAATTAATTTAATTCAAATTAGGTACAGGTTTTACACGGCCGAACCACATGCCCATGTACCAGGCCATGTGTCACACACGCCCAAACCACATGCCCATGTACCAGGCCATGTGTCACACACGCCCGTGTGGACAAAATAAGGCCATTTCCTTTTCTCACCCAAATTTTCCTTTTTCCTACACCAACACTGTAACACCCCGTGCCCGAGACCAATGCTAGGATTGGATACGAGACATTACCATGCTTGAACTCACATAATCATACATTTACGGGCTGTAAAATTTCGTTCCGACTTAAAACTTCTCTTTCTTAATCTAATCATATAATACTTGGGCCTACGAGGCATTAAGCACTTATCCGAAAACTTTCGGGACGTAATCGAAAACTCTTCCTTGAAGTAAGGTTCACACGCCCATGTGACTTGGGACACGCCCGTGTACCCTTAGACACGCCCATGCCATTAGACCGTGCGGAGTTACTGACTATATTCACATGGCCTTGACACGCCCGTGGGCTTAGACCATGTGTTTTTCCTTGATATACTAACTTGATCACACGGTCTGGGGCACACGCCCATGTCCAAACCGTGTGTCTTACACGGCTCATACTTACGGCCGTGGGATATGACCGTGGTGTATCCTGACTTATAACAATAAGGTGCAGGGTACACACGGCCTAGACACACGCCCGTGTGTCTAACCTTGTGGGCACTAGAGGCTATTTACCAAGCCATTTGCCTTCCTGAAATAAAGATCAAACCAATACATTAAAGATGTAAGCATTTAGCTTAGTAAGTTTGCATGTAAAACACATATCAATATACTTGCTTAATAAAAACCATTTGACATAACAATGGTATCATAAATTCAGCTATAAAGCTTACTTACTCATAATGATTCTTACATGTCTCATGATACTTAATATTCTCATACTTGTAAGGTAAACAAGGTACCTGTAACACTTGATCACATTGATAAGCATACTTTAATATAACAATCATGATCTCTAATTCTTCATTTGTAACATAATAATACTCAATTTCAACTTGATGATAGCTTTACTTTCTGAGCTTTCTTGTTATCTCATTTTAACTTTACTTGTTTGCCCGATGAATTTCTGCGAATAACCGAGGATACTAAATCTCTTGCCATGAACTTTATGCCAAAGCCATATCCTAGATACGGTCTTACATGGAATATCTCTTCTTGAATCAATTCCAAGCTTACCTTGGACTTAAATGATAACTTGCTTGATAACTTGATCAATGCCAAGCTTGCTTCCTTGGACTTACATGATAACTTTCTTGATAACTTGATCAATGCCAAGCTTGCTTCTTTGGACTTACATGATAACTTGCTTGATAACTTGATCAATGCCAAGCTTGCTTCCTTGGACTTACATGATAACTTGCTTGATAACTTGATCAATGCCAAGCTTGCTTCCTCGGACTTACATGATAACTTGCTTGATAACTTGATCAATGCCAAGCTTACCTTGGACTTAAATGATAACTTGCTTGATAACTTGATCAATGCCAAGCTTGCTTCCTTGAACTTACATGATAACTTGTTTCAATGCCGATGCCATGTTCCAAACATGGTCTTACACTGGCATTCATAATGTGGCTGATGCCATGTTCCAAACATGGTCTTACACTGACCCTCATAATACGGCCGATGCCATGCCTTGGCTTGGTCTTATACGGACTTTCTTATTTCATGTGGTAGATCGAGTATCCTGGTAAATCATCTTCAATCGGGACTTTCTCATGCTTAATCTTGTTAATTTCTTTGTTTAACATAGCATTAAACATTCCATGATAATAGTGTACATTATACTAAGCAATTAAATGATAAAAATCATAAAGCTTAGAAATCATACAAACTTACCTCAATATACAAAATGTATGTAAATATGCAATTTAGTCCTCGACTTTGTTCTTGCCTCGGTTTCGATTCGGGCTTTGCTTTTCTTGATCTATAATCATAAATAGATCATTTAATATTCATATTGACTAAATTGATACATTACTCATACTTTGGCAAAATTACTATTTTGCCCCTATACTTTCTCATATTTGCACTTTTGCCCCTAGGCTCGTAAAATGATTTTCATACAATTTTCTTAAACTTCATGCTTAGCTGATTAATAGTCTCAACTACAGAAATCATAAATTCTCACAAAATCACACATGTATGACAAAACTTAAGATTTTCACAATCAAGTCCCTATATGCATTTTCATGGAAAATCACTTAACAAAAGATGTTTCTACTACATCAAGCTTTCATAATCTTCCATAAAACATCAAAATACATGCATGTCATACATAACCACATTTTTGAACATCCATTATAGCTTATCAAATAGCTAAAAATAGCTTACTAATGCCACCAGGACTTCAAAAATACGAAGAATATCAAAAACCGGGCTTAGGAGCACTTAGTAGCAAGCTTGAAAAATTGAAGGAGCCCTAACAATGGCTATTGAAATTTTCGGTAGCTTGGGGAAGAAGATGAATGGATTTTTGTCATCTTTTTCCCATTTTAATCATTTAATAGGTAAATGACCAAAATGCCCCTCTCTTTAAAATTTTCTATAATACCAACTCATGACCAATTTTGTCCCAAAATTAAATTTTGGGAAAATTGCTATTTAAGGGCTTATAATTACTATTCTAAAGCTATTTCATACAAAAAGCTTCTAGAAACTCATATTTTGCAACTTTTGCAATTTGGTCCTTTTGGACCATTCAACCACAATTTAGCAAAATTGCTCCATGAAACTTTCATACTAGCATGCAAACATGGCATATACCTTAAAAACTCATAAATTCATCTCGGGCAGCGTGGTCTCGCATCACTATTCTGACTAGGCCCTAAATCAGGTTGTTACAATTCTCCCCCTAGGGATTTTTGTCCTCGAAAATCTTACCAGCAAAAAGGTTTGGATACTGGTTTCTCATAATCTCTTCTGGTTCCCATGTAGCTTCTTCTATTCCATGTCTTTGCCACAATACTTTCACTAAGGCAATTCTTTTATTTCTCAGTTGCTTGACTTCCCGAGCTAAAATCTTGACTGGTTCTTCACCATAAGTCATGTCGGAATGAATCTCTATTTCTGACGGGGTAATTATATGCGAAGGGTCTGATCTGTAGCGTCACAACATTAACACGTGAAACACATCATGTATCTTTTCTAATTCTGATGGCAAAGCCAAACGGTAAGCTACCGGCCTAACTCTCTCAGTAATCTCGTAAGCCAAACGTGGACTCAACTTGCCCTTCCGGCCAAATCTGAGAACTTTTCTCCACGGCGACACTTTCAAGAAAACTTTATCCCCGACTTGATACTCTATCTCTTTTCTTTTTAAATCCAAATAGGGTTTCTGTCTGTCTGATGCAGCCTTTAAACATTCACGTATCACTTTCACTTTCTCTTCAGCTTCTCTAACGAAATCAACCCCGTGAATTTGGTTTTCCTTAAGTTCAGTCCAAAACAAAGGTCTTCTGCACTTACGCCCATATAGAGCTTCATAAGGCGCCATCTTTAAGCTCGACTGAAAACTATTATTATAGGCAAATTCTATTAATGGGAGAAACTTTTCCCAACTACCTTGAAATTCCAAAATACAACATCTGAGCATATCCTCGAGTACTTGAATTAAGCTCTTTGACTGACCGTCAGTTTGAGGATGAAAAGCTGTGCTAAAACTCAATCTTGTACCCAAGGCTTCTTGCAGCTTCTTCCAAAATCTGGATGTGAATCTCAGATCTCTATCCGATATAATCGATAAGGGAACCCCGTGAAGTCTTACTATTTCAGAAACATACAAGTTTGCCAACTTGTCGAGGGAGTAATAAACTCGTACAGGTATGAAATGGGCTAACTTCGTGAGTCTATCAACTACAACCCAAATAGCATCCTTCTTACTTGGTGACAACGGTAAACCCATTACAAAATCCATGGTGATACGGTCCCATTTCCACTTAGGAACCAAGATGGGCTGAAGCAAACCCGAAGGTACTTGGTGTTCAGCCTTTACTTGCTGACAAACAAAGCATCTTGAAACAAACTCTCAAATATCTTTCTTCATTTTCTACCACCAATACTGTTGCTTCAAATCATTATACATCTTTGTACTTCCCGGATGTACAGACAAACATCCATTGTGTGCTTCATGCAAAATTCTCTGAATAAGCTCATCTTTTCTCGGTACACAAACTCTATCTCCAAACATCAAGTATCCATTAAAATTAATCTGAAAGTTAGATTCAGCATCTGACTCGCACTGAGCTCTCTTGACTTGCAATTCACTATCTTCTTTTTGAGCATCAAAGATCTCTTGAAGAAACATTGGTCTAGCTCTCAACTCAGCTAAAATAGAACCATCGTCAGATAAAGATATCATTGAATTCAATGCTCCTAATGCAAAAAGGGACTTTTTGCTCAAAGCATCGGCGACCACATTCGCCTTTCCTGGATGGTAATCGATGACCAACTCATAGTCTTTTATCAACTCTAACCATCTCCGCTGTCTTAAGTTCAACTCTTTCTACGTCATCAATGTTGGAACGCCGGAACCCCATGGCACAGCAAAATAAAATTAATTCCGGCGATCCAAACCATGAATCCATGTGTGAGGAACGAATCGAGGTAAAATAAAGGTTTAGAAATTACCAAAACTTCAATCTGAATAGAAAGCGATGCTTCGACAACAAGAGTTCTGATCTACTATCGAATCAAGCCACAACCTTTTCTGATGTCAGCCTCTACGTAATCCACCCGGTTTGACTATGAACGGAAGAAATCTCCAAAACTATTTTGGAGGTTTATTTGCTTGACGGCTGCTAGACCTAACAAGCAATCTATTAGGGTTTTTCATAAGCTTTGTCTCTTTTAAATACCTTTTATATTGGGTATCCTTTTAATTGGGCCTTTTATAATGGGTATCTTTTTCATTGGGCCCATTATTTGGTATCCTTTTAATACCCTTTTATAATTGGTATCTCTTGAATGTATCATAAGATTAAATAAATACAATAAAGTTTTTAACCGAAAATTATAATTTCATTAATTATATCCGAAAATTATAATTACATTAATTATAATAAGGATTTCGGTAAACTATATTTATTTAAATTTATATATGAATCAAATTCATATATTAATAGAATTATGTTGTCATTATGTGTACAACATCCTTGTACATATAATATGTTCAAAATTTGATTGCCCAATTAAATTAATTCTTTAATTAATTTAATTCATGTGACAACCAAAAAACAATACCAATTATATTTTATTCCGTTCATTTAAACCATAGGGTGTGACCCTGTAGGTTCTTGCAACGTTAGCAGTAATAATAGAACGATTCTAATGTCACAAACAATGAGTGGCATCTAGCAATGCATCATTGCTACCTAAGTTACAAGAAGTCATGATTCCACATAACTTTTTGTGATTAACCTTTCATGCATTAATCCTTAAGTCCTTTATCTCTGGAATGGACACAAGTCATGGAATAGTCACACTTGTATAGTCCATCCCATGTTTCTTGATATCTTGAGTAGACTATGATATACAAATTAGTATGACATCTCATGTCAACTTATTTGAGCATGGCCATGCATTTCTAGTCTCACTCAATCAAGTGGCCTAAGATATTACTCCCATTATGTAGGAGGGACTTATCCTATATTGATCAACCATATCCCTCTACATAGATTGTGGTATATCCAACATCAGCCTTTATAGAACAACCAGTTATGGTGTACGTTTGACTGTATCAAAATATACAACTCACGATGTTGAGATAATAATTATCTCAAGTCTGAGGATCATATACATATTAATCACTATGAGTAATGTTGTGACAATTACATAATAATCCAATAAACATACTCATAATGGGTCAATCCAATATGTTGTTCTCTAACACACATATTCATACATTGATTTTGACAATCCACATCAATGACAACTCTTTATCATCAATCAACTACATGCTAGTCTTAATGCATTATTGTTGTCCTAGTCAACAATAATACTCGACTAAGGATCTTTTAAGAATAATCATATTATTCTCAGGACATTATTATAAAACAGTTTATTTGTATACACAGATAGAAAAACTGAAATAATAATGACAACGCTTTATATTAATAAATATGGTAAATAAAGTATGTTATTACAACCATCTCATGATTGATCTTTGGGCATACTCTTACAATCAAGTACTTTAGACTTTTGTGATCAGTAAAAATCCGACATCTTTCACCATATAA
Organism: Gossypium australe; assembly: GCA_005393395.2. NCBI lineage: Eukaryota > Viridiplantae > Streptophyta > Magnoliopsida > Malvales > Malvaceae > Gossypium > Gossypium australe. Next base: position 112,396,246 of record CM016619.1, read on the forward strand.
ATGGTGTTTCCAAATCTTCAAAGCGAAGACTATGGCAACCAACTCTAAATCATGCGTCGGATAATTCTTTTCATGAGGCTTCAATTGTCTGGAGGCATAAGCAATCACCTTGCCTTCTTGCATGAGTACACAGCCTAATCCATTTAAGGATGCATCGCTATAAATTATAAATTCTTTCCCTGACTCGGGTTGTACTAAAACTGGAGCTTCTGTCAACATTGCTTTCAACTTTTCAAAACTTCGTTGGCGTCGTTCTGTCCACTCAAACTTCACATTTTTCTGTAACAATTTAGTCATCGGGGTTGCAATCATAGAAAATCCCTTGATGAATCGTCTATAATAGCCGGCTAGGCCTAGAAAACTTCTAATCTTAGAGATGTTTTTAGGTGGCTTCCAGTCCATTAAGGCCGAGATCTTACTTGGATCTACTCGGACTCTATCTCTCGAGACAATATGTCCAAGAAATCCTACTTCCTTGAGCCAAAACTCGGTTTTACTGAACTTGGCATATAACTGATTTTCTCGAAGAGTTTGTAAAACTATCCGTAGATGTTCAGCATGCTTATTCTCGTCTCTGGAATAAACCAGTATGTCGTCAATAAAAACGACTACAAACTTGTCAAGGTATGGCCTAAAGATGCGGTTTATTAAATCCATGAATACTGCAGGAGCACTGGTCAAACCAACGGGCATGACTAGAAATTCATAATGCCCATACCTTGTTCGAAAGGCGGTCTTGGATATATCTGAATCTTTCACTCTTAGCTGGTAGTACCTGACCTCAAGTCTATTTTGGAGAACATAGTGGCTCCTTTCAATTCATCGAACAAATCGTCGATTCTAGGCAATGGGTACTTGTTCTTTACTGTAACTTTATTAAGCTAACGGTAATCTATACACAATCTCATGGTGCCATCTTTCTTTTTCACAAATAAAACCGGAGCACCCCATGGTGAACAACTTGATCTTGCAAAGCCTTTGTCTGTTAACTCTTGCAACTGTGACTTCAATTCTTTCAACTCTATTGGAGCCATTCTATAAGGAGTAATAGATATCGGTACAGTACCAGAAGCTAGTTCAGTGCTGAACTCAACCTCTCTAACTGGTGGTAGCCTTGGTAATTCCTTGGGAAAAATATCCACGTACTCATATACTATCAGTACTGACTCAATCTTCAACTCTATTTCTTTATCATTCATCACAAAGGCCAAATATGCTTCATACCCTTTTCTTAAATATCTCTGTTGTAATATCCGGGATTTAGGTGCTTTGCATTTATTGAGTTTCTGTGTATTGGTATGCCTTATCAGTTAGTCTGCTATGTTAGGAGGGCTCAAAAAGGCTCGGGGTTGAGCGGAAGCCTTGGTAAATTTTAAGTTTTGGTACTTTAAAAGAGGAAACTGGTTGGGTCTGCCTTCAAGGGTTGTTGCTGGTGGTTGATGACACAAGAGATGTAGTAGTAATGTGGCAAGGAGACGCCACTTGGCATGCAGAGGGGTGGCGTCACAAGGGAAGCTGAGGGGGCAAGGGTTCGAATCTCTCAAGTAGCGCAAGGGAGTATTATTTTTGGCTCAGGCAAGGGAGGTGGTTGAATGGTAATCAAACTTTGGAGGAGAGAGGGAAGACTTGGTCAAGCAATTCAAGTAAGTGGTGGAGAGTTATTTGGGGGGTTTGAAATATTCAAACTAAATTGAATGAGTGGAGGAGAGGGAATTTAAGAGAAAATCAAGGAGGAAGCATGGGGAGTGAGGTGAGTAAGGTGTTAGCCGAAATTTTGAGTAGTGTAGGGGGTTTAGGCATTCGGTTGATGGGGAGTATAGGTGCTGAAACTTTGGTGAGTTTTAGCAAATTGTGTATGTTAAGGGCTCCATTTTCGGTTTTAGTGTGCTCTTCATTTAGCATATTTTCTTTCTCTGTGTGCCGAAACTCTTAAAGCTGCTACGTGAACATTTCTTCATTGGTGAACCGAAATCTATTTGGGCATTCTTTCTCCTATTTTCTCCTTATTTTCTCAACTACATCATTTTTCCCCAAGTTTCCAACCCTTGCCAAATTCTCACAAGTCTCTTTTCTTTTCTTTTTGTTTTGTTTCTTTTTTTACTCAAACCATTGTTTCTCCTCTCCTCTTTTTCATGCTCTATATTTCTTTTACCTGTTCTTCATAGCCGAAAACCCACCTTTCATTTCTTTTCCTTGAGATTGTTTTAATAATCACTAAAGCCGAACTCTATCCCTCATTTCTTTCTCTTGACTGAATCATCACCTATTATCATTTCTTCTCTTCGATTTCTTTTCCTGCTTTATCCGAATCTGCACCCTTCTGTCGACCCCGCTGTTAGCCGATTATAGAACTCCTAAGCGGTACACTTTTATTCGGTAAGGGATCTTCTTCACTTTCTTTATCGTTTTCACTTCTCTTTCTTTTGTTATGGCTAATCGAAGGCTCTGATTCGTATCCATGGAATATTGGTCAGTGGTAGAAGGACCTGTCTGCATCATATTTTTCTTTGGGTGACCTGTTTTCAAGAGGGTGTCGGTAAGTGTTGTTAGCCGAATAGGCCATAGGGGTTTCTATTTGTTTGGTTGGCCAAAAGGTCACTTCTATGGATCCATTTCTTCTTGGAGAACCAACTCTTACATGGTATTCATATAGGTACCCAATCGATCTCTTAACCAAGCCGGAAGCTTTCAGTATTTTATCAATCTAGGTAAGAAATCTCTTCGTTTGAGCGTGTGTTCTCATTTCCATATTCTTCAATGCCTTAACCTGGTCTTCTAACCAATATCTGTTTCATGGAATCAAATGCTAGACAAGGGAAGGAAGGGGTTGGACCAGTAGTCCCAGCCCCTAAGTTCAAAAAACGCACGGTGTCTGCTGTTCGAGACTGGCCACCGAGTTGTGGACCGGCTTCAGAACAAAATAGTAGGTAGATAGCAGTTGTCCTGGCGAGCGATAGTGTCAACGTAGAGAGCATTATATTGCGTGTTATCAGGTGTGTAACTTCTCACACCTTTGGTCGTTGTTTTGTTAATTTATGTATGTGCTATTAAATGCCGAAATCTCGATATTGGTCATTGGGTCACCCAGGAAGGGTAAATACGAGATAACAGGTTAGTGACTTCTGTTTATGTTAAATAAATGATGATGATGAGATGATTAAATATGCACTCTGAATATCTTATACATGCATACCGAAACATGTTGCATCTAGACATCAGGATTTTATGCTTGCATAGGGTCGGGCATATGCTATTAAATGAAAGGGGAAGCATTCTGGTGGCTCTGCCACAATCTGTTCTGGTGGCTCTGCCACAATCTGTTTTGGTGGCGTGCCACATAATCTGGTGACTCTGTCACGATTCTGACGATGAGCAGCTAACTGCAGCATGACTGCCATCGATGGTGTGTAGCGGTGAGGGTTGATTGTAGAAATCCCCATTGGTGTGTTTGGCAGGTATGGGTGGTGTGTAGCGGATGGAAATGTTAGGTTAGGATGAGTTCTGCATCATTTTCCATATGTGATTCTGCTATTCTGTACTGCGGGGCTAAGGCCCAATCTGATGGTGCTCGAGAGTTGCACACTGAGTCTTTTGACTCACTCCGTTGATTAACATCTTTGCAGGTAGCACATAGTGCAGTGGACCGGGTCGAAGAGGACTACTAGGTGGCCATGCACGGTTTCCTTCTCTTCAATTAAAAACTCTATTTATATTTAATAATTGGGTTTTACTTCCGTTGTAATAAGGCCACTGTTAAATTGGTTTTAAATTTCCGGTTTTAAGTTTTAAACGCTCTAAATATAAGACTAATAATATGTTGTTTTTTTTATAAAGGACATCAAAGTTTCATACAACGAAATTAACGAGTTCATCAAGAGGATTTCTTTTACGACAAAATCTCTGGCTATTTGAATGTAATAATATGAGTTTTCAGAGGTCACTTGATTTCAAGACTTGGCTAATTAAATTATTTTAACATAAGAGAAAAGAATTCCTATGTTTTCTAATAAACCACCAAGCTTGGAGTTGCAACAAGAAAATTAACCTGAAATTTTTCTATAATTGCGATGTGTGTTATAATTCTTCTCAAGTGACATGCCAGACGAGGTCGTGGTGTGTGGGCTGGGTTTGGGATGTTACAAATTGGTATCAGAGCCTAGTTTCAAAAGCTCGGCTTTGGGTTTTGGGTTCAAAACATTTTCCAAAAATGGTTTAAAATACATATGTACATGATTTTCAAAAGCATGGCACCTGAGTCTCCGGCCCAAGTCCGTAAGGAAAGTTTTCTGATTGGTAAGTAATTTGCATGAAATGAATGTGCTATGTGAGTATGTTGCAGTAGATGTTAGAATTAAGAAACTATACCTTAGAAGAAAAGAACCTTTAGGTGTGTATGTGATTCCCGGGAAACTACTTATAATTAAATTCTCATAAAACTACTCGTTAATAAATAGTGAAAAGAAATACTAATGCATAAAATTTGTAAATCAGATTAAGACGAAACGATAGTTATAAGCGCTAGAGGACGTGGACGTGTTGAACGCGGCCGTGGTAGGGGCCGAAGTGTGGAGGTTGAGTTCTCGGAAGCTGGGAATGAGCCTGAGGTTGCAGCGCCAGCATCACCTGTGGTAGAAGCGGGAACGCAAGATAGAACTGGAGGGGATGATGCCCTATCCCAAGTAATGTTGCGTGTGTTGGAAAGAGTTGCTGGGGCAAGCATTGGGACAATATCTCGGAGGTCTATTCCTGAACGAGCAAATAGAGCTGAAATGTCCAGGGGTATTTCTAGAGTAGCTCCAAATGTGGCTGAGTATTGGCTGGAGGCAGTCGAAAGGATTATGGATGATCTAGACTGCACGGCAGAGGAGAAGTTAAAAGAAGCGGTGTCTCTTCTTCGGGATGAAGCATATCAGTGGTGGCTCACCGTAAGAGAGGGTACTCCGGCAGACCGAATTGATTGGGATTTCTATAAGACGACATTTCAAGGGAAGTACGTTGGGACTAGTTATGTGGATGTTCAGAGGAAAGCATTCTTGAATTTGGTATAAGGGGGCAAATCTGTGGCTGAATATGAGGCAGAATTTCTACGTTTGAGCCGTTACGACCGAGGTATAGTGGCGACTGACTATGAGCAATGCGTACGGTTCGAGGATAGGCTGCAGGATGAATTGAGGATATTGATAGCTCCGCAACGAGAGAGAGACTTTGCCGTTCTGGTTGAGAAAGTTAAAATAGCTGAAGAGGTAAAGCGGACGGAGAGACAGGATAGGCATAAGGGTCGGGGTAAGAATAAGAGAAGTTTTGGGTCGTCGGGATCATCTGGGGGATTTTAGAAAAGGCCTAGGTTTAATGGACCAGCTCGTGTTCCGACGCTTGCTGCGGGGGGTCAGTTTCGATCTTGTGCGCTGTGTGGGAAGATGTATTTTGGTGAGTGTAGGAGGAAAACCGGTGGATGTTTTAGGTGCGGATCTATGGACCATATGGTGAAAGATTGTCCACAAGTGGATCAAGTGTAGCCAGCTGGACGGGGTTCTGACCAGTTCAGGAGGGGTGGTCAGCCACCACCGAGGGGTTGTGGCCCAGTTAGAGGAGGAAATAGGTTCGGTCAGGGTCGTGGAGCACCCAGCAGGGGTGCTGGTAATGCAGACGCAAGACAGCTGGGTTTAGTCTATGTAGCTCGTCGGCGAGAGGATAATGACGCATCAGACGTCATAACCGGTACGTTTCTTATAGCTGATAAGCCATTTCTTGCTTTAATTGATATTGGATCGACCCACTCTTTTGTTGCATGTGTTGTATCTGAGACTTTAAGTATAGAATCTGAAATTGCTGCTAGAGAAACGACCGTAGTTAGCCCATTAGGACAATCAGTAGTGGTGAACAAGTTATTTAGAGATGTGCCTTTAGAGATTCAAGGAGTGGTATTTTCGGCTAATTTGATGGAATTACCTTTCGGGGAGTTTGATCTCATCTTAGGCATGGACTGGTTAGTTAAACATCGTGCTAAATTGGATTGTGCGACTAAGCAGATGGTGTTGAGAACCTCAGAGGACGAAGAGATAGTTGTGATTGGTGAAAAAAGGAACTATTTATCTAACGTGGTTCTGCGTTAAGGGCTGTGAAGATGGTTCAGAAGGGATGCAAGGCATTTCTAGCTTTTATCGGTGCATTTGATGCAAAGGAAGTGACTGTTAATGAGGTTAGAACAGTAAAAGAATTCGTGGATGTCTTCCTTGAGGAGCTTCCAGGTTACCTCCGGATCGTGAGGTGGAGTTTGAGATTGAACTATTTTCGGGTACGGCTCCAGTATCAATCACTCCTTATAGGATGGCGCCAAAGAAGCTGGTGGAACTCAAAGCTCAGATTTAGGAGCTGTTGGATTGTGGTTTTATCCGACCAAGTGTGTCTCCGTGGGGAGCGCCGGTACTATTTGTGAAGAAGGACGGGTCCATGCGTATGTGCATTGACTATCGCCAGTTGAATAAGTTGACAATTAAAAAAAAATACCCGCTGCCAATGATTGACGATTTGTTAGATCAACTTAAGGAAGCTTCAGTCTTTTCGAAGATAGACTTGAGGTCGAGATATCATCAGCTAAAGGTCAAGGAAACGGATATTCATAAGACGGCGTTTCGTACTCGTTATGGTCACTATGAGTTCCTGGTGATGCCATTTGGGTTGACGAATGCACCAGCGGCATTTATGGACATGATGAACCGGGTGTTCCAACCCTACCTAGACCGGTTTGTTGTGGTGTTCATAGACGACATCCTGGTATATTCCAAGTCGGAAGAGGAGCATGATGCGCATCTTCGAGTGGTTTTGCAGATTTTGAGGAAAAAGCAGCTGTATGCCAAATTCAGTAAGTGTGAGTTTTGGCTGAGGGAAGTAACTTTCTTAGGGCATGTGGTCTCTGCTGAAGGAATTAGAGTTAACCCACGGAAGATAAAAGCTGTGGTGGATTCGAAACCGCCTAAGTCGGTGGCAGAAATACGAAGTTTTCTGGGATTGGCCGGTTACTACAGAAGGTTTGTTGAGGGATTCTCCTTAATTGTGGCACCCCTAACAAAGTTGTTGTGGAAAGGGGTATCATTTGTTTGGACTGATAAGCAGTAGGAATGTTTTGAGAAGCTGAAGAGGATTTTAACGGAAGCTCTGGTTTTGATTCAGCCTGAGGCTGGGAAGGAGTTTGTGGTTTATTGTGACGCTTCACACACGGGATTAGGGTGTGTGTTAATGCAAGATGGGAAGGTGGTTGCGTATGCGTCCCGACAGTTAAGACCGCATGAGATAAACTATCCCACGCATGATCTGGAATTGGCGGTGGTGGTGTTTGCTCTGAAAATCTGGAGACATTACCTGTATGGGGAGAAGTCTATCATCTACACTGACCACAAGAGTTTGAAATACCTTCTTACTCAGAAGAAGTTGAATCTGAGGCAACAAAGGTGGATAGAATTACTGAAGGATTACGACTGCTCGATAGAATATCATCCGGGTAGACTAACGTAGTGGCGGATGCATTAAGTCGGAAGGTAATATCGAATTTAAAAGCAATGTTTGCCCATATCAGTTTGTATGATGATGGAAGCTTGTTAGCTGATCTCCAAGTGAAACCAATGTGGGCAAGCCAAATTAAAGAGAAGGAGTTGTTAGACGACGTCTTGAGTGCTCGATTCCTGCAAGTGCGGAATAGTGGAGTAGAGGATTATAGTTTGAACAGTTATGGAGTTTTGTGTTTCCGAAAAAGGGTTTGTGTGCCAAAGGATGTGAAATTGAGACAGATGATTCTTCAGGAGGCGCATAGTAGCCCTTATGCTATGCATCTTGGAGGGAATAAGATGTACCGGGATCTACGTGAACAATTTTGGTGGCCTGGATTAAAACGGGAAATTACGGAGTTTGTGGGAAAGTGTTTCACGTGTCAGCAGGTGAAAGTAGAGCATCAGTTGCCTTCAGGGTTATTGCAGCCGGTGAAGATTCCACAGTGGAAATAGGAGAGAATCACGATGGACTTTGTTAGTGGGCTACCTCTTACGCCTACTAAGAAAGATTCGGTATGGGTGATTGTTGATCAGCTGACGAAGTCTGCCCATTTCATACCTGTTCGTGTTGACTATTCTCTGCAGAAATTGGCTAAGTTGTATGTGGCAGAAATTGTGAGGTTGCATGGGGTACCAGTATCGATCATATCAGATAGAGACCCTAGGTTTACGTCGCGTTTTTGGAAGGCGTTGCATCAGGCATTGGGTACAAGACTAGATTTCAGCACAGGTTTTCATCTGCAGACTGATGGAGAGTCTGAGAAAGTAATCCAGATCTTGGAGGATATGTTGAGAGGTTGTGTCATTGACTTCAGGGGTAGTTGGGAAGAGTTTTTACCTTTGGAAAAATTCGCGTACAACAACAACTACCAATCTAGTATTTAGATGGCGCCCTATGAAGCGTTGTATGGACGAAAGTGTCACACTCCTACTTGCTGGGAAGAATTAGGGGAACGTCAGTTGTTGGGTCCGGATTTGATTGCTGAGACAGAAGAGAAAGTTAAGTTAATTCGAACTCGGTTGAAGGAAGCGTCTGACAGGCAGAAGTCATATACAGATCTAAAATGGAAAGAAATAGAGTTTGCAGTGGGTGACCTAGTTTTTTTGAAAGTTTCACCTTGGAAGAAAGTGATGAGGTTTGGGCGAAAGGGCAAGCTAAGTCCCAGATTTATCGGGCCTTATCGGGTATTGTAGCGTGTGGGACTAGTGGCATATCAGCTTGAATTACCTTCGAAATTGCAATGGATACATGATGTGTTCCATGTCTCGATGTTGAGGCGCTACTGTTTAGATCCGTCTCACATTGTACCGGTAGAGGAAATTGAGGTGAGACCAGATTTGTCCTTTGAAGAGGAACCGGTGCAGATCTTAGATCGAGGCGTCAAGGTTCCAAGAAGGAAATCTGTCCCTTTGGTTAAAGTTTTGTGGCGGAATCACGATTCGGAGGAGGCCACATGGGAACCAGAGGAGGTTATGCGTCAGCAACACCCTCATCTCTTTTGACCAGGTAAATTTCGTGGTCAAAATTTCTTTTAGGGGGTAGAATTGTAACATCCAGGATTTAGGGGCTTTGCATTTATTGAGTTTCCGTGTATTGGTATGCCTTATCAGTTAGTCTGCTATGTTAGGGGGCTCGGGAAGGCTCGGGGTTGAGCGGAAGCCTTGGTAAATTTTAAGTTTTGGTACTTTAAAAGAGGAAACTGGTTGGGTCTGGCTTCAAGGGTTGTTGCTGGTGGTTGATGACACAAGAGATGCAGTAGTAAGGTGGCAAGGAGACGCCACTTAGCATGCAGAGAGGTGGTGTCACAAGGGAAGCATGAGTAGGGTGTTAGCCAAAATTTTGAGAAGCGTAGGGGGTTTAGGCATTCGGTTGATAGGGAGTATAGGTGCCGAAACTTTGGTGAGTTTTAGCAAATTGTGTGCGTTAAGGGTTCCATTTCTGGTTTTAGTGTGCTCTTCATTTAGTATATTTTCCTTCTCTATGTGTCGAAACTCCTAAAGCTGCTACGTGAACATTTCTTCATTGGTGAACCGAAATCTATTTGGGCATTCTTTCTCCTATTTTCTCCTTATTTTCTCAACTACATCATTTTTCCCCAAGTTTCCAACCCTTGTCGAATTCTCACAAGTCTCTTTTCTTTTCTTTTTGTTTGTTTCTTCTTTTACTCAAAGCCGTAGCACCATTGTTTCTCCTCTCCCCTTTTTCGTGCTCTATATTTCTTCTACCTGTTCTTCATAGCCGAAAACCAACCTTTCATTTCTTTACCTTGAGATTGTTTTAATAATCACTAAAGCCGAACTCCATCTCTCATTTCTTTCTTTTGACCGAATCATCACCTATTATCATTTCTTCTCTTCGATTTCTTTTCCTGCTTTAGCCGAATCTGCACCCTTCTGTCGACCCTGCTGTTAGCCGATTATAGAACTCCTAAGCGGTACACTTTTGTTCGGTAAGGGATCTTCTTCAATTTCTTTATCATTTTCACTTCTCTTTCTTTTGTTATGGCTAATCGAAGGCTCTGATTCGTATCCATGGACATTGGTCAGTGGTAGAAGGACGTGTCTGCATCATATTTTTCTTTGGGTGGCCTATTTTCAAGAGGGTGTCGATAAGTGTTGTTAGCCGAATAGGCCATAAGGGGTTTTTGTTTGTTTGGTTGGCCAAAAGGTCACTTCTATGGATCCATGTCTTCCTGGAAAACCAATTCTTACATGGTATTCATATAGGTACTCAATCGATCTCTTAACCAAGCCAGAAGCTTTCAGTATTTTGTCAATCTAGGTAAGAAATCTCTTCGTTTGAGCGTGTGTTCTCATTTCCATATTCTTCAATGCCTTAACATGGTCTTCTGACCAATATCTGTTTCATGGAATCAAATGCTAGACAAGGGAAGGAAGGGGTTGGACCAATAGTCCCAGCCCCTAAGTTCAAAAAACGCACGGTGTCTGCTGTTCGAGACTGGCCACCGAGTTGTGGACCGGCTTCAGAACAAAATAGTAGGTAGATAGCAGTTGTCCTGGCGAGCGATAGTGTCAACATAGAGAGCATTATATTGCGTGTTATTAGGTGTGTAACTTCTCACACCTTTGGTCGTTGTTTTGTTAATTTATGTATGTGCTATTAAATGCCGAAATCTCGGTATTGGTCATTGGGTCACCCAGGAAGGGTAAATACGAGATAACAGGTTAGTGACTTCTGTTTATGTTAAATAAATGATGATGATGAGATGATTAAATATACACTCTGAATATCTTATACATGCATGCCGAAACATGTTGCATCTATACATCAGGATTTTATGCTTGCATGGGGTCGGGCATATGCTATTAAATGAAAGGGGAAGCATTCTGGTGGCTCTGCCATAATCTGTTCTGGTGGCTCTGCCACAATCTGTTTTGGTGGCCATGCCAAATAATCTGGTGACTCTGTCACGATTCTGACGATGAGCAGCTAACTGCAGCATGACTGCCATCGATGGTGTGTAGCGGTGAGGGTTGATTGTAGAAATCCCCATTGGTGTGTTTGGCAGGTATGGGTGGTGTGTAGCGGATGGAAATGTTAGGTTGGGATGAGTTCTGCATCATTTTACATATGTGATTCTGCTATTCTGTACTGCGGGGCTAAGGCCCAATCTGATGGTGCTCGAGAGTTGCACACTGAGTCTTTTGACTCACTCCATTGATTAACATCTTTGCAGGTAGCACATAGTGCAGTGGACCGGGCCGGAGAGGACTACGAGGTGGCCATGCACGGTTTCCTTCTCTTCAATTAAAAACTCTATTTATATTGAATAATTGGGTTTTACTTCCGTTGTAATAAGGCCACTGTTAAATTGGTTTTAAATTTCCGGTTTTAAGTTTTAAACGCTCTAAATATAAGACTAATAATATGTCGTTTTTTTTAATAAAGGACATCAAAGTTTCATACAACGAAATTAACGAGTTCATCAAGAGGATTTCTTTTACGACAAAATCTCTGGCTATTTGAATGTAATAATATGAGTTTTCAGAGGTCACTTGATTTCAAGACTTGGCTAATTAAATTATTTTAACATAAGAGAAAAGAATTCCTAAGTTTTCTAATAAACCACCAAGCTTGGAGTTGCAATAAGAAAATTAACCTGAAATTTTTCTAGAATTGCGATGTGTTTTATAATTCTTCTCATGTGACATGCCAGACCCGGTCATGGTGTGTGGGCTGGGTTTGGGATGTTACATCTGTGCCGTCATATGAGAAATCGTTGCTGGCGATCTACCTTGTTCAGCTGATTCTACATGAAGAGTATCCCCATTCTCACATCTCATCTCAATGTAATTCTTCCCACAATTAACTATTACAGTATGGACAGTCAACCAGTCCATACCAAGTATGAGGTCGAACTCATCAAATGGTAGCAACATAAGATTTGCTTTAAAGCAATGGCCTCTAATCATTAATGGACAATCTTTACAGACTTTAATAACTAACACACTCTTGCCTAAAGGATTAGACACCTTAATCATAAATTATGTAGAATCTACAGGCATACTCAAACCGGATACTAATTTCAAGCAAATGTAAGAGTGTGTAGATCCGGGATCTATTAAAGCAATAACTTTAATATCATAAAGAGAAAAGGTACCCGAAATAACATCATGAGAAGATGCCTCTTCTCGAGTGCGAATGGCATAGGTCCTTGCAGGCGCTCTATCCTCGGGTCTCGCGGCCTGCTCTCGAGAGTTACCTCTTCCACTTGCCCTACTTCCCGAGTTTCTTCACGGTCTTCCTTGGACCAAACTCCCGAATCTCGGGTTCTGAGCTCTTTCTTCTTTCATCATCTTTGGACAATCTTTTATATAGTGGTCTTGGGAACCACATCTAAAACATGCATTTTCATGTGCTCGTCATTCTCCAAGATGATGTTTGCCACACTGTGGGTACTCGGGTCTGTCAGATCGAATGTTCCCCACACTAGCGACTGAAGTAGTCTGTGCTTTATTCCCTGAATACTGTTTACTCTTATCTTTCCTTGAAAACCCAGTGGAAGTAGCCGATCTAGTAGGGAAATCTCTTGACTTCTTGGATGAAGATTGGAATGACTTATTCCACTGCCTCTTTCTAGAGTCATGAGACTCCATTTCAGATTTCTTCTTCTCTTTTACTAGTTCTTCTGCTTTATAAGCCCTTTCCACTAGCACAACAAATTCCTTTAGTTCTAGGACAGTAACAAACAGTTTGATGTCCTCATTCAACCCATCTTCAAATCTTTTACTCATGATGGCCTCAGTGGACACACATTCACGAGCGTACTTACTGAGTCGTACAAACTCACGCTCATAATCAGTCACTGACATCTTGCCTTGCTTCAGTTTTAGGAATTCCTTCCTCTTCTGGTCTACAAACCTTTGGCTGATATACTTTTTCTTGAACTCTTCTTGGAAGAATTCCCATGTGACCCTTTCCCTCGGTACCACCGACACAAGGGTGTTCCACCATTGGTAAGAAGAATCTCTTAAGAGAGAGACTACACACTTCATGCATTCTTCAAGGGTGCATGACAGCTCATTGAATACCCTGATGGTATTTTCTAACCATCAGCCTTCTCTGGATCATCATCTCTTTTAGCCCGAAATTCTTCTGCCCCATGTTTCCTGATCTTATCAATTGGAGGTTTATCTCCTCTTACCACCTCTACTACTTGAGGGCTGCAGGGATAGGTTGTAGAACAGGCGGGGGTGGAGGGGGTTGTGCATTCAGGTTCGCACGAACGAACTCTGTATGCCATGTATTCATCATGTGAAGGAAGGCTTCTCTAGCCTCTTCTCCTCCTCCTTGACTCACCGTAGTGGGTCTATTCTCATTCTCATACGGCACCGTCCCTTCAGCGGGAACTGGTGCGTTACTTTCTACACCATCCGCCACAACTCTGTCGGGATCCATTTACTATATGTATAAACATAATTTAAGATGTCAGGAGTTGTCACACTATCATTATAAAAACATTCTTACGTATGGCATGTATAGCTAGACTCGTGCTCGCGCTACGTTAGTCCTAGAACTGACTAAACCGTAGCTCTGATACCACTAAATGTAACACCCCGTACCCGAGACCGATGCTAGGACTGGATACGAGACATTACCATGCTTGAACTCACATAATCATACACTTATGGGCTATAAAATTTCATTCCGACTTAAAACTTCTCTTTCTTAATCTAATCATATAATACTTGGGTCTACGAGGCATTAAGCACTTATCCGAAAACTTTTGGGACTTAATCAAAAACTCTTCCTTGAAGCAGGGTTCACACGCCCATGTGACTTGGGACACACCCGTGTACCCTTAGACACGCCCATGCCATCAGACCGTGGGGAGTTACTGACTATATTCACACGGCCTTGACACGCCCGTGGGCTTAGACCGTGTTTTTTTCCTTGATATACTAACTTGATCACACGGTCTGGGGCACACGCCTATGTCCAAACCGTGTGTCTTCCACGGCTCATACAAACGGCCGTGGGATATGACTGTGGTCTATCCTGACTTATAACATTAAGGTGCAGGGTACGCACGGCCCAGACACATGCCCGTGTGTCTAACTGTATGGGCACTAGAGGCTATTTACCAAGCCATTTGCCTTCCTGAAATAAAGATCAAACCAATACATTTTCATGAACAATACTACATACTTCATTGACCTCAATAAACATACATACATAGTCAATTTGGCCAATCACTTAGCCATTTGCAAAAGAATAATAACTTAATAGCTTATACATTAACCTTTTTTAAAACATGTTCTCAAAATGAATGCTTCCTATACATGACATACTTAGTAAAATAACTTGGCTATACCAAAATAAGAGTTGATAGTGTGCTGCAAGCTCCGACTCCAACGATCCACAAGTTAGTTTGGCGGGACTACATAGAAAGAAAGAATTAAAGATGTAAGCATTTAGCTTAGTAAGTTTGCATGTAAAACACATACCAATATACTTGCTTAATAAAAACCATTTGACAAAACAATGGTATCATAAATTCAGCTATAAAGCTTACTTACTCATAATGATTCTTACATGTCCCATGATACTGAATATTCTCATACGTGTAAGGTAAACAAGGTACCTGTAACACTTGATCACATTGATCAGTATACTTTAATATAAAATTCATGATCTCTAATTCTTCATTCGTAACATAATAATACTCAATTTCAACTTGATGATAACGTTACTTTCTGAGCTTTCTTGTTATCTCATTTTAACTTTACTTGTTTGCCCGATGAATTTCTGCGAATAACCGAGGATACTAAATCTCTTGCCATGAACTTGATGCCAAAGCCATATCCTAGATACGGTCTTACATGGAATATCTCTTCTTGAATCAATGCCAATCTTACCTTGGACTTAAATGATAACTTGCTTGATAACTTGATCAATGCCAAGCTTTCTTCCTTGGACTTACATGATAACTTGCTTGATAACTTAATCAATGCCAAGCTTGCTTCCTTGGACTTACATGATAACTTGTTTCAATGCCGATGCCATGTTCCAAACATGGTCTTACACTGGCACTCATAATGCAGCCGATGCCATGTTCCAAACATGGTGTTACACTAACCCTCATAATACGGCCGATGCCATGCCTTGGCTTGGTCTTATACGGACTTTCTCATTTCATGTGGTAGATCGAGTATCCTGGTAATTCATCTTCAATCGGGACTTTCTCATGCTTAATCTTATTAATTTCTTTGTTTAACATGGCATTAAACATTCCATGATAATAGTGTACATTATACTAAGAAATTAAATCATAAAAATCATAAAGCTTAGAAATCATACAAACTTACCTCAATATACAAAATGTATGTAGATATGCAATTTAGTCCTCGACTTTGTTCTTGCCTCGGTTTCGATTCGGGCTTCGCTTTTCTTGATCTATAATCATAAGTAGATCATTTAATATTCATATTGACTAAATTGACTCATTACTCATACTTTGGCAAAATTACTATTTTGCCCCTATACTTTTCTCATATTTGCACTTTTGCCCCTAGGCTCGTAAAATGATTTTCATACAACTTTCTTAAACTTCATGCTTAGCTGATTAATAGTCTCAACTGTAGAAATCATAAATTCTCACAAAATCACACATGTATGACCAAACTTAAGATTTTCACAATCAAGTCCCTATATGCATTTTCATGGAAAATCACTTAACAAAAGATGTTTCTACTACATCAAGCTTTCATAATCTTCCATAAAACATCAAAATATATGCATGTCATACATAACCACATTTTTGAACATCTATTATAGCTTATCAAATAGCTAAAAATAGCTTACTCATGCTACTGGGACTTCAAAAATACGAAGAATATAAAAAACCGGGCTTAGGAGCACTTACTAGCAAGCTTGAAAAATTGAAAGAGCCCTAACAATGGCTATTGAAATTTTTGGCAGCTTGGGGAAGAAGATGAATGGATTTTTGTCATCTTTTTCCCATTTTAATCATTTAATAGGTAAATGACCAAAATACCCCTCTCTTTAAAATTTTACATAATACCAACTCATGACCAATTTTGCCCCAAAATTAAATTTTGGGAAAATTGCTATTTAAGGGTTTATAATTATTATTCTAAATCTATTTCATACAAAAAGCTTCTAGAAACTCATATTTTGCAACTTTTGCAATTTAGTCCTTTTGGACCATTCAACCACAATTTAGCAAAATTACTTCATGAAACTTTCATACTAGCATGCAAACATGGCATATACCTTAAAAAATCATAAATTCATCTTGGTTTCGTGGTCTCGCATCATTATTCCGACTAGGCCCTAAATCGGGCTGTTACAAACACTTACAAGTATAGTCCAACCAATTACAAGTATAATCCAACTATAACATATATCAAAACATAAATATATTAGCCATTCCAATGACTAAGTTTCGTCCATCATTTACATTCCATCAAACCGTGCGATTCGACACGCCCTCAGACCACGGGCGTGGGGACGTGCCAGACTTGAACCTCTATTTAAACCCCACAGCCCTTCCCTTTCTCCCCATCTTCATTCTCCCTTCTTTTTCTTTCAAAATTTCCTTTCTTTCCTTAGAAAAGGTATCTAGACTCTTGAGTTACACTAAAATCATGCTGAAGAAGCGTAAGACGGCAAGCATAGTCTCCACAAAGGAGACCCTACACATAAGTTCATGCCGGCCGCTTCATCCAAACACCAAGCCAAGGGTCTTTGAGACCATTTAGTTTTTATTTTTCTTTTCTCTTTTGCTTCAATTTCCTTCCCTTTGACAATCTTATGCTTAGTTTAGTTTAACTTATTTTAATTTCTTAGTATGAGGTTCGCCAGGCTGCTAGGGAATCACGCTACTTCTGCCACCACCAGCACCTCCACAGCCCTAGAAGTCACACCCACCTCGCGAACCATCCATCAATAAGGACTCTTCGATCCATCCACCTTTTCTTTTATTTTTATTTTCCTTCTTAGTCTTCTTTCCTTCCTCTTTCTTGTTTTAAATTATATATTTAGGTTATTTTAAATGTGTCTTAATAATCCATGACTAATCCTCTACGAGCTCCCCAATTTCTTCATCTAGCACAGGTTCGTCATCCAGACCGACCTCTTCAAACATACACACCACAACCTCTACCATCCTCCAGGGACACCATCCAAAATTCAGGGAGTATTCTTTCTCCTTTTCTTTTGATTTATCCCATAAATGTTATATCTATCTTTGTATATTGAGGGCAATGTACATCTTAAGTGTGGGGGTGAATATTTATCTAAAGAAGGGCCTAATTGAAACACCCCAAACCCGGCCCACAAGCCCCGACTGGATCTGACATGTTCCTCAAGAAAACTCATCTTAATCTCGTTTTATCTTCTTATAAAATAAGTCAATTCCAAAATAAGTTGGTAATTTTAACGAGTTGGAAATCAAGTCGCCATTCAAGTTTGTGTTTGTTAAAACCGTTCCTTTCATACTTCAAAAATTAAAAGATTTACCGGATTTTAGAGCTCATTAAGTTGAAAACCGTAAGTTGAGTAGGTGATAAAACATTTGAAGTTGCTTTAAGAAAAGTATTTAATTACACTTTTGTTTACCATCGCATGGACATGAAATCTAAATGCAAAACTTAAAAAAAAATAGTTAAATAGTGGCCTTATTACAAATTAAACACCCAAAATAAATCCCGAAAGGAAACATACTAAAGAAAATAAAAAGAGTTCAATTATATGAAAACCCGAAATTTTGCTGAGCATGGCCACCTCATAGTCCCTGCCGTTCCGGTCCATAGCACTATGTATCACCTGCAAAATGTTAGCCCACGAAGGGTGAGTCAATAGACTCAATGTGCAACAACCAACATCGATTCCCAACCGATTAAAGCCTTTATTCCAAACATTTTGGGCAAGGCCCATCCTCAATCATATACGACCATAAGCCCATATCACAGCATATTAAATCACATATATATATACATATACAATGATGCAACCCGACCCCACCTAGATATCCAACCTCTACACACCATCCGTACCAGCCAGTCACACCAATGGGGATTACTAAATCGACCCTCCATCCGCTACACACCCTCGAAGGCAGTCGCTGCAGTCAACTGCTCATCGCCCTTAATACGTGGCATAGCCACCAGATAATGTGACAAGGTCACCGAATCGTAATATTGTGACATGAGTCACCAGATAATGTGGTAAAACCACCGGAACACTTCCCCTTTTCATTATAACCCTCGTGCCCATGCAACATACATAGTATTACCGGTATCATGCTATATGCTTATCCCAAGCCCATATCGAAAACACACATGCTTTCATATAAATGATTGTAACCACTGTAAACACGGGTTAGATGTAACGTACCTGAGCAAACTGTACCAATGAATGGTACCCTTAGCCATGGTTATTCAAAATCTTATTAACACATATTTAATATTATTAATCTATCGGGAAAAAGTGTGGGGTTACACACCTAGAAACACGAAGAACGACACTCTCGATCTCACTGACACCCTCACTTGCAGGGATCACCACGATTTGCTTATCCCTTTCCAATGCTGGCCCACAACCCGGTGGCCAGTCACGTACGGCAGAAACCGAACGTTTCTTGAATTTAGGGGTAGGGACTACCCCTTTCTCTCCTCCACGAAATAGATCTGAATCCCGAAGACTCCTCCTTTCCCTTTGTCGAACCCTTCCTATAACATCATAGTTAGAATCGGCTAACACTTAAAAGATATGGCCTTTGGCCGAATATCACTATCCCCTTACCTTGCTTGATCAAATCCCGAAAGCTCTCCTCTTAACGTCGGCCCGAACACCTTCCATGGTTTCGATCAAAGGAATAGATAGGATTAGATTTACTGATTTCGGCTAACCAAGAGTAAAAGAAAAAGAGATTGGATGACAAATAACCCTTACCACAATATTGAAATCGGTTGAACAGATGGCACAGAAAGATCGACAACACCCCCTTAGAAACACCGAAAGATTCGGCCACAGAAGAAAGGTTATTCGGCTTTTGAGGACTTGAAAAAGGAGAAAAGAACGATGGTGAGGCTCAATTAGAGATTCGACTATAGAGAGTTACAAAGAGAAAGGGTTTGATTTAATGGAGATGGAGAAGTAGAGAACGAAAATGAGAGAAAGATGAAGACTTAGAGAATTTCGGCTAGATCAATGAGTGCATTCGGCTCTCAACAAGTGAGTGAAGAAAACGGGTTTGGGGTTTAAGGAGTTTCGACAATGGGGAGAATGAGAGAGGGAGAGATGCTTCGGTTAAACAAAAAGAGAAAAAGAAGAGAGGTAGGGAGAAAAGTAGATTCGGCCTAAAAGAAAACAATTAGAGGAGAAGAAAGATGAAATGCTTGGTCTATGCAGATTCGGTCAATAGATCAAAAATATGCGACGGCACTAGGGAGAAAAAGAGAGGACCAACTTCGGCAAAGAGCTACAAGAAAAGAAATAAACTAGGAAGATGCCCCCACCCACTAGCACACATACGGCACCCCCTCTCAAGCTCCCAAAACCGAATATGCATCCCTCAAGAGTCCCACATTCGGCCACCACCCATCCTCCTCTCCTATCCCTCCTTAGCCGAAAATTTGAGCTGTTTGACCCAATCCACACGTCATCCATGAAGTGCCCACGCCAACCACAACTCTTCCCCTCATTAACTTCAAAAAGAACCCTCGAAAATGCTTCCCTTGTTGCTCGAACCCTGTCCATCCAGCTCCCTGAGGTGTCACTCCCCTAAGCACTAAGTAGCGCCTCCCTTGCCACTTCACTACTTGATCTCTTGTGTCATAACCCACACACTAACCTCCTTAAGGCCTAGCTCTCCTAGCTCTCCCCTGAGGCTTAAATTCAAATATTTTTTTAAGGCCTCTACTTGCACCCCAAGGTTCCCGAAGCCACCAAACACATACAAACGTCACACAAAGCACCCTACCACATGCATATGATTTAAAACGCATAACCCCTAAATCCCAGATATTATAGTTCTACCCCCTTAAAATAATTTCAGCCTCGAAATTACCTGATCAAAATAAGTGAGGGTATTGATGTCGCATTGCTTCCTCCGGCTCCCACGAAGCTTCTTCCGATCCAGGGTTCCGCCATAACACTTTGACTAGAGGAACTGATTTCCTTCGTAATACCTTCACGTCCCGTTCCAAAATCTGAATCGGCTCTTCCTCGTAAGACAAGTCTGGTCTCAACTCCACTTCTTCCACTGGCACCACATGCGATGGATCCGATCAGTAACGCCGTAGCATCGAAACGTGAAACACATCGTGCATCTGTTTTAATTCCACAGGCAACTCCAGCTGATATGCCACTGGTCCAACCCGCTTCAAAACCCGATAAGGCCCTATAAACCTGGGACTCAGTTTACCTTTACGTCCAAATCTCATCACCTTTTTCCATGGCGAAACTTTCAAGAACACCTGATCCCCTACTGCAAACTCTAGCTCTTTCTGCTTGAGATCTGCATACAACTTTTTTCTGCCAGATGCCTCCTTCAACCGTGCCCGAATCACCTTAACCTTTTCTTCCGATTCTGCCACAATCTCTGGACCCAAAACATGACGTTCCCCCAATTCTGTCCAACACGTAGGAGTGCAAAACTTCCGTCCATACAGTGCTTCATACGGTGCCATCCAAATACTTGCTTGATAGCTGTTGTTATACGCAAACTCCGCTAAAGGCAAGAACTCCTCCCAGCTTCCTCTGAAGTCAATCACGCAACCCCTCAACATATCTTCTAACACTTGAATTACCTGTTCAGACTTGCCGTCCCTCTACGGATGAAATGCCGTACTGAAGCTTAACCTAGTGCCCAATGCCTGATGCAGTGCTCTCCAAAACCGAGACGTAAACCTCGGATTCCTATCCGATATAATCGACACCGGCACCCCGTCCAGTCTCACAATTTCTGCCACATACAACTTTGCCAACCTTTACAGCGAATAGTCAACTCGCACCGGTATGAAATGTGCAGACCTTGTCAACCGATCCACTATCACCCATACCGAATCCTTCTTAGTCGGCATAAGGGGAAACCCACTAACGAAGTCCATAGTGATTCTCTCCCACTTCCACTGTGGAATCTTAATTGGTTGAAGCAACCCCGACGGTACCTGGTGTTCAGCTTTGACCTGCTGACACGATAAGCACTTCCCCACAAATTCTGTAACTTCCCGTTTAAGACAAGGCCACCAAAACTGATCCCGTAGATCCCTGTATAACTTACTTCCTCCAGGATGCACAGCATAAGAACTACTATGCGATTCCCAAAGAATTCTCCACCTTAGTTCCTCATCCTTCGGCATACAGACCTTACCTTGGAAACACAACACTCCGTCGCTGTTTATACCATAGCCTTCTAATCCCCCATTTTGCACTTGCCGTAGCTTAGCACTCGGGTCATCATCTACCAACTGTTTCTCCTTCACCTGACTTAACCATGTCGGCTTCACCTGCAACTCTGCTAGCACACTTCCATCGTCATAAAGTCTAAGATGTGCAAACATCGCCCTCAGATCCGACACTACTTTCTGACTTAGGGCATCTGCCACCACATTCGCCTTACCCGGGTGATACTCTATTGAACAATCGTAGTCTTTCAACAACTCCACCCACCTTCGCTGTCTCAAATTTAGTTCCTTCTGAGTCAGTAGATATTTTAGACTCTTATGGTCCGTGTAGATCACCGATTTTTCTCCATACAAATAGTGCCTCCACACTTTTAGAGCGAACACCACCGCAGCCAACTCCAGATCATGCGTCGGATAGTTAACCTCATGTGGCCTTAATTGCCGAGACGCATAAGCGACCACCCTCCCGTCCTGCATCAGAACACGTCCTAATCCTGTATGAGAAGCATCACAATACACCACAAAATCTTTCCCCGCCTCAGGCTGAATCAAAACCGGAGCCTCCATCAATACTCTCTTAAGCTTCTCAAAACTCTCCTGTTGCTTATCCGTCCACACGAAAGGTACCTCCTTTCTCAACAATTTCGTCAAAGGTGCTGCTACTGACGAGAACCCTTCAACAAATCTCCTGTAGTAGCCTGCTAACCCCAAGAAACTACAAACCTCTACCACAGACTTAGGTGGTTTCCAATCTAGCACTGCCTCAATTTTCTGAGGATCCACCCTTATCCCTTCCACAGACACCACATGTCCTAAAAATGCAACTTCCTTCAACCAAAATTCGCACTTGCTAAACTTGGCATATAACTGCTTCTCCCTTAACACCTACAGCACTACCCGGAGATGCACATCATGCTCTTCCTCAGACTTGGAATATATCAGGATGTCGTCTATAAACACAACGACGAACTGATCCAAGTGGGGTTGGAAAACCCGGTTCATCATATCCATGAACGCAGCTGAAGCGTTCGTTAATCCGAACGGCATTACTAGGAACTCATAATGTCTATATCTAGTCCGAAAAGCTGTCTTATAGATATCTTCTTCCTTCACCTTAAGCTGATGATATCCCGACCTTAGATCTATCTTTGAAAATACCGCAGCCCCTTTAAGCTGATCAAACAAGTCGCCTATCCTCAGCAACGGGTACTTGTTTTTGATCGTCAGCTTATTCAACTGCCGGTAATCTATGTACATGCGCATAGTCCCATCCTTCTTCTTCACGAATAGGACCGGTGCTCCCCATGGAGACACACTGGGTCGGATAAACCCACAATCGAGTAATTCTTGGATCTGGGCCTTGAGCTCTACCAACTCCTTTGGTGCCATTCTGTACGGAGCGATAGATACTGGCGTTGTACCTGGCAACAAGTCAATCCCAAATTCCACCTCGCGATCCGGAGGCAACCCTGGAAGTTCTTCCGGAAAGACATCCACAAACTGTTTTACCGTCCTGACCCCTTCTACAGCTGTTTTACAGTCCACATTCGCACGGTACCTCACTAACTAGTCCATACCTAAGATTAAGTCAAATTCCCCAAATGGTAGCTCCATCAAGTCAGCCGGAAACTGCGCCCCCTGAACTTCTGAAGGCACTTCCCTAAAGAGTTTGTCTACCCCTACTGATTGCCTTAAAGGACTAAGTACAGTCATCTTTCTAGGGACAGTCTCAAAGTTCACATTCAGAGTTCCAGACACTTCGCTAGCGATGTAAGAATGAGTCGACCCAATATCTATTAGAGCAATAAAGGGTAATCCAGAAATAAGGAACATACCCGTTATGACGTTAGGCACGTCACCATCCTCCCTCCGACGAACTGCATACACCAAACCCGGTTGCCTCGTCTTTGCATTACCGACACCTCTGCCCGGTGCCCCGCGACCTCTACCAGAACCATTACCTCTGCCAATCGGACCACGACCCCTCGGCGGCTGCTGTCCACCTCTGTCAGCCTGATTAAAACCCTGACCTGCTGGTCGACTCCTATCTGTTTCCACAGGATAGTCCCTAATCATGTGATCTTTGGACCCACACTTAAAACATCCCCCTGTCTTTTTCCAACACTCCCCCGGGTGCATCTTTCCACATTGAGCACATGTACGATACTAACCTCCCACAGCGACCTGCTGACCTCGCGGCCCATCAACTCTAGGTCTTTTTTGAAAATTCCTGGATGACCCTGATGACCCATAACTCCTCTTACTCTTACCCTGACCTCTGTCCCGGTTCTGTCCCTCGGTACGCTTCACCTCCTCGGCTATTATCGCTTTTTCAACCAGCACCGCGAAGCCCCTCTCTCGCTGTGGAGCTATTAACACCCTCAACTCATCTCGAAGCCCATCTTCGAACTGTACGCAGCGCTCACAGTCGGTCGCCACGATTTCCCGAGCATATCGACTCCAACGAAGGAATTCTGCTTCATACTCGGCTACAGATTTGCCCCCTTGTACTAGGTTCATGAATGCCTTCCTCTGAGCATCCACATAACTCGCTCCTGCGTACTTCCCTTGGAACATTGTCTTAAAATAGTCCCAATCAATCCGGTCCACCTGGGTACCCTCTCTAATAGTGAGCCACCACTGGTACGCCTCATCCCGAAGTAGTGACACCGCTCCTTTCAGTTTTTCCTCAGCCGTGCAGTCCAAGTCATCCATGATTCTTTCAACTGCTTCTAGCCAATAGTCAGCAACATTTGGGGCCACCCCAGAGACCCCCTGAACACCTCAGCTCCGTTTGCTCGCAGTCGTTCAGGCACTGACTTCCGAGCCCCTCCACCTAGACCTACCCCAGCAACTCTTTCCAATACTCGCAACATCGCCTGGGATATCGCGTCATCTCTTCCGGTTTGGCCCTAAAATTCTGCTTCTCTAACCGGTGGTACCGGTGCCTCGTTCCCAGACCCATGTCCAGACCCTGCTGGTTCGAACACAGTGGTTCTGCCTCTGCCACGTCCGCGTGTATTGCGACCACGTCCCCTAGTACTCATTTCTACCGTCACGCTTTATCTGTTTTTACAAGTTTTATGCATTAGCTTCTTTTCACTTCTTGTTTAAAGAGAAGTTTTATGCAAAAAGAGATTTAACAGTTTTTCCGCAGAAGTGCACATATACCTAGGGGTTCTTGTCTCTATAGTATAGTTTCCTAGTCCTACCACCTACAGTAGCATACATAAATTCACACAGGTCGATTTATCATTCAAAGAACTTACCTGGCGGACCTGGGCCGAGAACTCGGGTGCCCTGTTTCCATAAGACCATTTCATGAAGAATTTCAAGAAACCATTTTTAGTTCAACTTTGAAAAACGTTGTGGGCCTCAAAACCCAAGGCAGAGTGTTTAAAACTGGGCTCTGATACCAAATTGAAACACCCCAAACTCGGCCCACAAGCCCCGACTGGATCTGACATGTTCCTCAAGAAAACTCATCTTAATCTCATTTTATCTTCTTATAAAATAAGTCAATTCCAAAATAAGTTGGTAATTTTAACGAGTTGGAAACCAAGTCGCCATTCAAGTTTGTGTTTGTTAAAACCGTTCCTTTCATACTTCAAAAATTAAAAGATTTGCAGGATTTTAGAGCTCATTAGGTTGAAAACCGTAAGTTGAATAGGTGATAAAACATTTGAAGTTGCTTTAAGAAAAGTATTTAATTACTCTTTTGTTTACCATCGCATGGACATGAAATCTAAACGCAAAACTTAAAAAAAAATAGTTAAGTAGTGGCCTTATTACAAATTAAACACCCAAAATAAATCCCGAAAGGAAACATACTAAAGAAAATAAAAAGATTTCAATTATATGAAAACCCGAAATTTTGCTGAGCATGGCCACCTCATAGTCCCTGCCGTTCCGGTCCATAGCACTATGTATCACCTGCAAAATGTTAGCCCACGAAGGGTGAGTCAACAGACTTTGTGCAACAACCAACATCGATTCCCAACCGATTAAAGCCTTTATTCCAAACATTTTGGGCAAGGCCCATCCTCAATCATATACGGCCATAAGCCCATATCACAGCATATTAAATCACATATATATATACATATACAATGATGCAACCCGACCCCACCTAGATATCCAACCTCTACACACCACCCGTACCAGCCAGTCACACCAACGGGGATTACTAAATTGACCCTCCATCCGCTACACACCCTCAAAGGCAGTCGCTGCAGTCAACTGCTCATCGCGCTTAATACGTGGCATAGCCAACGGATAATGTGACAAGGTCACTGAATCGTAATATTGTGATATGAGTCACCAGATAATATGGCAAAACCACCGGAACACTTCCCCTTTTCATTATAACCCTCGTGCCCATGCAACATACATAGTATTACCGGTATCATGCTATATGCTTATCCCAAGCCCATATCGAAAACACACATGCTTTCATATAAATGATTGTAACCACTGTAAACACGGGTTAGATGTAACGTACCACTGTAAACATGGGTTAGATGTAACGTACCACTGTAAACACGGGTTAGATGTAACGTACCTGAGCAAACTGTACCAATGAATGGTACCCTTAGCCATGGTTATTCAAAATCTTATTAACATATATTTAATATTATTAATCTATCGGGAAAAAAGTGTGGGGTTACACACCTGGAAACACGGAGAACGACACTCTCGATCTCACTGACACCCTCACTTGCAGGGATCACCACGATTTGCTTATCCCTTTCCAATGCTGGCCCACAACCCGGTGGCCAGTCACGTACGGCAGAAATCGAACGTTTCTTGAATTTAGGGGTAGGGACTACCCCTTTCTCTCCTCCACGAAATAGATCCGAATCCCGAAGACTCCTCCTTTACCTTTGTCGAACCCTTCCTATAACACCATAGCTAGAATCGGCTAACACTTAAAAGATATGGCCTTTGGCCGAATATCACTATCCCCTTACCTTGCTTGATCAAATCCCGAAAGCTCTCCTCTTAACGTCGGCTGCAAGAAATCCCGAACACCTTCCATGGTTTCGATCAAAGGAATAGATAGGATTAGATTTACTGATTTTGGCTAACCAAGAGCAAAAGAAAGAGAGATTGGATGACAAATAACCCTTACCACAACATTGAAATCGGTTGAACAGATGGCACAGTAAGATCGACAGCACCCCCTTAGAAACACCGAAAGATTCGACCACAGAAGAAAGGTTATTCAGCTTTTGAGGACTTGAAAAAGGAGAAAAGAACGATGGTGAGGCTCAATTAGAGATTCGACTATAGAGAGTTACAAAGAGAAAGGGTTTGATTTAATGGAGATGGAGAAGTAGAGAACGAAAATGAGAGAAAGATGAAGACTTAGAGAATTTCGGCTAGATCAATGAGTGCATTCGGCTCTCAACAAGTGAGTGAAGAAAATGGGTTTGGGGTTTAAGAAGTTTCGACAATGGGGAGAATGAGAGAGGGAGAGATGTTTCGGCTAAACAAAAAGAGAAAAAGAAGAGAGGTAGGGAGAAAAGTAGATTCGGCCTAAAAGAAAACAATTAGAGGAGAAGAAAGATGAAATGCTTGGTCTATGCAGTTTCGGTCAATAGATCAAAAATATGCGACGACACTTGGGAGAAAAAGAGAGGACCAACTTCGGCAAAGAGCTACAAGAAAAGAAATAAACTAGGAAGATGCCCCCACCCACTAGCACACATACGGCACCCCCTCTCAAGCTCCCAAAATCGAATATGCATCCCTCAAGAGTCCCACATTCGGCCACCACCCTTCCTCCTCTCCTATCCTTTATTCTTCTCCACTTTTTCCTCCCCTCCTCTCATTCAAAAGAGTTTGAATAAGTCAAACTCTCATCTTCCTCCTTAGCCAAAAAATTTGAGCTGTTTGACGCAATCCACACCTCATCCATGAAGTGCCCACGCTAACTACAACTCTTCCCCTCATTAACGTCAAATAGAACCCTCCAAAATGCTTCCCTTATTGCTCGAACCCTGTCCATCCAGCTCCCTGAGGCGTCACTCCCCCTAAGCACTAAGTAGCGCCTCCCTTGCCACTTCACTACTTGATCTCTTGTGTCATAACCCACACACTAACCTCCTTAAGGCCTAGCTCTCCTAGCTCTCCCCTGAGGCTTAAAGTCAAATTTTTTCTAAGGCCTCTACTTGCACCCCAAGGTTCCCGAAGCCACCAAACACATACAAATGTCACACAAAGCACCCTACCACATGCATATGATTTAAAACGCATAACCCCTAAATCCCGGATATTACACTAATTTTCTGCATTATTCTCAAATTCGGCCACACTTTTTTCATTATTCTCAAATCCCTGAATTTAGTCTTGTTTTTAAGTAAATTTTTCATATTACTAATTAGGATAAAATTTCTGATGGTTTATGATTTTTATTGATATGTTTTAGATTAATTCATAGTTAATTGTGCATTGATGATTTAATTAAAAGAATATTAGAGAATCAAGCATGATAAGTCTATTTTTCAGAATTAAAATCTTTGCTAGGTTGTTAAACTGAATCTGAATATTATCTTGAAATTTGAAATTTACAAGGTTGATGTCAAAACACCCATAATGTTTGTGAGATTTTGAGCCTTATAGAGCATATATTCTTTTTCATCCTCACTTTATTGATTATGAGTATGTCAACTTTGAACTGTTATTCTAGAACTTGCCTCGATTATACATGTTGAAACCACACCGATGATTTGATATACTGAAATGATAAAGGCACCTAGGATTTAACCTACTCATTCCACTAAATACCTCACCTTAACAACTAACCCCTAGTGAACCCCGTTGATCCTAACAACCCTTTTTATTGACTTACTAGCTAATATTAACCCAAAACCCCTTTGTATTTGTTATCACCATTCCTTTTGACTACCCTTATATCAAGATTTGATTTGATGTGTTGTCTAGCTGTTTCATTCATTATTATGTAATATTAATAGTTTGTTCTTAAAAAATATATATATATCTCAAAGTATATTCATTATTAGTTCTATAATTAAATGAGCTTACATGTTAAAATTCCACATTTTGAGGAAAAAGCTCGTATTATTAGTTTTCAACTGATGTAATCAATTAGGATTAGTTTAATTTTTGTTAGTTAGGCAATTCGTCAAGTCAGTCTCGATTCTAACCTTCTAATTCAGCCTTTATCCACACCTTTAACCCAAGCCCCGTTACAACCCTGTAAAGACCTTTTTGATTTGTGTATCATCTCATATAGCGGTGGAGATTTGATTTTCATACAAGCCTATGGGATTAACTTTTCATGTTCGACTTTTGAGTGCTTAATTCTTTTTGAACCTTAAACACTTCGAGTGGTTTGAGTGAATCTTTAGTGAGGATGTCAACCTTGTCGATTTTGAATTAAAGGTAATTATTTAGATAAGGGGAGACACCTACATTTTTGTGCTACAAATGTATGACTTTGATTGCTTGAATCTTTAGGACTCTTCGAGTTAGATCATCCATGTATAAATTATCTATGAATTATGATGACACATTGTTGATAGGAATTATGAATCATGGAAAGTTTATCTTAATTGTAAGTTGAGACAAGTAAAAGCTTAAGTGTGGGGGTATTTGATAAACTATAATAGTAACATATTTTAATCCCACATTTAGTATGCTTTTGGATTATTTAAGCCTTGATTCATAAAAAGGTGCTCTTAATCCTTTCTTTTCATGTCTTATACCCAGGAAAGCACCTGAGGATGAAACGAGCATAAAACGGGCCCAAAACGGAGTAAATGGGCCATATCACGAAAACGACACGGCCTGGTCCAAATCAAGCATCTAGAACACGGCCTTACCTCCGAGTCACACAGCTGTGCTTCATTAAAGAAGTCCGAACACGGCCCAAAGACTAGTCACACGGGCGTGTGACATGGTCGTGTCCCTGTCGTGGCAAAGAGTAATTTCATTCGGATTTGGATACTTTGGGGCGAAGAAACACATTCCAAGAGCCTATATAAACCCCCTAAGTACCACTTTAAAGGGGGCGGTTAGCTAGGCCAAGGAGCCAAGCCGGAAAGGTCAGATTTGTGGGAATCACTCGAAGATAGCCAGTTGATCCATCCCAAGAAGCCGAAATTCTACTCAAGACGGCGGATTTCTCCTTCAATTCCTTTAGGGAGTTTTAGGGATTTCTTATGTTTTGTTTTATCTTTTCTCTTGAGATGTTTTCTTTATTTGTTATGAACCAAACCCTTTAGATACCTGAAGGGGATGAAACCTAGATGAATCTTGTTATTGTTTTCTGAATTATATGACAAATACTTAGTTTGTTCTTAATTATGCAAGCTTAATCCAATTTTGATGTGCTTAGGTGGAGGAGGCATAGACCCTGCCTAAGAGTAGATCTAGCGGAGTTGATCACACGCCTAGAGATAGGGTGACGAGATTTTGTCGGATTAGGGTGAAACCTAATATGGGAATCCATAGATCGATTTACTACTATTCTAGGGGGTTATTATTCGAGAAAGAGATTTCTGTTAATTAACCAAGGGTTAGACGTTATTCGCCTCGAGAGATGGTTTAATATACGTTAGGGAGTCCTACGGATCAAACTAAGTGAATAAATCGTATGGTTCAGTGTTAGATAACAAGTGAAGTCTAGGTGGATTCTTCCTGAGGGTATCGTCGTGATCAACTGAGTTTTCCTTCAAGTTATTTTCCAATTCATTCTTTTTGTCTTCGCGTCTTTAGCTTAGTAGTCGTTAATTTAGATTAAGGAAACTTCACTTTATTTTAGGCTAAATAATAAAAAGAAAGTTAGTATTAGTACTTTTAGTTCCTTTGGGTTCGACAATCCAGTCTTCCCTAAACTATACTACTGTTCGATAGGTACACTTGCCTTTAATCGTTGTCAGAGTTAGTTTCCAGGTTCGATCTCATTCCTTATATATTTAAAACTCTGATTTCAGCGATCAGTTACGAAGCATTACCAAACTTACAACACTTTAAAACACACATTTCATATACAATTTATCATTTCAAATACAATTCAATCACAACCAATGATAGTGTCCCTTAAACGAGCCTACGAGGCCTTAAACATGCATTAGAAATGGTTTGGGACTAAACCGATAACTTGGGAAATTTTTGTGAAACTTAGAAAATTTTGCTTCAAACAGGGGACACATGCCCGTGTGGTCTGGCCGTGTGTCTCACACGGCCACCAGACACGCCTGTGTCATAGGCCATGTAAAAATAGAGGGTATATATTGACATGGTTCACACGGCCAAACATACTCCCATGTTTCTAGCCCGTGTGCCCTTCGAAGTGGCCACACACGCCCGTGTGATAGGCCATGTGTTAGGTCGTGCCAAACCTGTCGGGTATACTAACTTATGCAACACGAGCAAGTCACACACCCGTGTGCTAGGCCGTGTGCCAATTAAGGGGTATACTGACTTGTACCACACAGCCAATCACACGCCCGTGTGTGAGACCATGTGGGGCATACTGACTTCATTTCAATTTCAACTTCAACACCAGGGGACACACGGTTGTGTAACTTGACCATGTGTCACACACGGCTGAGACACTCGCCCGTGTCTCTGCCCGTGTGGACAAAAATAGGCTATTTACCAAGCCATTTTGCCACCCATTTTGTACATACCTAAACAAGCTCAAATGATACCAAATCATAGCATATAACATTCAATTCAGCCACATTCAAGACTAGTCCATACCACTTTTAATACTAACATTCGACATGCTTATAACCTCAAACATTATTCCATCAAAACATACCAATTCAACTAACTATAACTTTACTAAACATACATTATATTAAACCAATTCACTAAAATAATTCACATCTAATATCAACCATATCTTCACATATATGTACATAACCAAAAATTTACCAAATTAAGCCAACTCTCATGGTTATATTTACAATTCAAAATATAAACATTTACAAACCAATTCATTTGGCCAAAGTCATTACCAAAACATAACTAACATGACTTAAAGTCCCTATACATGCCATATGACCAAACCATAAGTTCAAAACTATCGAAGTATAGGTTGGATAGTGTGACGATATCTCTGACGATCCTCGAATCTGAGCTAGCTTTGAATTTACTATAAAACACGGGAAAAATAAACAAAGTAAGCTTTATAGCTTAGTAAGCTCGTATGAATTAAAATCAACAAATCATATTACATAAATCAACAACTTGAACTATTTAATAAGTAATTCATGCTAACAGCAAGCTTTCTGTATGCTTAATCATGAACTTATATGCAAATTCATAACTCTTCCAATTGAAGTTTATACTTTCCATGTACATACCTGTACAAACTCGTAACCAACTCATACCTGTTCGTAATACTGCTGAACACTCAATATCTAGCACACTAAGTGCCATTACATAGCCGAATCTATTTTAATCTCGCACACTAAGTGCCATGCATAGTCGACGCTATCTAGATATCGCACACTAAGTGCCATACGTAACCGGAGCTATCTCAAATCACACACCAAGTGCTATACATAATCGAAGCTATCTCGATTTCGCACACTAAATGCTGATATATAACCGAAGCTTTGTCGAATGTTTTTGTACAATTGTATTCATCAACAACTCAATATAAAGCATTAAATCTCAATTATAATAATGCTTATTAACATACGAACTTACCTCGGATCTAAAAACGATAACGTGGATCAACTAATCAGACACCTTGTTCTTCCCTCGATCTAGGTCTAAATTCCATTTTTCTTGATCTAAATATATTCAAAATTAACTCATTTTTATCAACTATTTATTAAAGTCAATCCAAAATATAAATTAGGGCTCTTTTACACATTTTCCCCTAAACTTTCACATCTTTTACAATTTAGTCGTTATTACACAAAATCACAAATTGATGCAATTTAATCCACTCACATGCTAGCCGAATTTCCTTGATACACATATCAGCCCATATTTTTCGTTTATTTCACATTTCTACCACACAATTTACACATTTCTCAATTTAATACCTATTTTTCATTTTCTCTAAAAATCACTTTACAAAACTTGTATATCTATCAACAATCATTCAAAATCTATCAAGAAACTTCAAACCACATGCTTATTCATCAATGGAATCTTTCAAACCACGATGAAACCTTTAGACACACTTGGACCCCAACTTGAAACTCAATTTCTTTACGTTTCAAATCCGCGTATGATTTCTGTCGATCTGAAGCTGCTTTTAAACTGTCGCGAATCGTTTTCACTTTTTCTTCAGTTTCTCTAATCAATTCAACCTCGTGAATCTTTTTCTCACTTAGTTCAGTGCAATATAATGGAGTTTGACATTTAGGACCATATAAATCTTCGTACGGTGTTATCTTTATACTCGTCTGAAAGCTATTGTTATACGCAAACTCAATCAACGGTAAGTATTTTTCCCAATTTCCCTCAAATCTAAAATACAACATCTCAACATGTCTTCAAGAATTTGAATAACTCTCTCAGTCTAACTGTCAGTCTGAGGATGAAAAACAGTTCTAAAATTCAATTGTGTTCCCAGAGCTTCTTGCAGTTTCTTCTAGAATCGCGACTTAAATCTTGGATCTCTATCAGAAATAATAGATAGTGGCACCCCGTACAATCGAATAATCTTAGAAACATATAATTCAGCTAGCTTATCCAGTGAGTAATCTGTACATACCTGTATGAAATGAGCATATTTCGTTAGTCGATCAACGACAACCCAGATAGCATCTATCTTTTTTGGAGTTAAGGGCAATCCCGACACAAAATCCATTGTAACTTTATCCCATTTGCACTCGGGAATCATCACAGGCTACAGTAAACCCGATGGTACTTGATGTTCAGCTTTGACTTGCTGACAAATCAAACATTTAGAAACAAACTCAGAGATATCTCGTTTCATGCCTTGCCACCAATAAAGTTGTTTCAAATCATTGTACATTTTGGTACTCCCCGGATGAACAGATAGGCAGCTATTGTGCGCTTTGTGCAAAATCTTTTGACTGAGTTCTGAATTTCTCGGTATGTAAATTCTATTCTTAAACTTAAACAATCATTGGCTCCAATCTAAAATTTTGAATTAGAGATAGTCTCACATTGAATTCGTTTAACTTGCAATTCACAGTCATCTTTCTGAGCTTCACATATTTGTTGAAGAAATGCCGGTCTAGCTTTTAATTCAGCTAAAATAGACTCGTCATCACAAATCATCAACTGGGTATTCATTGCTCGTAATGTAAACAAAGATTTTTGGCTCAAGGCATCAGCAACAATATTAGCTTTTCCCGGGTAATAAATACTCACAAATTCATAATATTTCAATAACTCAAGCCATCTTCATTGTCGCAAATTCAAATCTTTCTGTGACATCAGACATTTTAAGCTTTTGTGATCTGTATAAATGTGGCATTTTTCACCATATAAGTGGTGTCGCCAAATTTTTAATACGAACACAATTGTAGCCAACTCTAAGTCGTGCGTCAGATAGTTCTTTTCATGTGGTTTCAGTTGTCAGGAAGCATAAGCTATAACTTTTCCCTCTTGTATCAAAACACATCCCAAACCATTTAATGACGCATCACTATAAATCACAAACTCTTTCCCCGATTCAGGCTGAACCAGAACTGGTGCTTCAGTTAATAGTACTTTCAACTGTTCGAAACTCTGCTGACATTTTTCTGACCATTCGAATTTCACATATTTCTAAAGTAGTCGTGCCATCGGTGTCGCAATCATCGAAAATCCTTTCACGAATCTTCGGTAATAGCCTGCTAAGCCCAAACTACGGCCTTCAGACACATTTCTCGGAGGTTTCCAGTCAACAATAGCAGAAATCTTACTCGGGTCAACTCTAATGCCTTCGGCTGAAACAATATGCCCTAGAAATCCAACCTCTCGGAGCCAAAATTCACTTTTATTAAACTTTGCAAACAATTTCTTATCCCGTAGAGTTTGTAACACAATTCTCAAGTGCTCGGTATGTTCATATTCATCTCACGAATAGATCAGAATGTCGTCAATGAATGCAACAATGAATCTTTCTAAATACGGTCTAAATATCTGGTTCATCAAGTCCATAAAAACTGCAAGAGCATTAGTTAATCAGAAAGGCATAACAAGAAATTCATAATTTTCGTACCTCGTTTTGAATGCTGTCTTTGGCACATCTGAGTCTCTAACCCGCAACTGATAATAACCTGATCTCAAGTCAATCTTTGAAAACATTGTTGCACCTTTCAACTGATCAAATAAATCATCAATCCGCGGTATAGGGTATTTTTTCTTTACAGTCACTTTATTCAGCTATCTATAATCGATACACATTCTCATCGTGCCGCCTTTCTTCCTTACAAACAATAATGGTGCACCCCAGGGCGAATAACTTGGGTGTGCAAAACCTCTCTCTGTCAATTCTTGCAACTGAGCATTCAACTCTTTTAATTCTGTTGGAGCCATTCTGTACGGAGCTATCGATATCGGTGTTGTTCCTGGTACTAATTCAATACCACATTCAACCTCTCTAATCGGTGGCAAACCTACTAATTCTTCTAGAAGTACTTTTGAAAACTCACAAACAATAGGTACAAATTCAATCTTTGATTTAGACACCTTTGTATCCAGTACGTATGCAAGATATGCATCATAACCCTTTTTCATACATTTTTGAGCTAATGATGTGTCTAAAACTAACTATGATCACAATAAAGGCAAGCGCACCTATCGTTCAATAGTATGTTATGGTAAGACCGGTAATATTGTATCCACAAGGACCAAGAGTACTAGTAATTACTATCTTTTTACTATCTAGCCTAAGAATTGGAGTGGTTTCTTTTGAACTAAAACTAATTAAAACACGACAAAAAAAGAATTAGGAAAATACTTTTAGACAACTTATATGATAAAGGTAATACCTAAGGAAGAATCCACCTAGACTTCACTTATTACTTTTGATTCATACGATTTATTCACTTGAATTAATCCGTAGAAATCCCTGATTTATGTTAATACCTCTTTCAAGACTAAAAACAACTGACTCTAGGTTGATTAATTAAAATCTCTTTCTAATTAAAACCCTTATTGTCGCATTAACTTGATCTATGGATTCCCTTATTAGATTTGAATCTAATCCGGCAGATTTTCGTCTCCCTATTTTTAGGGTTGCAATCAACTCCGCTTAATTGTGTTTATCTTCTCTTCAACAGGGACTTTTGCTCCACTGAATAAGCACATTTGATTTGAATCAATAACCTGAATTATGAAAACAAGAATAAGAACTCACAATTAAGAATAAGAACAAATATTTATCTTATAAATCAAATAATAATAAGATTCGTTATAGGTTTCATCCCCTTAGGTATTTAAGGGATTTAGTTCATATTGATAGAGGGAAACATCTTAAAATAGGGAAAACAACAAAACATAAGAAAACCCAAAAACTTCTAAAGAACTTGATGGGAGATCTTCAGTCTTGATGAAGATCTTTCTTCCGAGCTGCTCCCGATGGCTGTATTCAAGTATTTTCTACCTTCTACTCGGCGTCCTCTTTTAGGTTGCCCCCTAGGGTGTTTATATAGGCTTTGGAACGCCTTTCTTGGCCCACAAGTAACCTTTTTCGAATAGGATTAAACCTAGATTTGGCAGGGACACGCCCGTGTTTGATGGCCTTAGGCCATGCTCGATTCTGCTCGCCATACACGGTTGTGTGGTCTTCCCGTGTGTGACATTCCAGGACATGTTTGATCCTGCTCGTAACACACGACCGTGTCAAATGGTACAAGCCATGTTGATTTCCTAGTTAGGCCCATTTTGCCCCATTTTGGCCCGTTTCTTGTTCTTTTCGACTCCCTAAGCTCTCTTAAGTATAAAGCATGAAATTAAGGGATTAGCAGCATCGAATTCATCAAATCCCATGGAAAATCATTCAAAATTAAGCCAAGCATAGGGTTAAAATATGTGTAAATTATGGCTTATCAAATATCCCCACACTTAAGCCTTTGCTTATCCCCAAGCAAAATTCTCAACTCATAATTAAAATTAACTTCCTTAATTCATAATCCTCGTCAATAATGTTTCATCATAATTCATAGATAATTCATACATTGATAATTTTAAATAAAAGAGTCTTAAAGATTCAAACAATCTAAGTTATAAATTTTTATAGCACAAAAACATATGTGTTTCCTTTTACCTAAATAATTACCTCTGATTCAAAACCGACAAGAATTGACATCCTTATTAAAGATTCACTCAAATCACTCAAGGTGTTTAAGGTTCAAATTAAGCACTCAAAAGTCAAACATGAAAAGTTAATCCCATAGGCTTGCATAAAAATTAAATCTCCACCACTATAAAATGAGATGATACACAAATCAAAAGGTCTTAAAAAGGGTTGTAATGGGGCTTAGGTTAAAGGTGTGAATAAAGGTTGAATTAGAGGGTTAGGATCGAGATTGAATTGACAATTTACCTAGCTAGAAAAGATGAACTAATACTTAATAATTATATCGATTGAAAACTAATCACTAATAACACGAGCTTGTCTTAAAGATGTGAAATTAACTGTTTTAAGCTCATAATCACTAATAATGAATAAATCTTCGACTTTTTTTAAGAATAAAAACATTTAACAACTGAAATTCGAAAAATAATTAGGCAATCTGATCAAATCAAGTCTCGACAAGAGGGAAGTCAATAAAGTAGGAAAAGTAAATTGTGGTTGTGGGTTAATATTTAGGGTAAATCAAGAAATGGTTTGTTAGGGTCAAAGGGGTTCATTAGGGGTTAATTATGGAGGTAGGCTTTTTTTTTTGTGGAATAAGTTGGTTAAAACCTAGGTGCCTTTCCTGATCGGTGGGTTGTGATAGCCGGTACTGGGGAGGATCAAACCCACGTCGACGTTCAATCATCCTCATATAAAGCATCGTCGCAATGCCCTGTGGGGACATCTACTTATAAGCGTGAGCAAGGAGGACTGAGCTACAGTGTTGAGGAGCCTAAAATATCGAGCCAGACGCGTCACATAGGGGCCCATAGAGATGACCTCTCTCTGATGTCGTTCCGTCTGATACTGAATGGCGAGGGCGATGAAGTAAGCAAGATCAAACACTTGCTCTTGTTCCATGCAGCATCAGAAATAGGCGTCGTGGGTATTGACAACATCAGTGCTCTCTTGCCTACCCGTCAAAGTATGAGCCAGAATGGCGTGTAAGTACCTCAAGGATGGAGCAAGAGCGGAGGCCTTGGAGCGACTGGGATCATATGTTGCCGAGGTAGGGACCAACTCTCTCCAACATTTCGAAGGGGAGTAGTGGATGTGGCGATGGAGGTCTTCAAAGTTGTCGTCCTCCATGAACTCCTCGGTGTAAAGTCCCAAGGCGACCCCAAACTCTAGGACACTCATCTCTCGTACGAAGCCCTTAGGACGGAATTAGATTGTAGCTGGGTCGTCAAAATTGGTCATCATCGTCTGCAAGTGGAATATGGAACAGAGCTCCAGATTATAAATATGTCGGCTCGACAATCCCAAAGAAGTGCCCTCACGGGTCTATAGTCAGGAGGGCCCGGACGGAATCGGCTAGTTGGACCAGCTCCAAAGCGGCCCAATCAATGCACCTCCCCACGCAGAGGGGTCGTGCACGAAGTAATTGAAAGAGCTCCTCCTGGGGTTCCGAGGGAAACTGTAGGAACGGGTGGCGTACTTCGGTAGAAGCGCTTGAGGAGGTCGCACCGGCACCCTTCCGCTTTTTCGAAGTGGGAACGGCGATCCTTTTCCCACGTGGGGGAGTCATTACGTACCTGAGAAATGCCAAAGGTTTCAAGTATCATTTCCAGCCAAAATGCACTATCCTAGTAGTCCTAAATAGTATAATCCTATAATAGTTGAGTAAGTAATGCTAAAATCACTAAGAAGAAGTAATGACTAAATAAAAGCAAACTAAATAAACTAATCAATCAAAATAAACTAAGAAGTTAGAAATAAACATCATGATATGAACAATAGTAAGAGCAGAGAATAAGCTCAAATAAATAGATAAAAATGAATTAAATGAATAACAATGGTGGAGAAAGATGAACCGATGGGGGTGTTGACGAGGTGGCACGGACGTGGCGGTGGCGCATGGGCGTGGTGTTGGACACGGGCGTGGATTGCGTGCTAGTGTGCCTGGAAGAGAATGAGGAAAGGAGAAAAATAAGGGGAAGAGGAGGAAGGGGAAGTGAAGCGGGAAGGGAAAAGGGTCGTCGGTGGCCGAAATAGGGAAGAAAGAGGGGTTATTTGGGGAAGAGCGGCTAGAGTTTTTTGGGGGGAAATTTGGGAAAGATGAGCAGTGGGGTGCTTTAAATAGGAATTAGGGCACACGATCAGGGGCCACCCCCGTGTGCCCTTTATTTAGCCCGTGTGTTTCGAAAATTTTGAATTAGGGTGCGTCTGAGTCTTGGACCATGCCCGTGTTCCCTAGGCGTGTTAGGTCACATGGCCAAATCGCACGGCTGTGTGATGCTTCATTCGTTTCTCCCACACCCGTGTTCCAGATCACACGCCCGTGGTAATTAGTCAGTATCGACCACAACCTAAAGGCACGGGCGTGTCCCACGCCCGTGTTATTCTTTCAGTTTCAACCACGGCTTCTGGGCACGGGCGTGTCGCACACCCATGGCATTTACTCAGTATCGACCACGATTGCATCGCACGGCCGTGGCACTTTATTGCAGTCCATGTTTTTGAGTCAATTTCAACCACGGCCGCACCGTACGGTCGTGGTGTTTTATCATAGCCCGTGTGTTGGGGAAGAGTTTTTCTTCCTTGGCCAGCACAATCTTCGCCACGCCGATGTCTCCTCCTGTGGTGCCCGCACGGCCACGGCCACGCCCATGTGATAGGTCGTGTAGGTAGGAAATCATACGCCTATTAATTTGGTTAGTTCTTAGGTAGATGCTAAAAATAAAAAATATGGATGTTAGTGAGGTTAGTGCTCGGGTTGCCTCCCGAGAAGCGCTCGTTTAAAGTCTTAAGCTAGACTTACCCTGTTTTTATCTCTATATGAAGGTTCATAGAGATGAAGCTCCTCTCTTATATCTCTAAAATCTTCACCATTATATATTTTAAGTTGTTGACCTAATACCTTGAATGTGCCATAAGTCGGATGAGTTACCTCAATTGTGCCATAGTGAAAAATGGGTTTGATACGAATGGACCTGACCATCTTGATTTTAGCTTTCCAGGAAACAATTTGAGCTTCGAATTGTATAGTAGAACAAGATCTCCCACTTCGAATTGCTTCGATTGCTTCAATCGAGCATCATGGCGTCGCTTTGTTGCTTCCTTATATAAACGTGATTTCTCGTAGGCATTAGCTCGCCAGTCATCTAACTCGTTCAACTGCATCATTCTTTTCTCACTTGCAAGTTTAAGATCGTAATTTAAGAATTTTATAGCCCAAAATGCTTTGTTCTCTAATTCAAATGGTAGATGACAACTCTTTCCGTAGACAAGTCTGTATGGGGATGTTCCTATGGGAGTTTTAAAAGCGGTTCTATAGGCCCATAAAGCATCGTCTACTTTTAATGCCCAATATTTCCTGTTAGATTCTAAGGTTTTCTCTA
Organism: Gossypium australe; assembly: GCA_005393395.2. Taxonomy (NCBI): domain Eukaryota; kingdom Viridiplantae; phylum Streptophyta; class Magnoliopsida; order Malvales; family Malvaceae; genus Gossypium; species Gossypium australe. Next base: position 112,436,319 of record CM016619.1, read on the forward strand.
GAAGGCACTTAAGCTCTCGATTTGCTACTTCAACTTGTCCACTGGTTTGAGGGTGATAAGGGGTAGCTGTTCTATGGTGTACTCCATAATTCCTTAAGACTCTATCAAATTGAGTATTACAAATGAGTGCCCCTATCACTAATAATTGCTCTAGGTGTTCCAAATCGAGAGAAGAGTTTCTTAAGAAATCTCACTACCACTCTAGCATCATTAGTAGGTAAATCTTGAGCTTCCACCCATTTTGACATATAACCAACTACTTCTAAGATGTATTTATTCCCAAATGAGCTAGGGAATGGACCCATAAAATCAATACCCCATACATCAAATATTTCACATGATAGCATAAACGTTTGAGGCATTTCATCGCATTTAGAGATATTACCTATTCTCTAACAACTATCACACGAAGTAACATACCTGTTAGCGTCTTTGAACAGAGTGGGCCAATAAAAACCTAGTTCAAGCGTTTTATGTGCTGTCCTAGTGCCACTATAATGTCCCCTTGTTGGTCTTGAATGGCAATGTTCTAAAATTTTGCTTTCTTCTGTCTTTGTAACACATCTCTAAATTACTTGATCTGCACAAACACGAAAAAGAAAAAGGTCCTCCCAAAAATAGTTTTTCACATCAGCAAAGAATTGCTTCTTTTGATGATGTGTCATCCCTTTTGGTAGGATGTTAGCAGCTAAGTAATTCGCAATATCTGCAAACCAAGGTACCTTGGAGTCGAATATAGCCAAGAGTTGTTCTTCAGGAAATGAGTCATTTATCTCATTCTCATCGAGTTCTTTGATGTGTGGATTTTCAAGCCTAGAAAGATGGTTTGTTGCAAGATTTTCAGCTCCTTTCTTATCCTAGATTTCCAAATCAAATTCTTATAAGAGTAAAATCCATCTTATGAGTCGAGACTTTGCATCAGATTTATTTAAAAGGTAATGAAGGGCTGGATGGTCAGTGTAAACAACAACTTTAGATAATATCAAATACTGTCTAAATTTATCAAATGTAAAAACCACAGCTAGCAACTCTTTTCCTGTGGTGGTGTAATTTTCTTGCGCGGCCGTTAATGTCTTGTTAGCGTAGTAAATCGACTGAAAATGCTTGTCTCTTCGCTGACCCAAAACCGCACCTACTGCAAAATCACTTGCATCACACATTAGTTCAAAGAGTAAATTCCAATCAGGTGCAATTATAGTTGGATCATTTATTAATTTATTTTTTAGGGTATTGAATGCATCTAAACATTCTTGATCAAAATTGAAAGGCACATCTTTTTCTAGTAATTTCATTAAAGGCTTAGCTATTTTAAAAAAATCCTTAATAAACCTTCTATAAAATCCAGCATGTATTAAAAAGCTTCTAATGGCCTTAACTGAACTAGGAGGAGGTAATTTTTCTATGGTTTCAATTTTTGCTTTATCAACCTCAATCGTTCAACTTCCTGTAATCAATGCAGACTCTTCAACCTGTGACTGTTATTGTTGGAATCAATTCATTCTTTTCGTTAGCTACAATAGTCATGCCCCCTTTCTTTGGAACAACCTGCACAGGACTTACCCAAGTACTGTCAGAAATAGGATAAATAATTGTAACATCTAAAAGTTTAATTATCTTAGCTTTAACAACTTTCTTCATGTTGGGATTCAGTCATCTTTGAGGTTGCACACATGGTTTATATTCATCTTCCATTAAAATTTTTTGGGTGCAAAATGAGGGACTTATCCCTTTAATGTTAGAGATCTTCCAAGCTACGGCTCTTCTATGCTCCTTTAGTACCTGTAGTAACTCGTCTTTCTCTCTGGGTTTCAGTTCTGAAGAGATGATTACTGGCAGTGTAGAATTATCTCCTAGGAATGCATACTCTAAGTGATTCGGTAACTGTTTCAATTCCAATTTGGGCGGTTCTTCAATAGAGGGTTTTTGTTTTAGTTCGTCGTTTATTTCAATGCCTTCATATTTCTTTTGTCTTAGGGAAGAAGTATTAGAATTTAACTCACTTTTTGTCTCCCCCATCTCATTGATATCGTCATCTGCCCCCTCAACTTGGGTAAGACACAGTTCCAACGTGTCTTTATGTATGATTTCCTGAAAAGAATCTTTAATAAAATGATCAATGGCATATATAAAATAACAGGAATCATCTTGCTCTCTAGAATATCGAATAGCATCATAAATTTGAAAAATAATTTCCTCGTCACCTACCCTTAGCACAAGTTTACCATAACCTACATCAATAACAGCCCTAGCAGTAGCTAAAAATGGGCGTCCTAAAATTAAAGGCACCTCAACGTCCTCATCCATGTCAAGTACAACAAAATCAACAGGGAATATGAATTTATCAACTTTTACCAAAATATCTTCAATAATTCCCTTAGGATATTTAATAGATTTGTTAGCTAATTGAATACTCATCCTATTGGGTTTTGGTTCCCCAAGGCCAAGCTGCTTGAACATTTTATAAGGCATTAAATTAATACTGGCACCTAAATCAACTAGTGCTTTCTCAATATTTAAACTACCAATTAAACAGGGAATAGTGAAACTTCCTAGATCTGTCAATTTGGTTGGTAGCTTATTTTGGAGAATAGCTGAACATTCCTCATTAAGCTCCACGGTTGATAGCTCTTCAAACTTCCTTTTATTTGTTAGAAGCTCTTTTAGGAATTTTGCGTATGTTGGCATTTGCAAAATAGCTTCAACAAAAGGTAAGTTAACATGTAATTGTTTAAAAAGTTCAAGAAATTTACCATATTGTGCGTCTATGCAGTTTTTCTTCAACTTTGCTGGATATGGGATCGATGGTTTGTATTCTTTAATTAGCAGTGTTACATTCTCCTTTAATTCCTCACCCTTTTCCTTATTAGTTTCTTGTGGCATCTTCTTTTCAGCTTCAACCAATACCTTCCCATTCCTTAGTGTAACTGCCTTCACATGCTCTTTTGGGTTAGGTTCGGTGTTACTAGGTAAACTACCTAGTTGCCTTTCAGAAACTAACTTAACCAGCTGTCCAATTCGATTCTCAAGCCTTTGAATTAATGTTTACTGATTTTTCAACGCTGTTTCAGTATTCTGAAAATGAGTTTCGAACACCGAAATAAACTTTGCTAGCATATCTTCAAGGTTTGGTTTCTTCTCATGTGGGTAGGGTTGCTGTGGAGAGCCTGGAAGGGTTTGTTGTCTCTGATTTCCTTGACCACCCCATGAAAAATTTGGGTGGTTCCTCCAACTTGGATTGTAAATGTTACTATAAAGGTTATTTTGAGGTCTATAATTATTACCATATAGTTCATCTGTTCGCTTTTTATGCCAGGGTTGTAGGATGGATATTCTGTATTACTCATTCCTCCTCCATTTGTATCGCAATGCATAACTGGATATACCTGCGAAGAACCACACAAACCATCAATTTTTTTATTTAAAAGCTCTACCTGGTTTGATAGCATAGTCACTGCGTCGAGGTTGAAAACACTGGCAGCTTTTGTTGGCTTTGTCCTCATAACTTGTCACTGATAGTTATTCAGTGCCATCTCCTCTATAAACTCATAAGTCGTTTTAGGGGTCTTGTTATTTAGGGTTCCACCGGTAGCTGAATCAATCAACTACCTAGTTGAAGAGTTTACACCATTATGAAAGGTTTGAACCTATAGCCACAAAGGTAACCCATGGTGAGGGCACCTTCTTAGTAAATCCTTGTATCTATCCCATGCATCGTAAAGTGTTGCTAAATCCATCTGCACAAAAGAAGAGATATCATTCCTCAACTTAGCTGTTTTAGCCGGCAGAAAATATTTAAGTAAAATTTTTTCCTCGTGGTAGCGAGTTCAACCACTTTTTAGCTTTGTTTTTCAACGATAAGGGAAACAACTGAAGGCGAATGGCATCATCAGAAACGCCATTAGTTTTGAAGGTATCGCAAAACTCCAAAAAATTTTCCAAGTGATTGTTTGGATCCTCATCCTGCAAACCATCAAACTGAACAAATTGATGAATCATCTGTATATTGTTAGGTTTCGGTTCAAAATTATTTGCAGCAATAGCAGGTCCAACAATACTTGATTCGGTTCCTGTTAAATTAGGTTTAGCATAATCATACATAGTACGAGGAGCAGGATTTTGATTCACCGGGTTTGCGGCAACCACAGGAGGTAGCGAATTATTATCAGCCATCTCTTCGGTAGTATCGGTTTCGTCTTCTTGCTCTTCTTCCATGTATTGTAGGTTTCGCCTTATTTCTCTTCGGTTTCTGCGTGCGGTATGTTCTATCTCACTATCAAAAATCAAGGGTCCTGACAGGTTTCTTCTAGTCATAAACTAAAATTACCTGCCAGAAGCAAATAAAAGAAAAATTAGCAAAGTTAAAATAAAATAAAAATACATTGAAAATAAATAAAATGGCTAAAGTAATAAAAATTTAGTGTTCCTAATATCTTAGTCCCCGGCATCAGCGCCAAATACTTGATGTGTCTAAAACTAACTATGATCACAATAAAGGCAAGCGCACCTATCGTTCAATAGTATAGTTATGGTAAGACCGGTAATATCGTATCCACAAGGACTAAGAGTACTAGTAATTACTATCTTTTTATTATCTAGCCTAAGAATTGGAGTGGTTTCTTTTGAACTAAAACTAATTAAAACACGACAAAGAAAGAATTAGGAAAATACTTTTAGACAACTTATATGATAAAGGTAATACCTAAGGAAGAATCCCCTAGACTTCACTTATTACTTTTGATTCATACGATTTATTCACTTGACTTAATCCGTAGAAATCCCTAATTTATGTTAATATCTCTTTCAAGACTAAAAACAACGGACTCTAGGTTGATTAATTGAAATCTCTTTCTAATTAAAACCCTTATTGTCGCATTAACTCGATCTATGGATTCCCTTATTAGATTTGACTCTAATCTGACAGATTTTCGTCGCCCTATTTCTAGGGTTGCAATCAGTTACGCTTAATTGTGTTGATCTTATCTTAAACAGAGACTTTTTCTCCATTGAATAAACACATTAGATTTGAATCAATAACCTGAATTATCAAAACAAGAATAAGAACTCACAATTAAGAATAAGAACAAGTATTTATCTTATAAATCAAATAATAATAAGATTCGTCTTAGGTTTCATCCCCTTAGGTATTTAAGGGATTTGGTTCATACTGATAGAGGGAAATATCTTAAAATAGGGAAAACAACAAAACATAAGAAAACCCAAAAACTTTTAAAGAACATGATGGGAGATCTTCAGTCTTGATGAAGATCCTTCTTCTGAGTTACTCCCGATGGCTGTCTTCAAGTATTTTCTGCCTTCTACTCGGCATCCTCTTTTAGGTTGCCCCTAGGGTATTTATATAGGCTTTGGAACGCCTTTCTTGGCCCACAAGTAACCTTTTCTGAATAGGATTAAACCTGGGTTCGGCAGGGACACGCCCGTGTGACACGTCTGTGTGACACGCCTGTGTTTGATGGCCTTAGGTCGTGCTAGCTTCTGCTCGCCATACATGGCTGTGTGGTCTTCCTGTGTGCAACATTCCAGGCCGTGTTTGATCTTGCTTGTAACACACGGCTGTGTCCAATGGTCCAGGTCGTGTTGATTTCCTAGGTAGGCCCATTTTGCCCTTTTTTGGCTCGTTTCTCGTTCTTTTTGACTCCCTAAGCTCTCTTAAGTATAAAGCATGAAATTAAGGGATTAGAAGCATCGAATTCATTAAATCCAATGGAAAATCATCCAAAATTAAGCCAAGCATGGGGTTAAAATATATGTAAATTATGGTTTACCAGCTAACATAGACAATATCACAGTAGGTAATTCACTCGAATCATTAGACTCAGACAGAAGAATTTCATCGTTCTAACATTTCAATTTGATAATCTTTCATCTATAATTCACAACTGCATCATGCATAGTCAGCCAGTCCATACCCAGAATCACATCAAACTCATTGAAAGGTAGAAGCATCAAGTCGGCCGGAAAATAGTAACCCCGAGTCATCAAAGGACAGTTCATACTAATTTTATCAACTAAAATAGACTTGCCTAAAGGGTTCGATACTTTAATTCCAAACTATATAGACTCGACATGTAAACTCTTTTTAAATACTAAATTCATACAGATATATGAATGGGTTGATCCAGGATCTATCAACGCAATTATATCAGTATCGAAAAGAGAAAAAGTACCGGTAATAACTTCTGGCGATGACGCCTCCTCACGTGCACAGATAGCATAAGCTCGAGCAGTTGCTCGTGCCTCAGATCTCACAGTAGAATCTCTCATAGCACCTCGGTTACCACTCGTATTTCCAGTGTTTCGTGGTGGTCTCCCTTTAGTAGTCTTATTACTTGATCTCACATTCTGAACTTTATCTTTCTCAACCATTTCAGGACAATCTTTAATAAAATGATCTCGTGAACCACAATTGTAACAAGCTCTATTATTATATTTCACCCAACAATCTCCAAAATGTCGTCTTCCACACTGTTAACACTTGGGCTTGATATCTTTTACATTGCCAACACTCGATACTGACGTGGCTTGAGCTTTAGAATTCACATGTTGATTTCCACGATCTCTATTCTGATATCCCACTGATGCATTAGATATACTATACGAATCTCGAAATTTCTTTGATGAAGGATGAGAAGGTTTATTCATCAGTCTTTTCCTCAAATCTCTTGCCTCTGAATCAGCCTTTCTCTTTTCTCAATTAAAATCTTCGGCTTTGCAAGCACGATCGACTAACAGAACAAACTCTTTCAAATTTAAAATCTCAACCAGAAGTTTAATGTCTTCGTTCAGCCCATCAACAAACCGCTTGCACATTATCTCTTCAGTAGAAACATACTCTCGAGCATATTTACTTAACCGTATGAATTCTCTTTCATACTCAATTACAGTCATACAGCCTTGTTTCAATTCTAGAAATTCTTTATGCTTTTGATCAAGGAGCTGTTGGCTTATTTATTTCTTACGGAACTCAGTCTTGAAGAATTCCCAGGTGACTCTCTCTCTCTCTCGGCACCACTGATACCAACATATTCCACCACTGATATGCACTGTCCCTCAAAAGTGATATGGCACATTTTAAACATTCAGCCGGTGTACAAGACAGCTCATAAAACACTCGAATCGTATTTTCAAGCCAAAACTCGGCTCTATCAGGATCATCATCAACATTAGTCCTGAACTCTTCAGCCCCGTGTTTACGGATCTTGTCGATTGGAGGCTTATTCAATCTTAAAAACACAACTCCTTGAGGAGCTACAAGAACCAATTGGGGATTAGGAGGAGGTGGAGCTTGTTGAACAGCCGGGTTAGTTCAGATATATTGCGTGAACCATTCATTCATCATATGAAGAAGGCTTCTTTAGCCTTTCCTCCCTGGCTGCCCATTACGGGTCTAGATTCAAACGGCGCTATCCGTTGCGCGGGAGCAGGCGTATTACTTTCAACCTCATTAGCTATCGATCGATTGAGAACCATTGGCTATATAAAAACACATTTTCAAATGTCAAGAGTCATCATACTATCACAGTTTATATATGGCATGTATAGCTGGAATCACACACACGCTAAGTTGTCCTAAAATCGACTAAACCGTAGCTCTGATACCAATAAATGTAACAACCCTCACCCGTATTCAACGATGAAATAGGGTTACAGAGCATTACTGAACTTACAACACTTTAAAGCATACATTTCATATACAATTTATCATTTCAAATACAATTCAATCACAACCAATGATAGTGTTCCTTAAACGAGCCTACGAGGCCTTAAACATGCACTAAAAATGGTTCGGGACTAAACTGTTAACTCGGGAAATTTTTGTGAAACTTAGAAAATTTTGCTTCAAACAGGGGACACATGCCCATATGGCCTGGTCGTATGTCTCACACAGCCACCAGACACGCCCGTGTCACATGCCGTGTGAAAACAACGGGTACATACTGACTTGGGTCACACAGCCAACCAAACGCCCTTGTGTCTAGCTCGTGTGTCCTTCAAATTGGCCACAAATGCCCGTGTGCCAGGCCGTGTGTTAGGCCATGCCAAACCTGTAGGGTATACTGACTTATGCAACACGGCCAAGTTACACGCCCGTATGTTGGGCCGTGTGCCAATTAGAGGGGTATACTGACTTGTACCACACAGCCTATCACACGTGCGTGTGTTATATCATGTGGAGCATACTGACTTCATTTCAATTTCAACACTAGGGGACACATGGCCATGTAACTTGACCGTGTGTCACACACGGCTGAGACACTCGTCTGTGTCTCTGTCCGTGTGGACAAAAATAGGCTATTTACTAAGCCATTTTACCACCCATTTTGTACATACCTAAACAAGCTCAAATGGTACCAAATCATAGCTTAAATAACATTCAATTCAACCATATTCAAGATTAATCCATACCATTTTCAATAACAACATTCAACATGCTTATAACCTCAAACATTATTCCATCAAAACATACCAATTCAACTAACTATACCTTTACTAAACATACATTATATTAAACCAATTCACAAACATAATTCACATATAATATCATCCATATCTTCACATATATGTACATAACCAAAAATTCACCAAATTAAGCCAACTCTCATGGCTATATTTACAATTCAAACTATAAACATTTACAAACCAATTCATTTGGCCAAAGTCATTACCAATACATTACTAACATGACTCAAAGTCCCTATACATGCCATATGACCAAACCATAAGTTCAAAAGTACCGAAGTATAGGTTGGATAGTGTGACGATATCTCTGATGATCCCTGAATCCGAGCTAGCTTTGAATTTACTATAAAACATGGGAAAAATAAACAAAGTAAGTTTTATAGCTTAGTAAGCTCGTATGAATTAAACTCAACAAATCATATTACATAAATCAACAACTTGAACTATTTAACATGTAATTCATGGTAACAACAAGCTTTTCATATGCTTAATAATGAAATTATATGCAAATTCATAACTTTTCCAATTTAAGTTTATACTTTCCATGTATATACTTATACAAACTCCTAACCAACTCATACTTTTTCGAATTATTGCCGAACACTCGATATCTCGCACACTAAGTGCCATTACATAGCCGAAGCTATTTTAATCTCGCACACTAAGTGCCATACATAGCTTCAGCTATCTAGATATCGCACACTAAGTGCCATACATAACTGGAGCTATCTCAAATCGCACACCAAGTGCTATACATAATCGAAGCTATCTCGATTTCACACACTAAGTGTTGATACATAACCGAAGCTTTGTCGAATGTTTCCGTACAATTGTATTTATCAACAATTCAATATAAAGCATTAAATCTCAATTATAATAATTCTTATTAACATACGAACTTACCTCAACGTAAAAACGATAACGCGGATCAACTAATCATACACCTTGTTCTTCCCTCGATCTAGGTCCGAATTCCTTTTTTCTTGATCTAAATATATTCAAAATTAACTCATTTTATCAACTATTTATTCAATTCAATCCAAAATATACATTAGGGCTATTTTACACATTTGCCCCTAAACTTTCACATCTTTTACAATTTAGTCATTATTACACAAAATCACAAATTGATGCAATTTAATCCACTCACATGCTAGTCGAATTTCCCTAATACACATATCAGCCCATATTTTTCCTTTATTTCACATTTCTACCACACAATTTACACATTTCTCAATTTAATACCTATCTTGCATTCTCTCTAAAAATCACTTTACAGAACTTGTATATCTATCAACAATCATTCGAAATCTATCAAGAAACTTCAAAACACATGCTTATTCATTAATGGCATCATTCAAAATCTTTAAAATTTTACAAATTAGTCCCTGGGCTAGCTAGTACTAGTTGCAACGATCACAAAAACTTAGAAATCATTAAAAACAGGACGAAATTCACTCACCAATTAAACTTCAAAGTGACCGAACCCTAGCAAGCTCTTATGGCTTCTTATTTTCTTGAATTTTTGATGGGCGAGATGAGTGAAGATGATAGCTTTTGTTGTTTCATTATTTTACTTAAGTTTATTATTGTTTTACTTATTTAACCTTGGTTTAAAACATTAAAAATCACATAATATATGCCCATAATTGTCCACCCACCATTTTAATGGTCTAATTACAACATAAGGACTTCCACTTCAATGTTCCATAGCTATTAGACACATTTAACTAATAGAACATGTATTTTACACTTTATGCGATTTAGTCCTTTTTATCAAATTGACCATTCAAACGATAAAATTTCTTAACGAAATTTTCACACAATCATTCAATCACGCTGTAAACATGAAAATAATAATTAAATAAATATTTTGACATTAGATTTGTGGTTCTGAAATCACTGTTCTGATTTGACTACAAACGAGTTGTTACAATAATCTTCATGTTTTATGTTCTAGTGGATTATCTGTGCTTGCATACCAACGAACTTCCCTTTGGTTGCCTTAACCTTGCTAAGGCCTTACACCCTTCTTTCCCCATATTCCCTTGGTCTTGGCGGACCACCCTGTGTTTACTATCCTGGAGGACTTACTATGTTCCGTGTTTATTGTCCTTGAGGACTTACTCTGTTTCATGTTTACTATCTTCGAGGATTTACTTTGTTCTGTATTTACTGTCTTAGAGGATGTACTCTGTGGATGCCATAGAGTCTTTCATCCATGGTCTTATACCACTTTTCCATCCTGTCATATTAGCTTATGATGCCATGGAGTCTTTCATTCATGGTCTTACTCATCATACCTAGCTGTCATAGCATCTTTTATTTACGATTTTATTATATCGTATACGTTATACCTTGCTGGCATGTCGTCTTTCATTTATGGTCTTACGCTACATACCACATACTAGACTGCCATAGCATTATTCATCTATGGTCTTACGCAATATACTGTCGTCACGGTGTCGCCTCGAAGGACCAGTAAATAATTTTGTCACGGTAAATACCATTCCATAATTTCATTTCTCGAATCTTCCTCCCATTACCTCTTTTACACCCCCTATCATTGATGCTCAAACACTATAGTGTTCCCTTAGCAAGGTTTGAAGCTTTGCCTGAGGCGATAACTAAAGGTTCACTCCCTATTTCCCATCCTAGCTTCATCTATCCTGTAAAGGTTTTTCCCAAGATATCATGCAATATATGCATCTAATCATCAGCTTTCTTAAGAAAACAAAAATAAGTCTGTCATGACACTACAACCCTACTCATGCACAGATTACTCATGCATTCCCTAGTTCATGCAAGCAACATAACATCATTCATCACCCAGAAGCAAGGTCCAGAAACTCACCTTATTTCCTTATCCTTGTTATCGTTGCTTGTCCGAATGCTAGTGTTTCCTTAGACCTAACAGCTTCCCTCGATATTTTATTCCTTCTAGACATTCATACCTGTGACTACTACAACATGCAAAGTCTCCCACAGCTACAGCCTCTTCTCATTCAAGACGGTTGAAAAAGAAGAAGATAATTTAAAAGGGAAGAAGGTGTAAACAAGCTTAAGGAATTCCCCCATCTCTCGTCCTCCTACCTATATATATATATTCTCATGGTGCGATCTTCACAGACCATCACCACCACATAGTCCTAGTTATTATCTTTCCCACTATGTAACTAGCTGAATCTAATCTAACCAAACCAGATTAGGAGTCCAACTTTCTCCTAACAAGCCACTTAATTCTCTGAATTTCTTGCTAATTCCCCCCAAATCCAATTACTTTTCAATCAGCTCCCCGACTCCCACTTGAGTTTGAGTATTTTGGAAATTCGGGTGTGGCATATGCTCTCAGATATTCTTCTGTAAATCGACAGTAGTTGCTCCAATAATAACTGTAGCATCCAATAGATCAGACCCAGCGACCAGGTCGGGCGAGGGGTGTTATAGAACCATTATACAGAGCAAGCTTTACTAAAAAAAACATAAACATGGAACAACTTTTGTTTAGAACAACCTCTACATTGAAAACAACTATGTTACGAACAACTCACATTAAAACCAATCAAAATAACCAATATCCAGGAACAACTCTTATCCAAGAACAACTATCATTTTGCATTTTAAGAGATGTTCCACAAAAGATGTTTCATATGGTATCGCTTTACCAATGTAGAAGAAGTGAAATTTCCAGGAATATGGCAGGGTTCTTAGGTTATCTTCACTCTTGGAATGTTCCAAAGAGCTTGGATTGGTGGATTAGATATGGACATATTTAAGAGTTTTTCTCTTAACCCTTTCCTGTAATATTGAGTGTTTCTCCCTCCTTTCACAAATGTTGTGAATTCTTATTCACTATTTACTATCACTTAACAAAATCCTTTCATAATAAAAAGAACAATTAATGCCTTTGTAACTAAAAAATATCTATAATTACTCTCATTAATTACTAGATTTGTAAGCCATATTCTTGAAACACTATAAATAAGTGCCTTTAACAATGGGTGAAAGGACTTTGGACTTTGGTAATCTAACTCTTAAAGTTCTCTCTCAAATTCTCTTAACTTGTTTTATTTGTTTAACCTTATCATCAGCCATATTTCTTTTTCTCTACCTTACCAACCCCCACTTGTCATTGCATTCAATGTTGCTGAATCTACTTCAGTCTTCCTCTCTGCCTTCTTCTAATGCATTCGATTAACTTGTTTGTAACACTTCCTCTCTCCATCAAAAGAACCCTATACAAAATTATCTTGCCAAACTCCAAACTTCATCTTGGCACACCAAAGAAAACAAATTGGAGGTTGCATCCTAAGTTGTAAGTAAGTTGACCATGTAACAACCCTAACCTGATTCCGTCGCCAGAACAGGATTACAGAGTATTACCAGAATTTACGGGTCAAGTAACAAACATTTTACAAGCATTTAGTATTCAAATCTGATTTCAATCAAATTTAAATCATATAGTCCATTACATGAGCCCTCGAGGCCCAAATCATGCATTAGAGTTAGGTCGAGACTAAATCGGGTATTCAGAGAAATTTTCACGAAATTTCAAAATTTTCCTAGATGCAGGGCATACACCCCCGTGTTGCAGGCCATGTCCAACCCCATGTAACTCTCTGACTTGTGCTACACAGCCTGCCACACGCCCGTGTGCTCAATTTAATTTTCATATTTTAGGTGCAGGTTTCACACGGCCAAGACACACTCTCGTGTTCTAAGCCATGTATCACAGAGGGCTGAGACACATACCCGTGTCTCTGCCCGTGTGTCCAATTTTGAGCATTCTGTTTCTCAAATTTTAAGATGCAGGGGACACACAGCCAAACTATATGCCCATGTGTCAGGCCGTGTGTCACACACAACTGAGACACACGCCGTGTCTCTACCCGTGTGGACGAAAATAGGCTATTTTCCAAGCCACATTTCTCACCCATCTAGTCATATACATACACAAACACTTAATCACATTCACAAATCATTTCAAGACAACTAATTTAAGTAAAAACCAAGTCTCATGCATGACATAATATCACATACAACTAATGTACTCTTCGGTACCTCACGTGACAATTTATTATCATGTTAAATTATCATTCATACTTACCTATTTCCCAAATGCACATATATGTATGATCACGTTAATTCCTCAAACATAATAAATTCACTTATAATTATATCAAAACATGTTCATCACAAGCCATTCCAATGGCTAGTTATAACCAAATCATTTACATACCAATATGGCCAATTAACCTATACATGCCATTATAGCGATAATTGATTTACCATATGTACTGAAATGGGCTAATGGATAGTGTGAGTGATCTCCACCAAACTTCCAATCCGACGAGCTTCTGATTTACTATAAAACAGGGAAATAAAGCAAAGTAAGCATATAATGCTTAGTAAGTTCGTATAACATAGTACTTAACTTACTATTCATTCTATTTCAAGATAAACATGTAAGCCATTTTCAATAAATTTGATCTCAAGCCCTACACATATCCTCATTGCCCTCGTTAGTCATGCATTCCACAATAACAATAAGACACATATATGGGCTCAACAACAATCAGATTTCCAGATATATATTTTTTCCATATCACGTATTCATATAACATATGCCATGTCAGGACGCTCACAAAGAGCTGTGTTTGTGTCTGCGACATATGCCAGATCACAACCGATCGCATAATAGGACGCTCACATAGAGCTGCGGTAGTGTGCAACACATGCAGAATCACTACCGATCAGGATGGTTGTAGGAACTACATAACAGAATTCTCGAGAGGGCTATATCAGGATTACTTGTCCGAGCTAAATCTCGTCCACAACATATGCAGGACTATATTCATTACGGAAAAATCATGTATCTATCGACTTTCATTTATTCAAACAGGATTTAACATTTTTTAGGCATTATCAGGCATGTGATTATTTTATACATTTACAATATTCATATAATTCAAATAAGCACATTCCACATTCGTTTTAAGCATAAAAGTAACATTTTTATTATTTATGATTTATCGGGAATTATCATTTATTTCAGGCATTCTCATTTATTGGGCTGTGTCGGATATATCTTCAATGTCATATACATATATATAATATTTATACAATTCACATACACAAAATTTAATTCAAGCATATAAATATCCACAATTCAATTACACGAACTTACCTCGACAAATGTTCGTGCACTTAAAATCTACTAATCCGACATTTTCCTCTTTTCTCGCTCTAACTCCGAATTTGATCTATCTGGATCTATACGAGTAAATTTAACACCCATTTAATACAATTTAAACTCAATTTAGTCCAATTCACATCTTAGGCAAAATTATCATTTTGCCCCTAAACTTTTAATTAATGACAATTTCGTCCCTAAGCTCAAAAAATGAAATTCATGCAATTTAATCCTTGTTCCAAGCCTAGCCGATTTTTACATGTAACATTTATAGCCCTTGTATTTCATAAAATTGAGAATTTTTCCATGAATTTTATAACTTTTCAATTTAGTCTGTAAATCATGTTTTTATCAAAATTCACTTTGTAAAAGTTGTTTATCTATCTACCTTTCATATTCTACCATAAATTTCATAATTTCAGCATATTCATCCATGGAAAAATTTTCATACTTTGATAACTTTACAAATTAACCCCCAAAATAGATAGATTAAGTTATCTCGATCTCGAAAATATAAAAATTACTAAAAATGGGAAAAGATTACTTACCCAATTGAGCCAAGAAAGCTTGCTTTCTCTTGCTTAGGGTTTCCATGTATTTTGGGGAAGAAGATGACATAAATTGATAATATTTTGTTATTTAATTAATTTATCACATTTTTCATATTTCCAATTTCATCCTTTTCTTTATTTTATTTTCCATGGATGAATCATCATCCTTAACAACTAAGCATTTTTAATGGTCTAATTACCATATAAGGACCTCAAATTAAAAGCTCTATAACTATTTAATCCCTTTAGCTATTAGAACTCAACTTTTGCACTTTGTGCAATTTGGTCCTTTATCAAATTAAACATGTAATCGATAAAATTTCTTTAAGAAATTTTCACACAATATTATTATCATACTGTATAACATAAAATAGTATTAAAATAATTTTTCTTTCCTGACTCGGATCTGTGGTCCCGAAACCACTGTTCCAACTTTATCGAAAATGGGCTATTACAACTCTCCCCCCTTAAAGAATTTTCGTCCTCGAAAATTTTACTAGTAAAGAGATTCAGATATTACTTTCTCATAATTTCCTCCAGTTCCCAGGTAGCTTCTTCCATATCATGTCATTATCAGTAAACTTTTATTAAAGCTACCTTTTTATTTCTCAATTTTTTTCTTCAGGTGTCAGAATTTCAATCAGTCTCTTATTGTAAGTCGTGTCAGGCTGAATTTAATATTTATCAAAGTAATAACAGATGATGGATCTTATCAAGACCGTCGTAACATATACATATGAAAAACATTGTGAATTCTGTCAAACTTTGGTAATAATGCCAATGAATATGCAACAGGTCTGATTCTTTTCAATAATCTCATATGGCCCGATAAACCGCAGACTTAATTTACCTTTACGGCCAAACCGGAGAACTTTCTTCTATGGCTAAACTTTCAACAATATTTTGTCATCAATTTGAAACTCTATTTCTTTTCATTTTAGATCTGTATAAGATTTTTGATAATCAGATACTGCTTTTAAACTGTCTCAAATCACTATCACCTTTCTTCAGTTTTACGAATCAGATCAAATTCATGAATTTTTTCTCACTGAACTCAATCCAATACAAACAGGGTTTTACATCTATGACAATACAGAGCTTTGTACGGTGCCATTTTATATTTAACTAATAACTATTTTGTATGCAAATTCGACTAACGGAAAATATTTCTTTTCCAATTGCCTTCTAATTCTAAAACATAGCACTAAAGCATATTTTCCAAAAATTTGAACCATATGTTCAGATTGACCATCTGTCTAAGAATAAACACGGTACTAAATTGTAACCGTATACCCAGAGTTTCTTGTAACTTGTTTCAATATCATAATATGAATATTAGATCTCTATCAGAAATAACAGAAATTGGCACATAATGTAATCTATCAATTTCAAAAACAGATAATTCAAACAACCTATTGAATGAGAAATCCATTCATACCAGGATAAAATGTACATGCTTCATCAAACAATCAACAATTACTCAAGTAGTATATTTCATTTTTCATAGACAGGGGTAATCCCAATATTAAAATTCATAGTAACTTTATTCCATTTCCATTTCGGTATCATCACTGGCTGTAACCATCCTGAAAGTATTATCTTTAACTTGCTGATATATTAAACATTTAAATACCAATTCAGAAATACCACATTTCATTCTGGCTACTAATACATCCTTTTCACATTATTATGTATTTTATCATTCTCTAGATGAATAAACATAGTACCATTGTGATCATTCGTGTAAAATTTTCTGTATAAACTCCAAATTCTTCAGTACACAAACTCTGTCTCTGAATAACAGACAATTATCTAATCTATTCTAAAATTCTGAATTAGAAATTAATTCATATTGTACTCGTTTAACTTACAACTCATTATCACTTTTCTGAGTTTCACTGATCTGTTGTAGAAATATCGGTTTAGCTCTATACTCAACTAAAATTGAGCTATTACCAGACAATCATAATCGGTATCCATGGCTTGCAAAGTAAACAGATATTTTCTACTCAGAATATCTATAACCACATTCTCTTTTTCCGAGTGATATTCAATTGTCAAATCATAATCTTTCAACAATTCAAGCCATATACGCTACTTAGGTTCAAATCTTTTTGCAAAATCAGATACTTCCTGCTTTTGTGATCGGTGAATATATGAAAATTTTCACCAAACAAGTAATGTTGTCAGATTTTAATAAAAAAAACAATAGTTGTCAATTCTAGATCTTGTATCGGGTAATTCTTTTATTGTGGTTTTTAACTATCTGAAAGTATAGGCTATTACTTTTCCTTAGTGCATCAAAACACAGTCTAATCCCATTCAATAATACATCATTGCAATAACAAATTCCTTACCTGATTCAGGCTGAACCGGAACTGATACTTCAGTCAACAGGGCTTCCAATTGGTCAAAACTTTACTGATATTTATTAGTCCATTTAAATCTTACATCTTTTCTATAATAACTGTGTCATCAATGTAACTATTTCAATTATTAACATCGAAGCTTTGAATTTTTCTGAAGTCACAACCATTAGATAAATTAAAAACCATAGTACTACAATAGGACTAACATTTCAAAACAGTATATATGGAACAATACCTCAACATCAATAGTATTCTCGGAATAAAAGAAAAAAATCGAAAGTAATCCCAATAACAACCAGTGTAATAATACAACTTTTATAATTTGAGATCTATATTACTGAGCTCTCATGATCGAGTCAGGATTTATAATAGTAATAAATGTAATTACTTCCGACCAATGAATATTTTCCACAGATAAACCATGTTTAAAATAATAAAGAAATTGATGATATCTCATTGAAAATCCAGAAGAGTAATATCGCACATATGCAGCAGAAATAGCTGTGATAAAGACGATATAAACTACATATTCGCAATTCAGGGCTTCAACCAGTAGAAGTAGAAAATAATATCATACGAACCTTGTCATCAAGTCTTATATCAATCATGATGAATTAGAAAACCAAAGAAAGATAGAGCAATACCGCTCATGAATCAACCAGACTTACAATAATTCCATCTATTATAATTAGCCGACCTTCCTATATAATAAATATCACATCTGAACATGAACAATTACATATGTCTCTCAGGATAACAAAACATATAGAATACCCAGAAGAGATCGATGTAAGTTACCCGATTATAACAGCTGCATTCAGATATTTCATCACTATTCCACTGACTATTAAAGTCATCAATAATCTCACATTATTCAGTTCACTAAAAGAACCAATTCAGAAGAAATTTCTGATTAATCTGTTCTCTAGATATCACACCTGAATAAGTCGATTACTCATGAATAACTTCTCCCTTAACAGTGACATTACATATCCCGAATAATCTTCAGAAAATCTGATATCTCTTTTAATACCATCTTTACTTACTAACTAATTCTCAATTCTGACTGCATTCCTAATCATTCAGCCACTGAACTCTTTAGTTCTACACTTGTAAACTTAATCAATAAAATTCTTGTGAATTTCATTGTATAAAACTGTACTGGTAAAGGGTGGAGATCGTAAAGCTCCAAAATTTAATTTTCATATATATACACGTATAATATAACATTTATCATTGACATATTCACACTCATCATAAGTAACATTCTTACTCAATTACCTAAGTATTGTTTTCAACATTATCGGAATTAGCTCGGTTGGAAAGCATCTCTGTCTATTAGCAAAATAATTTTCCTCAGAGTAGGGAGATATCACACTATCACAGGTTTTATAATGTCATGTATTTCTAGACTCCACATATGCTACGTTCAGCCTGAGAACCGACTAAACCATAGTTCTGATACTAATAAATGTAACACCCCTAACCCGATTTTGTCGCCAAAATAGGGTTACAAGGTTACAGAGTATTACCAAAATTTAAGGTTCAAGTAACAGACATTTTACAAGAATTTAGTATTCAAATTCGATTTCAATCAAATTTAAATCATATAGTCCCTTACATGAGCCCTCGAGGCTGAAATCATGCATTAGAGTCAGGTCGGGACTAAATCGGGTATTTTGAGAACTTTTCACAAAATTTCAAAATTTTCCTAGATGCAGGGCACACACGCCCATGTGGTCAAGGGACACGCCTGTGTTGCAGGCCATGTCTGACCTCGTGTAACTCTCTGACTTGTGTTATACGGCCTGCCACACACCCATGTGCTAGGTCGTGTGGTCAATTTTATTTTCATATTTTAGGTGCAAGTTTCACACGGCCAAGACACACTCTCATGTTCTAAGCCAGGTATCACACACGGCTAAGACACACGCCCGTGTCTCTGCCCGTGTGTCCAATTTTGAGCATTCTCTTTCCCAAATTTTAAGATGTAGGGGACACACAGCCAAACTACATGAGACACACGCTCATGTCTCTACCCATGTGGAACAAAATAGGCTATTTTCCAAGCCACATTTCTCACCCATCTAGTCATATACATACACCAACACTTAATCACATTCACAATTCATTTCAAGACAATTAATTTAAGTAAAAACCAAGTCTCATGAATGACATATGTAACACCCCAAAGCCCAGACATTATGGCTTAATCTAGGAATGTCACATCAAAGGCACAATTCAAAACAGTTTTGCTAAGTTAAAGTTTAAGGCCTAAAAGCCCAAAAATCCTTGACCATTTTCTTAAGTAATAATAAAAGCCCATTTTATTATTTGAAGTATTTCAGAAACCATGTTTAAACATAAGAAATCTACTCAGGTTTAATAACTAAGTAAACAGTTAAAACAATAATAACAAAACTCAAAATCTAAAGTCAAATCAGAGTATAAGGCCTTATTACATCCAATGATAATAAAGCAATTAAAATCATGTCTTTTGAAACAAATAAATAAAACTTCTAAATATCTTGTAGTGTGGCCATCTCCGAGTCCTCTCCCACGTCGAGCTGTTTACTGAGGATCACCTGAAACATTTAATAAAAGGGGTGAGTTTCGAAACTTAGTGTGTACGACCCTTGGCAATCAAATCAACATACAAATATTACATTGGGCCTAAGCCCTATCAAAATTAGTGGTCTTGGGCCTTAGCCCACAATGACCTTATACTACATCAAAGTCACATGAATGCAGTGCACCCATCCCAAATCCAACCTGCACACCATTTCCCTTCCAACCCTACACACCTGTGGGGATATAAATATCAACCTACCTATCCCTACACACCAAAGGTAGCACCAGCAGCGGCACTACTCAAACGTTGCAGCAAAGCTGCTATAGTGGGCATAAAGCCACCAGTGGATCCATAGTCGTCAAGCGACTATGCGATCCTCAAATCTTCCTCCGTATCATCAAAACCTACCCAAGTGCAACATATATTACATGAATGCAACATACATATTTCCACCCATTCGGCACTTAGGCGTATTTTAGTCATTTCACTACCCAGGGGTATTTCCGTAAATCTACTCTACAAGGGTATCTAGGTGATTTTGCAAAACAGAGGTGTTTTGGAAATTTTGTAAATTAGGGATGTTTTGGTAATTCTGCAAATCAAGGGTATTCCAGTAATTTTACAAATCAGGGGTATTTTTGTAATTTAAAAATCAAGGGTATTCTGGTAATTTTACAAATCAGGGGTATTTTAGTAATTTTACAAATATAAGGATACTTTGGTAATTTCAAATCAAGGGTATTTTAGTAATTTACAAATCTAGGATATTTTGGAAATTTTCAAATCAGTGGTATTTTGGAAATTTTCAAATTAAGGGTATTTGGTCCCTCTGGGGTTTTAGTTATGAACTTTGGCCTATTAACAAGTCCTCGAGGCTAAAATGAATAAACACTGTGCACCAGGTAGGATTCCAGAGAAGAGGAGGTGGGCCACCAGGACCGCTTAAGTACCAAGCTCTCCCTAGATCCAATCTTAGACATGCATATGTCCGTTGCCACACTCTAACCCAGCGACTTGTCCACGGACATGTTTAATTATTAGATTAAGTCTTATGCGGTTTAAGGGTTGTTCAGAACTAGGCCTAAAGTCCATTAAACCCTAGCGTACTTGTCTACGTCCCCATAAAGCCCATCAAGCCCAAATCACATCCTTACGGCCCATTAGGCCCAACACAATTACAGATCATTAACATGCATGACTAACTCAATTCGTACAACCAACCAAACAATTTCATTAAACTTAGCCTCAGGGCCCACCGGGCCCATTTAGCCACTTTTGGCTTTTCTGCTTTCCGGCATTGCCAATATCGTGTGTGTATAGTGTTTGTACACACCTGGTTACTGCGACGTGCTATACTATCCTTAGCCTTGAACCTACAACCAACCAACCTTCAATCAATCACTAAATCAAAACATTTACCAAAAGTCGAAACCTTACCGTAACCTTACCGTGTGCCACAGGGTTCTAATAGCCCTTCCTTAGCTACTAATCAGGAGTATCCCCTAGATCTGCACTCACACATACACCATCAACATCTGAGTGACTCATAATCCACACAAGTCACCCCACACATTCGCCCATCCACTTAAACTACAATCGAGTTGAGTACACTTACCCTTACTAACGATCCTACCACGCTTGCGATCTTTGAACCTTATCCTTGTTATCACAGAGTTATCGATAGGACAGTTAGATAGCCTTTCGACTTTTAACAAAACATACAAAAGATGTTAACCGAATACTTATGAAATCCCCTCTTGATCCTGCAGCCTAGATAGCTATTAACTAGATCCGGCTTTCAACCTAGACTAATAGTATATAGTAATTGATCTGTGATGGGGGAGAACAACAAGGGTTTGGCACAAATAGGAATTTCGGCAAGGAGAAAGATGGTGGTAATTTGGCGATAGAAGAGTTTGGCTATGAGAGAATTCCGCAAAAAGAATTCGGCTATAGGAGATTTCGACAATTGGGAGAATTTGGCTACGGAAAAACTGATTAAGGGAAAAAAAGAAAGACTAATGAAAGCTTAAAGAACCTTTCAAAGCATTCGGCCTCTCCTTTTATAGCCACCAGTCGAATACTCCTTTTCCCACAGTCCCATTCGGCACCAATTCCTCCCTCTCCTCATCTCCTAACTTTTCTCCCTAATAACACCTTAGCCTTATCTGAATTTCCCTCCATTATCAGTTCCCCTTACCACTAAAACACTCCAACACAAGAGTTCATATTCAACACAACTCTGGCCGTCCACCTATGCAAAATAAAGCACTCCAAAAATACCACTCTTAATGCTCGAACCTTGGACCTCCTCAGCTGACAACACGCCACCTTATAGCTCCCCAAGTGATGCCACTTGCCACTGGACCACAAGCCCATCTTGTGTCCTATTCTCTGCTTAATCTGCTTAAGGGGCCTAATGCCTGAGACTAGGGTTCACTAAAGCAAGAAAAATAATTTTTTTCCTATGATCTTCCCTATTTCTAAGACTTCAAATAATCCCGATAATATCTAAAAATTAATATTCTAAGTGCTACTCATACATACCAACTTCAGTGCACAGAAATTTAGAGTTTCAGGATTTTAGGGGCGTTACAACTTGATTATACCGTTCTCTTGTTCTCAAAAATTTTAAATGCTTCCATGCCCAAGGCCCAATTCTACTAGGCCCATATTCGGGGCGTTACAAATCTACCCCCTTAAAGAAATTCCATCCTCAAAATTTCCAACTAATAGGGTAGTCGTGTAACAACTACCCCACTATGCTACCGCTGTGCACTCTGATCCTAACGTCTTTAATACACATCCAAAACATCCACCTATCGTAGTAGATAGGTTACAATTTCTAAAATCCTTTCTAAATTCCTTAACATGGCCTGCAATGCTACATCTTCTGTAGCGGCAGCCCGTTCATATGGCCCGACACCGGCTATCCAGCCCTAACACTTCCACGGCCTCTTCTGCAGCCTCTTGCACCTCTTCTAGCGGTCATCGTTGCATGCGTATTTCTGGTTTAGAATTTTTATGAAATTAGTTCATAGTTCCACTGTTTGAAGCACATGTCTTATGCAAGTAACAATTTAAAAGTTGTTTTGCCGTCGTAGATCCACTACAAGCTTAAGTTTCCTACGGGTTTTAGTATCTAAGAACCTATTGTTTAAGGTGGCCCAGTATCTAGTTATAGTTCAGTAATTTAAACAAAGGTAAACACAGAAAACTTACTTGGCTCGACGTCGAGGGCTCGGTGAACCACACTTCAAGAGTCCTGCAAAAACTTTTTTTATAACCCAAAATCTAAGGCTCATTTCACAGCCCGAGCTTTGCAACTGGGCTCTGATACCACTAAATGTAACACCCCAAACCCGGCCCAGACTTTATGGCCAAATTCGAGAATGTCACATCAAAGGCACAATTTAAAACAGTTTTGCTAAGTTAAAGTTTAGGGCCTAAAAGCCCAAAAATCCTTGACCATTTTGTTAAGTAATAATAAAAGCCCATTTTATTATTTGAAGTATTTCAAAAACTATGTTTAAACATAAGAAATCTACTCAGGTTTAATAACTAAATAAACAGTTAAAAAAATAATAACAAAACTCAAAATCTAAAGTCAAATCGGAGTATAAGGCCTTATTACATCCAATGAAAATAAAGCAATTAAAATCATGTCTTTTGAAACAAATAAATAAAACTTCTAAATATCTTGTAGTGTGGCATCTCCGAGTCCTCTCCCACGTCGAGCCATTTACTGAGGATCACCTAAAACATTTAATAAAAAGGGGTGAGTTTCGAAACTCAGTGTGTATGACCCTTAGCAATCAAATCAACATACAAATATTACATTGGGCCTAAGCCCTATCAAAATTAGTGGTCTTGGGCCTTAGCCCACAATAACCTCATACCACATCAAAGTCACATGAATGCAATGCACCCATCCTGAATCCAACCCTGCACACCATTTCCCTTCCAACCCTACACACTTGTGGGGATATAAATATCAACCCACCCATCCCTACATACCAAAGGTAGCACCAGCAGCGGGACTACTCAAACGTTGCAGCAAAGCTGCTATATTGGGGCTTAAAGCCACATGTGGATTCACGATCATCAAGCGACTATGCGATCCTCAAATCTTCCTTCGTATCATCAAAACCCACCCAAGTGCAACATATATTCCATGAATGCAACATACATATTTCCACCCATTCGGCACTTAGGGGTATTTTAGTCATTTCACTACCCAGGGGTATTTCCGCAAAACTACTCTACAGGGGTATCTAGGTGATTTTGCAAAACAGAGGTGTTTTGGAAATTTTGTAAATTAGGGATATTTTGGTAATTCTGCAAATCAAGGGTATTCCATTAATTTTTCAAATCAGGGGTATTTTAGTAATTTAACAAACCAAGGGTATTTTGGTAATTTTACAAATTAGGGGTATTTTAGTAATTTTACAAATCTGAGAATATTTTGGTAATTTTCAAATTAGGGGTATTTTAATAATTTTACAAATCTTGGATATTTTGGAAATTTTCAAATTAGAGGTATTTTGGAAATTTTCAAATCAGGGGTATTTGGTCCTTCTGGGGTTTTAGTTATGAACTTTGGCCCATTAACAAGTTCTTGCGGCTAAAGTGAACAGACACTGTGCACCAGGTAGGATTCCAGAGAAGAGGAGGTGGGCCACCAAGACCGCTTAAGTACCAAGCTCTCCCTAGATCCAATCTTAGACATGCATATGTCCGTTGCCACACTCTAACCCAGCGACTTGTCCACGGACATGTTTAATTATTAGATTAAGTCTTATGCGACTTAAGAGTTGTTCAGAAATAGGCCTAAAGTCCATTAAACCCTAGTATAGTTGTCTACGTCCCCATAAAGCCCATCAAGCCCAAATCACATCCTTACGGCCCATTAGGCCCAACACAATTCCAGATCATGTAACTTGCATGACTAACTCAATACGTACAACCAACCAAACAATTTCATCAAACTTAGCCTTAGGGCCCACCGGGCCCATTTAGCCACTTTCGGCTTTTCGGCTTTCCGGCATTACTGATATCGTGTGTGTGTGTGTAGTGTTTATACACACCTGGTTACTGCAGCGTGCTATACTATCCTTAACCTTGAACCTACAACCAACCAACCTTCAATCAATCACTAAATCAAAACATTTACCAAAAGTTGAAACCTTACCGTAACCTTATCGCGTGCCACCGGGTTCTAATAGCCCTTCCTTAGCTACTAATTAGGAGTATCCCCTAGATTTGCACTCACACATACGCCATCAACATCCGAGTGACTCATAATCCACACAAGTCACCCCAACATTCGGCCATTCACTTAAACCACAATCGAGTTAAGTACACTCACCCTTGCTAACAATCCTACCACGCTTGCGATGTTTGAACCTTATCCTTGTTATCGTAGAGTTAACGACGGGATAGTTAGATAGCCTATCGGCTTTTAACAAAATGTACAAAAGAGGTTAACCAAATACTTACCAAATCCCCTCTTGATCCTACAGCGTAGATAGCTATTAACTAGATCCGGCTTTCAACCTTGACTGATAGTAGATAGCAATCGATCTGTGATGGGGGAGAACAACAAGGGTTTGAAACAAATAGGAATTTCGACAAGGAGAAATACGATGGTAATTTGGCGAAGAAGAGTTTGGCTATTAGAGAATTCCGCAAAAAGAATTCAGTTATAAGAGATTTCAGCAATTGTGAGAATTTGGCTACGGGAAAGCCGAATAAGTGAAGAAAAGAAAGACTAATGAAAGCTCAAAGAACCTTTCAAAGCATTCGGCCTCTTCTTTTATAGCCACCAGCTGAATATTCCTTTCCCCATAGTCCCATTCGGCACCAATTCCTCCCTCTCCTCATCTCCTAACTTTTCTACCTGATAACACCTTAGCCTTATCCGAATTTCCCTCCATTATCAGTTCCCCTTACCACTCAAACACTCCAACACAAGAGTTCATATTCAACACAACTCTGGCCGTCCACCTATGCAAAATAAAGCACTCCAAAAATATCATTCCTAATGCTCGAACCTTGGACCCCCTCAGCTGACAACACGCCACCTTATAGCTCCCCAAGTGATGCCACTTACCACTGGACCACAAGCCCATCTTGTGTCATATTCTCCCCTTAATCTGCTTAAGGGGCCTAATGCCTGAGACTAAGGTTCACTAAAGCAAGAAAAATAATTTTTTTTCCTACGGTCTTCCCTATTTCTAAGACTTAAAATAATCTCGATAATACCTTAAAATTGATATTCTAAGTGCTACTCATACATACCAACTTCAGTGCACAGAAATTTAGAGTTTCGGGATTTTAGGGGCGTTACAACTTGGTTAGTGCCGTTCTCTTGTTCTCAAAAATTTTAAACGCTCCTATGCCCAAGGCCCAATAGGCCTAATTATACTAGGCCCAAATTCGGGGCGTTACAACATAATATCACATACAACTAATGTACTCTTCGGTACCTCAGGTGATAATTTATTATCATGTTATATTATCATTCATACTTACTTATTTACCAAATGCACATATATGTATGATCACGTTCATTCCTCAAACATAATAAATTCACTTTTAATTATATCAGAACATGTTCATCACAAGCCATTCCAATGGCTAGTTATAACCAAATCATTTACATACCAATATGGCCAATTAACCTATACATGCCATTATAGCGATAATTGATTTACCATATGTACTGAAATGGGCTAATGGATAGTGTGAGTGATCTCCGCCAAACTTTCAATCCAACGAGCTTCTGATTTACTATAAAACAGGGAAATAAAGCAAAGTAAGCATATAATGCTTAGTAAGTTCGTATAACATAGTACTTAACTTACTATTCATTCTATTTCAAGATAAACATGTAAGCCATTTTCAATAAATTTGATCTCAAGCCCTACACATATCCTCATTGCCCTTGTTAGTCATGCATTCCACAATAACAATAAGAAACATATATGGGCTCAACAATAATCAGATTTCCAGATATATATATTTTTCCATATCATGTATCTATATAACATGTGTAAATCATATATTTGTATTTCAAGTACGTATTCATAATAATTTATCTCGAGTTCAGATTATTTCATGCCGGAACTTTACCCATTAAATCATTCAAAATATCAATGTCAGACGAATAGTACACTCAAGGTGTAAAAATTTATAATCATGGATGAACGCATTCATCAAATAAATTCCATGTACATATATCATCATCTCATATTTCTATATATCATGTATCATCATTTTCATGTATTACAGGAAGATACGTGTAATAACTCATTTCTTATTTTTATCTTCTCATGTCAGGATTTTTCTGCCATTGAATTTACCTGAAATATCGATGGATACTCAGGTAGTACACTCGAGGTGTACAAATCAGGATCCGTCAACTCATATTCAGGGGTACCGTTAGGGCACATAACTAGGGAGCACACTCTCGAGCCACATATCAGGATGCTCAGATGAGCCATATAATAGGAAGCTTATCCGGGCTAAATCAAAAGTGCTCATAAGAGCCACAATCAGGAAATTCGCAAAGAACTTTTATCAGGAAACTCACGAGGAGCCTATCAGGATTGCTTACGAAGAGCCATGTAACAGAAGCAGCGGATAGCCATGTCTTAGGGAGTTCAAGCGAGCCATGTCGGGACGCTCACAAAGAGTTGTGTTTGTGTCTGCAACATATGCCAGATCACAACTGATCGCATAACAGGACACTCACATAGAGCTGCGGTAGTGTGCAACACATGCAGAATCTGTAACAGGCTGATTTTGGGTCTAGTCGAAACATTGGTTTCGAGACCACAAATCTGATGTAGTAAAATTCATTTTTATTGCATGTCTATGGTCTACAATTTTACAAAATGATTTCGCGAAAATTTCGTTCGAAAATTTTGATGTTTGGGCACACAATTTAGTAAAAAGGACTAAATTGTAAAAAGTGTAAAACTTGAGTTCTATATGTTAGAAGTGTCCAATTGCTATGAGATTTTAAATTGTAGGTCCTTAGATGGTAATTAGACCATAATACTTTAAGTTGGACAAAAATGGACATGGTAGGTGAAATTTCAAAGTTTGGCATTAAGAGCATTTTGGTCATTGGGGTAATAAAGACAAAATTAAACACATAAAAGATGTCATCTTCTCAATTTCATCCTCCCATGGCCGAAAAACACAAGGGGTCTCCATAGCTAGGGTTAGTTCATCTTCCAAGCTTGATTGTGAGTCCGTTCTTGTCTCATTTTTAATGATTTTTACATTTTTGAGATCGGTGTAACCTAATCTAGCTATTTCAAGGACTAATTTGAAAAAAAAATAAAAGTCTAAAATTTTACCCATGTTGGATATTTGTGTACTTTGATGTTTAATGGTAGATTATGCAAGTTTGGTGTTAGATAAACAACTTTTACTAAGTGATTTTTGATGAAAATGCTTAAAAGGACCTATTTGTAAAAGTTATAAAACATGTAGTAAAAATCTAATTTAATGAAAAAGGTGGACTGCTATAAGCATGAAAATGGTTCGGCTAGGCTTGGGTTACCAAGAAATTGAACCTATTTCATTTTACGAGCCTAGGGACTAAAATGTAAAATGTCAAAAAGTTAAGGACAAAATAGTAATTTTGTCTAGAATGCAAATTAATGTAAATGTATGTGTAAAATGATGAATTGATAGTAAAATTTGCTTCTATAGACCCGGAACAACTAGTTACGAAACTAGATCAAGGAAAACGAAAAGTCACGGTTAGTTGAGTTTCAAATACGAACCATTCTCAAGGTAAGTTCGTGTAATTTAATTTGGTATGTTATTATGTTTTAATTGAATTGTGCAATTGGATGATATACCCTAAAATAATCACAAGATGATAAACACGAATAAAATGTCATTGTCCCGGTTGAACATTGTATTTTGATGGATTATAATTTTTTTTTTTTGTAATAAACAAAATGATATAGAAAGGATTTAGCCTGGACGGGTAATCCTAACCTACACTCTCTTGAGTAAATGTTATGAAATGGATTTAGCCCGGACGGGTAATCCATAGTAGGCTCATTTGAGCTAATGTTATCGAAAGGATTTAGCCTGGACTGGTAATCCTGAATAAGCTCTTGGGAGCGAATGTTAAAGACAGGATTTAGCCTGGACTGGTAATCTTGTTATATTATGGCTTGAGAGTGTGCTCTATGAATATGTGCTTAAGGAGCACTTCGGATGTGAATTAACAAACGATTGACATCTATATCCATCGAAATTACAATAGTTCAATGAAAAGAAATCCTGAAAAATGGAATGGTGAAATGATATGAAAGTTTATACTATAAAGAGCTCATCTATGTTGGTTTGATAACTTTATGATGTGTATGACTAACTTGTTTAATGAGTGAATGTATTTAGGTAACTTGTCAAAAATATTGATGGAATGAATGCATATATATATATATATATATATATATATATATATGCTTATTTGAATAATTATAACAGGTAAGTTTCTTTCCATTGCATGAACTTACTAAGCATGAAAATGCTTATCCCGTTTTACTTTTCCTTGTCTTGTAGTGCTTATAAGGCTCGCGAAGGTTGGAGGATTCGGTCGGAGCAAGATCACACTATCCACAAATGTCCTTTTGGTATAGCTAAATGATTCATTTTGGTATAATGGCATGTATTAGCTACTTGGCTTAGATGAAGGCTTGTAAGTAATATTTTGTGACTTAGCCATTGGAATGGCTAAGCATGTTCAATTGGTGCAAGTATGATGTTAATGTATGTCCAAATTCTCAAGTGTTAAGTATGGTGGATAATTCATTTTTGTAAGTGGTCATTGGAATAGGCTAATATTGGTTTAGTTATATATGCATATGATGATGTCTTTCATGGATGTAAGAATTTGCATGGGTTGAGTTGACAAGTATGTGATGTTGTATGTGATAGAGAAATAGCATGTGAATGATGTAGCTGATTTGGTTGAGTGTATGTGTTTGGATTGGTGCTATGTTTTGTTGTGTAGGTATTTGCATGGAAGGGTGACAAAATGGCTTGGTAAATAGCCTTGTTTTTGTCCACACGGGTAGACACATGGGCATGTGTCTAGGCCATGTGTGACACACGGTCTGCCTCACGGGCATGTGTTCTGGCTGTGTGTCCCCTGTACCTTAATTGATGCAAAACAGTATGTCCAGAATATAGCACACGGGCATGTGTCTCAGCCATGTGTGCTACACGGCCTTGAACACGGCGCATGCCCTGACCGTTGAAGTTTGCACCTATTTTATGAACAATCATGAAAATATAATCGATCACACGGCCTAAGCACACGGGCGTGTGACTTGGCTGTGTGACCTCAATTTGATGATGACATCATAAATAGAAAGCTCCCTAAATTGAACACGTCAAAAATCACGTATATATCGACTTTCATTTATTCAAATGGGATTTAACATTTTCCAAGCATTATCAGGCATGTGATTATTTTATACATTTACAATATTCATATAATTCAAATAAGCACATTCCACATTCGTTTCAAGCATAAAAGTAACATTTTTATCATTTATCATTTATCGAGCATTATCATTTATTGGCCTTTGTCGGATATATCTTCAATGTCATATACATATATATAATATTTTTACAATTCACATACACAACATTTAATTCAAGCATATAAATATACACAATTTAGTTACACGAATTTACCTCGACAAATGTTCGTGTACGTAAAATCTACTAATCCAACATTCTCCTCTTTTCCTCGCTCTAACTCCGAATTTGATCTATCCGGATCTATAGGAGTAAATTTAACATCCATTTAATACAATTTAAACTCAATTTAGTCCAATTCACATCTTAGGCAAAATTACCATTTTGCCCCTAAACTTTTAATTAATGATGATTTTGTCCCTAAGCTCAGAAAATGAAATTCATGCAATTTAATCTTTGTTCCAAGCCTAGCTGATTTTTACATGTAACATTTACAGCCAATGTATTTCATAAAATTCAGAATTTTTCATGAATTTTACAACTTTTCAATTTAGTCCCTAAATCATGTTTTCATCAAAATTCACTTTGTAAAAGTTGTTTATCTATCAACAACCTTTCATATTCTACCATAAATTTCAAATTTTCAACATATTCATCCATGGAAAAATTTTCATACTTTGATAACTTTACAAATTAACCCCCAAAATAGATTAGATTAAGTTATCTCGATCTCGAAAATATAAAAATTACTAAAAACGGGACAAGATTATTTGCCCAATTGAGCCAAAAAAGCTTGCTTTCTCTTTCCTAGGGTTTCCATGTATTTTTGGGGAAGAAGATGACGTAAATTGATGATATTTTGTTAATTAATTAATTTATCACCTTTTATTTTTCATCTTTCCAATTTCATCCTTTTTTTTTATTTTATTTTCCATGGATGAATCATCATCATTAAAAAAATAAGAATTTTTAATGGTCTAATTACCATATAAGGACCTCCAATTTAAAGCTCTATAGCTATTTAATCGCTTTAGCTATTAGAACTCAACTTTTGCACTTTCTGCAATTTGGTCCTTTATCAAATTAAACATGTAATCGATAAAAAATTTTTACGAAATTTTCACACAATATTATTATCATACTGTAGATCATAAAATAATATTAAACTAAGTTTTCTTTCCAGACTCAGATCTGTGGTCCCGAAATCACTGTTCTGACTTTATTGAAAATAGGCTGTTATAGACCACACTCTAATTGACACATAAAAGCCCTAAAGCCAACGTCCTCCGGCGGGATCACTATAGAGTACCCAACATTCTTGTAAAAATATACTAGCCACCTCCTCAAGGATTCACGGATCACCCCACCAATTGACTCAGTCCTCCAACTATTGGAAATTGCCCCATCCGTATCCAACTTTATCTAGCCATCCCTTGCCTTTTTCCATTAGATATGAGCAACCCTTCTCAGTCTTCATCCAAATGATAACAATTAAATTTCATAAATTTTAGTCCTGAGTTACAGGAATTTAATGTAGCACCCCATATCCAGACCGATCGCCGGACCTGAGTTATAGGATGCTACAACAATTATCGGAACATTATAACACATTTTATAACATTTAATCAAATCATAAATCATTAATCGCTGTAATTACATGCACAATAGAGATTATGAATACATCAAGGATTATATCAAACATAAAAATATCAATCTTAACTGATATAACAACATAAATGATCAAACAATTCATATTATAACATAATTACAATTATTCATTAATAATAAAATATAATCGAGCTTAGATTCAGCATAAATAATCAACAAATTTATTAAAATCAAATTTAATACAAATATGATGTGATTTTCATTCAAAATCGAGCATTAATTGAGCATACAAGACCCTCAACTAAGAATCAAATCAGGACTAATTTGAAACTTTTACAAAAATTCAAGTAAAAGTGAAAACAGGGGTCACACAGCCGTGTGACAGGGTTTAGCCCTGTGTATCCCAGAGACATGGTCTTGTGACCAAACCGTGTATAATTCGAAAATAGGGTCACACAGCCATGTCACAAATTGTGTGCCCACTCGTGTGCAAATCGTGTCGTAGACTGTGTAACAACCCGTGGTCGTGTGTGATAAACCTACACCAAAGTTAAATAGTCCACATGGTCGTGTGGTGTGACTCTGTGTGGCACACGACCGTGTGACAACCCGTGTCCCAGGCCATGTGCACCGAAATTAGCTTTCAAAATAAGGAAAAATAATACAAACTCCTTAGGTACCAAGCCAAACCAAAATCAACCATTAACATGCCTTCAAAAATACATCCAAAAAAGTTTAAAACATATCAAAACATTCAACTTAAGTGCCTAACCAATATGCCTTCATTGGCACCACATTTCATAAACCAACCAACTCACATTTAAAGACTGCAAGTTCCTACCTATTACACATGCCAAAATATACCATTTCATCCATACCCTTCATAATCATTTCTCCCATGTTTTCACCACATTCATAAGGCATCAACCAAATAGCCAAATCAATAACAAGCATTTACACATCTTCAAACACATTCATAACTCCTACTACAAGATAAGTTCATTACCACATTTAGATTTTCACTTCAAGTTATAAACAACAACAACAATAACCTTAAACATATAACCATCATACTAGCATAAACATACCACTTGAAGTAAATACTTATAATATATACAAGACACTCCTATTATATGCCACATACCCCAAAAGAAAACATTTTCAAAATCTATCGAAAGATAGCTGGATAGTGTGATCTAAAGTTGATCCATTCTTCTGGTTCCAAAAAATGATATCTACAAGGAAACAAAGAAAAACGACACAAGTAAGTTTCAATAGAGCTTAGTAAGTTCACAAGTCGAAACGCTAAAAAATATTGAAAAAACTTAGTAAATTGTATAATAATGTTAATAAACATTACTCCTGTCAGCCACAACCATTCAACAAGTGAGTTTTATAAATATACAAGTTGCAAAATCTATTCAATCGTTCAAGATTATTTGAT
This sequence comes from Gossypium australe, assembly GCA_005393395.2. Lineage (NCBI taxonomy): Eukaryota > Viridiplantae > Streptophyta > Magnoliopsida > Malvales > Malvaceae > Gossypium > Gossypium australe. The sequence goes on from CM016619.1 coordinate 112,470,052, forward strand.
ACCAAGTCATGATATAATATCAAAAAAATCATGCAAACATTTGTATAATTCAATAACAAATAATTTAACCATTGAAAAACTTCCCGATGAATAATATAAACAAATATGAATACGCAGTTATCCACCCAAAACTCACCAGAAAGCTCCAACGAGTGAAACCAACTGAGAACACGCCTGGACACTAAGTGTCTAGCCCGTAGGCTAACATCCCTATAGAAACACGCCTGGGCACCAAGTGCCAAGCCCATAGGCTTTACATCCGACCCCAGTAACACGCCAGAATTGCTGTAAATATAACACGATAGTCCACAACAAATGCTGGGCTCCAATATGTTCAGTGGATAGTAACAAGTCAATAATCATCATCTTATCACAAGTCAATTCCATACCGTGTGCAATATAACCTATTGGCACATCAATTGAATCTTATCCTATGTTTATTTGAGCTCAATACAAATAATCACATAATACTTTACAAATCAATTACATTACTCACCTTGAATCAACTTTATGATTGTTATACATTATATATATATATATATATATATATATATATATATATATTCAACAAACTATAATTCACAAGTCAATATAATATTACAAATTATTCTAATTTAAACCGTATGAACTTATTAGGGTCAAATTGTAAAAGCAGCAATATCAGGGACAAGTCAACAGTTTTCTCTTTTCCACGATTTTCTACCGGTTCTTGATTTATACGATAATTTATTTCAATTATCAACCCTAAATAATTTAAAAATTTTAATTAATTCATATGACTTCTTTATTGATATTTTTCACAATTGCCTTAAACTTTTACACTTTTTTCAATTTAGTCCTTAAAATCGAAACTATTAAAAATTTCACATTTAAGCCCCAATACACATAACCGAGTCTAATTCCATCCATAACCAGCCTTCAATCACTAAAAAAATTACAATATTTTCATGCTAAATTTAACAAATCTACATATTAATCCTTAAATGCAAAACTAACAAAATTCACTTAACAAAATGGCCCTAACATTTCCAAGCTTCAAAATCTTTCATTTAACATCAAGAACATCTAAAAATCATCAATGGTAATTTTAACAAATTACAAGTTATTATTTACTATAATGATAGGTTAGCCCAAATAAAAAATGATCTAATATGGTTAAAATTTTATTGGGATTTAATTATTAAATAAAGTATGAGTCAAATATTTGTAGATACTCTAGTAATTAACTTCTAATCAAATTCTAATTAATGATGGGCTAATTAGGAATTAGGGCTAATATGCCAAAGTTATAAATTTTAGGGTTATGGTCCCCAAATTACATACAATATATCTTTTCAAAGATCCCATCTTTAGGAAAGAGAGAGCAAATATTCTTTGAATTTCTTGTGTGCTAATTTGGGAGATCAAATCCCCAAGATCCATAAAAATTTCAAGTAATTCATGGATTCAGGTACTCTTCCGCATCTAGTTTTGTTCTTGATTTGTTCTTAATGATTTAATATGATAGATCCTGGTTTACAGTTCTAATTTTATATTAGATATTATTTACGGTTCTAACATTCCAAGCTTCAAAATCTTCCATTTAACATCAAGAACATCTAAAAATCATCAATGGTAATTTTAACAAATTTTAACAGTTTTGAAAATGGAGATATAAATTAGCTGGACCTAATTACAACTATTTTAAAAATATAAAAATTTCGATAAACAAATAAAAAATGGCTTGCCATACAAGAATTTTGAACTTGGCCGAACCTTAAGCATCCAAAAATGGTGGTCTTATGTTTTTCTTTTCGGTGGAAGAAAGAAAGTGGGTAAAGATGATGTTTTAGTTTATGTTTTATCATATAATATTTTTATTTTCATTATATAATTTAACATAATTTCTTTAAAATAAGACCACTTAACCGTCCACTTTCAACTAGGGTGGTTTAATTCTCTTTGGACCCTTACAAACCACCATTTTAATCTTTATTTAATTGAATTTCATAACTTTTAATTTTTACGATTTAATCCTTTTTTTATTAACTATTCAAACACCAAAATTTTTGGACCAAACCTCAATTCATATGAGCTTAATTTAATGAAAGAAGGTTTCGATAACTCATTTTTTAAAATCACTAAACTTTAGGGACAAACCACTTATACTTTAATTAGTCATCCAATTAACACAATTTATCAAATCAAAATTCACTATATTACTAGATTTGACTCGTAGATATTATTATTTAATATTTATTCTCTAATTTGACTTTTTTAATCTCTATACTTTTTTTTTCAAATTTTCAAATTTTAATTCTAACTCAAACATTACCTATTAAATTTATTAACTAAAATGACTTAACTGTTTTAAAGCATTATTGTCAATAAAATTTATATTATTCCTTCTCTATTTCTTTATATTTATGTTTATACAACTTATGTAAATAAAATTTAAATTATTCCTTCTCTATTTTTTTATATTTATTCTTATACAACTTATGTCCTTCTAATTTAAAAGATAATCAATAAATCAACTATTATATCTTAATTATTTATTTATTTTTATTGCCATTAACAATGAAGTCTTTTACTAAAGTAAAATTCTTTAAATTATTTTTATTAGTTTTTTAATTTTTCACATTGATGTATATTTATAGCTATCTAGTATAACCCAACAATAGTCAACAATTACATTTCAATTTATTAGAATAAAAAGTAAAATATTATTTTATTTATTTTTCTTACCATCAATCAACCATAAAGTTCTTAGAAAATGATTGTTTTTATCAAATTAAATATAAATTAATATTTTATATTTAAATTAATGTACAAATAACTTATTGTAAAAAAATTGAATTGTCCATCCTCCGTTACCTTTTATTTCTCGTTATAATATATATATTTTACAATACTTACTTCTACTTATACCTTTTTCAGCCCTTACAGAAAAACATTTAAACACACTCCATTATAATAACTTTCAAAATCATTATAAACTAAGGTCATTTATTTTAAACTAAAGATTTTGTGGATAATATCAAAATAAGACATGTTTTATGACATACTTTGTCTTTGCATTATAATAAGGCTTAATATATAATTTGGTAAATGAGTTTGACATATATTTCTATTATGGTATTTGTATTGTTATTTTGTCCAATTTGGTACCTATATTTGACAAAACTTATATTTTTTAGTAACCAAAGGTAACGATGTAACTTTTTAGCTTTAATTTGGGTTTTAGAGTTGATTTGGTGAAAATACATAATTAGCTAAAAATATTAGCAATTAGTTTTCATCAAATCAACACTAAAACTTGAATTAAATAACACACATCAACTGGATTTGACAAATTAAATACAAAATTAAACAAATTCATGATTAACACTAAGTTTATTCTATTGAAAAAAATAATGAAAAATTCAAACCTAATAATATTAGTAATTAACTTTCATTAAATCAACCTTAAAACCTGAACTAAACACTAAAAAGTTAACATTTGCACATTTAGGTACCAAAATATATAACTTTTGTCAAATCCAGATACCAGATTGGACAAAAAAATAACACAGTTACCACACTAAAAAAAATAAGTGTCAAACTCTAGTATCAAATGATATATTAAGCCATCATTTGTTTTTAATTTGATATTTTAGTTAAATATAATATCACTAAAATTAATAGCTTATGAACATATTGGTGATATTTTATAGTAATTATTGAGACAGAAAGTTAATAATTGCTAAGAGAACAGAGTGTTTGAATGGAAGTGATGGTTGTAGTGGCCACTGAAGGTGACACTGTGAGAGGAACAAAGGAAACACGAACACAAATTGTTTACGCAGTTTGATTTCCCTATGTCTACGGAGCCTAGATTAGTGAGTAAATTCACTATCTTTTAACCCAATACAACAAATGATTCAAGTCCTATCACACTCCAATATATCAACCTCACATTTGTACTTAAAGATCTAGATCACTCACCTCTAAGTTCTTCCCTGAGAACTTAGGCAGTAAATCGAGAGACAATACTTGGTTACTCTCTCAAATGCACTAAAAAAATATGTTCCTCAATGAATAAATAAATGCTTTCAATATTATCTCATAGATGGGCTTTCGTACTTCCACAACATCAGAATTGTTTAAAGCCCAAATATTTTGTTTCAAAAAATTTCCAACTCCAAACATGACAAATTACTAAGTATGTCATAGTGCTAGTAGTAGTGGCCACGACCATTTGGCACTTTGCTGACCACTTGCCTCAATAATGACAGTAGTGGTTACAACAGTTGGAACAACAAGGGAAGAACTCATATAAAAAGATTGTTAGTACGATTTGAACTTAATCTATGCCTGCAAGGTCTTATCCAGAAAACCAAATCATTATGATAATCACATTACAGAAGACAATAGTTTAAGCCCAATCCCAACATTCACAACCTGCAACCTTAACTTTATATTTCAAAGTGTACATTTTTCTCAACCTACTGTGTCAATACCAGTAGGCAAACCAAGTCATTAAAAGATGATAATCACTCTCAAAGGCAATTCCTAAGTTGAATATATTAATGCAACATGATGTGTTGGAAAATGTGCCCATATTGTAGTAAACATGTAACTGTTTTCTATGTATTTGAACCATGGATAAATAAATAAAGTTAATTTCACATTTCACATTTATATTTTTTGTGTTTCTGTCTTTCATGTTTTGCATACATAGAAAAATTATGACATATGAATATTAGCTCATTGATTGTATAAGTTCAAACTGATGACAAGTTGCACTGTAAGAACGTTTACATTGCGAGAAAGACAACTTACTTCAGTAGATAATCTAAACGAGTTCGTAATCTCGTAAAATAATCAAAGTGAGCATTTGATTCAAATACTTAGAAGTATTATTATGTTGTCTACAATTCCAATTTGGGAGATGGCTAGTCTTAGCTATTAGAGCAGTCGACTCCACGGGTAGAGACATGGATGTACTCATTGGAAGAATGATACATTGGACTTGATCCAAGTTGAATTAATTATGATTCCATTTGTAACACCTCTTACCCATATTCAACGCAGGAACAGGGTACGAGGCATTACTAAGCTTACACGCAATTAGTCAGGCAATTTAGAAACTTAACTTTTCTCTTCAATTTACAATTTTTACTAACATCTCCTAAACAAGCCTACGAGGCCCAATTCACGGCTTAGGAATGATTCAAGATCAAATTGAGCTCCCTTGGAGCTTTCTAGAAGACTCTATAAATTTTTCTCTAAACAGTCTACACGCCCGTGTGGAAGAACGGACACGCCCATGTGACATATCACATGCCCGTGTTCCACACCCGTGGTCGACACTAACTTGCATCACACAGCCTGTCACACACTCGTGTGTCTAGCTTGTGGTCGAACTGACTTGCAGCACACGGCTAGTCACACGCCCGTGTCCTTCGATCGTGTGGCGAAATAATTTCCAAATTCAGGTGTAGACTTCGCAAGGCCTGGGCACCCGCCCATGACCATGGCCGTGCCTTCCACACGGCTGAGACACATGGCCGTGTCTCTGCCTGTGTGTTTAATATTGAGCATACTGACTTGTAAACCTAGCATGCAAGGGGACACACGGTCAATCAGCACGCCCATGGGGCAAACTGTGTGTCACACACGGCCTAGACACACGCCCATGTGTCTACCCATATGGACAATTGTAACGCTATCTACCAAGCCATTTGCCACCCTACAAACCAACCATTCTTATACCAATTCAATTCAACATAAATCATGACCCTAAGGCACTTCTAAGAACTCAAATCAAAGCATCCACACAAACATACACCTCATGAAATTCATCATCATTGAATATATATAAACTCATCAATTATTGGCCCATTTCCAATGACCACTTACAAAATGGATTTAGCAACATTGATAGCCATCACCTTGGCTAACAAATATAACATAACAAAGGAGACCAAATCCTATACATGCCATACTCAAAATAAATTTAACAATGCTATACCAAGAGAGTAGTCGATAGTGTGATTTCTGAACTCCGACGTTCCACGAATTCTCAAACTAACTTGGTAATGCTACAAGGAAAAGGGAAATGAGAGGGGTAAGCATAAAGCTTAGTAAGTTTGCATGAAATAAATAGTAACATAAAGCTTGTAATGTCATCCATTCATTGCATTGAATAATACACAAAGTCTTAGGCACATTGCCATAACTTACTCATGCATACTCTTACCAATTGCATATCATATCACATGTCGTAAACTTATCTCGTGAAATTCTCACATGTATCTGTACCACTTCATGACGCGAATTTAACACTCATCTCACCTCTATTACAAGCTTAACTATTACCTCATTAAATCACATGGGATACTCGAAGGTACATGATCATCATTATTTACATAATTACGACGCTAATGCCATATCCCAAATATGGTCTTACATGGGGTCACCTCTAGATGCCGATGCCATATCCTCAATATGGTCTATTCGGGATCTCATATCAATTATCGATGCCATATACCATATAGGGTCTTATACGGGATCTCAATTCAGTGTCGAGGCCATGTCCCGGGCATGGTCTTATACGGGACCTTACCCTTCTCAAGTCTTGATAATATTATTCTCTCATTATTACAGTCCAATCAGGACTTCCACATCAAAATCCTCAACATTTTCTCATCAACATTATTATTCAAATTCATGGAAACATTATACAACATCATCAATATCAACATTTAGAAACTTAATTAACATGATGTTGAATTTATTGCACACAAACTTACCTCGATATCAAAATAGGCTAAATTGCCAATCTAATCTGACACCTTGCCCTTTCCTCGGTCGAGGTTAATTATTTGTTCTTCTTGATCTATAATGACAAATTAGCTCATTTAAATATCACATTAATCAACACATTTCAATAATCATACTTTGGCAAAATTACCATTTTTCCCTCATACTTTCACAAAACGACTATTTTAGCCCTAGGCTCGTAAATCAGTTCTAATCAAATTTCTTCCTTTAACGAGCCTAGGTGAACATTTATTTCTCTTATAGAAACTCTAAATTCTCATTATCTCTCACATTTTACACCTATTTTACAACCTGTGCAAAATGGTCCTTTTAGGTGTTTTCATGGTAACACCTTTTACAAAAGTTGTTTATTTAACAAACTTGACTCATTTTATTCCATAAAATTTCAAAAAACAACATAATTACTCACATTGAAAAACCCTAGACTTTTAACCATTTTTCAAAATAGACCCCTTATTAGCTAGATCATGATACAAGGGTCCTAAAAGTACAAAAATCATCAAGAAAAGTCACCAAAATCACTTACTTGCAAGGAAGACAAGTTGCTGAAAATTTTAATCTTTCAAACTTCTATTTTTTCTAGTATTTTCGGTGGAAGAAGATGAGTGAATAGAAGGATATCATCTTTTCTTTATTTTATTCTATTTCATCAATTTAATCCACCAACTTTGACTAACTTTGACTTCTTTGTCCCCCTATGGCTGATCACCCTATCTCTAAGGGTCAAATTGCACATTAAAGGCCTCCAATTAATATTCTATGGCTATTAGGCACCTTTAGCTTATAAAATAGAACTTTCGCACTTTATGCGATTTAGCCCTTTTTCGCGATTAAGCATGAAATCGCTAAAATTAAAGCACCAAAATTTTCATGCACCTACATAATCATGCTATAACTCATAAAATAATATAAAAATAATTTTCTCCAACCTCGGATTAGTGGTTCCGAAACCAATGTTCCGACTAGCCCCTAAATCGGGCTGTTACACCATTTGTGGATTAATTCACTTGTGGCATTCATGGTGTGATTTACCTAAGTCCTGAGTTAGTCACTGACCATGCGTATGTAACTCATGTGCTTTGATATAAGTGGATGCTTATGCTCTAAAGATAATCGAGCCTAAAGCTGGTATGTTGGGTACATGGTTTGTGTTTGTCATGGCTTTACTAGTGAAAGATGAGATTTATAACTTGATCAAAGAGTTAACAATATCCTCTCATTGGCATTGTGTGAATTGATAAATATGGAAGGTGTCCACGGTTGTTTGTTCTGAAATGAGTAATTTATCACAGTCATTTCTTGACAGTGATCATATTAATCATTACTAAGACACAATGGTGACAATGAGATAAAATAGGACTGTATTGAGTGAACGAATTTAACTCGAAAATCAAGGATATCATATGAGGGTAATGCACACGTGACGAGGTCATTGGACAAAACAGTTGGATGAATTGCTTTCGTAAAGAGTATACAATAAGGAGTTTTCAATCATGTTAATTCTTGTGGACTAAATCCATGATTAAGTAAATTGCAAATAATCGGAGCAATGCTTCTAGACATAATTTCAATGACTAAAGCCTAATTGTATATGTCCAATTGGTCCCTCTACTAGCTCGACAAAAATCCGATTGGACTGCATTTGAATCAAAAGGAAATTCTACAACTCTAGAAATAATTTAATTGAGTCGATTTATTCGATGTGGAATTAAATTGGGCGGTTGTGAAAATTATTCAACTAGAGTATTTGATTAAAGAATTTTTTTTTGAGAAATTCATTTTGGAAAATCTCAGTGATTTTTGGGAAAATTAATTTTGATCAAGCAAAACTAAATTAATCAAATTAATTAAAATAAATATGATTTTTTGGAAATTAATTTTCAAGTTAGACAATTGACCAATGGGTGATTAAACTGGAAAATTGGACTTAAGATCGGAAATTGGAATCGAAAACCAAAATTCGAGACCAAGACAAAAAATTGGTCGAACTGGGCCCGGTATGTGAAACTGGATAAACGATCCAACTGGTGATTGGATCGGATTGGTCAAGCCATTTACTAAGTTCAAATGGGCATTTATATAGAAATCAAGATCTTAACATTTTAATAGTATTTCCATAAGTCATATCATACATCATGACCATTTCATATTCATTTGTCCTTCTACATGAATTATAATTAACACATATATAGAACTTTACAATTCAGTCCGTACACACCTTTTTGTACCAATTTACTAGTAGTTCAAAATATATTTACACTAAAATGTACATTCACCATATGGACTTACTAGAGTAAAATGGCAATGAAAGAAGTATAAAGGACTATTCCATAATTTTTCGTTTTCCTCGTTTATCAACTAACTATTTCAATTCTTGATCTAAATAATAATTAAGTTCAAAATATCAATTCCATATACTTTGTATTATTCAAATAAATGCTTATGACCTTTTAATTTAATTTTACCAAATTTCCTTAAACTTTTACATTTTATTCAATTTAGTCCCTAAAATCGAAATCACTATAACTTTCACATTTAGGCTTTTTTTATCTCTGTTTTTATTTTCATCCATTTATAACTCTATAGGAACATATTTCACAGAAATTTCATGTCAAGTTCATCATTATAACATTTTAGTCTCTAAACTTAAAATTAATAAAAATCACTTTATATATTAGTCCTTAACCACTTCTAAGCTTACAAATCTACCATTAAACATAAAAACTTCCATAAATAAGTAATGGTGACTTTTAAAACATTTAATAGTTTTATGATTTAATACTTGGATTAGCTAGATTAACCTACAACGATATCAAAAACACAAAATTTATGAAAAACTTAGTACTTACATGCAAAGAGCTAAAATTGGCCAAATCTAAGTACAAAATATAGGGGAAAATTTTGATAATTATAATTATAAATTTTGGTTGTTGTATCAATTAAAAATTATTTTATTAATTTTTATAATTTTCTAAATGATATATATTGCACTTCGTTGAAAAAATAAATTTAATTATGATAATTTATAAAAATGCTACTTTAGGGGCATTTTCTAATTTGATTTAGTTTTATAAAATAGTAAACATATTTTTAATTAATTATATTAAAAATACTGAAAATGCTAAATTATCTTATTAAACAGTTCTAGAATTATAACTTTTTAATGCTAAATTATCTTTAAAAAAATTGTGAAACATTTTTGAAACCGTTTTAAATTTTATACATTTTTAATATTAAAAGTATTTTTAAATTTTTTCAAAATATTTGTTTTTAATTTAAATATTATCATACAAAACAAAATTCATTAAAATATATATTCAAATTATTATTGGGTCCACATTTCTTTTAATATGATGTGTGAATTAATTAGGATGTCCAGCTGTTAAATTTTTAAGCCATCACGTAAAATTATTTCTAATTTGCTTGTGTAATTTAGGCGTGTAATGATTGAGTTTAATTTATTTAATAATTAAATTAGTTTGCATAGAGTTATTTAGAATTTTTTAGAGTTTACAAATAAATCAAACACAACTGAAAAGAAATTAAATGTTACGGAACTTATTTTGCAGAGTAAAAGCAAAAAACAGAATTTTATACGTTAGATTATTACGGTTAGCGTGTAACTCCGTTTTCTCTCAAACTAATGAGCAACATCCAAAACCAATGAAATTTTTTTTATCATTTTTAAAATTAAATTTTTTAATGTTTATGAATTATGTTATTCTAAAAGTAATTATGAAATTTAAAATATTTGTAACAGTATTTTAAAATTTTGAATTGAAATCTGTTTCTAAAAATTTTAAAAATATTATTCACACCTTTTTATCACTTTAAAAAAGCTATCTTTTTTTAATTAAAATTAAATATTTATATTCATATTCATATGCATATGCATATATTAAATAAATGATTATATGAATTTAAAATGAGCGTCTGGTAAGGCAAAAGGACAATCAACAATAAAACTATAATAGTATCAAATCGAAATTTATTAAAATGAAAGGAGTAATGCAATAATTTTACATTTAGTTATCTATAATTTAAGTTGGTAGTTTTATAGGCCAAATTGTATTTCGTAAACAACTCAACATCAATTATTTGGTTTAGTCTCGAAGACAACCAAAATAATGGTACTCTCGTAACAAAAATGAATAACAGAAAGATGACTTAAATAATTAAAGGTAAAGTTTATTCATTTCAGAAAAAAATTAATAAATTGACTAAGATAAGTATACCCATCAATTAATAGTATAGTTATGGTGAACATAAATATCGTTCCCTCCAGGACTAGTAATTATCACATTTTTATTATTTAACTAAATAATTCAATGGCTTAATTAAAATTAAATTAAACTATCTAAATTAACTAATGAGTGCACCAAAGAATGAAACAAAAAAGCTGTCAAATATCAACCAAGTGACAAAACAATACCTAGATAAGAATCTATCTAGATTTCATCTATAATTCTCAATTTAATTTATGCAATTTATTTTTTTAGCTCTTTGATCCGTAGAAATTTCTAATTTATGTTAATATCTCTTTCAAGCATAAGAGCAACTAACTCTAGGTTGATTATTTGAAATTTCTTTTTAATTAAAATCTCTATTATTGCATTAATTCGGTCTATAGATTTCCCAATTGAATTTGACTCTAATCTGGTAGATTTATGTCGTCCTATTTCTAGGATTACATGCAACTCTATTCAATTATGCATGATTTAATCTCAAGAAGGGTCTATTCAACCTCATACTTAAGCACATCAAACCTAGATCAACACTCTAGAATTATCAACCCAAGAACAATTAAACATTCATAATTGAAAACAAAGAAACTAAGGTTTTATTGCATAAAACTAGAAATCAAATTGTTAGTATATTATTATGGGATATTATCTTTTAGAAATTTGATTCCTAATGGGATATTATAAGATATCGCTTAGCAATTTGATTTCATATGGGATATTATAGGATATTATCTTTTAGCAATTTGATTCCTATATAACTACTACTGTATAGATATATATATATATATATATATATATATACCCTTAAGGTCTATCAATAAAATTCAAGAGATTACCCTATTCCTATCATGGCATCTGAGTAAGGTTTTTGACACAATTTTTTTTCTTTCTTCATTCTAAATGGTTGGCAACAAGACTTTTCCTTTTCCTCCACCACTACCACCTAAAATTGAACCTAACTCTCCATTTTTCTTGGGCCCTCAAGATCGACCCGATGACTTTATTACTCCTATTCGATTAAAGCTTGACAATTTCAATGATTGAGCTTATGCTATTCGTGTTACTCTGTCTTCTGGGCGCAAATTTGGATTTCTTGATGGTACCATTACAAATCGTGCTCCTTCTTGCTCGAAGGATGATTGGGTTACTATCCATTGTATGCTTGTGTCCTGGATTCTCAATACTATTGATCCGGAGGTAAGATCGATAATTTCCAATTATGATAATGCAAAAACTTTATGGGATGATTGACATGAACGTTTTTCCATTGTCAACGATCCACGTATTCAATAATTAAAAGCAGATATTAGTCGTTGTGAGCAAACCAAGACTATGAGTGTTACAGTTTATTTCAGTAAATTAAAGTTTTTGTGGGATGAATTACATAATCATGAACCTTTGATTTGTTGCAAGTGTGGACAATGTTTATGTAACTTAGGGAAGGCGTATGAACACTGTCGTGAGCATGACCGGCTTCATCAATTTCTTCTTAGTCTCTATTCTAATTATTATGCCCAGATTAGGTCTACACTACTTTTCCAAGATCTTTTGCCTTCCTTGAATTGGCCATTCCAGCAAATTGCTCAGGAGGAATGCGTACACGACATTACATAGTTCAAGGAAGAGAAGCTCGAAATTATGAGCTTTACGGTGCTCACGGAGCATCATAACAAAGCCCGGGCTGATCATATTGATAAGTCGACTTTGCTATGCACTCATTGTCATCATAAGGGGCATGAGGTGGCTACCGGTTTTGACTAACATGGTCGCCCAGATTGATAGCTCGAGAAGCATGGAAAGTCAGAGATCAAAAGCGATGGTCGTAGTGGCAAGACAAGTGTGCATCTTTCACGCAACAAGTTTCTCGTGGCAAAGGCAGTGTGCAAGCCAATGCTACTGCTGTAGATACCAACCATGGAGCAATATCAGCGCAAAACACAGCAGTGGTAGTACAAGTGTTAAGGGGCGACACTTCCCCTTTTTACCGCTAAGTAATGGCAATCTCTGTTGGACAAAACATGTTAGCAAACAAAATAGATAAATATAAATAAATATTTTTATATAAAAATAAAATATAAATAGAATAATTTATGTTTAATTTTTCAAATATGAAAATCAATCAAAACCATAACAAAAATTGAAATAAAAAAGGAAGAATACAATTTTACTAAATGTTGAGGCCTGTGAAACACAGTTTCCTTAAGACAGATTCGGCCACCCCTACTGTACTCGGAGAAACGTTGGTCGAATGTCTCCTATGATATAACACAAAGATCAAAGCAGTAGCACCTCTATAGCGATCAACGAATGAACATTGCCCTTTTCTATCACCAGAACGTTTGAAAAATTTAGAGAAGAAAAGAAGAGTTTTGAGAGCAATAGAAAATCGGTGTGAAAGAGTGGAAAATTTGCAAAGAATTCTGAAAAAGTCTTAGTCTTTTATAAGCATTCAAAGTGGAGGAATTTATGGAAATATCCATGTATAAGGAGACAAAATATGCATTAAGGGGGCAATTGAATCAATTTGATTAAAATCAAATCAAATTGATGAGAATAAAATAAATTAGGATATATGTCCTTTTATATCAGATTTTGTATATATTTGCTAAGGAAAAATAAATTTCGTGTTGGGCTAAAATATTTGCAGGCCCATATTGAGCCTGACCGGTCTGGACATTTCACGTCACCCACGTCGTGTGGGTGTGTGGGTGCTCCCCAACCCTGTCAAGTTTGGACCTATACCCCCTGCGCGCGAGGTAGGGTTCCAAGTTTAGTCATTCAATCACCCTTCAAGAGGGTTCCCATATATAAACCCATCTCACACTTGGTATTTAACCAATGTGGGATCTAAGCTTTTCTTTTCCTCAACAAAAATTTCCAAGTAGCTTTCTTTGAGCATCAATTTCTCATTCATCACTCAACCATTTTGAGCATATGATATACCGTTGTAAAGGTCTCATGGAGTAGAATATGAAACCATAATTTTATGATTCAGCTCTCCACCTTTACCTATTGAGAATATGCCTCAAAGTTCCCATAAAAATGTAAATTTTCCAACAATCTCTTCTGGCGATGTTTGGTAATAAGCAATGAACTTTGACTCATTTGAATGGTAAGTCCAAGAATAATTGGATTATTGATACGGTGTGTTCAAATCATGTTACGGGCGATCTTATGTGTTTGACGAATGTGAGAAATGTTGTAGCATGTTTCATAAGACTCCATGATGACCAAATAGTGGTGGCTACTAAAGAAAGAATTGTTAAATTGACAGACAAAATTCGCTAAAACACATTCTTTTTGCTCCTAAGTTAATTTGCCATTTAATTTTTGTTTCCCAGTTGAATTGTGATATGAACTATTTTGTCCAATTTGCTACTAACATATTTGATATTCAGGACCTTCATTCGAGGGAGCTAATTGGAGTGGGTGAGAGACAGGATGGACTTTACTACTTCCGACAAGTTTTGATGATTAAAGTGGTTTCAGTTAAAGCTTCATTCTCTATGGAACTTCGACATAGAAGATTGGGTCACCCTTTTGATAAAGAAGTAAAGTTAATTCCTTATGTTAGTAACTCTAGAGATCATCTGAATAAAGCATGTGAAATTTTTCATCGTGCTAAGCAGACTAGAAATAGTTTTCCAATCAGTGAATAGAAAGCCACTTGTATTTTTGAGTTAGTTCATTATGATTTATGTGGTTTTTATAACACTCTATATTATGGATCTCTTTTTTTTTTTTTTAACATCAGTTGATAAATTCTCTCATGTTGTTTGGGTATATCTATTAGTTAAATAAAAAGGAGGTTTTCAAAGTTTTCATGTTATTTATTACTATGGTTGATCGTCAATTTTCTCAACAAATAAAGTGTGTTACAAGTGATAATTGGACGAAATTTAATTGCCTCTAAGATTATTTTCCTGAAAATGACATTATTTTTCAAGCATCTTGTGTTGGTATTGGAAACTCAAATATTTATAGACTTTTTCAGCACTTTCGGACTAATAATTTTTGCCAATTTCAAGCTCTTTTAACATTTTTTTTGTAATTTTAGTAAAAATATATAAATTGGAAAAATTAGAAAAAAATTTTATATTTTTAAGTTTTTTCATGCTAAAGTTACAAACATTTTCCCATTTTCAGCAGTTTTACGCAATGGAAGAAAACCTAGTCTTGAAGGCACCTTAAGAAAGATTAGGATTGCTGAAGCATCTCTTGAAGCATTTGTTGTAACAGCCCAATTTCGGGGCTAGTCGGAACAGTGTTCTTGGGATCACTAATATGAGATTAGAGAAATTTATTTTCATGTCATTTTATGAGTCAGAGCATGATGGTTTATGTACGTGAGAATTTTGATACTTTAATTTTAGTGATTTCATGTTTAATCGTGAAAAAAGACTAAATTGCATAAAGTGCGAAAGTTCCATTCTATAAGCTAAAGGTACCAAATAGCCATAGATTGTAAATTTGAGGTCTTTAAAAGGCAATTTAGCCCCTTGGATATGCTTGGCCGGCCATATGCTATCATGGGAGACAAAGATGGACAAAAATTTGGTCAAAGTTAGTAATAGTTGGTGACTAATTTGACTAGTTTAATAATATTAGAATAAAGAAAGAGAACATATCATCTTTCTTTCCATCTTTCTCCACCGAAATTTCCAAGCAAAATAGGGGTTTTAAAAGCTCAAATTTTCAACAAGCTCTCCTTCATTCTAGTAAGTGATTTTGATGATTTTCTTTATGATAGTTGTACTTTTGAGACCCCTAAAGCTTAAGCTTTCAAATGAGGGGACTATTGTACAATATGGTGAAGGGTTTAGAGATTTTCCATGAGAGCTATCATTGTTATTTGCTGCATTTTTAGGGAAGAAATTGAGTCTTAGTTGTTAGATGAACAACTTTTATGAAAGGTGTTGTCTTGAAAACACCTAATTAGACCTTGATGAAAAGGTTACATATTTGGAGTAATTATGTGAAATGTTGAGTTTTGACGATAGATATAAGAGTATTAAATGTTCACCTAGGCTTGTTGAAGGTAAAAATGTGATTAGAATTAATTTTCGAGCCTAGGGGCAAAATGGTCATTTTGCCAAAGTCTAGGGCAAAATAGTAATTTTGCCTAAGCATGACTATTGAAATACTTTTATTAATGTGGTGATTAAAGTGAGCTAAAATGCTATTATAGAGCAAGAAGAATCGATAATTCACCTAGATCGGGGAAAGAACAAAGTCTCAGACTAGACCAACGAGTTGGCTCATTTTGAAAACGGGGTAAGTTTCTATGTGATTAATGCAACATTCATGTTAGCATAATTGAGAATGCTTGGTATCATATTGATGCATGATACTCTACTAAATTGAGTGATTGATGTTGAATATGATGTTGAAGTCCTAGTGGACAATAATGAATATGAAAAGGCTATCATCGAGATATGAAATAGATAAGGTCTAGTATAAGACCCTGTCCGGGACATGGCCTCGGCATGGAGTTGAAATCCCTCATAAGACCATATTCGGGATATGGCTTCGGTAATGAATATGAAAATCGTATAAGACCATATACAGAATATGGCATCGATACTTGATGTGAAAGTCCATATAAGACCATATCCGGGATATGGCATTGGCATTTAGAAGTGACTCCATGTAAGACCACCTTGGGGATGTGGCATTGGCTTCGTACCTACATGAATGACAATGAATATGCGTCTTTGACTATCCCTAGTGAATAATGGGATAAGTAGATGAGTTTAGAAGTAGAAATGAGATTTGTACTAAAGTCATGTGAATGAGTGAATACAGGTACTCGTGAATGAGTCACGAAGAAACTATTACGATGTGTGATACGGTATGTGCTAAGTAAGGGCAATTGTAAGTAAGTATAGCAAGAAGCCTATGACTTGTGTATGGTTATTTAAAGCCATGGATGGATTATATTATGAGCTTATTGTTGCTATTTATTTCCATGCAAACTTACTAAGCTTTATGCTTACTCATTTCATTGCCTTTTTCCTTGTAGTATTGCCAAAATAACTCAAGGAACGTGGAACGTCAGAGTTCAAAAATCACACTATCGACATCATTTTGGTATAACAAATTAGACTTATTTCGAGTATGGCATGTCTAGGACTCGAGTATTTTGTTAAGTTGTAGTTGTTAGCCAAAGTGTTGGCTATGTATGTTACTAAAGTTATTTTGTAAATGGTCTTATAATTTAGGCAAATACTTGGCAAATTCTTTTGCTTAATGAAGATGATTTTCGTGAAATGTA
Organism: Gossypium australe; assembly: GCA_005393395.2. NCBI lineage: Eukaryota > Viridiplantae > Streptophyta > Magnoliopsida > Malvales > Malvaceae > Gossypium > Gossypium australe. Next base: position 112,487,377 of record CM016619.1, read on the forward strand.
TGCCTTTGTGTATGGCTTGATCTTTTAAATTGAGTTCTTGGATGTGCCTTTGGGTCTTAAGTTATGTTGACTTGAATTGGAGTATGTATATATGTAACTTAGGGTGGCAAAGGGCTTGGTAGATAGCTATTTAATTGTTCACATGGGTAGACACACGGACGTGTGTCTAGGCCGTGTATGACACACGGTCAGCCCTATGGACTGGTGGATCAACCGTGTGTCTCTTGCATGCTTGAATTTCAAGTCAGCATGCCTTGTAGTAAACACACGGGTAGAGACACAGTCGTGTGTCTCAGCCGTGTGGGAGACACGGCCTAGGACATGGGCGTGTGCCCAGGCCGTGTAAAGTCTGCACATTAATTGTGGAATTTAATTCGACACACGGCCTAAGGACACATGCGTGTGCCTTAGCCGTGTGACCATAGTGAGATGATGATGTCATAGTTAGAATGCCAAGGTTTTGGCACACGGGCTAAGACACGGGCGTGTCAAGACCGTGTGAGGGACATGGGCCAGGGACACGGGCATGTATCCGGCCATGTGAAATTGGTCAGGATCAACCACAGGTGGAAGACACGGGCATGTCTTAGGGGCACACGAGCGTGTCCCTAGACCAACACGGGCCTGTGGCCCCTATTTTGAAGAAAAGTTTTCCAAGCTTGTAAAAGTTCCCGGATAGATTCTGAAACCTTTCGGAGGTATGTTTAGGACCTCGTGGGCCAAGAATGAGCTAGTGATGGGTTTAAATGAAATTTTATAGCCCTATTTTAGATGTTTAAGCAAGATAAGTTAGGTAATGCCTTAAACTCGGTTCAGGCTTTGAATACGGGTAATGGGTGTTACATTTATTGGTATCAGAGCTACGGTTTAGTCAATTCTAGGACTAACGTAGTGTAATTACGAGTCTAGCTATACATGCCATATGTAAGGGTGTCTGAGTAATGATAGCGTGATGGCTCCTAACGTTTAAAAATCGTGTTTTATGTAGTATATGGATTCTGATCCAGACCGAACTCCAGTCAATGATGCTACGAGTAAATAGTAGACCCGACTCCTTGGGTCAGGGGGAAGAGGCCTCTTGGGTCCGCACTAGCAAATAGTAGACCCGAGTCCATGGGTCAGGGGGAAGAGGCCCGAGAAGCCTTTCACCACATGATGAGCAACTGGTATACCGGGTATACCCGAGCAAATCCTAATGCTCAACCCCCTCCACCCCCACCAATTCCTCAACCCACTCCAGTAGCTCCTCAAGTGGTTGAGGTAGTGAGAAGAGAAAGGCCTCCGGTTGATAAGATCCAGAAGTAATGAGCCGAAGAATTTCGGGCTAGTAAGGATGATGATCCGGAGAGAGTAGAATTCTGGCTCGAGAATACCATCAGGGTATTCGATGAATTGTCGTGCATGCCTAGGAGTGCCTAAAGTGTGCAGTATCTCTCTTGAGAGATTCAGCCTATCAGTGGTGGGACACCCTTGTGTCGTGGTACCAAGGGAGAGAGTTAGCTGGGAATTCTTCCAAGAGGAATACCGGAAGAAGTACATCAGCCAGAGATTTATCGATCATAAGAGAAAGGAGTTCTTGGAACTAAAGCAAGGCCGTATGTCAGTGATTGACTACGAACGAGAGTTCGTAAGGCTTAGCATGTATGCTCGGGAGTGCGTGTCTATCGAGGCCATTATGTGCAAGAGATTCGAGGATGAATTAAATGAAGATATCTGTTTATACGTGGGAGTCCTCGAACTAAAAAAGTTCGTAGTGTTGGTAGATAGAGCCTATAAAGCTGAAGAGTTGGCTAAAGAGAAGAGAAGAGTTGAGAATGAGTCTCGTGACTCGAAAAAAAGCAGTTGAATAAGTCCTACCAATCCTCGTCTAAGAAATCAATGGATTTTGCTACTCGATCAGTCACTTCAGCGGGGTTTTCAACCCGGAGTAAGGGCAAGCAATTTTCAGGGTCGAAAGGGCAGACCACATCAGTTGCTAGTGTAGGCAACATCCGACCAAGTAGATCGGAATGCCCTTACTGTGGCAGGCACCATTCTGGTGAGTTTCGAGCTAATGAGAAAGCTTGTTTCAGATGTGGGTCCTTAGACCACTTTATCACAGACTGCCCCGAGGTGGGTGAAAAAGAAAAGCCTCAGAATGCAAGACCAGGAAGTACTACTAGGGGAAGACCACTGAGAGACCCGGGAAATGAGATGGGTAGCAAAGACCCATCCAGAGAGCAAGCCGCTAGAGTCGAGGGTAGAGCACCGGCGAGAACTTATGCCATCCGTGCTTGTGAAGAGGCATCTTCCCCTGAAGTAATCACGGGTACCTTTTCTCTCCATAATACTCGTGTTATAGCTTTAATTAATTCGGGATCTACCCACTCATACATATGCATGAAATTAGTCTCTATCATGAGCATGCCTATAGAGTCTACCGAATTCATCATAAGAGTGTCTAATCCTCTAGGCAAATATGTGTTGGTTGATAGAGTTTGCAAGGGTTGCTCTTTGATGATTAAGGGTCATTGTTTCCTGGTTGATCTTATGTTATTTCCATTTGATGAGTTTGATGTCATCCTTGGGATGGATTGGTTAGTTACTCATGGGGTAATTGTGAATTGTGGGAAGAAGCATTTGAGTTGAAAGATGAAAATGGTAATCTTATTCGTGTTGAATCAGATAAGCCAGATAGATTACCAGTAGTGATATCAACCTTGTCGATTTAGAAATATTTGAGGAAGGGGTATGAGGTTTACCTAGCCTTTGTGTGGAATGCTAAAGAGACTGAATTGAGAATTGAGTCAATACCCATAGTATGCGAGTACCTAGATGTGTTTTCGGAAGAGTTGCTAGGGCTACCTCCGGTTAGAGAGATTGAATTGGGAATTGAGTTAGCACCGAGTACTGCCCCTATTTCTATTGCTCCTATAGAATGGCTCTAACCGAGCTAAAAGAGCTAAAAGAATAGTTACAAGAGCTAACGGATAAAGGATTCGCAAGGTCGACTTTTTCTCTGTGGGGTGCGCTCATTTTATTTGTGAAAAATAAAGACAGTTCTATGAGGTTTTGCATAGACTATGGACAACTTAACAAGGTAATTGTAAAGAACAAGTACCCATTGCCGAGGATCGATGATCTATTCGATCAATTGAAGGGAGCCACGGTATTTTCCAAGATAGATTTGAGGTCAGGGTACTACTAGCTTATAGTCAAGGACTCGGATGTGCCGAAAACCGTATTTAGGACTAGGTACGACCACTGTGAATTTTTGGTCATGCCTTTTGGTCTAACGAATGCCCCTGCAATTTTCATGGATTTGATGAATCGCATTTTCAGCCATACTTGGATAGATTTGCTGTGGTCTTCGTTGATGACATACTGATCTACTCTCGGGATGAGAACGATCATGCCGAGCATTTGAGTATGGTTCTGCAAGTTTTAAGAGAAGAACAATTGTATGCCAAGTTCAGTAACAGTGAATTTTGGCTCAAAGAAGTGGGATTTTTAGGGCATATTGTCTCGGGAGATGGAATTAGAGTAAACCCGAGTAAGATTTCAGCAATTGTTGATTGGAAACCGTCGAGGAGCGTAACTGAAATAAGAAGTTTTCTAGGCCTAGCCGACTATTATAGGGGTTTTGTCAAGGGGTTTTCCATGATAGCTACCCCGATGACGAAACTTTTGCAAAAAGATGTGAAGTTCGATTGGACAGTAAGGTGTCAACAGAGTTTCAAGAAACTGAAGACGTTGTTGACTAAGGCTCCGGTTTTAGTGCAACCTGAATCGGGAAGAGAATTTGTGGTTTACAGTGATGCATCCCTAAACGGATTGGGTTGTGTACTTATGTAAGAGGGTAAGGTGATTGCATACGCCTCTAGGCAATTGAAGCCGCACGAGAAGAATTACCCGACTCACGATTTAGAGTTGGCCGCAATTGTGTTTGCGTTAAAAATTTGGAGACATCATTTATATGGCGAAAGGTGTCGAATTTTCACTGACCATAAAAGCCTGAAATATTTGATGACTCAAAAGGAATTGAATTTGAGGCAACGAAGATGGTTAGAGCTGATTAAGGGTTATGAGTTGGTAATTGACTACCATCCGGGAAAGGCGAATGTAGTCGTAGATGCTTTGAGAAGAAAATCATTGTTCGTACTGAGAGTCATGAATACTCAGATGGCTTTGTTGGATGATGGTGCCATTCTAGCCGAGTTGAAGGCTAGACCATTGTTCCTTCAAGAGATTTGTGAAGCTCAGAAAGAAGATAACAACTTGCAAGCCAAAAGAGTTTTATATGAGTTGAATATTGAGTCAGACTTTCGAGTAAGTCCTGATGGATGTTTGACGTTTTGAGATAGGGTCTGTGTACCTAGAAATGATGAGTTTATTCGTAAGATCTTGCATGAAGCGCATAGCGGATGTTTAAATGTGCACCCTGGGAGCACGAAGATGTATAATGATTTGAAGAAATGGTATTGGTGGCCTGGTATGAAGAAAAAAATTTCTGAGTTTGTATCGAGATGCCTGATTTGTCAGCAAGTGAAGGCTGAACATCAAGTACCTTCGGGTTTACTTCAGCCCATTATGGTTTCTGAGTGGAAATGGGACCGTATTACCATGGACTTCGTGACAGGCTTACCATTGACTCCAAAGAAGAAAGACGTGGTGCGGGTTGTGGTTAATAGACTCACAAAGTCAACCCATTTTATACTAGTGCGAGTCAATTATTCGCTTGATAAATTAGCGGACTTGTACATGGTAGAGATTGTAAGACTTCATGGTGTACCGTTGTCGATCATTTCGGATAGAGATTCGAGATTCACATCACGATTTTGGAAAAAGTTTCAAGAGGCCTTGGGCACGAAATTGAGTTTCAGTACAGCCTTCCATCCACAAACCGAAGGGCAGTCGGAGAGGGTAATTTAGACACTCAAAGACATGCTTCGATGATGTGTGTTGGAATTCCAGGGTAATTGGGAGAAATACTAACTGTTGGTGGAATTCGCCTACAACAATAGTTTTCAGTCAAGTTTGAAAATGGCGCCTTATGAGGCATTGTATGGGCCTAAGTGCTGAACAGCCTTGTATTGGTCAGAACTCAGAGAGGAGCAGATACACAGGGTTGATTTGGTTAAGGAAACTGAACAGAAAGAAAAGGTGATACGCGTGTGTCTAAAAATTGCCTCGAATAGACAAAAGTCCTATTCGGATTTGAAAAGGAAAGAGATCGAATTCAAAGTCGGTGATAAAGTGCTCTTGAAAGTGTCACCTTGGAGGAAAGTCCTCAGATTTGGCCGGAAGGGCAAATTGAGTCCGCTTTTTATCGGACCTTATAAAGTTGTCGAGAGGATAGGATCGGTAGCTTATCGGTTGGCCTTGCCACCTGAACTAGAAAAGATTCATGACGTCTTTCATGTATCCATGTTGCGCCGATATCATTCAGACCCTTCACATGTCATAGTACTGACAGAGGTAGAGATACAACCGGACTTGACTTATGGTGAAGAGCCGGTTAGAATTTTGGCACGAGAGGTCAAGCAGTTAAGAAACAAAAGCATAGCCCTAGTGAAAGTTCTATGGAAAAGGCACGAAATAAAAGAGGTTGCATGGGAGCCCGAGTAAACGATGAGAAACCAATATCCCAACCTTTTCACCGGTAAGATTTTCGGGGATCCATAAGAGGGGAAGAATTGTAACAGCCCGATTTAAGGGCTTATCGAAACAGTGATCTCGGGATCACTAATCTGAGATTAGAGAAATTTATTTTCATGTCATTTTATGAGTCAGAGCATGATGGTTTACATACATGAGAATTTTGGTACTTTAATTTTAGCGATTTCATGTTTAATCGCGAAAATGGACTAAATCGCATAAAGTGCAAAAGTTCCATTCTATAAGCTAAAGGTACCAAATAGCCATAGATTGTAAATTTGAAGTCTTTAAAAGGCAATTTAGCCCCTTGGATATGCTTGGCCGGCCATAGGCTATCATGGGAGACAAAGATGGACAAAAATTTGGTCAAAGTTAGTAATAAATGGTGACTAATTTGACTAGTTTAATATTAGAATAAAGAAAGAGAAGATATCATCCTTCTTTCCATCTTTCTCAACTGAAATTTCCAAGCAAAATAGGGGTTTTGAAAGCTCAAATTTCCAGCAAGCTCTCATTCATTCTAGTAAGTGATTTTGATGATTTTTCTTTATGATAGTTGTACTTTTGAGACCCCTAAAGCTTAAGCATTCAAATGAGGGGACTATTGTGCAATATGGTGAAGGGTTTAGAGATTTTCCATGAGAGCTAACATTGTTATTTGCTGCATTTTCAGGGAAGAAATTGAGTCTTAGTTGTTAGATGAACAACTTTTATGAAAGGTGTTGTCTTGAAAACACCTGATTGAACCTTGATGAAAAGGTTACAAATTTGTGGTAATTATGTGAAATGTTGAGTTTTGATGATAGCTATAAGAGTATTAAATGTTCACCTAGGCTTGTTGAAGGTAGAAATGTGATTAGAATTAATTTCCGAGCCTAGGGGCAAAATGGTCATTTTGTCAAAGTCTAGGGGCAAAATAGCAATTTCGCCTAAGCATGATTATTGAAATGATTTTATTAATGTGCTGATTAAAATGAGCTAAATTGCTATTATAGAGCAAGAAGAACCGAGAATTCGCCTCAATCGGGGAAAGAACAAAGTCTCGGACTAGACAGACGAGTTGGTTCATTTTGAAAACGAGGTAAGTTTGTATGTGATTAATGCAACATTCATGTTAGCATAATTGAGAATGCTTGGTATCAAATTGATGCATGATACTCTACTAAATTGAGTGATTGATGTTGAATATGATGTTGAAGTCCTAGTGGACAATAATGAATATGAAAAGGTTATCATCAAGATATGAAATAGATAAGGTCCCGTATAAGACCATGATCGGGACATGGTCTCGGCATCGAGTTGAAATCTCGGATAAGACCATATCCGGGATATGGCTTTGGTAATGAATATGAAAATTGTATAAGACCATATTTGGGATATGGCATCGATACTTGATGTGAAAGTCCATATAAGACCATATCCGGGATATGGCATTGGCATTGAGAAGTGACTCCATGTAAGACCACCTAGAGACGTGGCATTGGCTTCGTACCTACATGAATGGCAATGAATATGCGTCTTTGACTATCCCTAGTAAATAATGGGATAAGTAGATGAGTTTAGAAGTAGAAATGAGATTTGTACTAAAGTCATGTGAATGAGTGAATACAGGTACTCGTGAATGAGTCACGAAGAAACTATTACAATATGTGATACGGTATGTGATAAATAAGGGTAATTGTAAGTAAGTATGGCAAGAAGCCTATGACTTGTGTATGGTTATTTAATGCCATGTATGGATTATATCATGAGCTTATTGTTGTTATTTATTTCCAAGCAAACTTACTAAGCTTTATGCTTACTCTTTTCATTACCTTTTTCCTTGTAGTATTGCCAAAATAACTCGAGGAACGTGGAACGTCAAAGTTCGGAAATCACACTATCGATATCACTTTGGTATAACATATTAGACTTATTTCGAGTATGGCATGTATAGGACTCGAGTATTTTGTTAAGTTGTAGTTGTTAGCCAAAGTGTTGGCTATGTATGTTACTAAAGTTATTTTGTAAATGGTATTATAAGTTAGGCAAATACTTGGAAAATTCTTTTGCTTAATGAAGATGATTTTCGTGAAGTGTATGCCTTTATGTATGTCTTGATGTTTTGAATTGAGTTCTTGGATGTGCCTTTGGGTTTTAAGTTATGTTGACTTGAATTGAAGTATGTATGTGTGCAACTTAGGGTGGCAAAGAGCTTGGTAGATAGCCATTTAATTGTTCACACGGATAGACACACGGTCATCCCTATGGGCGTGTGGATCGACCGTGTGTCCCTTGCATACTCAAGTCAGTATGCCTTGTAGTAAACACACGGGAAGAGACATGACCGTGCGTCTCAGCCGTGTGGGAGACACGGCCTAGGACATGGGCATGTGCCCAGGCCGTGTAAAGTCTGCACATTAATTGTGGAATTTAATTTGACACACGGGCTAAGGACACGGGCGTGTGCCTTGGCCGTGTGACCATAGTGAGATGATGACGTCATAGTTAGAATGCCAAGGTTTTGGCACACGGGTTAAGATACGGACGTGTCAAGGTCGTGTGGGGGACACTGGCCAGGGACACGGGCGTGTGTCCGGCCGTGTGAAATTGGTCAGGATCTCCCACGAGTGGAAGACATAGGCATGTTTTAGGGGCACACGGGCGTGTCCCTAGACCAACACAGGCATGTGACCCCTATTTTGAAGAAAAGTTTTCCAAGCTCGTAAAAGTTCCCAGATAGATTTCGAAACCTCTCAGAGGTATGTTTAGGGCCTCGTGTGCCAAGAATGAGCTAGTGATGGGTTTAAATGAAATTTTATAGCCCTATTTTAGACGTTTAAGCGAGATAAGTTAGGTAATGCCTTAAACCTGGTTCAGCCTTTGAACACGGGTAGTGGGTGTTACATTTGTCACATGAGGATGTTTATTTATTTGACAACCATGAATGCCCCAAATCAGATTCCTTAGAACCACTAAAAAGTTTATTTGATCTAATATAAATTGGGTTGAATTAATTCCTAGCTTGATGTAGAAATAGGAGTCCAAAATAATTAAATTAAAGGGGACTGGTCCACAAGAAAGAAAGCAGCCCAAGTCAACCCAATTTGCTACCCAAATTAGCAATTTTAAGTTGATTTAATAATTACAAAACAACTCCTAGCCTTTCTCTCAATGCCGTCCAACCCCTCCTCTTTTCATGCCTTCTATTTCTAGCCACAAAACAAAAATAGCAAAGACATCCCAACCTTCGTTCCCCTTAGCATGGCCAACCACTTAAGGGAGATTTTCAAGGATCCTAATTGCTATTTTTGGCCCTCACCTCTTAGTATAAATAGAGCCCTCAAGTGCCTCTCATACTCACTCATTCACTCATAAAGCATTAATCTCATACACTCTCATTCTCTCTTCTTTCCACTAGCTTTTCCTTTTCCTTTCCATTCCCTCTCTTGAAAAAGAGCTTTTGCATAGTCTTTGGAGTAGCCTTAGTCGGATTTCTTGGGAGCAATTTGCTTAGTTGTGGTGGCAATCCAGAAGAACGAAGGAATTGTCAAACAATTTCTACCTCGGGAACATCCAGAATCGGCTAGAGTTTTATCTTCCCTAATCTTTTGTTTTGTTCAATTTAGAAACACGATTTCAATTAAGCATTTGATTTTCAATAATATCATGATTGTGTAAATTTATTTGTGTTGGAATGATCTCATTTCCTTAGTTGGTTTTATTTAATTTTGTTACATGATGTTCTCTGTTTTTCAATCTATCTATTCATATAAGTAAAATCACGATTAAGTTTCTGTTGCATGATTAATGTAAAGGAATGTATGAATTAATTAATTAATTAATTAATCTGAACAATGTTTTAATTAATCGATACAATAGTTGTATATGAATTAATTAATTAATTAATCTGAACAATGTTTTAATTAATCAATACAATAGTTGTATGGTGTAATGTTTAATCATGTAAGGATTGAATCTATAATAATACCAAAACTATTATTACCTTACATAACCCTGTAAATTATTTTACTTATGAGATTTTAAATCTATTAAAACATAGAAATATGTGAGATAGATTTAAATATTAATTAAGTTAAATATTTTAATAAGTACGATTAGGGTTAATAAATGTTCGATTTAGTCATGGAATTTTCGTAACATTTTTTAATAAATTGAATAATTCTAAACTAGGAAGGATGGTTGTTTCGACACTCATATGCTATTGTGATAAATTCTTAAGACTTGCCTAATTTTTTGTGTTTAATTTCATACTTAGATAATATTTAGTTTATTAATTTAGAATAGTTAATTCACGTTTATTTGTTTGCCTTGTATTTTTAACTCATATTATTTTACTTACGCTAATTTGTATAAATTCTAACTTCTTTTCTTAACCATCCCTGTGGAGATAATAACTCGATATACTTATCACTTTATTACTTGTCACGACTATGTACACTTGCACATTTATGTCGTTCCAATTTTTGGCTCCGTTGTTGGGGACTGTTTTAAAAAGTCATTATTTGTGAAATTGTTAATTTTGCATTTTGGTTTCTTTTTTTCTTAAATTTTAATTCCATTATTTTCTGTGATTGTTTCAAGTGTTTATGAGTATTGATAAAATCATTAAGATCCTGAAATTGAAAGGACTTTTAGACAAATAAAATGACAAGCAGCTCAAAGAAGGACTGAATAGATGAACCTTGAGAACTAAAATCAAGGGAATGGAGCAAATCATGCTCATAATCTCATCCTTGTTGCTGATGAAAGGGATCGTACCTTAAGATAATATGTGGTGCCACTGTTTAATAAGCTTAATCTCGAAATTAGAAGGTCCAAGATCGAGGCACAACAATTCGAGTTGAAGCCAGTTATGTTCCAAATGCTTCAGATAGTAGGCCAGTTCGGTGGAATGTCTACTGAAGGTCCTCACTTTCACCTTAGATTGTTTATGGAGGTGAGTGATTTGTTCAAGCTAGTCGAAATACCCGAAGATGCACTAAGGCTAAAGTTACTGATAAACCCTAATTTATACATATTTTTACCCCATGCTTGGCTTATTTTTGGATGAATTTTCATTAGATTTGATGAATTAGATGCTCCTAATCCTTTAATTTCATGTTTTACACTCAGGAGAGCCTAGAGAGTTGAAAAGAACGATAAACGGGGAAAAATGGGGCAAAATGGGCCTACCTTAGAAATCAACACGGCCTAGACCATCAAACACGATCGTGTGTTACGAGCAAAATCGAACACGGCTTGGAATGTCGCACACAGGCAGACCACACGGCCATGTATGACGAGCAGAATCAAGCACGACCTAAGGCTATCGAACATGGGCGTGTCACACGGGCGTGTCCCTGCCGTATCTAAGTTTAGTTCTATTTGGAATAGGCTACTTGTGGGCCAAGAAAGGCATCCCAAAGCCTATATAAACACCCTAGGGCGTGACCTAAAGGGGGGACGCCGAGTAGAAGGCAGAAAATACTCGAAGACAGCCATCAGGAGCAGCTTGGAAGAAGGATCTCCATCAAGACTGAAGATCTCCTATCAATTTCTCTTGAAGTTTTTGGGTTTTCTTATGTTTTGTAGTTTTCCTTATTTTAAGATGTTTTCCTTTATCAGTATGAACTAAATCCCTTAAATACCTAAGGGGATGAAACCTAAGATGGATCTTATTATTATTTGATTTATAAGATAAATACTTGTTCTTATTCTTAATTGTGAGTTCTTATTCTTGTTTTGATAATCCAGGTTATTGATTCAAGTCGAATGTGCTTATTCAATGGAGCAAAAGTCTCTGTTTAAGAGTAGATCAACACAATTAAGCGGAGTTGATTGCAACCCTAGAAATAGGGCGACGAAAATCTGTTGGATTAGAGTCAAATCTAATAAGGGAATCCATAGATCGAGTTAATGCGACAATAGGGGTTTTAATTAGAAAGAGATTTCAATTAATCAATCTAGAGTCAGTTGTTTTTAGTCTCGAAAGAGATATTAACATGAGTTAGGGATTTCTACGGATTAAGTCAAGTGAATAAATCATATGAATCAAAAGTAATAAGTGAAGTCTAGGTGGATTCTTCCTTAAGTATTGCCTATCTCATAAAGCTGTCTGAAAGTATTTTCCCAGTTCATTCTCTATCGTGCTATTAATTAGTTTTAGTTTAAATGAAATCACTACAATTCTTAGGCTAGATAATAGAAAGATAGTAATTACTAGTACTCTTGGTCCTCGTGGATATGATATTACCAGTCTTACCATAACTATACTATTAAACGATAGGTGCGCTTGCCTTTATTGTGATCATAGTTAGTTTTAGACACATCAGTTACTCTCATACTCATTGAGGGATAGAGCCTGAGCCTGATTGAACTCATTGCCACCCAATTCCATTACAACATGGTAAGAGTTAGCAGAATGTTTCCTTATGAAGTATTTTCCACCTAGCAAAAATGCTAAGTTGCAGAATGAAATCATGACCTTCCAATAAATAGATGACGAATCTCTATATGAGTCATGAGAAAGATTTAAAGAGCTATTAAAGAAATTCCCTCATCACTTAATTCTGCACAGTATTTAGTTAAAGACATTCTATAATGGTCTCAATGCTCATACATGGATGATGGTACATGTGTCAGCAAATGGTGTTTTCCTTTATGAATCTTGTAATGAGGCATATGAAATTATTGAGAGAATTGCCAACAATAATTACCAATGGACGAGACGCAGGATTACATGAAGTGGATGCCCTCACTTCACTCACAGCTCAAGTATCTTCAATATCCTCAATGCTTAAGAATATTACTACTAATGGGTTTGATAATGTTGCAACTTAGCCATCTAATCAATTTGAAAACGTGGTCTGTGTATATTGTAGGGAGGGGTATTTGTTCGAAAATTTCCCATCAAACCCACAGTCCGTTTATTACATGGGTAGTCAGAACCAAAACAAAGGTAGGCTGGTGATCACTGAAATCAGAGCTTTAAAATTTATAAAACGAATGACCAAACCTGGAAACTAACTCTGACAAAGATTAAAGGCAAGTGTACCTATCGAACAGTAGTATAGCTTAGGCAAGACCGGATTGTCGAACCAAAAGGAACTAAAAGTACTAATACTAACTTTCTTTTTGTTATTTAGCCTAAAATAAAGTAAAGTTGCTTTAATCTAATTTAACGACTACTAAGCTAAAGACACAAAGACAAAAAGAATGAATTGGGAAATAACTTGATGAAAAACTCAGTTGATTACGACGATACCCTCAAGAAGAATCCACCTAGACTTCACTTGTTATTTAACACTGAACCATATGATTAATTCACTTAGTTTGATCCGTAGGACTCCCTAACGTATATTAAACCCTCTCTCGAGGCGAATAACGTCTAACCCTAGGTTAATTAGTGGAACTCTCATTCTCTTATAATAACCCCCTAGAATAGCAGTAAATCGATCAATGGATTCCCATATTAGGTTTCATCCTAATCAGGCAAAATCTCGTCACCCTATCTCTAGGCATGCGATCAACTCCGCTTAGTTATGCTAGATCTACTCTTAGGCAGGGTCTATTCCTCCTCCACCTAAGCACATCAGATTTGGATTAAGCAACATAATTAAGAACAAACTAAGTAATTATCATATAATTCAGAAATCAAATAACAAGATTCATCTAGGTTTCATCCCCTTCAGGTATCTGAGCGGTTTAGTTCATAACAAATAAAGAAAACATCTCAAGAGAAAAGATAAAATAAAACATAAGAAATCCCTAAAACTCCCTGAAGGAATTGAAGGAGAAATTGGCCGTCTTGAGTATAACTCCGGCTTCTTGGGATGGATCAACTGGCTATCTTCGAGTGATTCCCTCAACTCTGACCTTCTTGGCTTGGCTCTTTGGCCTAGCTTTGACGCCCCCGTTTCGGCTTTTGCCGAACTCCCCTCTCAAGTTGCCCCATTGGGTGTTTATATAGACTTTGTGGTGCCTTGCTTGGCCCCTAAGTATCCTAAATTAAGTAGAATTCCTACTAGGGTGTTTGAATAGGCTTTGGAATGTGTTTCTTTGCCTCCAAGTATCCAAATCCGAATGAAATTGCTCTTTCTAGCGACAGGGACACGGCCATGGCCCACGCCCGTGTGAATTGTGGCCAGGCCATGCTCGGACTTCTTTAATGAAGCACGGCTGTGTAAATCTGGATCAGGCCGTGTTCTAGTAGATGGACATGGCACGGCCGTGTGGGCTTTGGGCCAGGCCGTGTTGATTTCGTGATATGGCCCATTTACTCCGTTTTGGGCCCGTTTTATGTTCTTTTCATCCTCGAGTGCTTTCCTGGGTATAAGACATGAAAAGAAAGGATTAAAAGAACCTTTTTACATAAATCAAAGAATAAATCATCCAAAAGCATATTAAATGTGGGTCTAAAATATGTTATAATTACGGTTTATCAAATACCCCCATACTTAAGCTTTTGCTTGTCCTCAAGCAAAATTCTCAACTTACAATTAACACGAACTTTCCATAATTCACAATTCCTACTGACAATGCCTCATCATAATTCATAGATAATTTATACATAGATAATTCAATTCAAATAATCCTAAAGATTCAAACAATCAAAGTCATGCATTTGTAGCTTGAAAATGTTAGGTGTTTCCCCTTACCTAAATAATTACCTCTGATTCAAAATCGACAAGAGTTGACATCCTCACTAAAGATTCACTCAAATCACTCAAAGTGTTTAAGGTTCAGGAAAAGAGCACTCATAAGTCGAACCTGAAAAGTTAATCCCATAGGCTTGCCTGAAAATCAAATCTCCACCACTATAAAATGAGATGATACACAAATCAAAAGGTCTTTACAGGGTTGTAATGGGGCTTAGGTTAAGGGTATGGATATAGGCTGAATTAGAAGGTTAGAATTGAGATTAACCTGACAAATTACCTAATCTAGAAAAATGAACTAATCCTAAATAATTATATCAATTGAAAATTAATAATACAAGCTTTTTTTTTCAAGATTTGAAATTGAAACATGTAAGCTCATTTGATTATAGAACTAATAATGAATATACTTCATTTTTTTTAAACAAACTACATATATTAATAACGAACTTTAACAACTGAAATATAGAACATAGTTAGGTAACTGCTCAAAATTAAATCTCGACAAAAAGGGTAGTTAAGAAGAATGATGATAACAAATACAAAGGGTTTTGGGTTAATATTAGTAGGTGAGTCAGTAAAAAGGGTTGTTAGGATCAACTGGTTTACTAGGGGTTAATTATGAAGGTAGGCTTTTAGTGGAGTGAGTGGGTTGAATCCTAGGTGCCTTTATCATCTCTGTATATCAAATCAAAGGTGTGGTCTCGACATGTATAATCGATACAAGTTCTAGAATAACAAATCAATGTTAACACTCTTATAATCAAAAAGTGAGCATGAAAAAGAATATATGCTCTAAAAGGCTCAAAATCTCACAAAAATTATGGTTATTTTGATGTCAACTTTGTAAATTTCAAATTTCAAACTAATATTCAGATTCAAGTAGACAACCTAAAAAAAAATTTTATTCTGAAAAATAGACTTATCATGATTGATTCTCTAGTATCCTTCAATTTTAATCATCAATGCACAATTATCAATGACTTAATCTAAAACATATCAATAAAAATCATAAATCAGGAAAATTCCATTCTAATCACAATATGAGAACTTTACTTTCGAACAAGGCATAATTCAGGGATTTTCAATTAATACTATAGTTAACCCCTCACGCTTAAGTTGTACATTCCCCTCAATGTACAATGATAGATAATAGCAAAATAATCATAAAATCATAAGATGGGGAGAGAAGTGAAACTTCCTGAATTTTGGATGAAGTCAATGAAAAGAAACCGGATAGGATTGGAGGTGAACGTGGGGAAGCGTCTCGAACCGTTTGAAGTTGAATCCTCGAAGTAGCTGTCCTAATTTTATTGAATCCTAAGCTAAATCTAAATGGCATGAAGAATAAGAAGAAAACGAAATAAAAAATAAAAATAAAAGTAAAAATAAAAGTAAAAAATAAAAATAAAAATAAAAATGAAAGTAAAAATAAAAGTAAATAATGGAAAATGAAAGAAGAAAGACAATTGAAAAAGAGAAAGGAAGAAGGAGGTTTAAATAGAGATGCAGCCCGTATTTTTGGGAAAAATTTTGTCCTGTTGCCACACGTCTATGGTCACGCCCTTTTACCTACTTATGGTCCGACACGGCCACGGCCACGGCCGTGTGTAAGGCCGTTTGGGTATGTATACCTATGCCTAATTACAAAAAGAAATAAAACGAAACTAGTTAGTAGAGTTAGGGTGGATAGTAGAGGCGAAGAATGGGGAAGGGTGGTTGGGTTTAAATAGAGGCTTGATTCTGGTACTTTCCCATGCTCATGGGCTGAGGGTATGTCGATTCACACGGCCGCCTCGCACGGCCGTGTGTTTGAGCGTATTGTTACTCCATACCCGATTTTCAACCAGCCACGCCCATGTCTTAGAAGTCAGTATGTTGGCACGGTTTGAAGGCAAGGACATGTTATTCCCGTGGTTGGCAGGTCAGTAGCTTCACACGGCCATAAGGCACGGACATGCCACTGTGTCGGTGCCCGTAGGGGAGTGGTTGAGCCCGTGATTTCAAAAATCGGTTGGGACTGATTCGTACGGCCTCTGCTATGTTCCAAAATATGGTTTTTCCATATTCTGTTTGGGATTCTTGTGGTCCACACGGCCACGGCCATGACTGTGTGTAAGGCCGTGTGGCCTGGAAATCTGCACTTTTGGTTAGGTTTAAAACTAAATTTTAAAACTAAGAGAAGAAAAGGAAAGAACTGAAAATAAATGCGAAAGTAAATAGGGTTAGTGCTCGGGTTGCCTCTCGAGAAGCACTCGTTTATAGTCTTAAGCTAGACTTTTCCTCGTAATTTTAAAAATCAGGGAGGTTTAAAGGTATGAATATCTTCTCTCATGCTTACAGTTCTTTTTTACTGATAAAGTTTAAGTCGAGAAGCGTTTACCTTAAAAGTGCCAAATGTTGGATTGCTCACCTTGACTATTCCGTGGGGGAAGATATCGTGTACCTTAAGAGGAATTTCTCCCTTTGCCTTCAGGTCTGTTGTGGTGATATGTGGGTTGGCTTTGTCTGATAATACCTGGTCTCCTATTTTGAAGTGATTTGATGTTCCTACGAGTTCTTCTGGTGGTTCCTCAGGTTTTACTTCGTGTGGTTCCAGTTCTTCCTTGACGAGTGTCTTCTGCTCTTCTAATTTGTCGACCCTAAGGCTTTGTTCCTCGTGTAATTCCTCTTTGTTGATTTGGGGTCTATGAGTCGGCTCAGGTTTGTGTCCTTGTGATGTTTCCTGCGATGAAAGTTGAACAATTTGATTATCATTTGAAGTGACTTTCTTTCCTTCATTGATTGCTGTCCTGGCCAAGTCAAGGGCTTAAAGACTGATTGATTCGTCACCTACACAAAGTATGAGTTCGTCTGTGGCAACATCAATTTTAGTCTTGGCTGTTGCTAGAAAAGGTATTCCTAAAATTAGGGGGATTGAATTATCCTCATCCATGTCTAAGACAATAAAGTCTACTGGGAAAACAAATTTATCAATTTTTACAAGAACATCTTCAATAATGCCCCTAGGAATTCTGACAGTTTTATCAGCTAATTGAATGCTCATCCTAGTTTGCTTGGGCTTCCCTAGACCTAATCGTTTAAACAATGTATAAGGCATGACATTTATATTTGCCCCTAAATCAACTAACGCATTATCAATAGGCAAACTACCAATTAAACATGGAATTGTAAAACTCCCTGGATCTTGTAGCTTCTGTGGTAGTCTATTTTGTAACATTGCCGAGCATGTTGCGTTCAACTCCACATGGTGCTCTTCGTCTATTTTGCGTTTTTTTGTCAAGAGCTATTTTAAAAATTTCCTCGAGTCTGGCATCTGAAAAATAGCTTCGAGAAGAGGTAAGTTAATATGTAATTTCTTTAAAAGTTTAAGAAACTTATCGAACTGCTCCTCTGAATCGTCTCTTTTATTGCTTCGGGATAAGGTATGCGAGGTTGGTACTCTTTGATTACCGGTTTTGGCTTTTCTTGTGTTACCTCTGTTTTACCTTCGTCTACCTTGTTTTCTGGTATTATATTGGGTTCATCTAACCCTTTACTGTCCTGAGCTGTGATGGCTTGAATTTGCTCCTTAGGGTTAATCTCGGTGTTACTTGGTAGACGTCCTTGCGGTCGTTCTGACATCAGCTTTGCGAGCTGTTCGACTGCATTAGTGACTTCCTTGACGGACTTAGTAATTTCCACGATTCGGCTCTCGTTGCTTTTGATTGTTCTCTCAGTTTCTTAGAAACGTTTTTCTGTGTCTGCTGAAAATTTTGTCAGCATCTCTTCGAGGGTTGGTTTCTTCTCTTGTGGATAGGGCTGATTTTGGAAGTTTTGAGGAGGTTGTTGTCTTTGATTTCCTTGGTTTCCTTGACCTCCCCATGAAAAATTTGGGTGGTTCCTCCAACCTGGATTGTAAGTGTTACTATAAGGATTATTATTGGATCTGAAATTGTTACCTATATAGTTCATCTGTTCGCTTCCTGCTTCCGGTTGGTAGGGTGGGTACTCAGGATTCGCCACGGTTCCGCTTGTATCACACTGCATGACTGGATGTGCCTGCGAAGAACACAAACTATCAATCTTTTTATTCATCATCTCTACCTGTGTTGATAGCATGGTTATCGCCTCGAGATTGTAAACTCCAACTGATTTTGTCAGTTTCGTCCTTGTAACCTGCCACTGATAATTATTCAGTGACATCTCCTCAATGAACTCGTAGGCTACTTCAGGAGTCCTGTTATTCAGAGTTCCACCGGCGGCTGAATTTATTAGTTGCCTCGTGGAAGGGTTTACACCATTATAGAAAGTTTGGACTTGTAGCCACAAGGGTAGACCATGGTGTTGACACCTTCTCAAGAGATCTTTGTATCTCTCCCACGCGTCGTATAAAATCTCTAAATCAATCTGCACAAAAGAAGAGATATCATTCCGTAATTTAGCCGTTTTGGCTGGTGGGAAATATTTCAATAAAAACTTTTCGGTCATTTGTTCCCATGTAGTGATTGATCCTCGTGGTAATGAGTTTAACCACTATTTGGCTTTATTCCTTAATGAAAAAGGGAATAACCGAAGACGTATGGCATCATCAGAAACGCCATTTATTTTGAAGGTATCACAGAACTCTAAAAAGTTAGCTATATGCGTGTTTGGCTCTTCGTCCTGCAAACCATCAAATTGAATAAACTGTTGAATCATTTGTATTGTGTTAGGCTTTAATTCAAAATTGTTAGCAGCTATAGTAGGCCTAACAATACTAGATTCTGCTCCTATTAAATGCGGTTTAGCATAATCAAACATTGTATGTGAAGCATTGCGTTCCCCCACATCATGTGGTTGTGGGTTATTCTCGTCCATCCCTTCAGTAGGATTGGATCTGCCTTCTTGCTCTTCCTCTATGTAATTTAGGGCTCGCCTGATTTCTCTGCGAATCCTACGAACAGTAGCTTCGATCTCACTATCGTATACCAAAGGTCCTCTCGGGTTCCTTCTAGTCATAAACTAGAGGTACCTGCTAGGAGAAGAAAGAAAAAAAAGAAAAATTAGCAAAAATTAAAATTTGACCTAAAAAATAAAATTGCGAAAAAAAACAATGGCAAAAGTAATAAAAATAGAGCGTTTTTAATATTTTAGTTCCTCGACAACGGCGCCAAAAAATTGATCGCTGAAATCAGAGCTTTAAAATTTATAAAACGAATGATCAAACCTGGAAACTAACTCTGACAATGATTAAAGGCAAGTGTACCTATCGAACAGTAGTATATCTTAGGCAAGACCGGATTGTCGAACCCAAAGGAATTAAAAGTACTAATACTAACTTTCATTTTATTATTTAGCCTAAAATAAAGTGAAGTTGCTTTAATCTAATTTAACGACTACTAAACTAAAGACACAAAGACAAAAAGAACGAATTGGGAAATAACTTGACGAAAAACTCAGTTGATTACGATGATACCCTCAGGAAGAATCCACCTAGACTTCACTTGTTATTTAACACTGAACCATATGATTTATTCACTTAGTTTGATCCGTAGGACTCCCTAACGTATATTAAACCCTCTCTCGAGGCGAATAACGTCTAACCCCTGCTAATTAGTGGAACCCTCGTTCTCTTATAATAACCCCCTAGAATAGTAGTAAATCGATCAATG
Source organism: Gossypium australe (assembly GCA_005393395.2). NCBI lineage: Eukaryota > Viridiplantae > Streptophyta > Magnoliopsida > Malvales > Malvaceae > Gossypium > Gossypium australe. The sequence goes on from CM016619.1 coordinate 112,507,286, forward strand.
GATTCCCATATTAGGTTTCACCCTAATCCGGCAAAATCTCGTCACCCTATCTCTAGGCGCGCGATCAACTCCGCTTAATTATGCTAGATCTACTCTTAGGCAGGGTCTATTCCTCCTCCACCTAAGCACATCAGATTTGGATTAAGCAACATAATTAAGAACAAACTAAGTAATTATCATATAATTCAGAAATCAAATAACAAGATTCATCTAGGTTTCATCCCCTTCAGGTATCTGAAGGGTTTAGTTCATAACAAATAAAGAAAACATCTCAAGAGAAAAGATAAAAACAAACATAAGAAATCCTTAAAACTCCCTGAAGGAATTGAAGGAGAAATTCGCCGTCTTGAGTATAACTCCGGCTTCTTGGGATGGATCAACTGGCTATCTTCGAGTGATTCCCTCAACTCTGACCTTCTCGGCTTGGCTTTTTGGCCTAGCTTTGACGCCCCCGTTTCGGCTTCTGCCGAACTCCCCTCTCAAGTTGCCCCCTTGGGTGTTTATATAGACTTTGTGATGCATTGCTTGGCCCCTAAGTATCCTAAATTAAGTAGATTTCTTACTAGGGTGTTTGAATAGGCTTTGGAATGTGTTTCTTTGCCTCCAAGTATCCAAATCTGAATGAAATTGCTCTTTCCAGCGACAGGGACACGGTCATGGCCCACGCCCGTGTAAATCGTGGCCAGTCCGTGCTCGGACTTCTTTAATGGGGCACGGCCGTGTAAATCGGGATCAGACCGTGTTCTAGTAGATGGACATGGCACGGCCGTGTTGATTTCGTGATATGGCCCATTTACTCCGTTTCGGGCCCGTTTTATGTTCTTTTCATCCTCGAGTGCTTTCCTAGGTATAAGACATGAAAAGAAAGGATTAAAAGCACCTTTTTACATAAATCAAGGAATAAATCATCCAAAAGCATATTAAATGTGGGTCTAAAATATATTATAATTACGGTTTATCAGCTGGGACCACAGTCCAATTTTTATAAGCCATCATGGCGGACCACCCAAAATTTTCTTGAAGTAACCAATGAGTTGGGCCTAGTAACACTTACGTTTAAGCTGGACCAACCCAACCACCTGGGTTTACCCAACAAGTTCAGAAACAAACACAAGCCAAACCTACTAATAGCTTGGAAAACTTAGTGGAAGTGTATATGGCAAAGAATGACACCTTAATCCAAAGGCAAGAAACCACATTGAAAATTTTGGAAAACCAAATGGGTCAACTTGCTACTGAACTTCAAACCAACCACAAGGCACTTTTTCTAGTGATACGAAAAATCCAAGAAATTTGAGGAAAGAATATTGCAAAGCATTGACTCTAAGGAGTGGAAAGAACCAAGTGTTAAAACTCAACCAAGTGTTAAAATTGAAGTGGAGCCCGCTGACGCTCGAGAAAAAGTGGAAGTTCAACCAAGTGTTAAAACTCAAGTTTCACAAGAACCAGAATCTATAAATTTTGATAAGGTAATCCCTAAACTGGTCAATTTTGATAACCTAACATCTTTGTTAGATAAAAAAAAATGCCACAACAGATGAATTACCCAGTTCAGGCAAAGAATCCTCCACCACCCTACCCTCAAAGGCTTCAGAAACAAAAGTAGGAAGTCTAGTTCAAGAAGTTCTTAAACGCACTCAAACAACTTCATATCAACATTCCGTTGGTAAAAGCTCTTGCGCAAATGCCGAATTACGTCAAGTTTATGAAGGACATCCTCCAAAAAGAGGAGACTTGGAGAATTTCAGACGGTAGCACTGACAAAAGAGTGCAGTGTATTCCCTCAAGATAAGCTACCCCTAAACATGAAGGACACAAGATGTTTTACCATACCTTACAATATTAAAACATCTTATTCTGGTAAGACATTGTGTGATTTGGGTGCAAACATCAACTTGATGCCCATGTCCGTATTCAAAAAGTTAAGGATAGGTGAAGTTAGACCTATTACAATTACGCTTCAGTTAGCATATCGATCCTTAGCACATCTGGAAGGAAAAATTGAGGATGTATTTGTACATGTAGATAAATTCATTTTTCTTGCTAATTTTGTTGTTCTAGATTTTGAAGCAAACAAGAAGGTACTAATCATCCTGGGAAGGTCTTTCTTGGAAACCAAAAGGACTTTAATTGATGTGCAGAAAGCCGAGCTTACCATGCGCGTTCAGAATGAACAGGTAACATTTAATGTATTTAAATTTATGTGATATCCTGACACAACTGATAAGAGTTCCGTAGTATTCAAATTAGAGGAGTTAGCCGCAGAATGGGAACTCAATTCTGCTGAGAACCCATTGGAATAAGTCTTAATGTCAGACCCTCCAAGTGATGAGGAAGGGGAAGAAAAATTAGCTTTGCTAGAAGCTAACTCAAAGGGATTTATTCCGCAATCCCGCTTTAAACCTTTGGAATTAGCAAACTAGGAGCATGTCCAACCAAAAGTGTTGATCGAAGAGCCACCTAAATTAGAACTTAAAGTACTTCCTTCACACTTAAAATATGTTTATTTAGGTGATGCTTCTACCTGTGAATATTTCAACAGAGTTAACTAAAGAGTACGAAGACTAACTGATTAGAGTGTTGAAATAATTTAAAAAGGCTATCGGATGGACCATAGCCGATAATCATGGTATTAGTCCATCCATGTGCATGCACAAAATCATCTTAGAGGATGGCGAAAATGGAACGATTGATAGATAATAGAGATTGAACCTCATTATGAAGGATGTGGTAAGAAAGGAAATTATTAAGTACTTAGATGCGCGTATAATTTACGCCATCTTAGTTAGTTCATGGGTAAGTCCGGTCCAGTGTGTGCCAAAGAAAAGGGGCATTAAGGTCGTAAATAATGAAAACAATGAGTTAATATCAACTAGAACGGTTACAAGATGGAGAATTTGTATAGATTACCAAAAATTGAACAAGACAACTCGGAAAGACCACTTTCTTTTGTCGTTCTTGTATCATATACTAGATAGACTCACAGGGCAACACTATTACTATTTTCTAGATGGATACTCAGGATACAACTAGACCACACTGGAGGATCAATACAAAACAACATTCACATGCCCTTACGATACGTGTGCCTTTAGACGTATGCATTGTGGTTTATGTAATGCACTTGCTGCATTTCAAAGATATATGATGGTAATTTTTACTAACATGGTTGATAAGTTTTTGGAAGTTTTTATGGATGATTTTTTAGTGTTCAAAGATACTTACAATGATTGCTTAGCCAATCTAGCCAAGGTACTGAAGTGGTGTAAAGAAATAAGCCTTGTGCTCAGCTAGGAAAAGTGCCATTTTATGGTACGTGAAGGTATTCTATTGGGATATCGAATAACAAGGCGAGGGGTCGACGTAGACAAAAAAAAAGTAGATGTCATTGAGAAACTCCCACCTTCAACATCTGTTAAGGGTGTTAGGAAGTTTTTGGAACATGCCATATTTTATCGAAGGTTCATCAAAGACTTCTCTAAAATTGCTAAACCCTTATGGAAATTATTGGAGAAGGACGCAACATTTAACTTCAATAAAGAATGTTTAAGAGCTTTCAATGATTTGAAGACTCGTTTGATCTCAGCACCAATCATTTTCACATCGGATTGGAAGCCGTAATGGGACGGTGAAGGAATAAGATCTTTCATCCCATCTACTATGCAAGTCAAACTTCAACGGAAGCTCAACTGAATTACATAGTAATAGAAAAAGAGTTACTTGCTATTATATTTTCTTTTGAAAAGTTTCGATCTTATCTTGTAAGTACCAAAGTGATTGTTTTTACAGATCATTTGGCTATCAAGTACTTACTAGCCAAGAAATATGCCATGCCAAGATTGATCCGATGGGTACTTCTACATCAAGAGTTTAATCTAGAAATTCAAGATCGAAAAGGGTTAGAGAACCAAGTAACAGATCACTTATCCAAATTGGAGTAGCAAGAAGGGACTTCTCTTCTTATAGCCATTAAGGAGACATTTTTGGACAAGCTCATACTTAAGGTAAATCACGTCCATAATACCCTTGGTTTGCTGATTTTACTAATTAATTAGCTTGTGGTTTGATGTAGCCTAACGTATCAGCAAAGGAAAAAGTTTCTCCACGATGTGAAGTACTATTTTAGGGAAGAGTTCATACTTGTTCAAACTATGCGAAAACCACATGATCAAGAGATGTGTGGTAGAAAATGAGGTAAATGAAATTTTAAATGAAATTTTGGCCGAAACTGTTCAAAGATGCATATGCATATGTAAAAAGTTGTGATTGATGCCACAGTAGCGGAAATATAACCAATAGAAATGGGGTGCCACGAACGAACACTGTTAAGGTAGAATTATTTGATGTTTGGGGTATTGACTTTCGTGGTCCTTTTTCTCCTCCTTTAATTCTCAGGTACATTCTAGTACTAGTTGATTACATATCTAAATGAATTGAAGCTGAGGCATATCCAAAAAATGATGCCAAGGTAGTGATGAAATTCTTTCAAAAGCATGTGTTCATAAGGTTTAGAACCACGAGGGCTATTATCAGTGATGAAGGGTCCCACTTTGTGAACAAATAGTTTAAATGGTTGCTTGATAAACATGAAGTGAAGCATGAGATTGCCACAACTTTCCATCTATAGAAAAATGGGCAAGTTGAGTTGGCAAACAAGGAGATAAAAGGCATACATGAGAAGGTAGTTCGACCAAACTGACGATATTGGTCCAAGAGACTAGATTATGCTTTATGGACCTATTGGACAACATCTAAAACACCCTTAGGGACGTCTCACAATCGGTTAGTTTTTGGGAAAGCTTGCCACTTGCCTTTGGAGTTAGAACATAGAGCTTATTGGGCTCTCAAGCAGCTTAATTTGGACCTCAATCTTGCTGGAGAGAGCGAATGTTGCAACTTAATGAATTAAAAAAACTTCAGATGTTTTCATATGAAAATGCCAAGCTATGTAAAGAGAAACTAAAAAGGTGGCATGACAGACACATTCGAGTCCATGAGTTTGAAGCTGGTCAATAGGTTATGTTGTTTAATTCTAGATTGAAGTTATTCCTTGGTAAGTTGAAATCTCGTTGGTTCGGCCTATTCAACATTTGTCAAGTCTTTCCATATGGGGTCATTGAGCTATATGACGGTGAGGGAAGCTGTATCATGCCTTAGAAAAGAAATCAAACCTTTTTCCAAATCAAAGAATCACAAAGAAAAGTTCCATTCTGAAGGAGCAAAAGCGATATATAAAAACATCTTTAAGAAACAATCCATAGCTGGAATAGTGTTACGGAGCATTACCGGGCTTATCGCTTAAACAATCATACATTTCTTATATATTTCTCACATCCAAACAAAAGTCATTCAAATTCAATCATATAGTCCTTAACACGAGCCCTCAAGACCCAAAACAAACATTAAAAATAATTCGGGACTAAGTTGAGATCTCAAGGAAATTTTGGGAAAACATTGAAAATTTTCAAAGTGCAAGGGGCACACGCTTGTATGGCCAAGTCGTGTGTCTCACACGGCCAAGAGACACGCCCGTGTCACAGGCCGTGTGGACATTCGAAATGGGATCACATGGCTGTGTCCTCGCCCTTCTCTGACCCTGTGTAACTCACTGACTTGGGTCACACGGCCAACCACACGCCCGTGTGACTATCCCGTGTACCCTTCAAAATGGCCTCACACGCCCATGTGCCAGGCCATGTGCTACGCCGTGTGAAAACTAAAAGGTATACTGACTTGTGCCACACGGCCAAGGCATAAACCCGTATGCAAAGTCGTGTAAAGCTACTGACTGATTTCTGAATAAATATCATGGGACACACAGCCATGTCACTTGACCGTGTGTCACACACGGTTGAGACACACGCCCGTGTCTCTGCCCGTGTGGACAAATATAGGCCATTTTCCAAGCCTTATTTCTCACCCAAAGTGACACCAACCTACACATACCAAATAGCATATGATCATATCATCAATAGGCATTCAAACCAATCTCAACCAATTCCAAATCATGTAATACCAATACCAACAACCATAATGCTCATAAACATCACCATTTGCCATTTAAAAACTTACCAATATTACTTTCAAGAATTCACCTAAATGATGAATTTCATATATGCATTATTTGCCTAATACTTAGCATATACTAATACATTCTCAATTTCAACCATTTGTTACCTTAAATGCCAATTCACAACAAGGCATTCACATAGCAATTATAAACCACCTATCAAAGAGCCATTTACACATATTTACATATCAAAGCATATTCCATTATTAAGCCACATCAATAGCTAAAACATAACAAAACATATAGACTTCCATTAACCAACTAACCTATACATGCCATATAACCAAAATACATAAAGTCCAAAAGTACCAAAATAAGAGTTCGATAGTGTGATGCAATCTTCGACAACTTCCAAAATAAGCGAGCTTCTGAATCACTATAAAACACAGAAAAATATATAAAGTAAGCAATTAAGCTTAGTAAGCTCGTATGGCTAATAAGTACAACTTACCATTCATTCACAACTGAAAGAAGCATAAGTAAACATAGGTAAGTTACAATCAAATGCAAAGGTTAGCACATAATTATAGCCATGTTAGTCATGTATGAGTACATCAACTATAAATTACTTGACATACTTCTCACATATACCTGAACTGATTCGTATCATATCTTATTTCCTCATACTATCATCTTTTCCTGTTGAACCATTTGGAATACTATCGGATACTCGGGAATCACACACACTAAGTGCCAAAACATGGTCGAAACCATCTCAATCTCATATAAATGCTCACTCTTGAGCTATCACTGGGTCTGCTCACACAAGCTGACGGACAAAATGTAGCTACACGGTGCTGCTCACACAAGTTGACGAGTAACTGCAACACATGTCGAAAAACTCAGCCACTGGTAGAACATACATGACTAGCACCCAAAACACGATAACCCCTAATGACATGTCATTTGTATCTTATCTATTCCTAAGGTTCAACCGGGATTTATACATTGTAGATAACTCATCGAGAATTTTCGTGGTGTCATATCATCACAATTATATCAATTAAGCATTCAAACACATATAATTAAATGCTTATTAAACATACGAACTTACCTCGAATTAGTTTGGAGAAAATCTACCGATTAATCCACTACTTTGCTTTTCCCCGATCTAATTCTGAACGTAAATTTTCTTGATCCATATATAATCAAATTTAACCACTTTAATACTTATTCTATTAAATTCAATCCAATTTCATGTTATGGCAAAATTACTATTTTGCCCCTAAACATTTGACTTCTTTACAATTTAGTCCTTAGCTCATAAAAATGCAGATTCATGAAATTTAATCCACACCCATGTTAATTAAATATTAAACATAAATATAGCAGCCCATATATCTCACCTATTCACACTTTTACCACACAATTTATCACATTTCTCAATTTAACCCCTAATTTGTAATTTCATTCAAAATCACTTAACAAATGTTGTTTATCTAACAACAACCATTCATTTTCTACCATTAAACTTCAAAACACGTACACATTCAACAATGATGAAACCCTAATACTTTAACAGTTTCACAAATTATTCCCTGGGCTAGCTAGATTAAGTGACAACGACTCTAAAAACATAGAAATTATTAAAAACGAGTCAAAAATGCACTTACATGCAAAACGACTATTGCCGAACCTTAAAAAGCAAAAAAATGGAGGTTTTTACTTCTTCTTTTTGGTTGAAGATGCACTTAGGAAGATAACAATTTTGTTTTCATTATTTTACTAAGTTTATTTATTAAATTACATTTTTAACCTTATCATTAAACCATTAAAATCACTTAATTAATGTCCATATTTTTCCACTCATATTAACAATGGTATAATTACCACATAGGACCTCCACTTTATGGTTCCATAGCTATTAGAAACCTTTAGCTATTAGAACACAACTTTTGCACTTTAAGCGATTTAGTCCTTTTTATCGAATTAAGCATGCAAACAATAAAATTTCTTAACAAAATTTTTATACGATCATACTATCATACTGTAAACCTAAAAATAACAATAAAATAATAATTTTAATTTTGAATTTGTGGTCCCAAAACCACTATTCTGATTTCACTGAAAATGGACTGTTACAAGGATTTACTTTGAAAGAAAGAAATCATACTAACTTCATGGCAAGCATTCAAAAAATTGTTGAAGTATTAAATTGGAAAGTGTTTTGTGACAAGAAACCGACCCCAAATCTTGAATTAGTTTGAGATTCTATGCAAATTTGACATCTTCTACTGCAACAGAAGTAATTGTCCGAGGAGTTAAGGTACCTTTTAATTTGAAAACTATTAATGATCTCTTTGACTTACCTAACTTTGAAGATGACGATTATTATTTTATAATGAAGAATGTCGAAAAGGAGATGTTGCTAGAAATTCTACAAACACTTACAGTTCTTGGGTCTAAATGGACTGTGTCGAGATACAGAAGTCATACTTGTCGTGGAGAAAGTTTGACTCCGTTAGTGAATGTATGGTTTTATTTCGTATGTTTTAGTCTAATGCCTATCTCACATGGTACCACAATATCTGTGGAACGAATGGTTTTGTCCTATTCCATTATGATAGCAAAAACTATTAGTGTGGGAAAGATTATCCTAAAGGAAATTCGAGACTATGTTGTAAGACGTTCTAGCTCAGTATATTTTCCTTTTATAATCACGAAACTATGTATGAAAGCTTGTGCCCGTCTAGCTGTAAAGATTGTAAGGTATAATCAATGAACAATTACTGATTGGGACCTTTCTAGAGTAGCAGGAGATACTATCTTTGGAAAGTATTCTGAACTAGTTGATGAAACTGAAAATGAAGAAATTCCTACGGAACCAAAACCAACAGAGCCGGTTGAAATTCCTAACATGGCAAAACTTACTAAAACAATTCCTGAACCAGAGAGGAAAACTCTAACACTTAGACTTTCTTCATCGAGTACCATTCCAAGAAGTAAATAGTCAAATGTAATGGACATTCTGTAGCACATGCAATGACAACAACAAGCTTTTTGGAGATACTAAAAAATACAGGATAAATCATTCATAGATGCATTTAAAAAAATATTTCAAAACCCGTTTGTTTTTGTGCCTAAATTTCCAAACTTTATCTTTGAGCCATGGACTCCGATGTCAAGAAAGGAACAAGATGACTCAAACAAGAACAAGAATGATGAAGCAAAAGATAGGTCAGATTTTGAAGGGTCTGTAAATAATAAAAATGGGGGTCTTTACTTTACTTTTCTTTTAGGTATTTTAAGTTTATTATAGGTTTTTTTTTTTTACTTTTATTTTTATTTCTTGCATAATAAACGCTAAGTTGGAATCATTAATAAAATTGAATAAATTGCAGTTTATTTATTAAAATTCTTGAAAAATAAGAAGTGTGGCAATGAATATGTACATGTCTAGGATTAGATCTGTCTAGGAAAGACTTGGTATTTAAGCAGTTAAATTTGACTCACCTCCCTTTCTTGGGATCTTACCTAGTGTACAGTATCCATTCACTTCTTTATGTTTGTTCCTTTTACCTTTTACTTTTTTTTTTTACAATGGGGACATTGTTTCACCTAAATGGGGGACCATGAATTAAAATTTCTTATTTTTCTAAGATTTTCTTATTTTTCTGGGATCGCTAAAATTGCAAATTTTTCTGAGATTTTTGACGAAAACTAACTTTTTCCATCAAATTTGTGATTAAGTAAATTTTACTCGAAAATTTTAGATTTTTGACTAAATTATGTTAGCTTTTGTTTATATAAAATTTCAATATTTCAATTATTTTTTTCGTTAGCTTAATTTTGACAAAAATACTTATCTTAATAAATGTGTATAAATTAACCATGAAATTTTTCCCTTAGTAAAATTAGGTATACATGAAGGTTTAAGCTTTTAGAATTGATTCAATAACTTTCTTGTGGCGAAATCCTAGGAGGCATAACATTTTAAAAAATGATTTAGGTAAATTTTGTTTGGATTATTTGAGCCTTTCGAGCCTACCCTATGAAAATTTTTTATCCCTTGAAACCTATTTTTGAGTCATATGACATATTCTTTTTAATTCCTTACATTAAAACGAACCATACCTTAAATATCAAATTTTTTAGGATTTTAGGATTTTTTTTGTCTTTAAGTTTGAAGGAGTTCAAAAGGAGTATTGGGGGACCTAAAAAGAAAATTTTATGCTCGGAAAAAATATATGTCCTTATTATAAATTAAAAAAAATCATCAGTTGTTGTGAAAAAGGGCAAAACAAGCATATGGTTCCAAAATTGAGAAACAAATAAGGGGGTAGTCAAAGAGATAATTATGTAGTTTTTAAGGCCTAAGGTAAGCTAAGTTTTAAGATATTTTAGCCTAAAATGTTTATATCTTTTTCCTACCTTGAAACCTAACCCCATTACAACCTTTCAAAAGACCTATTGATTTGGATTTTTATGTCTGCTACATTAGTGGAGAGAAATTGTTGAAATTAACATATGAAGGCATCATTTAGACCTAGGGATTGCTACTTAGCTAAATTAAGGGAAATAAGTTGATTGAAAAAAATTAAATATAAATTAATTAAGAGAAGGAATTTAGTTCATGTTTTTGTTAGCATATTGATAATTGAAAATAATCGAATGACATATATATATATTTAAGTTGCATAGTAGCAAATTTCTATTTTTGAGCATAATTTCACTAAATGCACAACTATAGGGTAAATTGATTTTCCGACAGGAATTTATCAAAAATGATTTCTTGAAGTTCTTCTTGTAAGTTGACATTACTTGGGACGAGCAATGAATTAAGTTCGGGGTGTGGAAACTAAAAAAATTATAGACTTTTTCAGCACTTTTTGACTGAAATTTTTTTCCATTTCCGAGCAATTTTAACATATTTTATTGTAATTTTATTACAAAATATATAAATAGGAAAAATTAGAAACTATTTTATATTTTTAAGTATTCTTATGCAAAACTTACAAAAATTTTCCCATTTTCAACAAATTTACGCAATAGAAGAAAACCTAGTTTTAAAGGAACCTTGAGAAAGATTAGGATTGCTGAAGCATCTCTCAGAGCATCTGCCACATGAGGATGGCTGATTATTTGAAAACCATGAATGGCCCAAATCAGCTTCCTTGGACCCATTAAAGAGTTTATTTGATCCATTAAAAATTAGGTTGAATTAATTCCTAGCCTAATGTAGAGAAAGGGGCCCAAAATAATTAAATTAGAGGGGATTGATCCACAAGAAAGAGAGCAGCCCAAGCTGACCCAATTTTCTACCCAAATCAGCCATTTTAACTTGATTTAATAATTGCAAAACAACCCCTAATATTTCTTTCAATGCTGGTCCAACCCCTCATCTTTTCATGCCTTCTATTTCTAGCTGCAAGCCAAAAATAGCAAAGACAACCCAACCTCCCTTCCCCTTAGCATGGTCAGCCACTTGAGGGAGATTTTCAAGGATCCTAATTTCTATTTTTATCCTTCACCTATTACTATAAATAGGTCCCTCAAGTGCCTCTCATACTCACTCATTCACTCATCAAGCATTCATCTCATACACTTTCATTCTCTCTTATTTCATCTAACTTTTCCTTTTCCTTTCCTTTCCCTCTCTTGAAGAAGAGCCTTTGCATAGTCTTGGGAAGAGCCTTCATCGACTTTTTTGGGAGCAATTTGCTTAGTTGTGGTGGCAATCCAGAAGAACGAAGGAAGGAACGAACAGTTTATGCCTCGAGAACGTCTAAAATCGGTTAGAGTTTTCTCTTCCCTTTCTAATCTTTTTGTTTTGTTCAATTTAGAAACATGATTTCAATTAAGCATTTAATTTTCAATAATATCATGATTGTGTAAATTTATTTGTGTTGGAATTATCTGATTTCCTTAGTTGGTTTTATTTAATGTTGTTAAATGATGTTTTGTACTTTTTGATCTATTTATTCATACAAGTAAAGTCACGATTAAGTTTATGTTGCATGATTACTGTGAAGGAATGTATGAATTAATTAATAAATTAATCTGAACAAGGTTTTAATTAATCAACACAATACTTGTATGGTGTAATGTTTAATCATGTAATGATTAAATTTGTAATAATACCAAAACTATTATTACCTTACATAAACCTATAAATTGTTTTACTTATGAAATTTTAAATATATTAAAACATAGAAATATGTGAGATAAGTTTAATAATTAATTAAGTTAAATATTTTACGAAGTGTGATTAGGGTTAATAAATGTTCAATTTAGCCACAGAATTTTTTGTAAATTTTTTTAATAAATTGAATAATTCTAAACTAGGTAAGATAGTTGTTCTGACACTCATATACTATTGTGATAAACTCTTAATGCTTGCCTAATTTTCTGTGTTCAATTTCATACTTAGATAATATTTAGTTTATTGATTTAGAATAGTTTATTCACATTTATTTGTTTGCCCCATATTTTTAACTCATAATATTTTACTTATGCCAATATGTATAAATTCTAACTTCTCACAAAGAATTGCTTAATAGTCATGACTGTGTACGCTTGCACATTACCATCGTTCCAGGCACTCCTCAACAAAATGGTAGAGTGGAGAGGAAACATCAACATATTTTATATGTGGCTCGTGCTTTGTGTTTCTAGATAAATCTGTCTTTATCTTTTTGGGGGCAATGTGTGTCAGCTGCTTCTCATCACATTAATCGAACTCCTTCACCTGTTCTTCACAATAACACACCCTATGAGATGTTGTTTGGTAGCCCTCCTTTGTTTGATGGTCTTCGTGTGTTTGGTTGTTTATGTTTTGCTCATAATCAACGTTCTAAGGGTGATAAGTTTGCTAGCCAAAGTTGAAAGAGTGTTTTTTGTTGGGTGCCCTTTTGGGGAAAAGGGTTGGTATTTATATGATCTAAATTCTAAGAAGTTCTTTGTGTTTCACGATGTGAATTTTTTTGAGGATATTTTTTCGTATTTGAATAGAAATGTTGCAACCATTGAGCCTGATAGTATTGCCCTTTCCATATGGGAGTGCAGACGTAATTTTTTATACATATTTTGGTGAGTCAAAGGTTGCATTGCAACTTTCGACAATTCCTCCACTTACTACTCCGTAGCTTGTGAGTTTGCCACCTGTGAGTTTTTCGACACTTGCAGTATCTTCTTCTTCCTCTAATGACACGGTGGTATAGGGGGCTTTGGGTAATGATGTGCCTGAATTGAGACGAGGGAATAGGGAGAAATTTCCCTCTATGAAGCTTCAAGATTTTGTCACTTATACTGTCATAAAGAAAAGTCCATCTCCTACCTCACCTGCTTTAGAGCCTTCATCAGGTACTCCATTTCCTATAGCGCATTATGTTAATTGTGAAAAACTTACTGTGAAACACCGAAATTTTCTTGTAGCTATTATTGTAGGGGTCGAGCCATAGTCTTTTAAAGAGGCTGTGAATGATGCAGAATGTCGTGATGCTATGCAAAAAGAGATTTGTGCTCTAGAGGATAATGACACTTGATCTATGGAAACACTTCCTTCTAGAAAGAAAGCACTAGGTAGTAAATGGGTGTACAAGATTAAATATAACTCTGATGGAAGTATTGAAAGACTTAAAGCTCGTCTTGTTGTTTTTGGTAATCATCAAGTAGAAGGTATTGAATATAATGAAATTTTCGCACTTTTGGCGAAAATGGTGATTGTCCGTGCTTTCTTAGCTATTACAACTTCGAAAAATTGAGAGTTACATCAAATGAATATCCATAATGCCTTCCAACATAGTGGTCTAGATGAAGAGTTTTACATGCAACTTCCTCCAGGTTTTGCTTGTGATAAGCCTGGAATGGTTTGTCGTCTGCGCAAGTCTTTGTATGGGTTTAAACAGGCTCCTCGATGTTGGTTTGTGAAGCTTGTTACTGCATTGAAAGGGTATGGATTTCTTCAATAATACTTCAATTATTCTCTCTTTACATACACTAAGGGATTTGTATGTATTAATTTGCTAGTTTATGTTGATGATTTGCTTATTTTTAAGAACAATTCTGCTACTTTGAAAACTTTTAAGGGGTGCCTCAGTTCTTGCTTCTATATGAAGGATCTTGGCATTTCAAAATATTTTTTGGGGATAAAGGTAGCTAATACCTCTTTGGGGTTATTTCTTTTTCAAAGGAAATATGCACTTGATATTATTTCGGAGGCGGGTCTTTTGGGAGCAAAGCCCGCAGGATCGCCAATAGAGAAAAATCATAAAATAGCGCATGCTATAAGGACAATTTTGTTTGATCTTAAGACGTACATATGGTTAATGAGTCATTTGATTTATTTGACAGTGACCAAATTGAATTTGGCATACTCGGTTCATGTCTTATCCCAGTTTGTGCATGAGCCGAGGCAGGATCACTGGGACGCGGCTTTGCGTATTGTCCAGTACTTGAAAAGATATCTTAGGCAAAGGATTCTTTTGGGATCTAATAGTGATTTTTCCTTAAAAGGGTGGTGTGACTTAGATTTGGCTACTTGTCCATTAACTCGGCATTCGCTTACTAGCTGGCTGGCTTCTCTAGGACAATCTATTATTTCTTGTAAAACTAAGAAACAACATATTGTTTTCATTCTTCTGTTGAGGCTGGGTATAGGTCTATGGCTTTCGTTACTTGTGAGCTCAAGTGGCTAAAGGCCTTACTGTTGCGCTTAGGTGTTCATCATCCTAAAGCAATTCCTTTATTTTGTGATAGTCAATCTGCTTTGCATATTGCACAGAATCCTGTATTTCACGAGTGTACTAAACACATTTGTAACAGCCCGATTTTGGGTCTAGTCGGAACAGTATTTTCAGGACCACAAATCTGACGTAGTAAAGTTCATTTTTATTATATTTTTATGGTCTATAGTTTTACGGAATGATTTCGTGAAAATTTTGTTCGAAAATTTTGACGTTTGGGCACTCAATTTAGTCAAAAGGACTAAATTGAAAAAATTACAAAACTTGAATTCTATATGTTAGAGGTGTTCAATTGCTATGAGATTTTAAATTAGAGGTCCTTAAATGGTAAGTAGACCATTGGTTAAGTTGGTGGACAAAAATGGACATGGTTTGGCATGTTTCTAAAGTTTTTCATTAAGGGCATTTTGGTAATATAATAATTAAAATAAATTAAAAAGCCAAATTTGTCCATCTTCTTCTTCCTTGGCCGAATTTAACATGGAGAAGACATGGCTAGGGTATTTCAAGCTTTCAAGTTTTTCATTAAGGGGGGCATTTTGGTAATATGATAATTAAAATAAAATAAAAAAGCATCGTTTTTAATGTTCTTTACATTTTTGAAGTCGTTGTAACTTGATCTTTCTATTTCTACCATCAATTTGAAGAGATGTCAAGGTCTAAAATTTTACCTATGATGGATGTTTGTGTATTTTGATGTCTAATGGTAGAAAATGCATGTTTGGCGTATGATAAACGTCTTTTGCTAAGTAAATTTCGGTGAAAATGCCTAAAAGGACTTATTTGTAAAAGTTATAAAATATGGTGTAAAAATGTGAATAAATGAAAATTATGGGCTGTTATAAGCATGTATAAGGTTCGGCTAGGCATGGGTATTGAAGAAATTGAGCACATTTCATTTTATGAGCCTAAGGACTAAATTGTAAAAATGTCAAAAGTTTAGGGGAAAAAATATACTTTTACCATAATGTGACTTTTGGACTGAAATGAATAATATTTTGATTGAATAAGTTAAATGTGATATTATAGATCAAGAAAAACGAGGTTCGGACCTAGAACGGGGGAAAGACGAGTATTTGACGATTTAGTCATTTTTGCCATTTCTATGCCGAGGTAAGTTCGTATGTAAATAATGAATTGTTATATTTATGTTTTAAATGCTTTAAAGTTGCATGAATTGTGATTGACTCTATGGAAGTATTCATCAAAGTTTCGACAAGCGAAAAATTCCGGTTGAACCTTAGGAATAGATTAGGATACAAGTGACATGGCACTAGAAACCCATGTGATTATGTGATTTATGTGTCTCGGGTGTTGGTCCAGTACGTCCTACCAGTGGCTAGGTATACCTGCATATGTTGCGGATACCTGACAGCTTGTGTGAGCAGCACTGCGTAGCTACGTCTCGACTAACAGCTTGTGTGAGCAGGCCCGCAAATAGCTCGAGAGCGAGCCTATATGTGTTATGAGATATGAGGTAGCATTGGCTACATATGTGGCACTTATGTGCAATATTTTCCATGTATCCGATAGTATTCCATGTGCTTCAACAGGAAATTCAACGAATATGTCAAAGAAGAGAAAGAGTATGTAAGTAATTATGAATCGGTACAGGTTTGTACGTAAAGTCTATAAGCATTGACTTCATGAAATTGTGAGTTCATGATTTCCACGAGAATGATTTTGTGAAAAACCTTCTGGTTATTAGTCTATACTTGTGATGTATGAAATTCATGATAAATTCAGTTGACGATTATGTGATTGGTTTTCGAGCCAATTTGAGTTATGATATAGCATGTTTTATTCATGCAAATTGTGATTTATCGGATATGAGAAAATGGGAAGGATAAGAACCTAGGCAATTGAAAGATGTTCAAGTATATGCTTGAAATGTACATACTCATAATAAACGTGTATGTTTACTATGAGGTTTGAAGTGATTTGTTATTTGCTGTAATATGTTACAAAGGAGAGCTTATGGTTGTTAGGCTAATGCCAATATATGTTAATTTATACTTACAAATTGATAAAACAGACAATGTGACTGAATAAATTGTAACTGTGAGATTTATAGCAATTTATATTATCTTATGTTTATATTGTTGGACTTGATAAAATATTGGTAAGAGCTGCTTATTATTTTCGTACAAACTTACTAAGCTATATATATAGCTTACCCCCTTCCTATCCAATGTCTTATAGGGTTATTGAGCTAGCTCGGGTTGGAAATCGCCGGAGATCCTATCACACTATCAAGCTATCACTTTGGGTATTGATGAATTCAAGTATTTTAAGTTTATGGCATGTATAGGGATTTGGTCTCTTAGTTATATGTGTCATTATTAATTTGGTCATATGTGTTGGCTTATAATGGTTTATGGTTCATTTTTGTATATAGTCATGGGAGTTGGCTAATATTGGTTATAAGTATATTTATATATTAATGCCAATTGTGAATGTGGAATCTTGCATGATTTGGTGTGGAAAGGTTGACGTTCTAAGCATGATAAATAATGACATGCTATTGTCTTGGTTGTGGTTGTTTGGTTATTTTTATATGCTTGAATTTGTGCCATATGATGTTATGTTGATGTGTGTTAGTGAGGGTGTCAAAATGGTTTGGTAAATAGTGTAACACCCCTTACCTATATTCAACGCCGGAACCGGGTATGAGGCATTACCGGACTTATCTCGCTTGAACATACAACTTTGGGCTATCAAATTTCATTCCAATATAAAGTCTTTCATTCACATTCATAACATTCTTATTATAGGCCTACGAGACCGTAAACGTGAAAACGGAGGGCCTCAGAATCAAACCAGGAACTTTTGTAAACTTAAAAAAAAATTTGCCTTAACAGGGCCACACTGTCACACTCCAAACCCGGCCTAGACGTTATGGCCGAATCCAGGAATGTCACATCAAAGGCACAATTTCAAACAAATTTTGCTAAGTTAAAATTTAAGGCCTAAAAGCCCAAAATCCTTGAATCTTGTTAAGTGATGATAAAAGCCCATTTAATTATTTTAAGTATTCCGAAAACCATGTTTAAACATAAGAAATTACTCAAGTTTAATAATTGAGTAAACAGTTGAAACAACAAGACTCAAAATCCAAAGTCAAAACGGAGTACAAGGCCTTATTACATCTAATGAAAATAAAGCAATTTAAATCATGTCTTCTGAAACAAATAAATAAAACTTCTAAATATCTTGTACTGTGGCCATCTCCAAGTCCTCTCCCTCATCGAGCCGTTTATTGAGGATCACCTGAAACATTTAATAAAAAGGGTGTGAGTTTCGAAACTCAGTGTGTACGACCCTTGGCAATCAAATCAACATGCAAATATTACATTGGGCCTAAGCCCTATCAAAATCAGTAGTCTTGGGCCTTAGCCCACAATGACCTCATACCATATCAGACTCACATGAATGCAATGCAATACACCCATCCCAAATCCAACCCTACACAGCATTTCCCTTCCAACCCTACACACCTGTGGGGATATAAATATCAACCCACTCATCCCAACACACCAAAGGTAGCACCAGCAGCGGCACTACTCAAACGTTGCAGCAAAGCTGCTATAATGGGCTTAAAGCCATCGGTGGATCCACGGTCGTCAAGCGACTGTATGATCCTCAAATCTTCCTCCGTATCATCAAAACCCACCCAAGTGCAACATATATTTCGTGAATGCAACACACGTTTTCACACTTTTAGCACCTATGGATATTTTAGTCATTTCACTACCCAGGGGTATTTAGGTAATAATGCAAAATAGGGGTACTTTGGAAATTTTGTAAATCAGGGATATTTTGGTAATTCTACAAATTAGGGGTATTTTAGTAATTTTACAAATCAGTGGTATTTTAGTAACATTACAAATCTAAGGATATTTCAGTAATTTCTAAATCAGGGGTATTTTAGTAATTATACAAATCTAAGAATATTTCGGTAATTTCCAAACCAGGGGTATTTTAGTAATTTTACAAATCTAAGGATATTTGGTCCCTCTCGGGTTTTAGTTTTGAACTTTGGCCCATTAACAAGTCCTTGAGGCTAAAGTGAACAGACACTATGCACCAGGTAGGATTCCAAGGAAGAGGAGGTGGGCCACTAGGACCGCTTAAGTACCAAGCTCTCCCTAGATCCAATCCTAGACATGCATATGTCCGTTGCCACACTCTAACCCAGCGACTTGTTCACGGACATGTTTAATTATTAGATTAAATCTTATGCGGTTTAAGAGTTGTTCACAACTAGGCCTAAAGTCCATTAAACCCTAGCATACTTTTCTACGTCCCAATAAAGCCCATCACATCCTTACGACCCATTAGGCCCAAATCTCATCCATATGGCCTTTTAGGCCCAAAAAAAATTCCATATCATGTAACATGCATGACTAACTCAATTCGTATAACCAACCAGCAATTTCATCAAACTTAGCCTCAGGGCCCACCGGGCCCATTTAGCCACTTTCGGCTTTTCGGCTTTCCGGCATTGCCGATATCGTGTGTGTGTAGTGTTTGTACACACCTGGTTACTGCCAAAACATTTACCAAAAGCCTTGAACCTACAACCAGCCAACCTTCAATCAATCACGAAACCAAAACATTTACCAAAAGCCGAAACCTTACTGTAACCTTACCGTGTGCCACCGGGTTCTAATAGCCCTTCCTTAGCTACTAATCGGGAGTATCCCCTAGATCTGCACTCACACATACACCATCAAATTCCGAGTGACTCATAATCCACACAAGACACCCCTACAGATCATACACACATTCGGCCATTCACTTAAGCCACAATCGAGTTGAGTACACTTACCCTTGCTAACGATTCTACCATGCTTGCGATCTTTGAACCTTATCCTTGTTACCACAGAGTTAATGACAGGACAGTTAGACAGCCTTTCGGCTTTTAGCAAAATGTACAAGAGAGGTTAACCGAATACTTACCAAATCCCCTTCTGACCCTGCGGCCTAGATAGCTATTAACTAGATCCGGTTTTTAACACTTGACTGAGAGTAGATAATAATCGATCTGTGATGGGGGAAAACAACAAGGGTTTGGCACAAATAGGAATTTCGGCAAGGAAAAAGATGGTGGTAATTCGACAATAGAAAAGTTTGGCTATGAGAGATTTCGGCAAAAAGGATTCGGCTATAGGAGATTTCGGCAATTGAGAGAATTTGGCTAGGGAAAACCGATTAAGGGAAGAAAAGAAAGACTAATGAAAGATCAAAAACCCTTCAAAGCATTCGGCCTCTCCTTTTATAGCCACCAGCCGAATACTCCTTTCCCCACAGTCCCATTCGGCACCAATTCCTCCCTCTCCTCATCTCCTAACTTTTCTCCTGATGACACCTTAGCCTTATCCGAATTTTCCTCCATTATTAGTTCCCCGTACCACTCAAACACTCCAACGCAAGAGTTCATATTCAACACAACTCTGGCCGTCCACCTATGCAAAATAAAACACTCCAAAAACACCACTCCTAATGCTCGAACCTTAGACCTCCTCAACTGACAACACGCCACCTTATAGCTTCCCAAGTGACGCCACTTCCCACTGGACCACAAGCCCATTTGTGTCCTTTTTTCCCTTAATCTATTTAAGAGGCCTAATGCATTAGACTAGGGTCCACTAAAGCAAAGAAAAATAAATTTTTCCCTATGGTCTTCCCTATCTCTAAGACCTCAAATAATCTCGATAATACCTTAAAATTAATATTCTAAGTGCTACTCATACATACCAACCTCAGTGTACAAAAATTTAAAGTTTCGGGATTTTTGGGGCGTTACAACTTGGTTAGTGTCGTTCTCTTGTTCTCAAAAATTTTAAACGCTCCCATGCCCAAGGCCCAAAAGGCCTAATTCTACTAGGCCCAAATTCGGGGTGTTACAAATCTACCCCTTAAAGAAATTTCGTCCTCAAAATTTCCATTTAATAGGGTAGTCGTGTAACAACTACCCCACTACGCTACGATTGTACACGCTGATCCCAACGTCTTTAACACACATCCAAAACACCCACCTATCGTAGCAGATAGGTTCCAATTTCTAAAATCCTTTCTAAAATCCTTAACATGGCCTGCGATAGCGCATCTTCCATAGCGGCTGCCCATTCATATGGCCCCATTTCGGCTACTGGTGAGGCCAAAGCCTCCCCTACTCCAACGTTGGGCATATGGCCCGACGTATAACATCCTGAATTTGGGCCTAGTAGGATTGAGCCCAATGGGCCTTGAGCGTAGTAGCATTTAAATTTTTGGAGAATAAGAGATTGCTTAAATGCAAGTTGGACCTATTAGATAAGTGATTTTGGAAGGTTAGGGGGCTTCTATGAAGTCCCGGGATCAAACTTTGGCTTTGGAAAATTTTGGTTTTAGGTGAATAAAACCCTAGGAGTTAGTAAGTAGGCTTTAAGAATAAAATATGGAGGAAAAAGACACAAATGGGCTTGTGGCCCAGTGGCAAAGTGGCGCCACTTAGAGAGCAGGGAGGTGGCATCAGTTGAGGAGGCCCAAACTCCAGTTGCATGAAGCCCAATTCCTTTAATTAAATTTTAGCTAATTTTTGGCATTAGGGTTTTATTCTCCCACTCTCTTCTTCAATTTCGACATTAGGGTTTCTCTATTCTCCCATTCTCTATAAAAGCCAAAATCCCTAAGCCTATTCTCTCATCTTCACCTCTATGCAAAAGCCGAAAGTCTATTATTCTTTTTTATGTTTTCTTCTACAAAGCTGAAACCACCCAATTCTTCTCAACATCTTTCCCTTCAAAAGCTGAAACTCTAAACTTTCTTCTCATCTCCACAGCCGAATACCTCCTATTCTCTTTTGCCGATCTCTTCACTAAAAGCCGAATCTACATAGATTTCTTCCTATCATATTCTCTTTTTGATCTTCTCAAAAGCCGAAATCTTCTAGGAGTTGGCGAAATTCTCTGTAAAGGTAGGTGCCGATTGCTTCTGATCTATTCTTCTTCTCTTTCGGTTTTTAGAAGACAAAGCCGAAAGGCTAATGGATTAATGATTTGATGTTTTCTTGTTGGGCGACATTCAGGAATTGAAGTAGATCGCTTAGATCTAAAAGCCGAAACCGTTAGTCTCTAAACTTCATATCTCTCTTTTTGGGACTTCAAGGTAAGGGGTTCTCCTTAGATTCTCTTTAGATTCGCTATCGTAGTTGTGATCTTAACCATATGTTATGATAAGGTCTTTTAAAACCAATCCCTAAGTTTAAGAAACGAGCGGTGTCAGTAGTTCAGGATTGGCCACCAGGTTGTGGACCGGCTTCAGAACAAAATCTTAGGCAGTTAGCAGCCATATCGGCTTCTGATAGTGTCGACATAGAAGGTCTCATCTTGACTATAATCAGGTGTGTAGATCTCTAACACACTAATTAATCTGTACTAAATATATGTTATGGGCTAAAAGCTGGAAAAAGGCTGTATAGTAATCTGTACTAAATACATGTTATGGGCTAAAAGCCGGAAAAAGGCTGTATAGTAATCTATACTAAATATATGTTATGGGCTAAAAGCCAGAAAAAGGCTGTATGTAATCAGGTGTGTAGATCTCTAACACACTAATTAATCTGTACTAAATATATGTTATGGGCTAAAAGCCGGAAAAAGGTTGTATAGTAATCTGTGCTAAATATATGTTATGGGCTAAAAGCCGAAAAGAGGCTGTGTAGACAGTCGAATAAAACCCTAAAAGGGTTAGGCAGAGGATGCCAGGTACGTAATCATAGAAATCTCTATGTGTATTGATATATATTTATATATATATATATATATGAAAGCCTATTTTTTTGAAGATGGTATGATGTTTCAATTTTTCATGTGTGTATGCATGGGGTGGGATTATGATAATGAAGGGGAAGTGCATGATAAGTCACTTGGTGATCGGTGGTTAAACCACAAATTCAAATGTTAGGTCACATAGTGATCGGTGGCTGAGCCACGTTATATTATGAGGTCACATAGTGATCGGTGGCTATGCCACGTTTAATGATTCCTGAATAATAGGAATAGGCAGTGCGACTGTCGTTTGGTGTGTAGAGGATGGAGGGTTGATTGTAGAAATCCCCGAGGTGTGATGGTTGGTACGGGTTGGTGTGTAGAGGATGGAATTCTAGGATGGGTTGGGCCATTCATCATTTATTACTTATCATGTAATTTTGATTGTTGCCTTTATGTATGGGTCAGGGCTCATAATGTGTTTGTGGGCCTTAGGTCGTTGTGTTCGAGATTTATACACTGAGTCTTGGTGACTCACCCTTTTATTTTTCCTACTCTTTCAGATGAGCAGTAGATCGTGGACATGGGAGCCGAGACGGACTCGAGGGGCCATCAAGTTTTTATTTCTATAGATTATTTCGGTTTTTCTTTAAGTTTTTATTTTATTATTTTGGAAATATTTACGTAATAAGGCCCCATAGTTTATATTCACCTAAGTAGTTTTAACATTTGCAACTTATGAAATTATGTCGAAGGTTTAATTATACGAAATAATAATAATACAAGGTTTTTTTTTAAAATGTCATTTATTTATTCAAATATTTTCTAATTAACTTACGATTTCCAAAACCAACAAAGCAAAAATTTTCAATGTACAACCCGACCAGATCTGGTCAAAACGTATGGGCCGGGTTTGGGGTGTTACACGATGCCGATGACCCAGCCCTAACACTTCCACGGCCTCTTGCACCTCTTCTATCGCTCATCGTTGCGTATTTCTGAAATAAAATATTTATGAAATTAGTTCGTAATTCCACTGTTTAAAGCGCATGTCTTATGTAAGTAACAATTTTTTTAAAGTTATTTCGCGGTCGAGAATCCACTACAGGCTTAAGTTTCCTACGGGATTTAGTCTCTAAAAACCTATTCTAAAGTGGCCTAATAACTAGATATAGTTAAGTAATTTAAACAAAGGTAAATACAGAAAACTTACTTGGCTCAACATCGAGGACTCGGTGAACCACACTTCAAGAATCCTGCAAAACCTATTTAAAACCCAAAATCTAAGGCCCATTTCACAGTCTAAGCTTTGCAATCGGGCTCTGATACCACTAAATGACACACCTCAAACCCGGCCCAGACGTTATGTCTGAATATGGGAATGTCACATCAAAGGCACAATTTCAAACAAATTTTGCTAAGTTAAAATTTAAGGCCTAAAAGCCCAAAATCCTTGAATCTTGTTAAGTAATGATAAAAGCCCATTTAATTATTTTAAGTATTCTGAAAACCATATTTAAACATAAGAAATTACTCAGGTTTAATAATTAAGTAAACAGTTGAAACAACAAAACTCAAAATCCAAAGTCAAAACGAAGTACAAGGCCTTATTACATCCAATGAAAATAAAGCAATTTAAATCATGTCTTTTAAAACAAATAAATAAAACTTCTAAATATCTTGTAGTGTGGCCATCTCCGAGTCCTCTCCCACGTCGAGCTATTTACTGAGGATCACCTGAAACATTTAATAAAAAGGGTGTGAGTTTCGAAACTCAGTGTGTACGACCCTTGGCAATCAAATCAACATGCAAATATTACATTGGGCCTAAGCCCTATCAAAATCAGTAGTCTTGGGCCTTAGCCCACAATGACCTCATACCACATCGAAGTCACATAAATGCACCCATCCCAAATCCAACCCTACAAACCATTTCCCTTCCAACCCTACACACCTGTGGGGATATAAATATCAACCCACCCATCCCTGCACATCAAAGGTAGCACCAGCAGTGGCAGTACTCAAACGTTGCAGCAAAGCTACTATAATGGCTTAAAGCCACCGATGGATCCACGGTCGTCAAGCGACTATGCGATCCTCAAATCTTCCTCCGTATCATCAAAACACACCCAAGTGCAACATATATTTCGTGAATGCAACACACATTTTCACACTTTAAGCACCTATCGGTATTTTAGTCATTTCACTACCCAGGGGTATTTTCGTAATTCTACCCTACAGGGGTATTTAGGTAATTTTGCAAAACACGGGTACTTTGGAAATTTTGAAAATCAGGGATATTCTGGTAATTTTACAAATCAGGGGTATTTTAGTAATTTTACAAATCAGGGGTATTTTAGTAAATTTACAAATCTAAGGATATTTCGGTAGTTTCTAAATCAAGGGTATTTTAGTAATTTTATAAATCTAAGGATATTTTGGTAATTTCCAAACTAGGGGTATTTTAGTAATTTTATAAATCTAAGGATATTTGGCCCCTATCGGGTTTTAGTTATGAACTTTGGCCCATTAACAAGTCCTTGCGACTAAAGTGAACAGACACTATGCACCAGGTAGGATTCCATAGAAGAGGAGGTGGGCCACTAGGACCGCTTAAGTACCAAGCTCTCCCGAGATCCCATCCTAGACATGCATATGTTAGTTGCCACACTCTAACCCAGCGACTTGTTCACGGACATGTTTAATTATTAGATTAACTCTTATGCGGTTTAAGAGTTGTTCAGAACTAGGCCTAAAGTCCATTAAACCCTAGCATACTTTTCTACGTCCCCATAAAGCCCATCAAGCCCAAATCACATCCTTACGGCCCATTAGGCCCAAATCTCATCCATATGGCCTTTTAGGCCCAAAACAATTCTATATCATGTAACATGCATGACTAACTCAATTCGTATAACCAACCAACAATTTCATCAAACTTAGCCTCAGGGCCCACCGAGCCCATTCAGCCACTTTCGGCTTTTCGGCTTTCGGGCATTTCCGATATCGTGTGTGTGTAGTATTTGTACACACCTGGTTACTGCGACGTGCTATACTATCCTTAGCCTTGAACCTACAACCAACCAACCTTCAATCAATCACTAAATCAAAACATTTACCAAAAGCCAAAACCTTACCGTAACGTTACCGTGTGCCATCGGGTTCTAATAGCCCTTCCTTAGCTACTATTCAGGAGTATCCCCTAGATCTGCACTCACACATACACCATCAAATTTCGAGTGACTCATAATCCACACAAGTCACCCCTATAGATCATACACACATTTGGCCATTCACTTAAACTGCAATCGAGTTGAGTACACTTACCCTTGCTAACGATCCTACCACGCTTGCGATCTTTGAACCTTATCCTTGTTACCACAGAGTTAACGACAAGACAGTTAGACAGCCTTTCGGCTTTTAGCAAAACGTACAAGAGAGGTTAACTGAATACTTACCAAATCCCCTTCTGATCCTGCGGCCTAGATAGCTATTAACTAGATTCAGTTTTTAACACTTGACTGAGAGTAGATAATAATCGATCTGTGATAGGGGAAAACAACAAGGGTTTGGCACAAATAGGAATTTTGGTAAGGAAAAAAGATGGTGGTAATTTGGCAATAGAAAATTTTGGCTATGAGAGATTTCGACAAAAAGGATTAGGCTATAGGAGATTTCGGTAATTGGGAGAATTTGGCTACGGAAAAACCGATTAAGGGAAGAAAAGAAAGACTAATGAAAGCTAAAAAACCCTTCAAAGCATTCGGCCTCTCCTTTTATAGCCACCAGCCGAATACTCTTTTCCCCACAGTCCCATTCGGCACCAATTCCTCCCTCTCCTCATCTCCTAACTTTTCTCCTAATAACACCTTAGCCTTATCCGAATTTTCCTCCATTATTAGTTCCCCTTACCACTCAAACACTCCAACGCAAGAGTTCATATTCAACACAACTCTAGCCATCCACCTATGCAAAATAAAACACTCCAAAAACACCACTCCTAATGCTCGAACCTTAGACCTCCTCAACTGACAACACGCCACCTTATAGCTTCCCAAGTGACGCCACTTGCCACTGGACCACAAACCCATTTGTGTCTTTTTTTCCCTTAATCTATTTAAGAGGCCTAATGCCTGAGACTAGGGTCCACTAAAGCAAAGAAAAATAAATTTTTCCCTATGGTCTTCCCTATCTCTAAGACCTCAAATAATCTTGATAATACCTTAAAATTAATATTCTAAGTGCTACTCATACATACCAACCTCAGTGCATAAAAATTTAAAGTTTCGGGATTTTTGGGGCGTTACAACTTGGTTAGTGTCGTTCTCTTGTTCTCAAAAATTTTTAACGCTCCCATGCCCAAGGCCCAATAGGCCTAATTCTACTAGGCCCAAATTTGGGGCGTTACACACACGCCCGTGTGAAAGGGGATACGCCCGTGTGGGCAGGCTGTGTGGTCACACAGGCCCATGTCCCTAACCCGTGTGGAATTTATTTTTCAATTCAAACCTACAGGGGTTTTCACACGGCCGGGTACACGCCCGTGTCCTCACTCGTGTGTGAAAATCTGGGTATTCTGTTTGTGACGTCAGTAACCATATAACGGGCACATGGCCTAGACACGCTCGTGTGTCTAGCCCGTGGTCGACACTAACTTGCAACATTAACATGCAAGGGACACACGGCCTGGTCACACACCCATGGGGCTGATCGTGCATCACACACAGCCTAGACACACGCTCGTGTGCCTACCCGTGTGGACAAGAACAAGGTTATTTGTAAAGCTCTTTTTATCACCCTAACTCATAAAACATCAATCACATTCAATCATTTACCAAGCAACTCAATTATGTATTATACACATTCATGAATAACCTCTTCTTTTCATATATAATGATAATGAGCCATTAAATATGGCCATTTACAAAAGTGTTCATCTTTAAGGGAGCCAACACACTTGGTTAAAACAACAAAACATTCACTAAGTCTAGACCCTATACATGCCATACTCAAAATGCTAAAACTAATATACCAAGATGAGCTGATAGTGTAAGTGATCTTCCGATTATCTTAGTATCCCGAACCGGCTCTTTGACACTATAAAACAAGGGAAAAAGAATGGGAGTAAGCTTTAAGCTTAGTAAGTTTACATGTAAACAATAAACATCATCACATATTCTAATCAATCAATAACCTCACATACTAAGCAAGAAAAATTCACATTTCCATAATCATGCTTACTCATCTCATCTCTTACCACATTCCAATCGCATAACAATTACATTGTTCACAATTGCTCGTACACATTCCCTGCACTCATCACCACAAGGCAATATGAAACATTTACCTATACCATTTCTCGATGAGCCCCTCGGAATAATATTATGTACCCGGTGGTTTCGCACACAGCCCACCGTTAATCGATAATAGGGTGGTATCGCACATAGCCCACCAACAAGAATATTTACAGTGGTTTCGCACATAGCCCACCAAATGATAATATAAATTATGGTATCACACACAGCCCATCGTGAATAAGTAATAAGGTGGTATAGCACATAGCCCACCAAAAAGGATGATTACTGTGGTATCGCACACAGCCCACCAATTAATCATTACGGATATTTTTCCCCACTTACGTATCTATTCGAGGTTCATACGAGATCTACTCACCATCTATCAATTTCAATCAATCTCAATCATAATCGATCTCATTCATACAATGCACCAATAAGTAATAACATGTATTAAAGATGTATCATTTACACATAAACTTACCTCGGTGCAAAATGTATTATTCGACGATTTAGTCCGTAAGCTTGCCTTTTCCTTGGTCAAGATTGTTTCCGCGCTCTTCTTGATCTATAATAATAAAATTTACTCATTCAATCACTTTATAATTCATGATATATCAAAATTTCTACTTAGGCAAAAATGACCATTTTGCCCTTCTACTTTGGCAAAATTACAATTTTGCCCCTAGGCTCGTAAATCGTTTTTCATCACATTTTCTCATTAAACAAGCCTAGATGAACAATTATTTCTCTTACAAAAACTCACAAATCCAATTATTTCATGCATTTATTACACAAGTTCAACATTTACTAATAGGTCGCATTTAGGTGTTTTCATGGTAACACCTTTCACAAAAGTTGTTCCTTAACTCACTAACATTCATTTTATTCCATAAAAACTCAGCAAAAAATAGGAACACTCTCATGGAGAGTCCCTAAACTTTCAACCATTTTTCAAAATAGTCCCCTCATTAGCTAGCTTAAGCTTTGGGGGTTCCAAAAGTACAAAAATTATCAAGAAAAGCCCCTAGAATCACTTACTTGCAAGAGATTTGTGTTGCTGAAAATTTGAACTCCAAGAACCCTTATTTCCTCTCAATTTTCAATGGAGAAGAAGCATGAATAGTGAAAGATGACATCTTTTTCATTTAGCTTATTTTATTCATTTTTTATCACCTAATTTCACCAAATTTTGACCAAAATTTAATGCTCTTGTCTCCTTTGTTTTCTATGGTCAACCAACATACCTTTAATGGCCTAATTGCACTTTAAGGACCTCCAATTTAATATTCTATGGCTATTAGGCACCTCTACCTTGTATAATAGAACTTTCGCACTTTATGCGATTTAGTCTTTTTTCACAATTAAGCATACAATTACTAAAATTAAAGCACCAAACTTTTCATGCATCCTTATAAACATGCTATAACACATAAAATAATATCAAAATAATTTCCTTCAACCTCGGATTAGCGGTCCCGAAACCACTATTTCGACTAGCCCCACAAGCATGTGATCCGGTCGTGTGTCCCTTGCACCTTAATTGTTGCAAAACAGAATGTCCAGAATTGAGCACACAAACAGAGACACGGCCGTGTGTCTTAGCCGTGTGTGCTACACGGCCTAGCACACGGGCGTGTGGCATGGCCGTGTGGCACAAGTTAGAGAGCACTCTAATTTGAACATGGCCTGAAGCACGGGCGTGTCCCAGGGTCACACGGGCGTGTCCCTTGGACCACACGGGCGTGTGAGCCCTGCGTCTAGCAAAAATTTTCTAAGTTTTATAAAAATTCCCTAAGTTCTCGGTTTCGTCACGAACCGCCTCCAAACCATGTTTTGGGTCTCGTAGGCTCGTATAAGGGACTTTATGATCGAATATGAATGGTTTTAATTCGGACGCAAATTTTATGACTCGGAATTGTGTGATCGCTTGTGATGTGAGTTCGGTAATGCCTCGTACCTTGTTCCGGCATCGAATACAGGTAAGAGGTGTTACAGCATTGAAGTGTATTTCCATTTTGTCAGGGATGCAATCTAGGATGGGTTGATTTCACCTTCTTATGTTTTGACTTCCATTCAGTTGGCTGGCATCTTTACAAAAGCGTTTGGTAAACCGCAAATTGAATATCTTATCAGCAAGTTGGACATTTATGATCTGCATGCTCCAACTTGAGGGTGTGTTAGGATATTATTTTGGGACATTATCTTTTAGCAATTTGATTCCTAATGACATATTATATGATATTATTATGGGACATTAACTTTTAACAATTCGATTCCTACATAACTACTACTGTATAAATATATATACCCTTAAGGTCTATCAATAAAATTCAAGAGATTACCCTATTCTTGTCATAAACAATAGAATCCATCCTAGGGTTCATCTCTCCTAGGTATTAAGAGAATCATTTTATTATTGAAAAATAAACACCAAAAATACAATATAGCCACTAAAATAAAAGAAATCCATGATAACTCCCTTCGAAATCAGCTTGGACTCTTGAGCCTTGATGGTAAATTGCTTGAAAGTCAACTTCAATAGTGTTCTTGTGGGTAATTTTTGTGCTATCCTATGACGGTTGGTATCCTCCACTTTTGTTTCCTTATTTATACCTTCTTAAAGTGCCAAAAAACTTAAATATTGCAAATTTCCACTGTTAGCACACATGGTTCTTGAAATCAAATGCCCATGTGAAAGTCTGTTGCATGTGTACAATTCCTGAAATGCTCTAATGTTCTAATTTCCACCCATTTTTCACTTCTTTTACTCCCAAGTGCCCTATTAAGCATCAAAACATGAATATAAAAAATTAGGAGTATATAATTTACCACTAATGTCACATAATCACCTAAAAAAGCACTAAGAATGAAGCTAAAATATGTTACATTAGCAATTACCAATTATCGATAAGATTAATTAGTTTGAAGACACTTAAAGAAGCTATAATATTATTTTAAATTAATCAGAATCTTGTGTTAGCAAGCAATGTGTAAATTCTTAAATCATGGAATTCATAATTATTTTAGTATTGGCAATGCAAAAATGTATGGAGATCTCTATAGATATAATTTGAAGCCTCCTCATAAAATCATTTCTAGAAAACTAATGGAAATTTATAACAACCCAAACATTTTATAATGATATTTATATAAGATGAGATATCAGAGAAAACACAAACTAAGTTTTTTCAACAAAAAAAAAAAAACTTGAGGCATATACAAAGAAAAGAAAAAAAATATATCTACCTTTAGTTCTTTTGGTTGGCTTGAGTCTGCGAAATCAGTATAGTGATTTTGTTTTACTTGAGACATACGCAAAGAAAAGAAATCTACCTTGAGTTTTTTTTTTTTTGAAACAGTGGTTGGTCACCTTTATTGAAGTAATACGAAAATGTTGTACAAATGGGAATAAAAAAAATAAAAAATAGCTAAATAAAATACAAACCCTAGGACTTAAAAAGAAAACATCAAAAGAAAAGCATAGATTCCAACCGCACTTAAGCTTTCCTCCTCTAAAAAGCAGAATACCGAGAAACTAAAAAGCTCCCAAATTCATCGCTATCCACATCTATTGCTAGTCGCAGACGGTGCGATAGTAAACAAGCCAATGGTAAGCACCCTGACTATTGAGACCCATTCCAATCCTCCAACTCCTGCCACCATTGCTTTTAGACCTAACCTATCCACCACACCACCTCCGTGGACACTTTTCGTCATTCGTCTTCTACAAGAAGATAACGACCGGGGTCCCCTTTGTTGACTAGCATCTTGCCAAAAGGGATATTCATGTGCATATAGCTGTTGTTTGAGCTGCCCATCGTGTAAATCAACATTTTCACATTGATACGTATAGAGCTCTCTTGATACCACACTTTCTCCCATGACAAAATGAATGATGAGAGACCTCAACTCCAGTAAGATCCATCACCGCTCTAAGACTATAGCACCCAGTCCGAATCCACTCATTGATCCAATGGCAACATCCTCTGAAACACCCCTTACCCGTATCCTATGCGAGAACAAGGTACGAGGTGTTACCTAACTTAATAACATGCATACAAACATTACCGGGTTATGAAATTTCGTTCAAATTTAAAACTTTTCAAACTTCATCTTGAAGTCCCCAATATGGCTTACGAGGCCCAAAACATACTTTACAAATGGTTCAGTACTAAACCAGGCCAATTTTTGACATTATTTTTGGGACAGCCCGATTTTGGGACTAGTCGGAACAGTGGTTTCGAGACCGCTAATCCGAGGATGAAGAAAATTATTTTTGACATTATTTTTATGTGTTATAGTATGATTATAAGGATGCATGAAAATTTTGGTGCACTAATTTTAGTAATTTAAGGCTTAATTGCGAAAAAGGACTAAATCGCATAAAGTGCAAAAGTTCCATTTTGCAAGCTAGAAGCATTAAATAGATAAGGAACTTTAAATTGAAGGTCTTGAATGTGAAATTAGACCTTCCTAATGTTGATAGCCAGCCATAAGGGACAATAGACTCAAAATTGGTCAAAATTGGGTGGGTTAGGTGGACTAATTTGAAGGAAATAAATAAAATAAGAAAAGATGATATCATCCATTTTTCTTCATCACCTTCACCACCGAAAATACCAGCATAGAGAGGGGTTTTGAAAGCTTTGAAATTTTAGCAACTTATCCTCACACAAATCAAAAAGAGTGCGGAATTAACCTTGACCGGGGAAAAGGCAAGGTTTCAGATTAAACCGCAAATTAACACATTTTGCACCGAGGTAAGTGTATGTATAAACGATGCATCTTAAATACACATGTTGTTACTTATTGGTGCACTGTATGATTGAGAACATTTACGATTTAAATGGATTGGATTCGGTAGATAATGAATAATTTTGGTATGAACGTTGAAATAGACATGTAAATGTGGAATATTATCCGTAGTAATTAATGGTGGGATGTGTATGATACCACCTTAATTATTCTTGTTGGTGGGCTATGTGCGATACCACCTTACTACTTATTCACGATGGGCTGTGTGCGATACCATCATTTATATTAACATTTGGTGGGCAATGTGCGATATCACCATAAATATTCTTGTTGGTGGGCTATGTACGATACCACCCTGTTAAACATTAATGATGGGCTAAGTGCGAAACCACCGAGTGTTTGGTATTACTGTGAATGGCTTATTGTGAAATTGTGATGTGTTGTTTCATGTGATCATGTGAGGATAAATGCAAGGATGTATGTTAAATAATATGAGCATTTGGCTTGTGATATGGTTGGAATGTGGTAAGAGATGAAATGAGTAAGCATGATCTTGGAATGTGGAATGTTCTTACTTATTATGAAATGCTATTTATTAATTAGCGCATATTATGATGTTTATTGTTTACATGTAAACTTACTGAGCTTAAAGCTTACTCCCTTTCTTTTCCCTTGTTTTATAGTATCAAAGAGTCGGGTCGAGATACGAAGATAATTGGAAGATCACCCACACTATCAGCTCATCTCGGTATATCTAGACTTAGTATTTTGAGTATGGCATGTATAGGGGCTAGAGTGGGTGAATTGTTTTGTTATTTTGGCCAAGTATGTATTGGCTCCTTTAAAGATGAACTCTTTTGTATATTGCCATAGTTGATGGCTCATTATTACTAATTTATGAAAAGATGAAGTTATTCATGAAAGTGTATGTGGCAAATTTGGGTTGCTTAGTGATTTGTTGAATGGGATTATGTTGTGTGAGCTAGGGTGATGAAAAGAGCTTGGCGAATAGCCTTGTTTGTAACACCCCAAACCCGGCCTAGACGTTACGAACGGATCTGGCATGTCACATGAAAGGAATGTCTAAAAAAAACTGTGCGTTCGTTAAAAAGTTCGTATTCTTTTTGAAACTCCGCGTTTTGTGGTTTGTTTATAAAAGCCGATTCATTTCAATGCCCATTATACAAAGTTGTTATTAATTTGAATAAAATTGTATTTGTTGTGAAAATCGAGCTTAAGTAATTTTGAATAAAAAAACGGTTTATTATCATTTTAGGAAAATCCCATATTGAACATTTAATAATAAACAGTAACCAAATTGAAAGCTAAAACCAAATAAAATACCAAAGGCCTTATTACATAACAAAATCCCAAAATTAAAAGTAGGTTTAAATAAAAGAACCGAGTTTACGAGAAAACATTGCAGGGCCACCACAAGTCTGCCTCGACTCCCAAATCCGCGATCTACTAATTACCTGAAACATTTAAAAAGAGGGGGTGAGTTTACGAAAACTCAGTGTGCAATTCCCCTTACGAGTGATAACTGGGCCTAAGCCCACAAAAGCAGATTGGGCCTTAGCCCTCACAATAACATACTTGGCCGAAGCACACATAAATCGAATCAGGCCGTAGCCCTAACATCACAGTATAGCAGATAACACATTCCAAATGATGCAAAACCCAATCCCAGCCTAAATTTCCGTCTGCTACACACCACCCGTACCTGCCAATCACACCAGTGGGGATTACTAAATCGACCCTCCATCCGCTACACACCCTTGAAGGCAATCGCTGCAGTCAACTGCATATCGCCCTTATAATCGTGGCATAGCCACCAGATAATGTGACAGAGTCACCGGATTCATAATATGTGACATAAGTCACCGGATTCATAATATGTGACATAAGTCACCGAATTCATAATATGTGACATAAGTCACCGGATAATGTGGTAAAACCACCGGAACACTTCTCCTTTACAATCATATCCCATTCCCATACAATTTGACATAATAATTCGTGTATGCAGTATGGCATGTATGCAAATCATATATCAAATATAACGTACGAAACGAATTACCATCATAATCAGAATAACCAATACAACATAATCAAGCTAATCAACCTCTAAGGGTATAACTGTAATTTTACCTACCAAGGGTATTTTCGTAAATTTACCCACCAAGGGTATTTTCATAAATTCGTACCTGCAATGGCCTTTCCGAAGGCCTAATGTCGCCCCGAGCGACTCAGCTACCATTTCCGGTCCTTACCGGACTATTGGGCCTAAAACCCAATTTCGGCCCATTCGAGCCCACACGCTCGTGTGGCTCACCTAGCACAAATCTAGCCACGTATATAAGTTCCACCTAGTCTAGTTCAACATATACTAAACAATCATACAATTTACTCATTTGGGCCCACGGGCCCATTGGGCCCACTTCGGCCCATCGTGGCCCAAGCAGCCCAACCCACAAGAATACTACTGATGGTCTCAACTATCGCGTTGAAGCCCCACACGTGCGCTCGCACGCTCGTGTGGCTACTATTGCCGTGACCGGCACTTCAGCATTTGCCGCTCTACAACTAGAGTAGAGAGAGTTACACACACCTGATAGGACTCTGGTGCTAATCCGCGCTCCGACCACTCCTGTGCCCAAACGCCCTCCAAGGTGTGTTAACCCTCCTCCTGGAATGCTCTTTATATAGCTAGCTCTTCACCTTCATTCTTTGTGTCTTTCCGATGTGGGATCCCTTTGCCAGTAGAGTTTAAATTCAACTGAAACTTTTGCCGTCCAATCCGCAAAATAAATACTCCTTTGCTTCTCACGAGATTCGAACCCAGGCTCCCTTGCAACATAATCCACGCCGCTAACCACTTGGCCACAAGCTCCTCTTGTGTCTTAAACCATGCGCAACTAAATATAAAATATGGCCCAAATTCTAAGATCCAAGTAAAAAGAAACCAAAATGAAAAAGCCAAGACTTGAACCTTGGACCTCCTTCCTTCCCTTGTGGCGTCATTCCCTTGTTCCTTAAGTGGCGTCACTTTGCCACTACACCACACACTCCACTTGTGTCATTTTTTCCATATTTTATTCTTAAGGCCTACCTGCCAACTTTCAGGGTTTTTTTCGGCCTAAAACCAAAATTTCCCTAAATTCAAAGTTTGATCCCGGGACTCTATAGAAGCCCTCTAACCTTCCAAAATCACTTATCTAAAAGGCCCAACTTGCATTTAAGCCAATCTCTTATTCTCCGAAAATTTAAACGCTACTGCGCTCAAGGCCTATTGGGCTCAATCCTACTAGGCCCAATTTCAGGATGTTACAAATCTACCCTCCTTAAAGAAATTTTGTCCTCGGAATTTCCAACTATCTAACAGTCGTACATCCTAACTTACAACACTACACCCACGCTGCGCACTTTGATTCTAATAACACTAATACCCTTTCTAACTAAATCTTGGAACCCCTTCACATAACCAACTATCTAACATCGGAGCAAACAGATATTTTTCCAACATACATACAACTCCTATATTCAAGCATCACATCCACACATCGTAGAATAAATACAATCATTCATCATATAATAGAATATAGTAAAAAGGAAACTTACGGATTTGGTGCCGGAGACTTAGGTGCCATACTTCCAGAAAACAGATATATATTTTTTCTAAACCATTTTCCAAACCATCCTTTGAAAATATTTTTGAACCCAAACCCACAGCCAAGTTTTTGAACCTAGGCTCTGATACCATAATTGTAACACCCCAAACCCGGCCTAGACGTTACGACCGGATCTGGCATGTCACATGAAAGGAATGTCTAAAAAAACTGTGCGTTCGTTAAAAAGTTCGTATTCTTTTTGAAACTCCGCGTTTTGTGGTTTGTTTATAAAAGCCGATTCATTTCAATGCCCATTTTACAAAGTTGTTATTAATTTGAGTAAAATTGTATTTGTTGTGAAAATCGAGCTTAAGTAATTTTGAATAAAAAAACGGTTTATTATCATTTTAGGAAAATCCCATATTAAACATTTAATAATAAACAGTAACCAAACTGAAAGCTAAAACCAAATAAAATACCAAAGGCCTTATTACATAACAAAATCGCAAAATTAAAAGTAGGTTTAAATAAAAGAACCGAGTTTACGAGAAAACATTGCAGGGCCACCACAAGTCTGCCTCGACTCCCAAATCCGCGATCTACTAATTACCTGAAACATTTAAAAAGAGGGGGTGAGTTTACGAAAACTCAGTGTGCAATTCCCCTTACGAGTGATTACTGGGCCTAAGCCCACAAAAGCAGATTGGGCCTTAGCCCTCACAATAGCATACTTGGCCGAAGCACACATAAATCGAATCAGGCCGTAGCCCTAACATCACAGTATAGCAGATAACACATTCCAAATGATGCAAAACCCAATCCTAGCCTAAATTTCCATCCGCTACACACCACCCGTATCTGCCAATCACACCAGTGGGGATTACTAAATCGACCCTCCATCCGCTACACACCCTCGAAGGCAGTCGCTGCAGTCAACTGCACATCGCCCTTATAATCGTGGCATAGCCACCAGATAATGTGACAGAGTCACCGGATTCATAATATGTGACATAAGTCACCGGATTCATAATATGTGACATATCACCGAATTCATAATATGTGACATAAGTCACCGAATAATGTGGTAAAACCACCGGAACACTTCCCCTTTACAATCATATCCCATTCCCATGCAATTTGACATAATAATTCGTGTATGCAGTATGGCATGTATGCAAATCATATATCAAATATAACGTACGAAACGAATTACCATCATAATCAGAATAACCAATGCAACATAATCAAGCTAATCAACCTCTAAGGGTATAACTGTAATTTTACCTACCAAGGGTATTTTTGTAATTTACCCACCAAGGGTATTTTCGTAAATTCGCACCTGCAATGGCCTTTCCGAAGGCCTAATGTCGCCCCGAGCGACTCAGCTACCATTTCCGGTCCTTACCGGACTATTGGCCTAAAACCCAATTTCGGCCCATTCTGGCCCACACGCTCGTGTGGCCCACCTAGCACAAATCTAGCCACGTATATAAGTTCCACCTAGTCTAGTTCAACATATACTAAACAATCATACAATTTACTCATCTGGGCCCACGGACCTATTGGGCCCACTTCGGCCCATCGTGGCCCAAGCAGCCCAACCCACAAGAATACTACTGATGGCCTCAACTATCGCGTCGAAGCCCCACACGTGCGCTCACACGCTCGTGTGGCTACTATTCCGTGACCGGCACTTCGGCATTTGCCGCTCTACAACTAGAGTTGAGAGAGTTACACACACCTGATAGAACTCTGGTGCTAATCCGCGCTCCGACCACTCCTGTGCCCAAACGCCGTCCAAGGTGTGTTAACCCTTCTCCTAGAATGCTCTTTATATAGCTAGCTCTTCACCTTCATTCTTTGTGTCTTTCCGATGTGGGATCCCTTTGCCAGTAGAGTTTAAATTCAACTGAAACTCTTGTCGTCCAATCCGCAAAATAAATACTCCTTTGCTTCTCACGAGATTCGAACCCAGGCTTCCTTGCAACATAATCCACACCGCTAACCACTTGGCCACAAGCTCCTCTTGTGTCTTAAACCATGCGCAACTAAATATAAACTGTGGCCCAAATTCTAAGATCCAAGTAAAAAGAAACCAAAATGCAAAAGCCAAAACTTGAACCTTGGACCTCCTTCCTTCCCTTGTGGCGTCATTCCCTTGTTCCTTAAGTGGCGTCACTTTGCCACTACACCACACACTCCACTTGTGTCATTTTTTCCATATTTAATTCTTAAGGCCTATCTGCCAACTTTCAGGGTTTTTTTCCGCCTAAAACCAAAATTTCCCTAAATTCAAAGTTTGATCCTGGGACTCCATAGAAGCCCTCTAACCTTCCAAAATCACTTATCTAAAATGTCCAACTTGCATTTAAGCCAATCTCTTATTCTTCGAAAATTTAAACGCTACTACGCTCAAGGCCCATTGGGCTCAATCCTACTAGGCCCAATTTCAGGATGTTACATTGTTCTTGTCCACACAGGTAGGCACACGGGCATGCGTCTAGGCCTTGTCAGACACAAGGGTAGTCCCATGGGTGTGTGACGAGGCTGTGTGTCCCCTGCATGTTAGTGTTTTAAGTTAGTGTTGACCACGGGCTAGCCATACGGGCGTGTGCCTATGCCGTGTGCCCCTTATGAGGTTGTTGACGTCACAAACAGAATACCCAGGTTTTTACACATGGACGTGTCTAGGCCATGTAGAGCACACGAGCCAAGAACACGGGCGTGTGTCCGGCCGTGTGAAAACCCCTATAGGTTCGAAATGAAAACAAATCCCACACGGGTTAGAGACATGGGCGTGTATGGCCACACGACCTGCCCACACGGGCGTGTCCCATTTCACACGGGCGTGTGGCCCCTGTTTACACAAAAAAATTTTAAATGCACAAAAATTTCCGGTTGGGTTCTGAGACCCTCCGTAAGCTTGATTGAGGCCTCATAGGCCCTTAATGAGAAATGTTAAGTTGGGATGAAGTTTTTTTTTTAGCTTAAATTTGTATAACTGAGTGAGTTAAGTAAGGTAACGCCTCATACCCGGTTCCGGCGTAGAATTCGGGTAAGGGGTGTTACAGGAAAAGAGAAGGAGTAAACATAAAGCTTAGTAAGTTGCATGTAAATAAGTAACAACATCAACCATGCATCTTTAAACACATAGCATATTATAAATCAGCACAACATTCTTAATTTAACAATGGTAGATTTACTACATATTTACACATCACAAGTATAAGCCAAAGATTACAAGGTCGTCCCGAAATCATTCTCATAGATAGAACATACTCAATTTCATCCGTACCATTAAGGCATCAAAACTAAGCTCATATCTCATGATTTCCGAGTAAGAACCTGTACCATTCACAACATGATTATATCCTTTCATATCTTTATCATAAGCTTTAGATAACCCGTGGAACCATTTGCAATACTAAAGGATACCCGATAAGCCTCACACAAGAGGGTAAAATGCTGATGCCATGTCCCAGACATGGTCTTACATTGGCTCACATGTCGAGGCTGATGCCATGTCCCAAACATGGTCTTACACTAGCTCTCATAATTTGGCCGATGCCATGTCCCAGACATGGTCTTACACTAGCACACATATCAACGCCGATGTCATGTCCAAGACATGGTCTTACACTGGCTCTCATAATGTGGCTGATGCCATGTCCCAGACATGGTCTTACACTGGCTCTCATAATGTGGCCGATGCCAAGTCCCAAATATGGTCTTACACTAGCACACATATCAACGCTGATGCCATGTCCCAAACATGGTCTTACACTAGCACACATATCAACACCGATGTCATGTCTCAAACATGGTCTTACACTGGCTCTCATAATGTGGCCGATGCCATGTCCCAGACATGGTCTTACACTAGCACACATATCACCCAAATGTCAAGGCATAGATATCCAATCTATTCCTAAGGTTCAACCGGGAGTTTTTACTACATCAATTCTCATCATGCATATTCACAACAATAATCAAACACTTTATGCCATATTAATTGTTCAATACATAATAACAATAAAGTTGTATTATTTACGTACAACTTACCTCGGTATACAAAAAGTGGGCGACTAGATTGAATTAGTCTACTAACTTGGTCTTCCCTCGACCTGGGTCCGAACTCTGTTTTCTTGATCTATAATGAAAAATTCACTTATTTAATCACCACATTAATCAAGACATTCCAAAATTCCTACTTTGGCAAAATTACCGTTTTGCCTTTAGACTTTCACATAATTATGATTTTGCCCCTAGGCTCGTAAAACAATTTTAATCAAATTTTCTCCTTTAACAAGTCTAGCCAAACCTTTATTACTCTTATAGAAACTCACAAATCCAATTATTTCACACATTTACTACCCATTTTTATAACTTTTACAAAAAGGTCCATTTTAGGTGTTTTCATGAAAAATCCTTTCACAAAAGTTGTTTATTAAACAACCAAGTTTCATTTTCTTTCATAAAATTTCAGCAAATAATATAAATACTCTCATGGAAAGACCCTAGACTCTCAACCATTTTGCAAAATAGTTCTCTCATTAGCTATATTAAGCTATAGGGGTTCTAAAAACACAAAAATTAACAAAAACAACCACCAAAATCACTTGCTTGCAAGAGAAAAGCTTGACTGGAATTTGAGCTCTTAAACCCCCCCCCCTTTTTGCTGAGAATTTCGGTGGTGAAGAGAAGATGATAGCCTCCTCTTTTTTTGTTTTATTTTTTTATTTAACAAGTCACCTAATGTCACCTAATTTTTGACCATTTTATGACTGTCTCCAATTAGAAATTCCATGTCCATCCACCATAATTTTATTGGTCTATATACTCAATAAGGACCTCTACTTTAAGGTTCTCTAGCTATATGACACTTCTAATTAGTAGAACACAAATTTCGCCTTTTATGCTATTTAGTCCTTTTTCAAAATTAAGCATAAAATCGCTAAAGTTATTTTACCAAAATTTTCATGCACTCATATAATCATGCTATAACACATAAAATAATATTAAAAATGATTTCTCCAACCTTGGATTAGTGGTTCTGAAACCACTATTTCGATTATCCCCAAAATCAGGTTGTTACAATTCTGCCCCTAGGGATTGTCGTCCCCGAAAATCTTACCAGTGAAAAAGTTTGGGTATTGATCTCTCATAGTCTTCTCGGGATCCCATGTGGCCTCTTCAACTCCATGTCTATTCCATAGTACTGTCACGAGTCCTATACTTTTATTTCTCAATTGCTTGACCTCTTGAGCCAAGATCTTAACCGGCTCTTTGCTATAAGTCATATTCGGTCGAATCTCAACCTCTGTCTATAAAACCACATGCGAATGGTCAGAACGGTAACGGCGCAACATTGACACATTGAATACATCGTGGATCTTTTCTAACTCAAGCAGCAAGGCTAAACAATATGCTACAGGCCCAATTTTCTCAATCACCTCATATGGTCCAATAAAACGTGGACTTAATTTGCCTTTCTACCAAATCTGGGGACTTTCTTCCACGGGGATACTTTCAAAAATACCTTATCACCTATTTGAAACTCAATCTCTTTCCGTTTCAAGTCCGCGTAGGATTTCTGTCTATCCGAAGCGGCCTTCAAACAACCACGAATCACTTTTACTTTCTCTTTGGTTTCTCTGACTAAGTCAACCCCGTGTATCTGATTTTCTTTGAGTTTGGACCAAAACAAAGGCGTTCGGCATTTACGCCTATATAATGCCTCATAAGGCGCCATTTTCAAACTCGCCTGAAAACTATTATTGTAGGTGAACTCTACCAATGGTAAATACTTTTCCCAACTACCTTGGAACTCAAGAACACAACATCGTAGCATGTCTTAAGTATTTGAATTACCCTCTCTGATTGGCCGTCGGTTTGCGGATGGAAAGCATGGTAAAATTCAGTTTTGTGATGTAAATTGTGATGTAAATCTCAAATCTCTATCCGAAATAATCGAAAAAGGTACCCCATAAAGTCTCACAATTTCATAAACATACAAATCAGCCAATTTCTCCAGTGGATAGTCAATACGCACCGGTATAAAATGAGCTGACTTTGTTAGCCTATCAACCACAACCCATACGGCATCTTTCTTCCTTGGCATCAACGGCAATCCAGACACAAAATCCATGGTAATACGGTCCCATTTCCACTCGGGAACTATCACAGGTTGAAGTAAACCCGAAGGTACTTGGTGTTCGGCCTTCATTTGTTGACAAATTAGGCACTTAGAGACAAACTTTGAAACGACTTTCTTCATTCCCGATCACCAATATATTTTCTTCAAGTCATTGTACATTTTCACACTACCCGGATGGATAGACATACAACTGTTATATGCCTCATGCAAAATTTTCCGAATAAGCTCATCGTCTTTCGGTACACAGACCCTGTCTTGGAACATTAAACAACCATCTGAACCAATCCTAAAGTCTGATTCTATACCCTT
Source organism: Gossypium australe (assembly GCA_005393395.2). NCBI lineage: Eukaryota > Viridiplantae > Streptophyta > Magnoliopsida > Malvales > Malvaceae > Gossypium > Gossypium australe. The sequence continues at coordinate 112,549,923 of CM016619.1, forward strand.
CTCGCACTGAGTTATCTTAACTTGCAATTTTTTATCACCTTTTTGAGCTTCGCAGATCTCTTACGAAAACATTGGTTTTGCTCTCAACTCGACTAAAATCAAACCATCGTCGGTTACTAACAACTGAGTGTTCATAGCCCTCAAGGCAAACAATGACTTTCTACTCAATGTGTCAGCGACTACAGTCGCCTTTTTCGGGTGATAATCAATCACAAACTCATAATCTTTTATTAGCTCCAGCCATATCTATTGCCAAAGGTTCAAATCCTTTTGAGTCATCAAGTACTTTAGGCTTTTATGGTCGGTGAAGACTCGACATTTCTCGCCATACAAATGGTGTCTCCATATCTTCAATGCAAACACAATGGCGGCTAACTCCAAATCATGTGTCGGATAATTTTTCTCATGCGATTTTAGCTGCCTCGAGACATAAGCTATCACCTTGCCCTCTTGCATAAGTACACAACCCAATCCATTCAAGGATGCATCGCTATAAACCACAAATTCTTTTCCCGGTTCAGGTTGTACTAAAATTGGAGCTTCAGTCAACAATGCCTTTAGTTTCTTAAAACTCTGTTGGCACTTTTCTATCTCTTCAAACTTGACATCTTTCTGTAACAATTTTGTCATCGGAGTAGCAATCATGGAAAATCCTTTAACAAATCATTTGTAGTAACCGGCTAAGCCTAGAAAACTTTTAACCTCGGATACATTCCTCGGCGGTTTCCAATCAAAAATTGCTGAAATCTTACTCAGGTCAACTCAAATACCATCACCCGAAACAATGTGCCCCAAAAATCTGACTTCTCGTACCCAAAACTCACTTTTACTAAACTTAGCATACAACTGTTTATCTCTCAAAGTTTACAAAATCGTTCTCAAATGCTCGGCATGTTCGGTCTCATCACGAGAATAAATTAGTATATCATCAATAAAAACAACAACAAATTTATCCAAGTATGGTCAAAAAATACGGTTCATCAAATCCATAAATACAGTAGGAGCATTCGTTAAACCAAAAGGCATAACTAAAAATTCATAGTGACCATACCTCGTCCAAAAATCAGTTTTCGGCACATCCTGCTCCTTAAATCTCAACTGGTAGTAACCAAACCTCAAGTCTATCTTAGAAAACACTATGACTCCCTTCAATTGGTTAAACAAATCATCGATTCTAGGTAAGGGATACTTGTTCTTTACGGTTACCTTGTTGAGCTGTCTATAATCTATACATAGCCTCATTGAACCGTCTTTCTTTTTCACAAAGAGTACCGGAGCGCCCCACGGAGAATAACTAGGCACCTCGAACCCTTTATCTGTTAACTCTTGCAACTGAACTTTTAACTCCTTTAACTCCGTCATAGCCATCCTATACGAGGTAATCAAAATAGGTGCCGTACCAGGGGCTAACTCAATACCAAACTCAACTTCCCTAATTGGAGGCAATCCGAGCAATTTTTCCGGAAATACATCTAGGTACTCACATACCACAGGCACTGACTCAATCTTTACTTCTGACTCTTGGGTATTCAACACAAAAGCGAGATAAGCTTCGCACCTTTTTCTCGCACATTTCTCAATCGTCACAGAAGAAATCACTACAGGTAAGCTATTCGGTTCACCTGATTCAACCCGAAGAATATCCCTATTTTCACATCTCATTTCAATAAATTTCCTTCCACAAGTTACAATCACATCATGGGCAATCAACCAATCCATACCAAGAATTACGTCAAATTCATCAAATGAGAATAACATGAGTTTAGCCGAAAAACAACGACTTCTAATTGTCAAGGGACAGTTTCTACATACTTTGTCAACTAACACATGCTTGCCTAACGGGTTTGACACATTTATCACAATTTCTATGGACTTAACAGCCATATTCATACTAGACACCGATTTCGCACAAACAGAGGAATGGGTAGATCCCGGATCAATCAAAGCAACAATAGAAATATCATGAAGAGAAAAAGTCCCCGTTATCACATCTAGAGATGATGCCTCTTCACCAGCGCAAATGGCATATGTCCTTGCAAGAGCTCTACCCTCGAATCTCACAGCCGATTCTCTCGGCGCTCTTCTGCTGCTAGCCCCACTTCTCGGGTTCTTTTTTGGTCTACCTCTAGAAGGAGCATTACTTGACCTCACACCTTGATTTTTGTCTTTCTCAACCATCTCAAGATAGTTACGAATGAAATGGTCTTGTGATCCACATTTGAAACAACCTCTATCATTCCCTCGGCACTCACTGAAGTGACGTCTACCACACTATGAACATTTCGGTCTATTAGGTCGGGCACTACCAACACTCGCGATAGAAGTGGTTTGAGCTTTAGACACCGTATACTGCTTATTCTTATTTTTGTTCGAGAATCTAACTGAAGCATTAGATCAAGTAGTGAACTCTCTTAATTTCTTGGATGAGGACTGAAACGATTTCCCCAACTGTCTTTTCTTTGAGTCATGAGACTCAATATCAGCTTTCTTCTTCTCTTTGGCCAATTCCTCGACCTTGTAAGCTCTTTCAACGAGCACCACAGATTCCTTTAACTCTAGGATGCCAACCAAAAGTCGAATATCTTCATTCAATCCGTCCTCAAATCTCTTACACATAATGGCTTCGGTAGATACGCCCTCTCGAGCATATTTGCTGAGCCTCACGAACTCACGCTCATACTCTGTGACTGTCTTTCGGCCTTGCTTCAATTCTAGAAATTCCTTCCTTTTCTGGTCTATAAACCTCTGGCTAGTATACTTTTTACGGAACTCTTCCTGGAAGAATTCCCAAGTTATCCTCTCCCTCAGTACAACTGACACAAGGGTGTTCCACCATTGGTAGGCCAAGTCTCGCAGGAGTGACACAATACACTTCATGCACTCCTCAGGTGTGCAAGACAATTCATCGAATACCCTAATGGTATTTTCTAGCCAGAACTCTACCTTCTCTGGATCATCATCTATATTTGCTCTAAATTCCTCAGCCCCTTACTTCCGAATTCTATCAAATGGAGGTTTTTCCCTTATTAACATCTCCACCACTTGGGGAGCTACAGGGGCAGATTGTGGGATTGGAGGGGGCGGAGGAGGTGGAGTGTTCGGATTTACACGAACAAACTCCAAATACCAAGCATCCATCATATGGAGGTAGGCTTCTCTAGCCCCTCCGCCCTAACTCAGTGTCACGGGCCCACTCTCGACTAGAGCGGTCCCCTCTGTGGGAGCCAGCGCATTACTCTCTACATCATCCGCCACTGCTCCGTCGGGATCCATTTACTATATGAAAACAGAATTTAAATTCGTCAGGAGTCGTCACATTATCATATCACATATATGGCATGTATAGCTAGACTTGTACTCATGCTAGGTTAGTCCAAGAATCGACTAAACAATAGCTTTGATACTAAATGAAACACCCCTTACTCGTATCCTATGCCGGAACAAGGTACGAGGCGTTACCTAACTTAATAACATGCATACAAACATTTCTGGGTTATGAAATTTCGTTCAAATTTAAAACTTTTCAAACTTCATTTTGAAGTCCCTCATATGGGCCTACGACGCCCAAAACATACTTTAGAAATGGTTCGATACTAAACCAGGCACTTTAGAAAACTTGGGAAAATTTCACTGAAAATAGGGGCACACGCCCGTGTAGGTAGACCGTGTGATCACACATGCCCATGTCCCTAGCCATGTGGATTTATTTTTAAACTCGAACCTACAAGGGTTTTCAAATGCCCATGTGTCTACCCATGTGGATAAAAACAAGGCTATTTACCAAGCCCTTTTGCCACCCTTACTTGCACCAACATAAGCCACAACCAAGACATACACACATCAAGGCCACTACACTCCATTCACATGCAAAATTTATCACATACTTTATCAATCCAATCATGCGACTTACTTATTCATGCATTAACACACCATATATTTCACCATGAAAATTGCACATTCATGAAAAACATCTTCATTTACGTATATCAATAACAAGTATTAGCCATCATCCATGGCCTTATACAAAATGAATCAATCTTCAAGACAAGCCAACGCATTTGGCCAAACAATATGACACTTGAAAAAGGACCAAGTCCCTATACATGTCATACTCAAAATGATAAATCTAACTATACCAAATGTTTAGATTGATAGTGTGATCGAGCCTCCGACGTCCTTTGATCCCCGAGCTAGCTTGGCAATACTATAAGAAAATGGAAAAGAGAGGGAGTAAGCATAAAGCTTAGTAAGTTGCATGTAAATAAGTAACAACATCAACCATGCATCTTTAAACACATAGCATATTATAAACCAGCATAACATTCTTGATTTAACAATGGTAGGTTTACTACATATTTACACATCAAAAGTATAAGCCAAAGATTACAAAATCGTCCTAAAATCATTCTCATAGATAGAACTTACTCAATTTCATCCTTACCATTAAGGCATCATAACTAAGCTCATATCTCATGAGTTCCGAGTAAGAACCTGTACCACTCACAACATAATTATATCCTTTCATATCTTTATCATAAGCTTTAAATAACCCGTGGAACCATTTAGAATACTAAAGGATACCCGATAAGCCTCACACAAGAGGGTAAAATGTCGATGCCATGTCCCAAACATGGTCTTACACTGGCTCACATGTCGAGGCCGATGCCATGTCCCAGACATAGTCTTACACTAGCTCTCATAATTTGGCCGATGCCATATCCCAGACATGGTCTTACACTAGCACACATATCAACGCCGATGTCATGTCCCAGACATGGTCTTACACTAGCACACATATCACCCAAATTTCATGGCATGGATATCCAATCTATTCCTAAGGTTCAACCGGGAGTTTTTACTACATCAATTCTCATCATGCATATTCACAACAATAATCAAACACTTTATACCATATTAATTATTCAATACATAATAACAATAAATTTGTATTATTTACGTACAACTTACCTCGGTATACAAAAAGTAGGCGACTAGATTGAATTAGTCTACTAGCTTGGTCTTCCCCCAGTCTGGGTCTGGACTCCGTTTTTCTTGATCAATAATGACAAATTCACTTATTTAATCGCCACATTAATCAAGACATTCCAAAATTCCTACTTTGGTAAAATTATCGTTTTGCCCTTAAACTTTCACATAATTACGATTTTGCCCCTAGGCTCGTAAAACGATTTTAATCAAATTTCCTCCTTTAACAAGCCTAGCCGAACCTTTATTACTCTTATAGCAACCCACAAATCCAATTATTTCACACATTTACTACCCATTTTATAACTTTTACAAAAATGTCCATTTTAGGTGTTTTCATGAAAAATCCTTTCACAAAAGTTGTTTATTAAACAACCAAGTTTCATTTTCTTTCATAAAATTTCAGCAAGCAATATAAATACTCTCATGGCAAGACCCTAGACTCTCAACCATTTTGCAAAATGGTCCCTTCATTAGCTAGATTAAGCTATAGGGGTTCCAAAAACACAAATTAACAAAAACAACCACCAAAATCACTTACTTGCAAGAGAAAAGCTTGGCTGAAATTTGAGCTCTCAAAACCCCCCTTTTTTGCTGAGAATTTCGGTGGTGAAGAGAAGATGATAGCCTCCTCTCTTTTTGTTTTATTTTTTTATTAAACAAGTCACCTAATGTCACCTAATTTTTGACCATTTTATGACTTTGTCTCCAATTAAAAATTCCATGTCCAGCCACCATAACTTTATTGGTCTATATACTCAATAAGGACCTCTACTTTAAGGTTCTCTAACTATATGACACTTCTAATTAGTAGAACACAAATTTCGCATTTTATGCGGTTTAGTCATTTTTCAAAATTAAGCATAAAATCGCTAAAGTTATTTCACCAAAATTTTTATGCACTCATATAATCATGCTATAACACAAAAAATAATATTAAAAATAATTTCTTCGGCCTCGGATTAGTGGTTCTGAAACCACTGTTCCGACTAGCCCCAAAATCGGGCTGTTACATCCTCGGCAATTGGAAGTCCACCCAACCCACCACGGCACTTAACGGTAAGGCTTCTCCTGTAGCCCATCCCCTTGTTGTCCAACGCTGCCTCTCGTTTACCTGCCCCTCATCCGATTTACTCCCCCCTTGTAGGAATTGATATACCACTCTTCAACTTCCCCACCCTCTATGAACAGCGCCACCAAAACCACCACCATAACCACTTAATAAATTGCCAAACCATGACTTTACCCTCTTTCTCCTTGAGGCTTGGAAAATTGAAAAAACTAAATAGAAACTCAAACTACCGTGCTACCTTGAGCTTAAATTAATATGGTGGTTATATTTTACTTGAAATCCTTTTAGAATTTCGATAAAAAGAATTCGTCTCTAAAAAATATTTTAATCCTTTTATGAATTCAAATTATAGAATTTGATCTATCTTTACATTTTTTTATTCAAATTTTAAAATTTTAAATAATTAAAAAGAACCTATATTCATCCCTGGAGATTTTTCCAATAATGATTTAAAACAAAATTAACTTTTATCTTCGTTTTTTTGAACAATTTTTCAAAATTTATCTTTTTTGAAATTATAAGAAAGATTATAATAATAATTCACGGTATAGGAACCACGCATCAGAGTCGACATCTTGTTGGCCTGGTATATCAACTATCATCATGTCTATAATTGTAAATATATTAGGCTTGTAAATGATAAAAATGTGAGATTAATCCATGAGTTCGTGCTTCTCTTTGAACGATAACATTCGTTGAGAAGCTTAGATGTTTCTTTATGATTCTAGAGCTTTTATCTTCAAGTAAAGGATATATAGATATGATATAGGTCATATTTAAGTTCATTAAATTTTAATATTTCAAAGTTATTTTAATATATGGGTCATACTTAAATTCATTTAATATATTTTATACTTTTTTAATATTTAAAATATTTATTGAAATTAGTTATATTTCAAGTTTAGCTTGAGTTTACCGATACAATTTTATAATATATGTTAGTTAATAATATTAGATAAAAAATATACCGGAATACATGGGGTATTAACAAAAAAAAATATTAATAAATATTTAAATTTAAATTTAATAGAAAAATTATAAAAATAGAAAATAAATGAAAAAAAAGGGTCACTTGTCGCATATATAGTCTATGTAGGTTGTTATATTATATATATATATATATATATATATATATATGATTTAATTTATAATTATTAGTTAAAAATTTCACATAAAAATTTGTGTTAGTTTTTTTTTAAATGTTGTACTAATTTTATTAATGTAAAATAGAATTATTACTTGAATAGAACTTTAAACATATTAATTATCACTTAAAAAAATTATCAATATTAGAAATGAAGATTGGTAGCAGTAATAAGTTAGAACTATATAAAAATGAATGAAACATTAAAAGCATTTTTTTTTCAAATAGGTAATATCGAATCATATTCAAACAACAATAGCACCATAGAGTGATTGAGGATTATTTTAATTAATGTTGAGGTATATATTATGATATATATATATATATATATATATACACTACACCAAAACAGACTTTTAGCGGCGTTTTTTTGGGCCTTTAGCGGCGTTTTTAAGCGCCACTAATAGTACTCGCGGCGCTTTTAAAAGAGCCGCAAAAAACGCCGCTACGGAAACCGCCGCAAAAATTAGTGGCGTTTTTTGCGAAAAAACGCCGCTACAGGTATGGACTTTTAGCGGCGCTTTTAAAAAAAACGCCGCTAAAGGTATGGGCTTATAGCGGCGCTTTTAAAACAAACGCCGCTAAAGGTAGGGGCTTTTAGCGGCGCTTTTAAAACAAACGCCGCTACAGGTAGGGGCTTTTAGCGGCGCTTTTAAAAAAAACGCCGCAATAGGTATGGGCTTTTAGCGGCGCTTTTTAAAAAAATGCCGCAATAGGTATGGGCTTTTAGCGGCGCTTTTTTAAAAAACGCCGCAATAGGTAGGGACTTTTAGCGGCGCTTTTTAAAAAAACGCCACTAATTTGCACAAATCTGCTGTGCACTTTTTTCCCAATATCCTACCCTCCCTGCAATAAAAACCAGCCAATGCAGCAAATAAAACATTTAAATCTCAATAAAAGCATTAAATCTAAACAAATACTTCAAATTTAATAAAAGATGATATTTATTAAAAAATGAATCATAATTCAAACAATTCTTAGAATAATGTTTAACTGTAACAATGTTAAAAAAAAATCTTACAATAAGAAAAGAAATGTCTAAGATGGCGGCCTCTGCGGCTGCTGCTTGAACAAATTCATCATAACCTGCAGCTGTAGCTGGAGTTCTTCATACTTTCTGTTCTGCTCTGCCTCTCGCGCTGCTGCCTCCGCTCTAAGTTGAGCAACATGTTCCGCCTCTCTCGCTGCTGCCTCCGCTCTAAGCTTAGAAATTTGTTCCGCCTCCCTCGCTGCTGCCTCTGCTCTAAGCTGAGAAATTTGCTCAGCTGTGCTCGCTTCCATCAGGGATATCTGTTCTTTCAGTCTCTGAACTTCAGCACGAGATTGACTCCCGGAAGGCATGTATTGCCGGGAGCCGGGTCCAAAATATTGGGTCGGAGTAACACCTGATCCTTGACATCGAACCCGACCATACCTTGTAAGACCCAAAACATTAGTGATAATTCTGTTATAAATATACTCAAGATTAACAAAACTATCAATCGAAGCAGTCGTACCTTTCGGGACCCAAACATCAGTAATAATTCTGTTATCAATCTCGTCGAGATTAACAGAACTGTCAGACGAAGCAACCGCTTCATACTCCGCCTTCTTCTCCTTTAGTTTATCCTAATAAATCAATAAAAGAGTTAGAAACGAAATATATAATAAAAATGAATGGAACATAACTTAAAATTAGAAATTTAAAACTACAAACGATGAATTAAACCATTATAATTAAGCATTATAAATATTTATAAAAAATCAACATTTATTAAATAAATATACCAAAATTTCTGCAGCCTTGGATGTCATCGGAGATCCATCCTTCTTCCTATGCGTAATGTCAAAAAGTTGAAGCCGTCCAACTTTTTGACCTGACGAAACTTCCTACATTATAGCAGAAAAAATATAAGTTAATAGTATAAATCATTAATATTTGAAAGAAGTAATAAATTATAATACCTCAGCCTCAGCCACACGAGCAAAACTTCTGGAACCTGCCGTGTGCGTGAATTGTTGTTTCTGTCTGCTGCTTGTTCCAACTCGCTCACGGTCCTACATAATGGGATTTGAATTATTTATATAGTAAATACGATAAACCGAAAAATTTCTAAGACTTTGAAAGTACGTAATACCTCTCCTTTCTTTGAATTCCAGAATCTAACTTGATCTTCCCATTGGTACCTCAACATTCTCGGCGGGACATTTCGCAGTTTTTCGTCGAGGCTGATGTCTTTCTTAAAATATTGTTTTTTTAGGGTGCTTTTATTGTCTCTCCATTTTTTACCCAACGTCTTCTTAATAGTCATCGGAGACCTCTAAATCAAATCTACCCTGAATTTTTTTTTTTAAAAAGTTAATATAAATGAAGGTTAAATGAAAGTATTATAAATTACATTCACCTTCTATTACCTTAATATTTTCGAGAGCCTGATTTTTGTTGGCATCAGGCATGTGATGCCATGATTCATAGTTAATGGGCAACATATTCGGATTTCGTGCTATAACGCCCAAATAGCCTGCCAACAATCGAGCTTCAGATCCGATAGGCTGGCCATGATCGTTTCTCCTTACTATAACACGCTGGGTAGGCTGTAAGTCATATAAATCTGTAAGCAACGTACGTCCCCGAGCTCTGCGCGTCCCACCACCCTCAGCTGAAAAATGATATATTATTATATTAAAATTGAAAAATGAATCAATAATAAAATTCAACATGCATGTAAAATAAACTTAACATTACTTTGGAATTCTCCATGCTCGTCATCTATGTCCGGCAGACTAGAAGATCCAACAACTGTATCCTGTCCACTATTTACGTCTGCTGAATTTGCAGTATAATTTCTAATATTTAAACCTCGTAATCGTCTTCTAGGCATTTTTTCTGCAATACACATAAAAGTTCAAAATTTTAGTAACAAATAACAACAATAATAGGACATTTGAAATAGTTAAATTATATAACATGACCGACATGAAAATTATAATATTACATATAGAAAATAAATCATTAAATCTTACTACATCATATTTCGTAAATATCTTCGTCCACATCCTGACGAACCCATTGAAATTGTTGACTAGTACTAGGGATATTTTCAGTTAAGTCTTGTTCTGGAAAAGGCAAAGTTTCTGATCTTTCGACTATGTCATCTCTACTTCCACTGCCAATGTCGAACAAGTCTCTAGGGGTGTTTCGAAGTACAACGTACCAACCCTCATCAGTTGGATCTTCGGAGTAAAAAACTTGTTTAACTTGAGAAGAAAACACATACGGCTCGTCCATCAGTTGTTCTCCGGTGTGAATCAATCGAGAGAAATTCACCATTGTAAAGCCATATTGATCGTTTTTAATTCTGCGAGCCGTATTCACATCAGCCCAATCACCTCGAAATAAGACAACTTTGCAATTGCCATAATAATCCAACTCAATGATGTCAGTAATAAGTCCGTAATACTCCAGATTCCCCTCGACCGGATTACTGTCCCTAGCACTAGCATAACTTGTAATCGAAGAATTAACAACAATTCCGCAATTTTGGGTTCTTCTCAATCTCTCGCGATACCTTGTATGAAATCTGTATCCGTTGATTAGAAAGCCATTATATCTTTTAACTATTCTGTTTGGACCTTGTGAAAGCCATTTAACGTCGTCATTTACTTCATTCCGGCTCCAAACCTATTGATGGAAAGTAAACCGAGTAATTATGAATGTTATGAGAGAACATTATGACTTGTCAATGAAAACTTAAATTACATACCATTTGGCTTAACCATTCATGGAATGTTTCTGTGAACAACTTATTAATTTCTCGTCGATTTAATCTTCGGGATCGTGAACGAGCTCTTAATATTTGTTTGTACTCACTGTACGGTAAAAAAGGTTTTACCTTGTTAGAAGACAAATAAATTATAATTGATGAGTATTTATCAAATTCTAGAACTTACGTCCGAAATGGTTCCATTGAATTGTGATGAAAAAGAATGTATCGATGTGCTTGGACCCACGATCTATCGTCTAATTCTACAATTTCGACTTTGCCGATCGGTTCTCCGAAACTTTGAAATAAATAAGTGTCGACCAAATTATGATCTGTGAGCCCAGCATTTCTACTTGGTCTGTTCATTCTTGTTTCAACATCTTCCAAATACCTCGAACAGAAAGTCATACATTCCTCTGCCAAGTAGCCCTCGGCAATTGATCCTTCCGGATAACGCTTATTGCGGCAGTATGACTTCAATTTGGAAAGGAACCTAAACACGGTATACAACATTAACAAAAATTGCAACTAAAGGCATTGAGCTGAATGAAGGAATATGTTGCAAATAAATTAAGACCTTTCAATGGGATACATCCATCGATAGAAAACGGGTCCACCAAGAAGTGCTTCACGCGGGAGATGAATTAACAAGTGCACCATAATAGTGAAGAAGGAAGGCGGGAAGATCTTCTCCAGATTGCATAAAGTCAATGCGGCTCGATCTTGTAGTCTCTCAAGTTCTTGAACATTCAAAACTTTACCACAAATGCCTTTCATTATATTTGCCAGTTCAATTATAGGAGCCGTCACTTTTTCGACATACAACCCGCATAGCAACTGGCAGTAAGTCTTGCATCAAGATGTGATAGTCATGCGATTTTAAGCCATATAGTCTTCGATCCTTAAGACTCACACATCGCGAAATATTTGATGCATACGCATCCGGGACCTTTATATCCTTCAACACCGTACAGAACACTTCTTTCTCCGTCTTTGACATTGAAAAAATAGCAGGCGGCAACCGATTTTCATATTCGGAAGTTCTCGCGGATGAAGCTCACGCCGAATTCCCATGTGGACTAAATCAAGTCGACTCTGAAGATTATCTTTCGATTTTCCATCGACATTCAAAATAGTCCCAATGATGTTCTCGCAGACATTTTTCTCTATGTGCATGACATCAAGATTATGGCGTAAAATCTGATGCTTCCAATAAGGCAACTCGAAAAAAATACTTCTTTTTTTCCACAAGTCCGCCTCATGAGGATCATCCTCTTCAGCAGATTCATCATCAGATTCACCCCTAGATCTTCTATTTCTTTGCGGGTTAGCCGGTTGATTCACCTTCCCATAAATGAAATTCATATCTTTCAACATTGAGAATATTTCGGATCCACAGGTCTGCGGAGGAGCTGGTCTGAACTCTTGAGTACCATCAAACTGAGCACTCTGAAATCTAAATGTATGATTTTCCGGTAACCACCGGCGATGCCCCATGTACGAGAACTTCTTCCCATTATATAACCACTGCGAACATGTCTGTGCAGCACAACACGGACAAGCATAACGTCCCCTGGTACTCCAACCAGATAAATAGCATAAGCCGGGAAGTCGTTAATAGTCCACATTAAAGCCGCACGTAAATTAAAGTTCTCTTTTCTCATTGCATCGTGTGTCTGAACACCAGCCCATAGTTGTTTTAACTCCTCAACAAGTGGCTGCAAATAGACGTCAATATCATCCCCCGGCCCTTTCTCTCCAGGTATAATCATAGACAAGATAAAAGAAGATTGTTTCATGCAAACCCATGGAGGCAAATTGTAGGGAACAAGCACCACAGGCCAAGTACTGTACGTTGTGCTCATGAGTTTGTAAGGGTTAAATCCATCGGATGCTAGCCCAAGCCTCACACTCCGAGGATCGCTTGCAAAGCTTGGAAATTTTGAGTCAAAAGATTTCCAAGCTAAAGAATCTGCGGGATGCCTTAACAACCCATCATCTGTTCGTCCATCCCGGTGCCACGTCATTGATTCGGCTGTCTTCGAGGACATGAAAAGCCGTTGAAGCCTTGGTATTAGCGGAAAATACCGCAAAATCTTAACTGGCTGCGTCTTTGACTGTGTATCGTGTTCATCCTCGTTACCGTCCTCTGTATTTCTATTAATCCAACGGGATTGGCCGCATACATGATAGCACTGTTGGTTTATCCGGTCGCCCCAATACAACATGCAGTCATTTGGGCAACTGTGAATTTTGTTGTAGCCAAGGCCTAAATCCTTTATCAATTTCTTCATATCTTTGGAAGATTGAGGGATTTTTGCAAAAGGGAACATTTCTTGCAGAAACTCTAACAGCATTGTCAACGAGTTTCCGGTCCACCCCCCCAAACATTTCAAGTGAAAAAGACGAATACAGAATGATAGTTTGGAAAATTTTGAACCCTCATACAGTTCTTCGTTCATTTCACCAAGTAACGTGTAGAATCTTGCCGCTTCTTTCATTTGGTTGTTCATCTGGTACACTTCTTCCCCCTTCGGTGAAAGTATTTCCAAGAAAACTATGATCCTCGGTTGCACCCAAGTCAGGTGGAAACGACCCGAAACCATCACTACGCATATTAAAAGCATCCCGCAACATGTTTTCCATGTTATCGTCTCTAACATTCTGATTGAAAGCACTATGATGATACCCCTGATTCATCGATGAAGATGCTACACTAGGTGTACACTCTCCATGGAAAAACCATATTTTGTACCCCCGGACAAAGCCATCAACAACTAGATGTTCGTAGACCACTTCACGACAATGCCATAAACCATTGCAACACTTCTTACACGGGCAAAGAATCATATTCTCTTGGCTTGCATTTTGAAATGCGAAATTCAGAAAAGTTTCTACTACTCCATTTCGATAGCCGTTGCTTACCCTTGACAGTTTCATCCAACTCCTATCCATTTCGTTGTTGTTGAAGTCTAAAGTTGACAGTAATTTACACGGCTAAATTGTTAATTGACAAGAATTTGATTTTTAAAACAAAGATTTCTTTAAGCTTCATCATACATGGCATTGTAAGTATTATTTAAATTGCATGTATTATTCAAGATTCTTCATACGTGGCATTGTTACACCTGGGGAGGATCCGTTATATCTTCCAGTGAGATATAAGGCAACCCGTCAGGTTTCCTGCCTATATACTTTGAATCTTATTATTATGTAAGTATTATTTAAATTGCATGTATTATTCAAGATTCTTCATACGTGGCATTGTTACACCTGGGGAGGATCCGTTATATCTTCCAGTGAGATATAAGGCAACCCGTCAGGTTTCCAGCCTATATACTTTGAATCTTATTATTATGTAAGTTATGTATTATGTAAGTTAAATAATTTTATGTTAGGTATGTATTACGTATTATGTAAGTTAAATAATTTTATGTTAGGTATGTAATTATTATAATTACTATTACTTTAATTATTATTATTATTATTATTACTACTTTAATCATTATTATTATATATTTTTAAAAATGTTATATATGTTTTTTATAATGTTATTATATGAATTTTTTTTTAAAAATGTTATTATATGTTGTTTTTAAAATGTTATTATATCATTTTATATCATCTTATATGCAAGTTTATTATTATTATTATTATTTACTTATTATTATTATTATTATTACTTTAATTATTATTATTATTATTATTATTATTATTATAATAAGCAGTGGTAGTAGGTATTATTACTTTAATATTATTATTATTACTTTAATTATTATTATTATTATTATTATTATATTATTACTAGTTTAATCATTATTATTATATATTTTTTTAAAATGTTATTATATGTTTTTATAATGTTATTATATGAATTTTTTTTTAAAAATGTTATATATGTTGTTTTTAAAATGTTATTATATCATTTTATATCATCTTATATGCAAGTTTATTATTATTATTATTATTATTACTTTAATTATTATTATTATATTATTATTATAAGCAGTGGTAGTAGGTATTATTACTTTAATATTTATTATTACTTTAATTATTATTATTATTATTATTACTACTTTAATCATTATTATTATATATTTTTTAAAAATGTTATTATATGTTTTTTATAATGTTATTATATGAATTTTTTTTTAAAAATGTTATTATATGTTGTTTTTAAAATGTTATTATATCATTTTATATCATCTTATATGCAAGTTTATTATTATTATTATTATTATTATTATTATTACTTTAATTATTATTATTATTATTACTTTAATTATTATTATTATTATTATTATTATAATAAGCAGTGGTAGTAGGTATTATTACTTTAATATTATTATTGTTACTTTAATTATTATTATTATTATTATTATTACTACTTTAATCATTATTATATAACAAGCATCTAGGATCGCAACATTCTTAGCAAATACCAAAATGTTGATTCTGTCTTTTATAGCAATGTTGATTCTTTTCCCTTTGTATCAAAATGTTCGACATTTAATTAAAATCCTTCAACATTAAATGGAATATTTCAGTCTAATCACTGTAAGTTGAAATATCTATCAACTTCAACTTTTTATTGATAAGAAATGCTTTTATTTTATTTTTTAAAATTATTAGTAGAATTACAATTACAATAAACATATATGAACCAGTTATAGTCAGAATCAAAACATAGTTTTAAAACATATTAATAATTAAACATGTCAAAAATTAAATTTAAATAGTTTTAGAGATAACTCATATTTAGTGTAATTTAAGCTACAATAAATTTAGAAAGAGCTAATAAAAATGCTTTTAAGGAAATTTTACAAGTATGTGTATAAATCACAAATACAAACTAGACAAATCAACACAAAGTACAATTGAACTGAAATCTTCCATATATCTAAACAAAATCACATATGATGGACTTAAATCCAAAGTAAATGGGGGAGAATTTGCACGTGATAATTATGCATAGTGGGATTTAAATACTAAAATATTTCGTTTTTGTTATGAATATTTTAGCATTGAGTAGATGTTCATCAAACCAAGATAAGTTTAATATACAGTAAGACTTTAATATTTATTAGTAGTAGAGTTTTATGTCACGTATACTTCTTATATTTATAAATATTGACTTTGGAAAGCATTGTAAATATGTTATGAAATAGCATAAACATACCTCTAATAAATGTTTAGAGAACACAGAAAATGCCAAATCAACACAGAAATGGTGCTGCCAACTTCTTCAGATCAAATACCAAAATCAAACAGCCCCAAATATCTTCTTATCTAGAAACATTTTATAACACAATAATGGTTAGATTCTTGTCATTAAGAAACATTAATCAAACACATAATTGGCTTGAAAATGAGAAGAGAAGAATAAATGGTTAGATTCTTGTATAAAGGATTTTCCCTTATGAGAAGAGAAGAATAAAGCACAATCCTATTATGAGTGACTCATTAGTTCCATCATCTTAACAACTTATCCCATCCTATTTTCATTGCATAATGCATTGATTAAAGAATTGAAAGTCAGTACATTAGGATGGACTCCATACATCACTCTATCGAGCAAGCTTATCTCTTCTGTTCTGTTCATTTACCTGTAATTGTTTCACCCAAACTAAATGTCCATCATAATAAAAGCAATAAACAAAGTATTATTCAATTGATTTCAGAAATGCAAAGGAAAGTAATAACCAAAAGCAAAATTAAACCATCATCAAGTTCTGAACAGAAATGTGCTTTAATCTTATTCAATTGATTTTTACTACAATTATTAAAACCATGCAAACATGTTTCTGCTGTACAAACAGAAACTGGATTTTCCCTTAATTTTTTTGGGCGTTTCTGAAATCAAACCTAGCTCCAAATGCCATTATCTCTTCTGTTCTGTCCATTTACCTTTAATTGTTTCACCCAAACTAAATGTCCATCATAATAATAGAGCAATAAACAAAGTATTATTTCAAATGCAAAGGGAAGTAATAACCAAAAGCAAAATTAAACCATCATCAAGTTCATTTCCTTTCTGAACAGAAATGTGCTTCAATCTTATTCAATTGATTTTTACTACAATTATTAAAAACCATGCAAACATGTTTTTGCTGTACAAACAGAAACTGGATTTTCCCTTAATTTTTTTGGGCGTTTCTGAAATCAAACCGAGCTCCAAATGCCAATCGTGGAATACTTATAAATTACAGGAAAAAAATCAAAATCAAAACCAGATAATCGAAAACCCCACACAAAAACTAAACAAATCAAACAATACCTAAACACATACAAACCAAAATCGAAACAACAAATAAATAAAGAAAACCGAATTATATTAAGATTACCTTTGAAATGGTAAAGGCTTGGATTTCGGACAACGTTTAATCTCGCGTCCGATGCAAAATCTAGATGGAAATCTGCATGACGGAGAGGACTAAAAAGCCCGAGCACAGAAACAATCAGTACAATGAAAGCAGAAAGAGATGAGAGAAACTACCGAAAAACAAAAGTAAAATGAAAGCAGAAGGTTTGGAATCGAAAACAATTTACTTCATATTTTTTGAATCGAAAACAAATCTACAAATTACGAGCGGAGAAAAACAAAAATCAATTAATGAATAGTAAATAACACGGAGGAAACAGAGGATCGTACGTACCTTTGATGGAGGAAACAGAGAATGAAGAGGGAGGTGGGAGGTTCTCGAGATTTCCAATGAGAGCGGTAGGGATTTGGGGACAAATTAGGATTAGGTGTGTTCGTCTGTTTGGGGGCAGAGGGGAAGACTCGGGTAAAGACTAAGGAAAACGGTGACGTTTTGTCAAATGCAAAATACGTTTGCGGCGTTTTTAAACAAGCGCCACTAATGCCTAAATTTAGCGGCGTTTATCGTATAGCGCCACTAAAGCTGTTGATTTTTAAAAAAACGGCGTCGTTTAAAACAGTAAACTCTACGGCGCTAATTCATGAAACGACACCGTTTTCTCTAAGTTTTGCGGCGTTTTTGGTAAAAACGCCACTAATCTCTTTCATTAACAGTTTTGTTTTTTATTAAATTCCTTTTAAAACTAATTTTGCTTTGTTTGAAACAATATACCTTATTTGTAAAAAACATAGTAATTTACAATGAAATTATTTTTTAAAATTAATTTTTTTTAAATTCAGTTTTAAGCAATCTAGTTTAATTAATATATGATTTCTCTTTTACGTTTAATAATTAAAACTATAATGAGAATTTAATATACTAATACTAATATTATCTTTTTGCATTAATATAAGAAATTATTTAATATATAAACTTAAAATAAATCAGTCATATATATACCCATATATCTTTATTATTTTAAATAATTGTATTTTATTTTTATTTGTACATATTATTTTTCAATTTTTTCTATGTGTTATTAATTTTTTGTAAAGATTTTAAATATTAAATTAAAAATAAAACGTTTTAATTAATTAATGAAACTAGTTAAATACTAAATATAACGTTTTTAAATTGAGTGCTTGACTTTTTTTTGCAATTTTAGCTCTCATTTAGTCAAAACCCTAAATCTTAGACTACTCCGGCTAAACCCCCTAAACATTCAACCATAAGCCCTAAACTATACCCCTAACACATAAACCCTTAACACTTAACACTTAACACTTAAACCCATAAACCCTTAATCTTAACCCCTAACCATTACCAGTACTTAAACCTTAATATCGTTAAACACTAAGATAATTTTAAACCCTCAAGATTAATCCCTAAACCCTAAATTTAAAACCCTAAATATTATACCATAAACCAAAAACAAACACAAACCTCAAACGAAAAACCGAAAACCATAAATCTTAGACCATTAAACTCGAACTTTAAACTCTAAACTGCAAACCTTAAACCATAATTCGAGACCAATTTTTTGGGATTTCAGTTCGGGATTTGGGTCATATAGCTAACAGTCAAACCCTAAACCTAAACCATAAACCCTAAACCCTAAACTCAAAAATTAACCTAACATATTAACCATTTCACCTCAAACCCAAATTAACCTCGGCCCCTAACCATTAATTAACACTTAAACATTAATACCACTAAACACTAAGATATTAATCACCAAAATAACAAACCCTAAACCATGAAATTAACATACTAAACATTAAACCCTAAATGATCAATTTTAATAGCTTAATTTGTAACTTAAATGAAAACTTCTAAATTATTTACTTAGCATTTGTAATTTTTCATAATTAAGTAACTAAAATGGAACTTTATCATTGCTTATAAGTGAATTAATTAAGATAAAATATAATTCAAAGCAAGGATAAGGAAAAAATGCGAACAAATTTTAGCGGCGTTTGTACAAAAGCGCCGCTAAAAGTCGGGGCAGTTGCGGCGTTTTTACGAAAGCGCCGCTAAAAGTCGGGGCATTTGCGGCGTTTGTAAAAAAGCGCCGCTAAAAGTCGGGGCAGTTGCGGCGTTTGTAAAAAAGCGCCGCTAAAAGTCGGGGCAGTTGCGGCGTTTGTAAAAAAGCGCCGCTAAAAGTCGGGGTATTTGATGCGTTTGTAAAAAAGCGTCGCTAAAAGTCGGGGCAGTTGCGGCGTTTGTAAAAAAGCGCCGCTATATACCATTTTTAGCGGCGTTTTTGGAGTAAGCGCCGCTACTGTTCATTTTTTTGCGGCGTTTTCCCTCAAACGCCACAATTGTACAATATGGGCGGCGTTTTTCGTCCAAACGCCACTAAAAACGCCGCTAAAAGTCTTATTTGGTGTAGTGATATATATAGTACTCTTAAAATTGTTTCCTTTTTTTCTTTTTTTGTCTATATGTTATTTGCTTAGTGTAGGTGAAAAATATTTTGTGGATTTATTTCGATAAGAAAGTCAAATTTCAATAATTTTTTATTCACTATTATTTTTTATTAAATGTGTTTATTAATTTAGTGAGACTATCTTTTGAATTTATCATGAACTATTATTATAATTGTAGAATGTTGCTTCATCTATTTTTTTTTTTCAAATTAATATTATAATTTACTTTCTTAAATAGTTTAAAATTTCTATATTGTTTAAAGATTAATAGAAATTATTTGAATGATAATTAAATATATTAATTAAAGACTAAATACATGTACGATTATAAATTAAAATCCTTAATTCTACTGGATACATAATTGTGAGTAATTGAATTTGTTTAGTGAATATATAAAACATGTATAGTTATATTAAATAAGCAAATGCATGAACTGAAATGGGAATTTGGCAAAAGTAGCTCTGGTACTATGTATCCTTCCTTGCCTTTTGACGCTTGCGCGCATCCATGGCTGCTTTTCCACACTTTGGACCCAATCTAAACCTCATATTTCTACTTGGGAGTTACAACAAATAAGAGAACCAAACAAAAAAAAGGTTTTGACTATCGACAACTTAGATGGTGATGCTATTCAATACAACCATTTCCTTCCTCATCCTCCTGTGTGGTTTAAATTTTATATAATAATAATTATTATTATCAATGGATATGTTAAGTTTTTTACATTATTTGATTTATTAGATAATGCATCTAAAATATTAACCCTAAAATAATTAGGTATTATAAGTTCGCATAAAGAATTTTTATTAGATGTATTTATTGGTCAGGTCAATTTTAGTCCAAGTTAGACTTATGCATGATACCAATATTATTCATAATTGTCTAATCTCGACTCGAAATATGAACTTCAAATTTATTTTTAAGTTCATTCATAATTGTAAATGATTAACCAAAACTCGTTCAAGACTAATCATATTTTTTTTCCTTTTTGAAATATAATTATTTTTATTTAATATTTAGTAATTATATATATATGACAACTATTATACATTTTTGTTAGATTTGTAAAATAAATCTAAAAATAAAATTTAATAAACCAGGATCTATCATGTCAAATCATCAAGAATAAATCAAGAATAAAACTAAATGCGGAAGCGTACCTGAATCCATGAATTTCTTGAAGTCTTGCCGGATCTTGGGGATTTGATCTTCCAAATTAGCACACAAGAAATTCAAAGAATCTATGCTCTCTCTTTTCTAATGATGGAATATTAGAAAAGATCTCTTATGTATAATTTGGGGACCATAACCCTAATATTTATAATCTTAGTATATTAGTTCTAATCAAATTCTAATTAGTCCATCATTAATTAGAATTTGATTAGAAGAGTATCTACACATATTTATCCGATACTTTATTTAATAATTAAAAGCCCAATAGAATTCTAACCAAATTAGATCACTTTTAATTTGGGCTAACCTATCATGATAGTAGATAATAACATGTAATTATCCTTATTATATATGTGATGTCCAAATTTTTCAACAATTTTTCCCTTTTCTTCCCTTTTTCGAAATAACTTATATTAGAATCATCTTCAAAATATAGTAATTTGTAGAGGCTAATAAAATAAAGCTATATCCCAATTTTTTTAATACATTAACACTCATTTATACTCAATAACTTCTCTAATTAAATTAAATTATTTAAATATAATTATTTTTTAATAAAAAACAAGTTTTCTTTCGTTTATAATTTAAATCATTTTTAATTTTTCATTTCAAATTCTGAACATTTTCTATTTATTTTATAAGGTTTTTACTTCTTTTTTTTAGTTTCTTTTATAAGGCAACCTTTTTTTTTTAAATTTTAACTATTTTAAGTAATTTTTTTAATCAAATACCAAAATTAGATGACACGGTAAATATTATGGTGTTTCAGTTTTCAATTTTCTGCTTATAGTCTTTTTATTTCAGTTTTTCTTAAGTTTTAATTATTACTTTTAGTTTATTTTTCATTTTGAATTATTGATTTATTTCAATTTATTTTTTCATTTCAACGTGTTTCAAAATTTTATATTTTTTTAAGTAATTTATTAAAATTAAATTAAATTAAATTAAAGAAGTTATTAAATATGCATGAATGTATAATGACCTTTGTATGTATTTAAAAATTGACCAATGCCATATTAATTTATTGGTGTCTTAAAACTATTAATTTTAGAATCATCTTAATATAAATTATTAATTTTTCTTTTATTAAAATTCTAAACATAAGCAACTTAACATATATTTAGTATTTATATTATAATATATTTAATTTTGATATGATATAAATTATAAAATATATAAAAGAAAGAAAAATAAACATATCATAGACACGAATGGGTAGGGCCAAAATGGATTTGGGCTTTAAATTTCATAGCCTAATTTTGACCTATATTCTAAATAGACTTAGATTTTTACCCAAGCTATTTTTTTCTTAGATTTTTTACCCAAGCTATTTTTTCAAACGTAATATTTTTATCTAAATTGTCCCAAATATTAGATAAACTTTTGAGTTTGGATGGGTAAATGCACCGTTGAATAAGTCTATGTTTTATTAGAGGTGTTTGTGGGTTAGGTTGGATTCTGACAGAACTTATGTGTGATAGTAACACATTCTATGTTTACTCAAACCTAGTCCAATCCTAAATATAGACCTCAAAAATTTACTAAATTTATCTATATTTGTAAAGTACTAACTCAAGTCCATTTTAGGTAAACTTATATTACTTTTAATTTTTTAAAATATTTATATTAATTTAATTTAATATTTAATAATTTTATATTTTTTTCATTTATTAAAATTTTAAATATGAGTAACTTAGCATATTTTTAGTATTTACATTATAATATATTATTATTAATTTAATTTTATGTATTATTAATTTTATATTATATAAACATATATTATATTATAAACTTGCAACATGAGTAGGCTTGAGTTCAACACCAAACTTTGAATCTTACATGTTAAAATAAAAATTTTTTCATATCAGATTTAATAATTTTGTCGAAAACATCTCAAATTTGGTGCAAAGTTTTGGACTTAATCCGATATTCTAAATCTTGAATAAAGCATCACATTTATGCCATTTTCACTATAAACCGAGGAAACAAGTGAATTAAAGTTACTGTAAGTAATCTTTAATATTTTATTTCAATTAATAGGTATAAAATTAATCAATATCCGAAATTACATATCTGTTCCATTTTCGAAAATTACATATAATATCATTTATAAATAACCAAATAATAATTTTCCATAGGGAAATCGCATGCAGGTGAGAAAACTAGAAGAAGACAAGATGAGAAAAATACATAGAAAATTGTTGGTGTTGGAAAATTTAGTGCATTAATGGTAGAGGCAAAAAGCAAACTCCTCTCTTGATACTTGATACCGACATTTTATGTTATTTTCTTCAATGGCTTTGCCACTTGCCACCTTTTCTCATATATTTTTTTTCTTTTTTAGATTGAGATATCTCTAAAAGTACTAGAGGTAAAAAGAAGAAGAAAAAAAAAAAGTATGGGAGAAATGGACTTAATCAAAATAAAAAACAAAGGGGAGGTGAGATGATATTGATTAATTAAAAACGTAAACAATCCTTGTGAATTAAGCCAGCCAATGCCAATCCCCATCAATTCCTTCAATTTCTCCAATATCCATGCTGTGAATCACAACATTACATATAAAAAAACAAAATTAAAAAAAAAATAATCTCAAGGACTGATCTATTTCACTCAATTTCTTAAGAAAAGCCCATGTGTTATGCTTTAATGGGCCTTTTTGGGCTCGTACAGCCAGAAGCTTTTGTAAGGATGAAGGCACGGCATCCATTGGGTGCAACTTTATTACGTTTTACAGAAAACGAGACTCTTTTCTTGGTAAGAATGAGGTAAATTACTGCATTTTAGCAAATTTTGACGGCTCAATCAGATCCAATTTGAGAGAATTTCTAAATTTCCAATGTATGGATGAGAATGGTGAAAAAATCGTAATTTATACGTTCTGAAACACTTGTTTTATTTTTTTGAAAATCTGGGTACTTACCAAGGTAAGGCAGAATCAGAATTCTGTAAGTAAGAATCTGGGAAAAGATTATTGAAATGGTGGTGCTGCAAGCCACAGTCATTTGCATTCAACCAGGCAGGGAGTTCCATGACTTGATCAAATGGTTGGTGGTACCCATCATCCTCTCCTTTCACTTCATTCCCATCTTCCATACTCTTCAAGAACTTGAACCACCATGCTGATGTTACCAAATTCACAGTGTCATTCCACTCCATTTGATGCTGCTCTCCTAATGATCTCATCTCCGCCATTCCCTCATCGTCCATAGCTTGATGCAGGCCTCCCCCACCGTAGGATGCTGTTGAATCGGCCATAGTCCCAGGCCCCACTTCATGTGACACTGCAACTGAAGGCACATCTTCAGTTACAACTGATAGAGTTGGGGAAGATGAGGACGATGAAGATGAGTAGATTGATGGGTTATTACTGTTATGGTAAAGGTTGGAGTCTATGTTGTTGAAATCCTGAAAGTTAAGGTTTAGACCTAGGGTTTGGTCTGGTAGATTCAAAGTCTGTGCAGTGGATGTAAAAGGACTTGGAGAAGAAGGAGGCCAACTATAGGAATGGGAAAAATAGTCTAAATTATAGGTATACAAGTTGTTTGTCTTTGGTTCTTGCTCAAAAGGTGGTGGGAATGAAGGAGAAGGCTGGAGTGACCGTGATGATTGCTCTTCTTGTTGCTGTTCATTGGCTTGTTTCATGGCAGCTCTATGGAACTTGAGTGCAGTGACAATTTCTCTCCTAGCTTCAGCCATGTTAAGCAGCCTTTGTTGGTAAGGCCTGCGGGTATGAAATCTCCTCCGAATCTGGTTCTTAAGTTGTCTAGGTGGTGGGTGTGTTTGCACCTGGCTCTGTGTCTGTGGTGTAGCACTAAAACCCTCACCAAATTTGCTCAAATTTTGGCCATTAACGCAATCAGGGTCTTTGGCACTTCTGGAAGTGGCGAGTTGTTTAACCAGGCTACGAATGTAAGCACCAGAGAGCTGAGGAGGCTCATCTTTGTGACTGTTTCTAATTCTATCAATTTCCATTCCTTCTTTTGCTTCTTGCTTGGAACATCGACCCTTCATATCCAACTTTTATTTTTTTTCCAACTTAGTACCGTAGAAAGAGAAAGGTGGTTTGAAGGATCATGGGGGTGTTATTTTTTCCTCAAAAAATCTAAAAGGCAATGTACAGAAATGCAGAGAGAGGTGCAGGAGACTGAAGTTTCACCAAGGGAGGGGGTGTTATAAATACAAGCTGACCTAGGGTTTGTAAATTGTTTTGGATTTTTCCTTGTTTTGGCAATCAACACTTGTTACCCTTTATTTACATGTTTGTTTTAGGCTTACTACTTTCCTTTACTAAACTGCCCTCTTCTTTCAACTACATTTACATTTCATTCATGCCTGGGAAGATCAATCCCGCAGTCCCACTTAATAATACACTGGGATTTCATATGCTTTTATCTTGCTTGTGTCTAAAAAAAGACAAAAGAAACAGAAATGCGATGATGAAGCTTAAATATATTTTATTACATTGAAGGATTTGGTTGCTGTTGATCCTCATTATGTCAAAGGGGACAGCTTCTGAATTACTAGGCAGGATTCAGCAAATGGTCTCATCTTCTCTTGGGTAAATTGGATTGATATTTTAGCATGCAATTTCTTCATTTTAACCGGTGATATATGTATGTGAGGGAATTTGGGCAAAAGCAAGGGTTATTCTGGTATATTGTCTGAAAGTACGATGGGACCAGGCTATGCCAGTGAAGAACCTACACTTCCAAAAGTCTTAATACTACAACTACAAGAGATGACTGACAAAGGAATCTCCATTACTGTTGTAATGTAGCCTTTTTTATATTTTGGAAAATAGGAGAAAATTTCCAATATTTTGCTGTTTAAAAACAAAGAGATGGACAAGATTTTTAGACCCTTTCTGAAAACGTTGTTCAGAAAGTTAAAAGACAAGAATTTTCCATACCATCGTCTCCATCATCAATACTTTTACTCCAATTGCAGGTGGCTAGCAGCGTCTAAGATATGGCTTCTGTGGTTTTTATTCAACCCTTTCTGGCGCCAATAATAGTGAAAATAAAACATGGAGTAAGAGATATTGTTACTGCTGTCAATAATAGATATTATGTTTATTTTATATTTGTGTAGAATTTACACATGATTTTTGTAATAAATACCTCGTCACCTTTACTTCGTCTGGTCCCAACATCGTTTATGCACAACAACTATGTCCTTTGCAGATGTATCCACGCTCGACACATTACATGTTTTTGGTCCACCTCGTGAAGGATTTGTGTTTAGTTTCCTTTGCATGAAACACACGTGGGGTTTTATATTCTCTATGTCAATCTCATTAACGTTTATTATACTCCTTAAGTAGCCAACCACAACAACACTAGCACAATCCACGTGTCAAGATCTAAGGCCAAAGAATGATCACCTTCGCCTATAAATACCCATTCTCAGTCTTGGCAGAGGTCTTCTTCTTCAATCATTCACCCCTATGCTATATATACTCTTTTATTATCCTCTTCCAATGGCTCTCAATACTTCTCCATTGTGTGAACCGCCATTCTTTCGCTTTAACTTTTTTTAATCATCAACAATTGATGTGGTGAGTATGGACAATATGGTTCATCATGAGGGAACCATTCTCGAAAAATCCATTGTACCCACCAATCCTACTACCTAGCTTATTGGCCAAACATACAATCCTCACTCAACACATCCTTAAAATCTCTATAATGACATTTATAAAAGCTAGTATCGTCCACAACCTAGGTACAACATTGCTCCTCCTTCACCAAACTTATGCCTGATGCCAACATCTAATCAACAAACATTATAAAAACTTAATTCCAATCCTAGCTCTTACTCCCAATAATTTCTAGAACTACAAGAACAAATGAGGGCTTTACGAGACCAAATAACACAACAATAGTTGAGGTATGAACAACAATGTCAGGAATACCAAGAGCAACTCTAGCAACATAATAAAATAATAAAAGAGTTAAGAGCAAGCCATAATCCCCCTATCAGTTCCAAAACCCAACATGATAAGGTTGTTTCCTCTCTTAATGCTCAAGGTCAAGGTCATAACTCACACTTAGAATACTTACCAGAATAGGTTTTCCCCCACAACAGCAACAAGCTGGGCATGATGACATTGAGGCATTAAGACGAGACATTCAAACTTTTAAAGCTTAATAAAGGACATGGAGTGACTATCTTGTTGTAATAACCCCCTTGTACTTGAGAACACAATTGTTGACTTGTTGCAAACTTTCAAATTCCTCAAAGAAATTTATTAAAGGGACAAAGACTTAGGCGAGCAGTTAATGCAATATAATGACTATACAAATATCCTAGGAGCCTTTGACACTTTTAAGTGCAAAGCCTTTCCCACTACTTTGAAGGGAAACACTAAGAATTGGTATTTGTCTCTTCCTAAAAGATATATTCGTAGCCTTGAGCAACTTGGTTGCCAATTCCTAAGTCATATTCGTGCATACTAAACGGTTCTGAAAACACCTACGAGCCTTCTAGCCTTTAGATAAAAACCTACAACTATGGATATGAGTGATTTGAAAAACTTGTGGTCATTGACGCATTTTGTAACTCCCTTGTAACAACCCAATTTAGGGCCTAGTCGGAATAGTGGTTGCGAGACCATAATTCTGAAGTAGAAATATATATTTTATGGTTTTTATGAGGTCTATGACATGTTTACATGGTTGTGTGAAAATTTCATGAAGAAATTTTATGATTTAGTGATTAATTTAACTTTTAGGACTAATAAAAAATTGATAAATTTGAGATTCTAGAAGTTTTAAGTATGAGATAGCATTAGAAAATTTATTAGAGGTCCTTATTTAGCAATTAGACCACTTATCTCATGATGGACAAAAATGGTCATGGAAGGGAAAAATCTCAAGGTAGGGTCTTAAGGGCATTTTGGTTATTTGGTTAATAAATTAATAAAAGGGGGAAAAGAAGTAAAAATTGGTGTCCATCTTCCTCCCCCATTGCCGAAATTTCAAGGAGCCATAGCTAGGGTTTTGTTTAACTTTCAAGCTTGATTGTAAGTACCTCCTAGCCCCGTTTATGATGTTCTTCGTATTTTTGAAATCCTCGTAACTCGATTTATCTATTTCTACCACTATTTTGAGCTAGGGTTTGTGTTTAAAAATTTTACCCATGGATGGCATGCATGTATTTTGATGTCTACTGGTAGAATATGCAAGTTTGAAGTGTGATAAACAACTTTTTCTAGATGATTTTTGGTGAAATTGATAAAAAAGACCTATTTGCAAAAGATGAAATAATATGTGTATAGAATGTAAAATAGTTAAAATTTTAGGCTGCTATAAGAGAAGTTATGAATCGGCTAGGCTTGAGTGTGAGAAAAATGAACACATTTCATCATACGAGCCTAGGGACCAATTTTAAATATGTGAAAGTTTAGGGGCAAAATTATATATTTTGCCAAAGTATGATTCATGGGCTGTTTTAGACAATGTGAAATTAAATAAGCGAAATTTGTCATTATAGATCAAGAAACACGAAGTCCGGACCTAAACCGAGGAAAGAACAAAGTGGTGGACTAAATTGAACAACTATCTATATTTTGGTACCGAGGTAGGTTTGTGTGTAATAAATCAGCATCATGTTATCATGTATTTAAATGCTTGATTTTACATGAAATGTATATTCTTTTTAAGAAATTGGTTAATGAGGTCTCGATGATAAAAAAAAATGATGAAGTTCTACTATATCGAGGTCCCGGTTGAACCCTAAGAATAGAGAGGATACCTGTAACAGCCCGGTTTAGATCCTAGTCGGAAAAGTGGTTTCGAGGCCACAAATTCGAGGTCAGAAAAATATTTTAATATTATTTTTGGTTTTTACAGTATGTGATTGAGTATGTGTGAAAATTTTATCGTTTGTGTGCTGAATTATGAAAAAGGACTAAATCGCGTAAAATGTGAAAGCTATGTGCTAGTTGTTAAAGTGCTTATTTGGCATGGCTTTTTAAATGAGGAGTCCTTATGTGGTAATTAGACCTTTGATAGTGGAAGTTGACATATATGGCCATTATATGAATGAATTTATAAAGTTTTAATTAAGGGTAAAATGGTAACTGTCATATAAAGTTATTATAATTAAAACAAAACAAAAAGATGTCCATTTATTCATCTTTCATGGCCGAATGAAGCAAAGGAGATAGCTAAAATAGGGCTTGAAATTTTGGCACTTGCATAGCTCAATCAAGGTATGTTTTGAGCTCAACTTTTAGTGATTTTTACGTTTTTTGTGATCATTGCTTTGTGTTCTAGCTAGCCTATGCTTTAATTTTAGAATTTGGTGAAGATTTTGAGAAATGTCATTGATGAATGCTTGAGCTTTATGATAGTTGGTGATGAAATATGAAAGATAGGTGAAAGATTAACATATTTTGTCTTTGGAATTTTAATGAAATTGAGTAATTTGGGCTTAATTGTGAAAATAATATTCTGAGGGACTAAAATGTAAAATAAATGAAATGTGTGGGCTTGTGTGGACATAAGGAGAATTCGGCTAGGCATGGGTGAAATGAAATTATGTGTATTTGATGATTTTATGAAATAGGGACTAAAGTGTTGAAATGTGAAAATGTGAGCGGTATTTTGTAAAATGCCCTAAATATGTGTGTTTGGGACTAAATTGAATGAATTGGTGATTGAATGAGCTAAATTTGAATATGTATAGACCAAGAAAGGAGAGATTCGGATCGAGATCGAGGAAAAGACAAAGTGCTCGATTGATCGACTAATCTCGGTATATCTACGTCCGAGGTAAGTTCGGATATAATACGTGTTCTTAAATTATGTTTAAATGCTATGAAATGAATAGTTATGTGATTATTGTATTAGTAATGCTATGTGTGGAATCGAGTTAGGTCGCACTAAGTGTGCGGATTTGGGAATGAGACCGAGATGATTAGCACTGTGTGTGCGAAATAATAGAAGCTTTGGCTTTTTGATTGGCACTGTATGTGCGATACCGAATTAAGTTCGGTTTTATATTATGGCACTAAGTGTGCGACGTTATTTAAGCTTCGGCTATGAATTGGGCACTAAGTGTGCGATTGAATTGAAGAGATAGTGAACAGTGAATTAATTATGGTATTGAGCATTGAATAGCAAGAACGTTTGTTAACTAAGTGTTGGCAAATGTATGTTTCGAACCTATGCGGTTGATGTTAATGTTTAAGGTTGAATAGAAGGATGAATGAGTATATGGTGGAGAATGATATTATGTTTAGTTGTGGATCTATCTAAGTGATGGTTTATTTATGTATTGATGTTGTATTTTTGAGTAATATGTATTATATTACGAACTTACTAAGCTTTAAAAGCTTACTGTGTGATGTGTTTCTCTGTTTTACAGTGTCAGTAAAGCTAGCTCAGATCCGGGGATCGTCAGCGACTCAATCACACTATCGGCTATCTAGTTTGGTACTTTTGGAAGATGTATATAATTGATATATGGCATGTATAGGCTAGTAGATATGGCATGTTTTGGGTTGTATAGTCTTGCCTTGTGATATGGCTTAAAAGTTGAATGATGTTAGTATATATATGTGTGGGTTAAGTGAATGACGAATATGGTATGTTTCATGCTTAAATGGTTGATGAAAAATGGAGGTTTCAATGTGAATTATGTTAAGGTATATATGATGCATGGCCTATATGATTTAGGATGTGAAATTAGGTATTTTGGATGAACTTATTAATGATGAAATTGAGTATGGTCATAGATGGTATAGTTGATGATGAGTTGGTGCTTGTATTGGAACATTTTGGTTGCATTTGAGGTATGAATTAGTATTTATTTGATGTTATAGGTGATCTCAAAGTGTGGATGGTAATTCGACCTCGAAAATAGCCTATAATTGCCCACACAGTTGAGCACACGGGCGTGTGGCTCGACCGTGTTGTTTAAGTTTTCCAATTGAAACAAGTCAGACTCGACTACGGGCTGGACACACAGGCGTGTGACTGGCCGTATGGTGCAAGTCAGTGTCGACCACGGGTGAGGCACACGAGCGTGTCTCAGGCCGTGTGAACAAGTCAGTGTGTATGCCCTGTTTTGCCACGCCTTGGACGCACGGACGTGTCTGAGGCCGTGTGAGGCACACGGCCTACCCACATGGGCGCGTGACCTCTGCAGTTTTGAAAAATCTTTAAAATTCTGAAAATTTTTATATGTGTTCGATTTAGTCCCGACCCCTTTCTAACACGTGTTTAAGGTCTCGTAGACCTCATTAAGGGACTACATGCTTACATCTTGATATGTTTTAATGATGAATGACTTTGTGTTGTAAAATGATATGAAATGTTCGCAAATGATTAGTACTGCCTCTTAACCCTAGTCCGGCAATGGTTACAGGTTAGGGGTGTTACAATACCCTTGTCACGATATTAGATTAATAAGGTCCCGTATAAGACCATATCTGGGATATGGCCTCGGCACCGAATTGAGATCTCGTGTAAGACCATATCTGGGATATGGCATCAGCATCGAATAGTGATTCCGTGTAAGACCACGTCTGGGACCTGGCTTCGGTATGAAATCGTGTAAGACCATGTCTGGGACATGGTAACAACATACGATCTCGTGTAAGACCATATCTGGGATATGGCATCGGCATCGACATGTGATCCCATGTAAGACCTTATCTGGGATATGGCATTGGCATCTTACTACATGTATGACAATTTCAGAGTATCCTTTGATATTCCAAGTGGTTAAACGAGGTAAAGTAGTAAAGTTATGTTAAAGATGGGAAAGGTGCTAACGTTATGTGATGGAGAGATACAGGTATATATGCAAAACTCACGGGAAATAAGTCCGGTTTGTGATATGTGGTTGGTAAGAGAGAGCATGAGTAAGCCATGTCAGTGTTGCTTGAGAATTTTGTGTTAATTCATAATGTAATATGTGAATATTATTACAAGATTTTATGTTGTTATCTATTACATGCAGACTTACTAAGCTTTATGCTTACTCCCTTTTTTTTCCCTTTCCTTGTAGTATCGCCAAGCTAGCTCGGGGATCGAAGGACGTCGAAGCTCGATTCACACTATCAAGCTATTCTTTTGGGTATAGTAAAGTTTGATTATTTTGGGTATGGCATGTATAGAAACTTGGTCATTTTGTTATATGTCATATTGGTTAGCCAATGTGTTGTTCATTAATGTTACTTATTCATTTTGTAAATGGCCAGTGGAGTTGGCCAATACTAGTTAAGTTATATATATTCAATGATGATGAAATTCATGAAGTGCAAGCTTGCGCAATTGAATGAGTTATGTGTGAAGTTTATACATGATGAACGTAATGTGAATTAAGGTGTGGATGTCTTGATTGTAAATATTAGAAGTGCATCATTGTTATGCTATGTGTTGCTGGAAATGGTATAAGTGTGGTTGCTTTTCAGGGTGGCAAATGGCTTGGTAAATAGCCTTATAATTGCCCACACGGGTAGACACACAGGCATGTGTCTAGGCTGTGTGTGACACACGGTCAGCCCTGTGGGCGTGTTGATAGGCTGTGTGTCCCCTGTATCCAAATTTAGCAAAACAGAATGCCCAGTAGTAAACACACGGGCAGAAACATGGCTGTGTGTCTCAGCCGTGTGAAGTCTGCACATTAGTTGTGAAAAATTAAGTTCGTCACACGGGCTAGCACACGGGCGTGTGACCCGGCCATGTGACCCTAAATGTCTACTGACGTCATAAACAGAATGTCAAGGTTTTACA
Organism: Gossypium australe; assembly: GCA_005393395.2. Lineage (NCBI taxonomy): Eukaryota > Viridiplantae > Streptophyta > Magnoliopsida > Malvales > Malvaceae > Gossypium > Gossypium australe. The sequence continues at coordinate 112,582,583 of CM016619.1, forward strand.
TACGGGCTAAGACACGGGTGTGTCATGGCCGTGTGAAGGGCACGGGCATGTGCCAAGCTATGTGAAAACCCCTGTAGGATCGAAATGAAAAATAAAATCTGCACGGACTAGGGACATGGGTTTGTGTGACCACACGGCCTACCCACACTGGCATGTGGCCCTATTTTGAGCAAAAATTTTCTAAGTGTTCATAAGCTTTCGGTTCAATCCCGAACCTCTCTATATGTATGTTTCAGGTCTTGCAGTCCGTAATAGGGACAATATGATTATGAATGAAAAGTTTTAAAGTTGGAAAGAAAATTTATGATCGATTTTGTATGATTAAGTATGTTAAGTCTGGTAATGCCTTTTACCCGATTCTGGCGTCGAATACGGGTAAGGGGTGTTATTTAGTGGTATCAGAGCTACAATTTAGTCGATTCTCGGGCTAACATAGTGTATGCATGAGTCTAGCTATACATGCCATACGTATGTGTATATACATAATGATAGTGTGACGACTCCTGACGATTTAAAATATGTTTTCGTATAGCAAATGGATCCCAATAGAGCAGTGGCGGATGATGTAGAAGTAACGTGCCAGCCCCCACCCAAGGGACGGTGCCAACTGAAAATGAAAATAGACCAGTGGCTGTGAATCAGAGAGGAGGAGAAGAGGCTAGGGAAGCCTTTCTCCATATGATGAACGCTTGGTATACGAAGTTCGTTCGAACGAACCCGAACACTCAACCCCCTCCACCCCCACCTATTCCTCAGCCTACCCCTGTAGCTCCCCAAGCTGTAGAAATGGTAAGAAGGGAAAAGCCCTTGGTTGATAAAATCCAGAAACAAGGAGTTGAGGAATTCCGAGCTAATAAAGATGATGATTCAGAAAGAGCAGAATTCTGGCTTGAAAATACCATCAGGGTATTTGATGAATTGTCTTGCACACCCGAAGAGTGTATGAAATGTGTTGTGTCTCTCTTGAGAGATTCGACTTACCAGTGGTGGAACACCCTTGTGCCGATTGTACCAAGGGAGAAAGTTAATTGGGAATTTTTTCCAAGAAGAGTTCCGAAAGAAGTATATTAGCCAAAGGTTTATCGATCAGAAAAGAAAGGAATTCTTTGAGCTACAACAAGGTCGAATGACGGTAACCGAATATGAACGTGAGTTTGTAAGGCTCAGTAAATACGCTCAGGAGTACGTATCCACCGAAGCCATCATGTGTAAGAGGTTTGAGGATGGATTAAATGAGGACATCTGATTGTTTGTTGGTATTCTAGAACTAAAGGAATTTGTTGTGCTAGTAGAGCGAGCTTGACAAGGCTGAGGAATTGGCCAAAGAGAAAAGAAAGGTAGAAATTGAGTCCCGTGACTCAAGGAAGAGACAATTGGGTAATTCATTTCAATCCTCATCCAAGAAATCGAGAGAGTACACTACTCGATCAACCACTTTAGTTGGGTTCTCAAACAGAAGTAAAGGTAAACAGTACTCGGCTTCTAAAGCTCAGATAATTTCGATTGCTAGTGTTGGTAATGCTCGACCAAGTAGACCGGAATGTTCAAAGTGTGGTAGACGTTACCCCGGTGCGTGCCGAGCAAATGAGAGAGCTTGTTTCAAGTGTGATTCCCAAGATCACTTCAATAGAGATTGCCCCGAGATGGTTGAAAAAGAGAAATTTCAGAGTGCAAGACCAGGTAGTACTACTAGAGGGAGAGCACAGAGAAATCCAGGAAATGGAACGAGTAGTAAGAATACACCTAGAGAGCAGACTGTAAGATCTGAAAGTAGAGCGCCTGCGAGGACTTATGCCATTCGCACTCGCGAAGAGGTGTAACAACCCGATTTAGGGCCTAGTCGGAATAGTGGTGCGAGACCATGAATCCGAGGTGAATTTATGAGTTTACAAAGTTTATGCCATGTTTGGATGCTAGTATGAATGTTTCATGAAGCAATTTTATTAAATTGTGGTGGATTGGTCCAAAAAGACTAAATTATAAAAAGTTGCAAAATATGAATTTCTAGAAGCTTTTTGTATGAAATAGCTTTAGAATAGTAATTAGAAGTCCTTAAATAGCAATTTTTCCAAAAATATTATTTTGGACAAAATTGGCTTTGAGATGGTGTTATAGAAAATTTTAAGAGGAAGGGCATTTTGGTCATTTATCTAATAAGTGTTTAAAATAGGAAAAAGATGATAAAAATCTCATCATCTTCTTCCCCCATTGTCGAAAAAAAAAAAGAAGCCATAGCTAGGGTTCTTCAATTTTTGAAGCTTGCTAGTAAGAGCTCCTAAGCCCGGTTTTTGATATTCTTCGTATTTTTGAAGTCCCGGTAGCATGAGTAAGCTATTTTTAGCTATTTGATGAGCTAAGATGCATGTTTAAAAATTTAGCCATGAATGACATGCATGCTAAATGATGTTTTATGGAAGTTTATGAGAGTTTGATGTTAGATAAACATCTTTTCCTTAAGGAATTTCATGAAAAATGATGGTATGAACCTTTTTGTAATGATTATAAAATTTGGTCATACATGCTAGAACTAGAGAGAATTGATGATTGCTATAGTAGAGAAAATGATTCAGCTAAGCATGATGTTTAAGAAAGTTGCATGAAAATCATTTTACGAGCCTAGGGGCAAAAGTGCAAATATGAGAAAGTATAGGGGCAAATTAGTAATTTTACAAAAGTATGAATTATGAGTCAATTTAGCCAATATGATTATTAAATGATCTATTTATGATTATAGATCAAGAAAAACGAAGCACGGATCGAAACTGAGGCAAGAACAAAGTCGAGGACTAAATTGCTTAACTACATACATTTTGTATTTTGAGGTAAGCTTGTATGAGTTCTAAGCTTTATGATTTTATCATTTAATTGCTTAGTATAATATACATTGTTATCATGAATGGTTTAATGTTATGTTAAACAAAGAATTCAATAAGATTAAACAAGAGAAATTCCCGATTGAAGATGAATTACCCTAGATATAAGGTCCAGTACATGAGATAAGAAAGTCCGTATAAGACCAAGCCAAGGCATGGCATCGGAAATTAAGCAAGTTATCCTGTAAGATCAAGGACCCAAGCTTGGCATTGAACAAGTTATCATGTAAGTCCAAGGACCCAAGCTTGGCATTGAACAAGTTATCATGTAAGTCCAAGGACCCAAGCTTGGCATTGAACAAGTTATCATGTAAGTCCAAGGAATCAAGCTTGGCATTAAATATGTTATCATGTAAGACCAAGGCAAGCTTGGCATTGATTCAAGAAGAGATCTTCCACATAAGTCCATATTTAGAGTATGGCATTGGCATCAAGTACATGACTAGAGTTCTAGTATTCCCGGTAATTCATAGAAATTCATCGGGCAAATGAGCAAAGCTAAAAGGTGAAAACAAGAATGTTAAGAAAGCAAAGCCATTATCAAATTGAAATTGAATATTATTCATGTTATGAATGATGAATTAGAAGACATGATTATTATGTTTAAGTAAGCTGATCAATGTGATCAAGAGATACAGGTATCTTGTTACCTTACAAGTATGAGATTAGTAAGTACCATGGGACAAGTAAGAATCATGTATGAGTAAGTAAGCTTTATAAATGAGATAATAATACCATTCTTATGTCAAATGGTTTATATGAAGCAAGTTTATATTTTTTTATGTGTTATACATGCAAACTTACTAAGCTAAATGCTTACGTCTTTGATTGTTTCTTTCTATGTAGTCCTGCCAAGCTAAATTGTGGATCATTGGAGTCGGAGTTCATAGCACACTATCGACCCTTATTTTGGTATAGCCAAATTATATTACTAAGTATGGCATGTATAGGAATCATTCATTTTGAGAACATGTTTTTTTTGTAAGGCCATTATATAGGCTATCATGTTATTATTCTTTTGTATATGGCTAAGTGGTTGGCCAAACTTGTTTAAGTTTTTTGTAAATAGATGTCAATGAAATATGTAGTAATGTTCATAAAAGTTATATTATTAATGATTTGTATTGGTTGAAGTTGAGTTGATCTTAATTTAAGGGAGGCAAATGGCTTGGTAAATAGCCTCTAATTGCCTACACGGTTAGACACACGGGCGTGTGTCTAGACTGTGTTAACCCTGCACCTTAATGTTTTAAATCAAGTTAGACCACGGTCATCTTATGCGGCCGTGTGTATGAGCCGTGTAAGACACACGTTCAAAGCATGGGCGTGTGCTTAGGCCCTGTGGTTGAAGTCGATAGCTTTACACGGTTAGTAGACACGGGCGTGTCAAAGCCATGTGAATAAAGTCAGTAACCTTCCACGGTTGTAGGCATGGGCATGTAAATGAGTACACGGGCATGTCCTCAAGCAACATGGGCGTGTGAACCCTGCTTCTAAGATGAGAGTTAGATGAAGTGTCCGGAGGCGTTCGAATAAATGTTTAAGGCCTCGTAGGCCCATAATATGCATGTTGATCAAGAAAGAAAAGTTTTAAGTTGGTTTTAAATTTTACAGCCCGTAAGTACATGTTTAAGTGTGTAATATCCTAAAAATTGGGGCTGTGCGTTGGAATAAAAATTGCGAGTCGATAGGCCTTAGGGTCTGTTTTGATGAGTTTTAGGAGTTATTAATACTCGGGGATAAAAGGGGAGTGTTTTGTAAAATTTTGAAAATTTAGGGCTAAAGAGGAAAATTTCGGAAGAAGGCCTTAAGTTAAATTTTAGGAATTTCTTGGTACGAAAGGAGGCTTGGTGTAGTGGCTAGGGGCGTGTGGGGGTTTTAGCAGGTCGGGAGTTCGAGTACTGCGAAGGGCAATGGTTTTTATTTTTGCCTTGTAAGGTGTTAATGCCGAAGAAGGTTCTAAAAGAATATTTTAGACGTTAATGGACGTGAAAGTCCAGTTGGCCGAGTGGCTAACAGCGCGAGGGAGTAAGTGCGGCTTAGAGGTTAGGTGTTCGAGCCCGAGGAGAAGCGCACGAATGTTTTATTTTTTTTTTATAAAGGGGAGCTAACGGAAAGAGGGGTTAAAAGAAAATTTACGATACTTTAATGTCATAAAGTGAGCATTAGCCCAGTGGATAAGGCGCTTGCAGCATTGGGGGGGGCCTCCCGAGGACAGGCGTTCGAGCCTTGATAATTGCGAGCGAGTGTTTTATTTTTACGGGCACTAAGTCTCAGGGACGCTTGGGATGTAAGGGTCAAAAGGATTTTAATGCAGATGTTAGCATGAAATGCATACTGGCCAAATGGTTAAGGACTCGACTTGAGAACTGGGTCTAAGGGGACTCATGTTCGAGTCCTGGAAATCGCACATTAGGCGCTTTATTTTTATTCCAGCGTTAAAATGAAGGGAGCCAAGGCAAGGATAGATTAAAAGAAAATGCACTGCTTTTAGTCGCATGAAATTCACCTTGGTCGACTGGTTAAGACGTTGCAGCATGGAGGCCGCTACAAGGACTCGTGTTCGAGTCCCATTAAGGGCGCAGGTGTTTCCTTTTTTTCGGTTCCTGGCGCTAAAATGGAGCAGCCATTGAAATAAGGTTAAAAAAGAATTTATATGCGTTTATTGTCATGAAACACGCACAGGGCCGAGTGGCTGGGGCTTGGAGGACTTTTCTCCAGGTCTCGGGTTCGAGACCTGGGGGCTGCTCATGGGATTCTATTTTGGCCTTTTCAGGCGTGAGAATTAATTGCTGCATGGGAAATTTAATGCATGCAGCATGTGCGCATGCAGCTTAAAAAGATTCTACTTGTTTGCTTCATTTTAAACATGAAGCATTATTCTTTCATTTTATTTTTTTTTTTGGTTTATTTATTTTTAATGGTTTTGAAAGAATGGAAGATTTTTGTTTGCTTGTGTATTATTAGTTTTATTATTTTACAAGCATGGTCTTGGCCTTGGGGAATGAAAGCATGCGGCATAGGGATTATTATTTTGAAATTTTATTAGCTTATATTATTAGTAAAGAATGAAGCATGTGGCCGACCATAGTTTGGTAAGCATGGCCGAATGGAGTAGCAACCTTTTATTGTTTTTACTATTTTTATTAGTTTAAGCAAGCTGAGTCTTAGCTTTGGAGAGAGGAAGCATGCGGCATGGGTTAGATTAACAAATGGATGTTTAAAATTAGTAAAAAGAGAAGCATGATCGTGGGAAGTAGGGGAAAGGAGCTTGGTCGGTTCTTCTTGTAACAAAAAGGAAGCATGATTATTATTATTATTATTATTGTTATTATTATTATTATTATTATTATTATTATTATTACTATTATATTAAGTTTTATTATTGTTATATGCGTGAGGCATGGGAGTTCTATTAGTATGGATTACATATGTTGTTTGCTTATTATATTGGAATATTCGGTGATGGACTAAACAATAGTAATTGAAGCTTGGACTTAGCAAATGGGAAGCATGCGGCACATGGTTTGCTTCTTTGAGTATTCGGCTGGAAAGCACATGGACCCTTTGTTCTCTTTTTATTTTATTTGTTTGATTAGATAATGGAGGTAGATGAATTGGATTATTATATGGAATCAACAAGAGATTGGCAGAGGAAAGAGAGGCATGCGGCTAATTCAATTATTTTTTTAGTTTAAATTAAGAGTTGATAAAGAGATAGCATGTGGATAGAATAATGGGGGATTTGTTTAATTCAAATTGTGGCTTGTAGTGTTTCTAGGAGGTGGCCGACCATGGGAACTTTCAAATGGGTGTATGTGGCCGGTTTTGGAGGTGTTTTGGGAAGGTGAATGCCGTTTGTTCTTGAGGCATTTTTGTGCAATTCGGTCAAAGGTAAATGGGTAAGCCAATTCTTCTTTTTGTCAAAAACTATCCGAATATTCATATGTATCTCTCCATCCCTTCCCGTGGAACCGTAAGTCCAAATAAACCTTTGCCGAATTTGCATGCTTTCTTTCAATCTTCATGGTAGCCGAATGTTCTTTCCCCCCTACCTTTCTTCTTCAATTGTGTAAACTGAAAATAGTTCTCTCTCCCTCTTATACTCTCTTCTTTGCTTTTGAAAGCTTAGCCGATTGTAGAAGTCTTTAAGCTATTCTTCTTCTTGAGCATGGCCGAGTAAAGCATCTTTCTAGGGACTATCTATTTGGTTTTCGGATAGCAATAAGATACCAAAACTTTTAATTTTGTTTCCTTCTTTTCTCAAGCTATTCACGGCCAAATAAAGGCTTAGGGGAGTTAAGTTCGGTTTTGAAGGAGCTAGAAAAGCTCTCGTCTAGCTTATGTGTTTGCATGGACTCCTTTCATTGTTCCTAGCTGAACTTTCCCTACTCTTGTGCGACGAAATTTCCCTTTTCTAGGTGCTGTTATCTTGACCGATTGTTGAGTGTGGAGTGGTCTCCTTTCTTTTTGGATTTTGGTATCTAACCTCGGAGAAGGTGTATAGGTAAGGCCGAATGCCCTATGGACTATCCTTTGTTCTCTGTCGACATCTTTAAGGGTAAGAGTTGATTTGGCTTCTATTTAGAAGTATGTTGATCTTTGTTTGGAATCGTTTTGGGCATAGGATATCCAGGATTCGAAGCAATCAAAGCATAGCCTCTGTTCTGCGGGGGATCATTGGTAAGTGGTGGTAAGAGAGGATTCTTTTAGTTCAATCTTTTGGTTTCGATTAAGTCAAGGGTGACAAAGGTTTAACTGTTCTTTTATTAGGGTGTGTCGATTGTCAAAAGAAGAACCATTGTTGGTTCTGGTTTTGGTAGGAAACCAAACCTATGGCAAGGTAAGGGATCAAGGCTAGATTTTGATTCTAAGAATAGCCAAGCATGCTAAAGGCTATATTAATGTGTTTTGTTGTGCTAATGTTAAGGGGTCTTAAAGGAGCCTATGGGTTTCGGCTATACAAGGGTTGGTAACTACCAAGGCATGCAAATCTTTTGAGACTTGGAAAGGATAGGACTTTCGGTGACTTCGAGAGCTGATCTACGAGAGCAAGTGGTGTTTCGGGGTTTTAAACAATGTTAGATTCGATAAGTCAAAATATCGCTATAGTCAGGTGCGTAGTTATCGCACTGTTCTCTTGCTGGTTTATGTATGTTATTGTAAATATACATGTTGTGCATGTTAGCCGAAATAAGGGCTAAGATGTTGGATACCCAAGGTGGGTGATCGTTTAATCAGGTGTGTAAGCTCTTACACACTTTATTAGTATAAATTGTTGTTATAATGATATTTTATTACTTATCACGTAGTATCCTTGCCTTGTGGGCATAAGCTTGGTTTTCGGGTAAGTCCCCTAATACTCGATCTATGATATATGTTGTGTATGCCATCATATGCTGTAAAATGTTATGCTATATACAAATGCATGATATATGGGATCATGATACTTTTTATGTAAGCATGATGATGGTGGGATTAATTGAGTGGAGGGGGCAGTGATATTCGTGTCGACGGGCACCAGTGTTTTGGTAACACATTGTGACTACGGTCACCAGAGGTTTGGTACCTCCAGAGGTTTGGCACCTCATAGCGTCTCGTCCCTGTGGCTTAGTACCACCGTGGGTTGGCCCCACTATGAGATACGGGATCGACGCCAGTGATTTGGTATCACACGATGGGTTGGCCCCATCATTCGATTTGTGTCTTCGGACACCAGAGGTTTGGCACCTCCAGTGATTTGGTATCACATCTGTGACCTCGGTCACCAGTGGTTTGGCACCACACGTATTGACGGACATTGTGACTTCGAGTCACCAGTGGTTTGGCACCACCAGTGGTTTGGTACCACACGGGGTAGAAAATGGAGTATGGATGGCTAGGTTGGGTTTCATAATTGCATACTCATTTCATAATTATATACTCACGTGTATGGACTGTGTGAATATGGGCCAAGCCCATATGTGGGGACATGTGTTATAGCTATGCACTGAGTCTTGGTGACTCACCCCTTTCCCTATCTTTTCAGGTGAGTAGATCGCGGAGACGGAGCCGGAGAGGACTCGAGGTGGCCATGCTTGTTCCTCGTTTTGAAGTTTTATTTCGCACCATTAAAGCTTACTACTTGCTAAATTCGATTGGGTTGTAATATGGCCGTTTATTATTCTTTTATTATTATTCGTATGATTAAGTAGTAGTTTTACCTTATTTCTAACGAACTTATGAATTGTTAAGCAAATCGGTAAAGGCAACGTTTTCAAAATTAATACTCGTACGCGTTTTCAAAGATGTTACCGTCGGGTAGCAAAATTTTACCAAGTTATCAATAACCCCGATACTTCTAAAAATCTAAATGATCAAACGATTTCAAAGGAAAAGAAAAAGTTTTCAACCCCATCGTGGTTATCAAACCAAACCATCTTAGTTTTAGCAAACGTTGTTTTACAAATTCAGAAATATTTTTGGATTTCCAATATTTACCCGAATCTTTCAAAAAGTTTCAAAAAGTTTTTACTCCGTGACATACCAGATCCGGTCAAGGCTTGTGGGCCGGGTTTGGGGTGTTACAAGTTGGTATCAGAGCCCGGTTCAAAACTCGGCTGTGGGGGCCCAAGGCCCAAAAATGTTTTCTTAATAGTCTTTTGGGGAATATTATGAAAATGGTTTGTTTTAAACAGCATGGCACCAAGTCTCCGGCACCGATCCGCACGGGTAAGTACCTCTGACTATTGAGGTGATACGAACATGTCTCTGTTTATGGGCATGAATACGACTCTCTGTATTAGAGTAGCGAACTTGAACTGAACCTTTGTGTGATCGAAAGAACCACTTCTAAATACATTATTTCATAAAATTGTTCGCGATTAATCAGTGAAACACATTGTATAATGCATAAAACTTTTAAGTCAGATCGCGCGATAAGAGATGAGTCCTAGAGGACACGATGAGGCAAAACAGAAATGAGAATAGGAACCGAGGTAGGAGAAATTTTTGGATCGTCTGAATCATCTGAGGGTCTTCAGAAAAGACCAAGGAGTGAAAATTTTGCTCGTGTGACTAAGCCAGCTGCGGGAAATCGGAGCTGTCCGTGTGCTCAGTGTGGAAGGTATCATGACGGCGAGTGTTGGAACCGGAATCAAAGATGTTTTAGATGAAAATTTAAGTTTCACTTAATTAAAGACTGTCCTCAAGTGATGGATAGGGCGCGAAGTCAAGGACGTGGAACTTCAAGCTGAGATGCTAAAGGCTTGGATGCGAAATCGAGGATGTGTTAGTAGGTGAGTTTCTTGTTATGGAATATCTTTTATTATATGAGCTTTATAAGATCGGTTCATACTTGTACTATTGGTGAAGTGCTTGAACATTGGATGTGAACTTAGAAACAGTGCTTAGAAGGTAATATAGTTCGTGTTTGTATGGAACCTTGAATACGAATCTCGAGATAGTATATAAGGGATGTGTTAGTTTTATAGAATCAGAGTGCGCAGCATAAGCGTAGTGCGGATGTTCGTTAGTTAGCAATTTCGAGGACGAAATTGTTTTAAGGGGGGTAGATTTGTAATATCCTAAAAATTGGGGCTGTGCGTTGGAATAAAAATTGCGAGTCGATAGGCCTTAGGGTCTGTTTTGATGAGTTTTAGGAGTTATTAATACTCGGGGATAAAAGGGGAGTGTTTTGTAAAATTTTGAAAATTTAGGGCTAAAGAGGAAAATTTCGGAAGAAGGCCTTAAGTTAAATTTTAGGAATTTCTTGGTACGAAAGGAGGCTTGGTGTAGTGGCTAGGGGCGTGTGGGGGTTTTAGCAGGTCGGGAGTTCGAGTACTGCGAAGGGCAATGGTTTTTATTTTTGCCTTGTAAGGTGTTAATGCCGAAGAAGGTTCTAAAAGAATATTTTAGACGTTAATGGACGTGAAAGTCCAGTTGGCCGAGTGGCTAACAGCGCGAGGGAGTAAGTGCGGCTTAGAGGTTAGGTGTTCGAGCCCGAGGAGAAGCGCACGAATGTTTTATTTTTTTTTTATAAAGGGGAGCTAACGGAAAGAGGGGTTAAAAGAAAATTTACGATACTTTAATGTCATAAAGTGAGCATTAGCCCAGTGGATAAGGCGCTTGCAGCATTGGGGGGGGCCTCCCGAGGACAGGCGTTCGAGCCTTGATAATTGCGAGCGAGTGTTTTATTTTTACGGGCACTAAGTCTCAGGGACGCTTGGGATGTAAGGGTCAAAAGGATTTTAATGCAGATGTTAGCATGAAATGCATACTGGCCAAATGGTTAAGGACTCGACTTGAGAACTGGGTCTAAGGGGACTCATGTTCGAGTCCTGGAAATCGCACATTAGGCGCTTTATTTTTATTCCAGCGTTAAAATGAAGGGAGCCAAGGCAAGGATAGATTAAAAGAAAATGCACTGCTTTTAGTCGCATGAAATTCACCTTGGTCGACTGGTTAAGACGTTGCAGCATGGAGGCCGCTACAAGGACTCGTGTTCGAGTCCCATTAAGGGCGCAGGTGTTTCCTTTTTTTCGGTTCCTGGCGCTAAAATGGAGCAGCCATTGAAATAAGGTTAAAAAAGAATTTATATGCGTTTATTGTCATGAAACACGCACAGGGCCGAGTGGCTGGGGCTTGGAGGACTTTTCTCCAGGTCTCGGGTTCGAGACCTGGGGGCTGCTCATGGGATTCTATTTTGGCCTTTTCAGGCGTGAGAATTAATTGCTGCATGGGAAATTTAATGCATGCAGCATGTGCGCATGCAGCTTAAAAAGATTCTACTTGTTTGCTTCATTTTAAACATGAAGCATTATTCTTTCATTTTATTTTTTTTTTTGGTTTATTTATTTTTAATGGTTTTGAAAGAATGGAAGATTTTTGTTTGCTTGTGTATTATTAGTTTTATTATTTTAAAAGCATGGTCTTGGCCTTGGGGAATGAAAGCATGCGACATAGGGATTATTATTTTGAAATTTTATTAGCTTATATTATTAGTAAAGAATGAAGCATGTGGCCGACCATAGTTTGGTAAGCATGGCCGAATGGAGTAGCAACCTTTTATTGTTTTTACTATTTTTATTAGTTTAAGCAAGCTGAGTCTTAGCTTTGGAGAGAGGAAGCATGCGGCATGGGTTAGATTAACAATGGAAATGGATGTTTAAAATTAGTAAAAAGAGAAGCATGATCGTGGGAAGTAGGGAAAGGAGCTTGGTCGGTTCTTCTTGTAACAAAAAGGAAGCATGATTATTATTATTATTATTATTGTTGTTATTATTATTATTATTATTATTACTATTATATTAAGTTTTATTATTGTTATATGCGTGAGGCATGGGAGTTCTATTAGTATGGATTACATATGTTGTTTGCTTATTATATTGGAATATTCGGTGATGGACTAAACAATAGTAATTGAAGCTTGGACTTAGCAAATGGGAAGCATGCGGCACATGGTTTGCTTCTTTGAGTATTCGGCTGGAAAGCACATGGACCCTTTGTTCTCTTTTTATTTTATTTGTTTGATTAGATAATGGAGGTAGATGAATTGGATTATTATATGGAATCAACAAGAGATTGGCAGAGGAAAGAGAGGCATGCGGCTAATTCAATTATTTTTTTAGTTTAAATTAAGAGTTGATAAAGAGATAGCATGTGGATAGAATAATGGGGGATTTGTTTAATTCAAATTGTGGCTTGTAGTGTTTCTAGGAGGTGGCCGACCATGGGAACTTTCAAATGGGTGTATGTGGCCGGTTTTGGAGGTGTTTTGGGAAGGTGAATGCCGTTTGTTCTTGAGGCATTTTTGTGCAATTCGGTCAAAGGTAAATGGGTAAGCCAATTCTTCTTTTTGTCAAAAACTATCCGAATATTCATATGTATCTCTCCATCCCTTCCCGTGGAACCGTAAGTCCAAATGAACCTTTGCCGAATTTGCATGCTTTCTTTCAATCTTCATGGTAGCCGAATGTTCTTTCCCCCCTACCTTTCTTCTTCAATTGTGTAAACTGAAAATAGTTCTCTCTCCCTCTTATACTCTCTTCTTTGCTTTTGAAAGCTTAGCCGATTGTAGAAGTCTTTAAGCTATTCTTCTTCTTGAGCATGGCCGAGTAAAGCATCTTTCTAGGGACTATCTATTTGGTTTTCGGATAGCAATAAGATACCAAAACTTTTAATTTTGTTTCCTTCTTTTCTCAAGCTATTCACGGCCAAATAAAGGCTTAGGGGAGTTAAGTTCGGTTTTGAAGGAGCTAGAAAAGCTCTCGTCTAGCTTATGTGTTTGCATGGACTCCTTTCATTGTTCCTAGCTGAACTTTCCCTACTCTTGTGCGACGAAATTTCCCTTTTCTAGGTGCTGTTATCTTGACCGATTGTTGAGTGTGGAGTGGTCTCCTTTCTTTTTGGATTTTGGTATCTAACCTCGGAGAAGGTGTATAGGTAAGGCCGAATGCCCTATGGACTATCCTTTGTTCTCTGTCGACATCTTTAAGGGTAAGAGTTGATTTGGCTTCTATTTAGAAGTATGTTGATCTTTGTTTGGAATCGTTTTGGGCATAGGATATCCAGGATTCGAAGCAATCAAAGCATAGCCTCTGTTCTGCGGGGGATCATTGGTAAGTGGTGGTAAGAGAGGATTCTTTTAGTTCAATCTTTTGGTTTCGATTAAGTCAAGGGTGACAAAGGTTTAACTGTTCTTTTATTAGGGTGTGTCGATTGTCAAAAGAAGAACCATTGTTGGTTCTGGTTTTGGTAGGAAACCAAACCTATGGCAAGGTAAGGGATCAAGGCTAGATTTTGATTCTAAGAATAGCCAAGCATGCTAAAGGCTATATTAATGTGTTTTGTTGTGCTAATGTTAAGGGGTCTTAAAGGAGCCTATGGGTTTCGGCTATACAAGGGTTGGTAACTACCAAGGCATGCAAATCTTTTGAGACTTGGAAAGGATAGGACTTTCGGTGACTTCGAGAGCTGATCTACGAGAGCAAGTGGTGTTTCGGGGTTTTAATCAATGTTAGATTCGATAAGTCAAAATATCGCTATAGTCAGGTGCGTAGTTATCGCACTGTTCTCTTGCTGGTTTATGTATGTTATTGTAAATATACATGTTGTGCATGTTAGCCGAAATAAGGGCTAAGATGTTGGATACCCAAGGTGGGTGATCGTTTAATCAGGTGTGTAAGCTCTTACACACTTTATTAGTATAAATTGTTGTTATAATGATATTTTATTACTTATCACGTAGTATCCTTGCCTTGTGGGCATAAGCTTGGTTTTCGGGTAAGTCCCCTAATACTCGATCTATGATATATGTTGTGTATGCCATCATATGCTGTAAAATGTTATGCTATATACAAATGCATGATATATGGGATCATGATACTTTTTATGTAAGCATGATGATGGTGGGATTAATTGAGTGGAGGGGGCAGTGATATTCGTGTCGACGGGCACCAGTGTTTTGGTAACACATTGTGACTACGGTCACCAGAGGTTTGGTACCTCCAGAGGTTTGGCACCTCATAGCGTCTCGTCCCTGTGGCTTAGTACCACCGTGGGTTGGCCCCACTATGAGATACGGGATCGACGCCAGTGATTTGGTATCACACGATGGGTTGGCCCCATCATTCGATTTGTGTCTTCGGACACCAGAGGTTTGGCACCTCCAGTGATTTGGTATCACATCTGTGACCTCGGTCACCAGTGGTTTGGCACCACACGTATTGACGGACATTGTGACTTCGAGTCACCAGTGGTTTGGCACCACCAGTGGTTTGGTACCACACGGGGTAGAAAATGGAGTATGGATGGCTAGGTTGGGTTTCATAATTGCATACTCATTTCATAATTATATACTCACGTGTATGGACTGTGTGAATATGGGCCAAGCCCATATGTGGGGACATGTGTTATAGCTATGCACTGAGTCTTGGTGACTCACCCCTTTCCCTATCTTTTCAGGTGAGTAGATCGCGGAGACGGAGCCGGAGAGGACTCGAGGTGGCCATGCTTGTTCCTCGTTTTGAAGTTTTATTTCGCACCATTAAAGCTTACTACTTGCTAAATTCGATTGGGTTGTAATATGGCCGTTTATTATTCTTTTATTATTATTCGTATGATTAAGTAGTAGTTTTACCTTATTTCTAACGAACTTATGAATTGTTAAGCAAATCGGTAAAGGCAACGTTTTCAAAATTAATACTCGTACGCGTTTTCAAAGATGTTACCGTCGGGTAGCAAAATTTTACCAAGTTATCAATAACCCCAATACTTCTAAAAATCTAAATGATCAAACGATTTCAAAGGAAAAGAAAAAGTTTTCAACCCCATCGTGGTTATCAAACCAAACCATCTTAGTTTTAGCAAACGTTGTTTTACAAATTCAGAAATATTTTTGGATTTCCAATATTTACCCGAATCTTTCAAAAAGTTTCAAAAAGTTTTTACTCCGTGACATACCAGATCCGGTCAAGGCTTGTGGGCCGGGTTTGGGGTGTTACAAAGTGAGTTTTAGCTTAGTAATGCCTCGTATCCAGTCCTAGCATCGGTCTCGGGTATAGGGTGTTACAAGAGGCGTCATCCCTTGATGTGATTATTGGTACATTTTCTCTCTATGATAGTCACGTTGTTGCTTTAATTGATCCGAGATCTACTCACTCGTATTTTTGTATGAAATTAGTATCTAATATGAACATGCCTGTAGAGTCTACAGAATTTGTGATAAAAGTGTCAAATCCCCTAGGAAAATGTGTGTTAGTTGACAAAGTATGTAGGAATTATCCCTTAATGATTAGAGGTCACTGTTTTCCAGCTAACCTTATGCTTTTGCCGTTTGATGAATTTGATGTAATTCTTGGTATGGTTTGGTTGACCATTCATGATGTGGTAGTAAATTGTGGAAGAAAAATTATTGAGTTGAAATGTGAAAGTGGTGATATTCTTCGGATTGAATCAGATGAATCAGATAGCTTGCCTGTAATGATTTCTTCTATGGCTGCTCAGAAATGTATAAGAAAGGGTTGTGAAGCCTACCTTGCCTTTTTTATCAATGCCAAAGAGACTGAGTTAAAAATTGAATCAGTACCGATAGTATGTGAGTATCCAGATGTATTTTCGGAAGAATTTCCTGGGTTGCCTCCGGTTAGAGAAATTGAATTTGGTATTGAGTTAGCCCCTGGTACTGCGCCTATTTCGATTGCTCCGTACATGATGGCTTCGACCGAGTTAAAAGAATTGAAGGCTCAGTTGCAAGAGTTGACGGGTAAAGGTTTCGCAAGACCGAGTTATTCTCCGTAGGGTGCTCCCGTATTATTTGTGAAAAAGAATGATGGTTTTATGAGGTTATGTATAGATTATCGGCAATTTAATAAAGTAACTGTAAAGAACAAGTATCCCTTGCCAAGGATTGATGATTTGTTTGACCAATTAAAGGGAGCCACTGTGTTTTCCAAGATAGACTTGAGGTCCGGTTATTACCAGTTGAGAGTTAAAGACTCAGATGTGCCGAAAACCGCATTTCGGACAAGGTATGGTCATTATGAATTTCTAGTTATGCCTTTTGGTTTAACCAACACCCCTACTGTGTTTATGGATTTAATGAACCGCATCTTTCGGCCATATTTGGATAAATTTGTTGTAGTCTTTATTGATGATATATTGATCTACTCTCGTGATGAGAACGAGCATGGTGAGCACTTGAGGACGGTTTTACAAATTTTATAGGATAAACAGTTATATGCCAAGTTTAGTAAAAATGAATTTTGGCTTAAAGAAGTCAGATTTTTGGGCCACATTGTTTCGGGTGATGGCATTAGAGTTGACTTGGGAAAGATTTCAGCCATTGTTGAATAGAAACCGCCGAAGAACATATTAAAGGTTAGGAGTTTTCTAGGCCTAGCCAATTATTACAGACGGTTTGTCAAAGTATTTTCCATGATAGCTACTCCAATAACGAGGTTGTTACAAAAAGATGTTAAGTTCGAATGGATAGAAAAGTGTCAACAGAGTTTTGAGAAACTAAAGTCATTGTTGACTGAGGCTCCAATTGTAGTGCAACCTGAACTGAGAAAAGAATTTGTGGTTTATAGTGATGCATCCTTGAATGGATTGAGCTGTGTACTTATGCAAGAGGGCAAGGTGATAGCTTATGCCTCTAGACAGTTAAAGCTGCATGAGAAGAATTATCCGACCCATGATTTAGAATTAGCCGCCATTGTATTTGCATTGAAGATTTGGAGACACCATTTGTATGGCGAGAAATGTCAGGTATTCACTGATCATAAAAGTCTAAAGTACTTGATGACTCAAAAGGAATTGAATCTAAGGCAACGAAGATGGTTAGAGTCGATAAAGGATTACGAGCTAGTGATTGACTACCACCCGGGAAAGGCGAACGTGGTCGCCGATGCCTTGAGTAGGAAATCTTTGTTTGCATTGAGAGCCATGAATACACAGTTGGCTTTATCGGATGATGGTTCTATTCTAGCTGAATTAAGAGTTAGACCGATATTTCTCCAAGAGATTTGTGAAGCTCAGAAAGGCGATAGTGATTTGTAAGCCAAAAGAGTTCAATGTGAATTGGGTATGGTGTCATACTTTCGGGTTAATTCTGATGGATGTTTGATGTTCCGAGATAGAGTCTGTGTACCAAGAGATGATGAGCTTATTCGGAAAATTTTGCATGAAGCACATAGTGGATGCTTATCTGTTCATCCAGGCAGTACAAAGATGTATAATGATTTGAAGAAATGGCATTGGTGGTTGAGTATGAAGAAAGATATTTTCGAGTTCGTATCGAGATGCTTGATTTGTCAGTAAGTGAAAGCTGAACACCAAGTACCTTTGGGTTTACTTCAGCCTATTATTGTTCCCGAGTGGAAATGGGACCGTATTGCGATGGATTTTGTGACAGGTTTGCCCTTGACACAGAAAAAGAAGGATGTTGTGTGGATTGTGGTTGATAGGCTTGCGAAATTGGCTTATTTTATACTGGTACGCCTTGACTATTCGCTTGATAAGTTGGCGGATTTGTATGTTTCAGAAATCGTGAGACTTCACAGAGTACCGTTGTTGATTATTTCGGATACAAATCCGAGGGTTACATCATGGTTTTGGAAAAAGTTACAAGAAGCCTTGGGCACAAAGTTGAATTCTAGTACAGCTTTCCATCCGCAAACCGACAGACAGTCGGAGAGAGTAATACATATACTTGAAGATATGCTTCGATGCTGTGTTTTGGAATTTGAAGGTAATTGGAAAAAGTATTTACCATTAGTGGAATTTGCTTACAATAACAGTTTTCAGTCGAGTTTAAAAATGGCGCCTTATGAGGCATTATATGGGCGTAAGTTCTGAATGCCCTTGTATTTGACCAAACTTAGAGAGAATCAGATTCATGGAGTCGATTTGGTTAGAAAAACCGAAGAAAAGGTAAAAGTGATTCGTGATTGTTTAAAGGCTGCTTTGGATAGACAAAAATCCTACGCGGATTTGAAATGGAAAGATATTGAGTTTCAAGTTGGTGATAAGGTATTTTTGAAAGTGTCACCATGGAAGAAGGTTCTCAGATTTGGCCAGAAAGGCAAATTGAGTCTGCGCTTTACTGGATCGTATGAGATTACCGAGAGGATACGGCCAGTAGCCTATCAGTTGGCTTTGCCATCTAAGTTGGAAAAGATCCATGATGTCTTCCACGTGTCTATGTTGCGCCGTTACCAATCAGACCTTTCACATGTGATTGTACCGACAGAGATTGAAATTCAACCCGACATGACTTATGGCGGGCGTAAGTTCCAAATGCCCTTGTATTTGACCAAACTTAGAGAGAATCAGATTCATGGAGTCGATTTGGTTAGAGAAACCGAAGAAAAAGTAAAAGTGATTCGTGATTGTTTAAAGGTTGCTTCGGATAGACAAAAATCCTACGCGGATTTGAAATGGACAGATATTGAGTTTCAAGTTGGTGATAAGGTATTTTTGAAAGTGTCACCATGGAAGAAGGTTCTCAGATTTCGCCAGAAAGGCAAATTGAGTCTGCGCTTTACCGGATCGTATGAGATTACCGAGAGGATACGGCCAGTAGCCTATCGGTTGGCTTTGCCATCTAAGTTGGAAAAGATCCATGATATCTTCCACGTGTCTATGTTACGCCGTTACCAATCAGACCCTTTACATGTGATTGTATCGACAGAGATTGAAATTCAACCCAACATGACTTATGGTGAAGAGCTGATTAAGATTTTGGCACAAGAAGTCAAATAGTTAAGAAATAAAAGTATAGCTCCTGTGAAAGTATTGTGACAAAGACACGGGGTAGAAGAGGCTACATGGGAGCCTAAGGAGGCTATGAGAAACCAATATCCAAACCTTTTTACTGGTGAGATTTTCGGGGATGAAAATCCCCAAGGGGGAGAATTGTAACAGCCCGATTTAGGGCCTAGTCGGATTGCGAGACTAGAAATCTGAAGTAGAAATATATGTTTTATGGTTTTTATGAGGCCTATGACATGTTTGCATGGTTGTGTGAATATTTCATGAAGAAATTTTATGATTTAGTGATCAATTTAACTTTTAGGACTAAATTGTAAAAAATTGATAAATATGAGATTCTAGAAGTTTTAAGTATGAGATAGCATTAGAGAATTTATTATAGGTCCTTATTTATTAATTAGACCATTATATCTCATGATGGACAAAAATGGACATAGAAGGGAAAAATCTCAAGGAAGGGCCTTAAGGGCATTTTGGTCATTTGGTTAATAAATTAATAAAAAAGGGAAAAGAAGACAAAATTGGTGTCCATCTTCCTCCCCCATTGCCAAAATTTCAAGGAGCCATAGCTAGGGTTTTGTTTCACTTTCAAGCTTGATTGTAAGTACCTCCTAGCCCCGTTTTTTATGTTCTTCGTATTTTTGAAATCCTTGTAACTCGATTTAGCTATTTCTACCACTATTTTGAGCTAGGGTTTGTGTTTAAAAATTTTACCCATGGATGACATGCATGTATTTTGATGTCTACTGGTAGAATATGCAAGTTTGAAGTGTGATAAACAACTTTTTCTAGATGATTTTTGGTGAAATTGATAAAAAGGACCTATTTGCAAAAGATGAAATAATATGTTTATAGAATGTAAAATAGTTAAAATTTTGGGCTGCTATAAGAGAGGTTAAGAACTGGCTAGTCTTGAGTGTGAGAAAAATGAACACATTTCATCATACGAGCTTAGGGACCATTTTGCAAATATGTGAAAGTTTAGGGGAAGAATTATAAATTTTGCCAAAGTATGATACATGGGCTATTTTAGACAATGTGATAATTAAATAAGCGAAATTTGTCATTATAGATCAAGAAACACGAAGTTCGAACCTAAACTGAGGAAAGAACAAAGTGGTGGACTAAATTAAACAACTATCTATATTTTGGTACCGAGGTAAGTTTGTGTGTAATAAATCAACATCATGTTATTATGTATTTAAATGCTTGATATTACATGAAATGTATATTCTTTTTATGAAATTGGTTAATGAGGTCTCGATGATAAAAAATGATGAAGTTTTACTATATCGAGGTCCCGGTTGAACCCTAGGAATAGAGAGGATACCATTGTCACAATATTAGATTAATAAGGTCCCGTATAAGACCATATCTGGGATATGGCCTCGGCACCGAATTGAGATCCCGTGTAAGACCATATCTGAGATTGGCATCGGCATCAAATAGTGATTTCGTGTAAGACCACGTCTGGGACCTGCCTTCGGTACGAAATCGTGTAAGACCATGTCTGGGACATGGCAACGACATCAAAAGGTGCTAACATTATGTGATGGAGAGATACAAGTATATATGCAAAACTCACGGGAAAAGAGTCCGATATGTGATATGTGGTTGGTAAGAGAGAGCATGAGTAAGCCATGTTAATGTTGCTTGAGAATTTTGTGTTAATTCATAATGTAATATGTGAATATTATTACAAGATTTTATGTTGTTATCTATTGCATGTAGGCTTACTAAGCTTTATGCTTACTCCCTCTCTTTTTTCCCTTTCCTTGTAGTATCGCCAAGCTAGCTCGAGGATCGAAGGACGTCGGAGCTTGATTCACACTATCAAGCTATTCTTTTGGGTATAGTAAAGTTTGATTATTTTAGGTATGGCATGTATAGGAACTTGGTCATTTTGTTATATGTCATATTGGTTAGCCAATGTGTTGTTCATTAATGTTACTTATTCATTTTGTAAATGGCCATTGGAGTTGGCCAATACTAGTTAAGTTATATATATTCAATGATGATGAAATTCATGAAGTGCAAGCTTGCACAATTGAATGAGTTATGTGTGAAGTTTATGCATGATGAACGTGAATTAAGGTGTGGATGTCTTGATTGTAAATATTAGAAGTGCATCATTGTTATGCTATGTGTTGCTGGAAATGGTATAAGTGTGGCTGCTTTTCAGGGTGGCAAATGTCTTGGTAAATAGCTGTAACACCCCAAACCCGGTCAAAACGCTACGACCGAATCTGGCATGTTACAGAAAAGGAAAATTTTAGCAACCGAGTTAAAAATCATGAGTTGAGAAAAATCTTTGCACGTCACTATGCCTTTGGTGAAGATTTCAAAACACTGGTTTACTTAAGCCATAGTACAGTTCAGGTTTCGTGATCCAAAGTTGAATTTTAAAGAAAAACTATATGGAGCGATCAGTTGAAAACTACCTTGAGTCTTAGCTTGAAAATTTGAGTTAATTTGTTACTAAAACCCTATATTAATTAGCCAACTATAAAATCTTAAAATTTAAAGTTTTTAACGGTAGAAAACACCCACTTAGATTGTTTATTAGGCATTCCATAACAATGAAGACAAAATCGAATGAATGAAACCAAATTAACGTTTTAAAGGCCTTATTACAATACCAAAATCCAAATTAAAGTAGTAATGATCCAAAATAATTATTAAAGATAAAATTAACTATAAACGTTATGCATGGCCACCTCGAGTCCACCTCGGCTCCATATCCGCGGTCTAAGGATTACCTGAAAAAAATTAACGGAGGGGTGAGTCACCGAGACTCAGTGTGTAAATCCCCGCCCAAGTGAGCTTTGGGCTCTCACACATTTTCATACATTATGCAAGTATGCAATGCAGCCCAACCAACCTATTATGTCCAATTTCCATATCTCCTGAATCTACCCAATATCTGTGGCACCTAGCCACTGGTGGTACCTAACCACTGGTGGTTCCAAACCACTGGTGACAAAAGTCACAAATAATAATACGTGAGGCCAACCCACTTGTGGTACCAAACCACTGGTGACAATCCCGTAATAGATATATATGTGGGGCCAACCCACCATGGTACTGAACCACTGGGATGAGTCACAAATCATCATATATGTGGTACCAAACCACTGGTGGTTCCAAACCACTGAGACTTAGCCACAAGAAACAGTATGTGGGGCCAACCCACTTGTGGTACCAGACCACTGGTGACAGTCTAAAAGAGATCATGTTTCCTCCCTCTTCACCTCATATCCCAATTTCATATTCATGTTTAACAGTTAGTTAACATGGTATGCTCAAGCTTACAATTCATGCATTCATTAATAACAAAACATAGTAAAACTTACCCGGAGTCCTCGCTTTTACCCACAAGGGTAGTTTAGTGACCAATAATGTCACTTCGGCTTTCAGACATAATAGTTACTAACAAAATAACATACGAAGTGTGTGAAAGTTACACACCTGATAACACGTAATACCACGCTCTCTATGTCGATACTATCGCTAATCGGAACTACTGCTATCTGTCTACGACTCTGCTCAGAAGCCGGCCCATAACCCGGTGGCCAATCTCGAACTACTGACACTGCTCACTTCTTGAACTTAGGGGCTGGGTTTACGGGTCCAATCCCCTCCTTAGAATTGCTGGCATTCGAGTCCATGGAATAGATCTTGGTCAGAAGACCGAGTTAAAACATAGAGTAAAATATGAGTAGAATTATGCGTTTGGCAGAATAGATCTCCTTGCCTAGATCGACAAAAGCCGAAAGCTTTAGGCTTGGTTCACAAGTCGAGTGAATCCCGAAAATCTCCAAAAAGAATGCGACACCACCCCTACCTATATTCGGCCAAAGCATCTAAAACATTAAGTCAATTAGCCATTCGGCTTTGGCTATCGAAACCCGAAAGGAAGATAATGAAATAGGAGAAATCGCCTCTTACCTTGACACAGAAGATCCGAATAACACCTAAGAGAAATCGGCACAGCACAGCAGTAGCGAAGGTTCAGCAATAACAGGGGAGAAGATGAGAGAGTCGAAACTACAAATGGGACTTAGAACTTTCGGTTTTAAGAGAGATGAAAAGAAAAGATGGAAGAGAGAAACTACGGAGATTCAGCTTGCAAACGAAAATCAGAGAAGAGAACTATGGACAAGGGACATTTGGCTATAGCATAGAAATGGAGATGAGAATGGAGTTAGGGGTATCGGCTTTTGAGAAAGAACAATTGAGAGAAGAAGAATGACAATCCAATGAAAAGAAGTGATAGGAATAGTTAAGAAGAAAATAGAGAAAGCTAGAGGGGAATTCGGCTAGGGGTTGTCATGAAAGTGAATACTAAAAAAAAAAGGAGGAGAAAGAGTTGCGGTTTCAGCTTTTACCAAATGAGAGCACAAGTGATGCCTACTAAGAGGAGGTCACTAACCGAAAATTGAGAAGTGACCAAGAGCATTCGGCTTCTACAAAGTTTAAGCTACCCAAAATGTACCCAAAACGGCACCCCAATACTCTCCAAAATCAAAAATGGAAGGAACCCACAACAAAATTTCGGCACACTCCTAGACACACAAAACCGATCCCCCTCTCTACCATGAGTTTGAAATTCGGCCAACACTAACCTCACCATGCTCATCCCTTTCTTTCCTCCTCAAATTCCTCCTGATCACCCGTTTGATATATTTTGAACACTTCAAAATCCACTTTTTCCTCTCTGCCACTCAATCTAACTATTTGACTCAGTCCACTCCCCTATCCTGAAGTGTCCCAGTCGAAATCTGCCTCTGCTCTCCCTGACGCCAAAAAGAACTCCCAAAATGAGCTTCTGGTGACTTGAACCTGCTCCCTCCTCTACTCCCTGTGGCGTCACTTACCAGCATCTTAAGTGGCGCCTCCTTGCCACTCTGCCACTCCCTTTTCTTGTGTCAACCAAACACCAACATAATCCCTTAAGTCCTATCCCATCCAGCTCTCCCCTAAAGTGCCTAAAACAGAAATTTTAACCAAGGCTCCGGCTTAACCTCAAGCCTCCCCAAGACCCCCAAACACACCAACACAACATACAGAGCATAGCATATACACAAAAACACATCGAATGCAAAGCCCCCAAGTCAGGATGTTACAGTTCTACCCCCTTAAAAATAATTTCAGCCTCGAAATTACCTATTTGAAAGAGTTGATGGTATTGCTGTCGCATAACATCCTCCGGCTCCCACGTTGCTTCTTCTGATCCATGATTCCGCCACAACACTTTAACCAAAGGAACTGATTTCTTCCGTAATACTTTGACATCACGATCCAAGATCTGCACTGGCTTTTCTTCAAAAGACAGGTCTGGCTTACTTCAATTTCTTCCACTGGTACCACATGAGACGGATCCGAACGGTAGCGTCTTAGCATCGAAACTGAAACACATCATGGATCTGACTTAACTTTAACGGTAGCTCGAGCTGATAGGCTACTGGTCCCACACGCTTCAACACACGATAAGGCCCGATAAATTTGGGGCTTAATTTTCCCTTCTGCCCAAACCTAAGCACTTTCTTCCACGGTGACACCTTTAAGAACACCTGGTCACCCACCTCAAACTCTATGTCCTTACGCTTTAGATCTGCGTAGGACTTCTGTCTATCTGATGCTTCCTTCAATTGAGTCCAAATTAACCTAACCTTCTCTTCCGTCTCAGCAACCAATTCTGGGCCTAACATCTGGCGCTCACCCAACTCTGTCCAACAAGTAGGAGTGCGACACTTTCGACCATACAACGTTTCATACGGTGCCATCTGAATACTAGATTGGTAGCTGTTGTTATACGCGAATTCCGCCAACGGTAGAAATTCTTCCCAACTACCTCTGAAGTCTAAGACACAGCCCCTCAACATATCTTCCAAGATCTGAATCACCCTCTCCGACTGCCCATCAGATTGTGGATGAAGCGCTGTGCTGAAATCTATCCTCGTACCCAGCGCTTGATGCAATGCCTTCCAAAATCTTGACGTGAACCTAGGGTCCCTGTCTGAGATGATAGACACTGGTACCCCGTGCAACCTTACGATCTCTGCTATATACAATTTAGCCAACTTTTGTAGAGAGTAGTCGACCTGTATCGGTATGAAATGAGCGGGCTTCGTTAGACGATCCACAATCACCCATACTGAATCCTTCTTAGTAGGCTTAAGGGGTAGCCCACTAACAAAATCCATCGTGATCCTTTCCCACTTCCACTGCGGAATCTTGACCAGTTGCAACAACCCCGAAGGCAACTGATGTTCTGCCTTTACCTGTTGACACGTCAAACACTTACTCACAAATTCGGTTACTTCTCGCTTTAGACCCGGCCACCAAAACTGTTCCCGCAAATCCCGGTACATCTTACTACCTCCAGGATGCATAGCGTATGGACTGCTATGTGCTTCTTGAAGAATCTTCTGCCTCAAAACCACATCTTTCGGCATGCAAACCTTCCCACGGAAACATAAAACTCCATCGCTGTTCAAACTGTAATCCTCTAACCCACCATCCTGCACTTGCAGAAGTCGAGCACTCCAAACATTACCAGATAACTATTTCTCTTTAATCTGACTTACCCATGTCGGCTTCACTTACAGTTCTGCTATTAAACTTCCGTCGTCATACAAACTAAGGTGGGCAAACATTGCTCTCAAGTCTAATATTACCTTACGGCTCAACGCGTCTGCCACCACGTTAGCCTTACCCGGATGGTACTCAATCGAGCAGTCATAATCCTTCAATAGCTCGATCCACCTCCGCTGTCTTAAATTCAACTCCTTCTGGGTAAGGAGGTATTTCAAGCTCTTGTGATCTGTATAGATGATGGACTTCTTCCCATACAAGTAATGTCTCCAGATCTTCAGGGCAAAAACTATTGCAGCTAACTCCAGATCATGCGTCAGATAATTTACCTCGTGAGGTCCCAATTGCCGAGAAGCATACGCTACCACCTTCTCCTCTTGCATCAGCACACATCCTAACCCCGTATGTGACGCATCACAGTAGACGGTAAACTCCTTCCCTGCCTCAGGCTGAATTAACACCGGATCTTCTGTCAGAATCCTCTTTAACTTCTCAAAACTTTCCTGTTGCTTGCCAGACCACACAAACGGAACCCCTTTCCTTAACAACTTGGTTAACGGTGCTGCAATCAAAGAGAACCCTTCCACGAACCTTCTGTAATACCCAGCCAGACCAAGAAAACTCTGAATCTCCGCCACAGACTTAGGTGGTTTCCAATCCAACACAGATTCTATCTTCCGAGGGTCAACCCTAATTCCCGCAACTGACACCACATGACCCAAAAAGGTAACTTCCCTTAGCCAGAACTCGCACTTACTGAACTTAGCGAACAACTACTTCTCCCACAGAATTTGCAAAACCACTCGAAGATACGAATCATGCTCCTCCTCGGACTTTGAATACACCTGGATATCGTCTATAAACACCATGACGAATCGATCCAGATAGGGTTGAAAAACCCGGTTCATCATGTCTATAAACGCTGCTGGCGCGTTGGTCAATGCAAACGGCATCACCAAAAATTTGTAGTGACCATAGCGAGTACGAAACGCCGTCTTATGAATATCTGTCTCCTTGACCTTAAGCTGGTGATACCCCGACTTCAAATCTATCTTGGAGAAGACTGATGCTCCCTTAAGTTGGTCGAACAGGTCGTCTATCCTCGGCAATGGATACTTATTTTTGATCGTTAACTTATTCAACTGACGGTAATCAATACACATTCGCATTGATCCGTCCTTCTTCTTAACGAATAGCACCGGTGCTCCCCAAGGCGATACACTCATTCGGATAAAACCCCGATCTAACAATTCTTGAATCTGTGCTTTTAGCTCCACTAACTCCTTCGGCGCCATTCTATATGGGGCAATAGACACTGGCGCTATTTTCGGTAGGAGATCAATACCAAACTCCACCTCGCGATCTGGAGGCAATCCCGGAAGCTCTTCTGGGAAAACATCAGAAAATTCCTTCACTGTTCGAACATTCCCCACAGTTGATTCCTTGACCTTCAAGGCACAAACATAAGCTATAAACGCCCTACATCCTTTTCTCACCATTCTCTCGGCCTTCAAAACAGATACCATATTAGATAGGTAATTCCTTTTCACGCCTATCACCACCACCTCTATACCCTCAACAGTTCTTAACACCATACGCTTGGCTGCACAGTCCAGATTTGCTTGATACTTCACTAGCCAATCCCTACCTAGGATCAAATTGAACTCCCCAAACGGCAGTTCCATCAGATTAGCCGGAAAAACTACCCCTTGAACTTCCAGAGGTACATCTTTATACAGTTTATTCACCACTACAGTTTGTCCCAGAGGGCTAATTATAGTTATCTCCCTAGAAGAAGTCTCAAAGTCTAAATTCAGAGTTCCCGATATAGTACTAGTAGCATAAGAGTGTGTTGAACCAATATCAATCAAGGTGGTATAAGGCAATCCATAAATAAGAAACGTACCGATTATGACGTTCGGTGCGTCGCCTTCCTCTCGGCGCCTAGCTGCATAAACCAACCCCGACTGTCTCGCATCTGTATTCCCAGCACCTCTTCCCGGTGCTCCACGGCCCCGACCGAAACCATTACCTCCTCTGGCTGGACCACGACCCCTCTGTGGTTGCTGACCATCTCTCATGAATTGTGCACGTCCTTGACCCTCTGATTGTGCCCTGGCAGGCCTCCGTGGGCAATCCTTTATCCGATGGTCCATCGACCCACATCCGAAGCATCCTCTATTACCTGCCCAACATTCTCCTGAATGAAATTTTCTGCATCGAGCACACTGCGGTGGCCACTGAGTAGCAACAGGCTTCGCAGCTTGACTTGGCCCGCCTAATTTAGACCTCTTCTGAAAACCCCCAGTAGACCCTGATGGCCCGAAACTCCTTTTATTTCTATTTCTCTCCTGATTCTGCTTTTCAGACTGCTTCACCTCCTCTGCTATCTTAGCCTTTTCCACAAGAACGGCAAATTCCCTCTCTCACTGTGGAGCAATCAACACTCGCAGCTCATCTCTCAGCCCATCTTCAAACCGAACACAACGCTCATGGTCCGTGGCCACAATACCCCGGGCATAACGGCTCAAACGTAAGAATTTCGCCTCATATTCGGAAACTGACTTACTCCCCTGAACCAGATTCAGAAATGCCTTACGCTGCGCATCCACATAACCTGATCCGACGTACTTCCTCTGAAATGCTGTTTTACAGAGATCCCAGGTGATATCATCAGCCACCACTGATAGGCCTCGTCTCGTAGAAGAGACACAACTCCTTTCAACTTCTCCTCCATCGTGAAATCGAGATCATCCATTATACGCTCAGTTGCTTCTAACCAGTACTCAGCTACGTTGGGAGCTACACCAGAAACGCCCCTAAATATTTCCGCTCCATTGGCTCGGAGTCGTTCAGACACAGATTTCTGGGCCCCCGTGCCCATGCCTACCCTAGCAACCCTCTCCAAGACCCGTAACATTGCCTGAGACATCGTATCGTCTCCCCCTGTTTGGTCCTGAAACTCTGCTTCCGCAGCTGGCGGTAACGGCACCTCATTACCTAACCCATGACCAGACCCTACTGGTTCCGAAACAGTAATCTTGCCCCTACCACGACCACGTACATTACGCCCACGTCCTCGAGTGCTCATGACTAACGTTCGCGATTTAATCTGATTAAGAGTTTTATGAGTTAGTCTTTCTTTCTTCCACTGTTTATTAACCGAACAGTCTTATGAGTATAATATCAAAGTAGTTGTTTTTGCGAATGCATACATTCCTACAGGCTTCAGTCTCTAAGGTAAATTTCCTAATACTAGCAATCACATCACAGAACAATTAATCCATACAACCAATGATTAGAAAACTTATCGTCGCGGATCGATGCCGGAGACTCAGGTGCCATGCTTCTCGAAAACATGTATTTTATAAAAACCATTTTTTTTCAAACCATCAACTGAAACCAATTTGGGCCTTACACTCACAGCCGAGCTTTTGAACCTGGCTCTGATACCAAAATTGTAACACCCCAAACTCAGTCAAAACGCTACGACCGAATCTGGCATGTTACAGAAAAGGAAAATTTTAGCAACCGAGTTAAAAATCATGAGTTGAGAAAAATCTTTGCACGTCACTATGCCTTTGGTGAAGATTTCAAAACACTAGTTTACTTACGCCATAGTACAGTTCAGGTTTCGTGATCCAAAGTTGAATTTTAAAGAAAAACTATATGGAGCGATCTGTTGAAAACTACTTTGAGTCTTAGCTTGAAAATTTGAGTTAATTTGTTACTAAAACCCTATCTTAATTAGCCAACTATAAAATCTTAAAATTTAAAGTTTTTAACGGTAGAAAACACCCACTTAGATTGTTTATTAGGCATGCCATAACAATTAAGACAAAATCGAATGAATGAAACCAAATTAACGTTTTAAAGGCCTTATTACAATACCAAAATTCAAATTAAAGTAGTAATGATAAAAAATAATTATTAAAGATAAAATTAACTATAAACATTATGCATGGCCACCTCAAGTCCACCTCGGCTCCATATTCGCGATCTAAGGATTACCTGCAAAAATTAACGGAGGGGTGAGTCACCGAGACTCAGTGTGTAAATCCCCGCCCAAGTGAGCTTTGGGCTCTCACACATTTTCATACATTATGCAAGTATGCAATGCAGCCCAACCAACCTATTATGTCCAACCTCCATATCTCCTGAATCTACCCAATATCTGTGGCACCTAGCCACTGGTGGTACCTAACCACTGGTGGTACCTAACCACTGGTGGTTCCAAACCACTAGTGGCAAAAGTCACAAACAATAATACATGGGGCCAACCCATTTGTGGTACCAAACCACTGGTGACAATCCCGTAATAGATATATATGTGGGGCCAATCCACCGTGGTACTGAACCACTGAGACGAGTCACAAATCATCATATATGTGGTACCAAACCACTAGTGGTTCCAAACCATTGAGACTTAGTCACAAGATATAGTATGTGGGGCTAACCCACTTGTGTTACCAAACCACTGGTGACAGTCTAAAAGAGATCATGTTTCCTCCCTCTTCACCTCATATCCCAATTTCATGTTCATGTTTAACAGTTAATTAGCATGGTATGCTCAAGCTTACAATACATGCATTCATTAATAACAAAACATAGTAGAACTTACCCGGAGTCCTTGCTTTTACCCATAAGGGTATTTTAGTAACCAATAATGTCATTTCGGCTTTCAGACATAATAGTTACTAACAAAATAACATACGAAGTGTGTAAAAGTTACACACCTGATAACACGTAATACCACGCTCTCTATGTCGATACTATCGCTAATCGGAACTACTGCTATCTGTCTACGACTCTGCTCAGAAGCCGACCCACAACTCGGTGGCCAATCTCGAACTGCTGACACTGCTCGCTTCTTAAACTTAGGGGCTGGGTTTACGGGTCCAACCCCCTCCTTAGAATTGCTGGCATTCGAGTCCATGGAACAGATCTTGGTCAGAAGACCGAGTTAAAACATAGAGTAAAATATAAGTAGAACTATACGTTTGGCAGAATAGATCTCTTTACCTAGATCGACAAAAGTCAAAAGCTTTAGGCTTGGTTCACAAGTCGAGTGAATCCCGAAAATCTCCAAAAAGAATGCGACACCACCCCACCTATATTCGGCCAAAACATCCAAAACATTAAGCCAATTAGCCATTCGGCTTTGGCTACCAAAACCCGAAAGGAAGATAACGAAATAGGAGAAATTGCCTCTTACCTTAACACAAAAGATCCGAATAACACCTAAGAGAAATCTGCACAGCACAGCAGTAGCGAAGGTTCGACAATAACAGGGGAGAAGATGGGAGAGTCGAAACTACAAATGGGACTTAGAACTTTCGGTTTTAACAGAGATGAAAAGAAAAGATGGAAGAGAGAAACTGTGGAGATTCAGCTTGCAAACAAAAATTAGAGAAGAGAACTATGGACAAGGGATATTCGGCTATAGCATAGAAATGGACATGAGAATGGAGTTAGGGGTTTCGGCTTTTGAGAAAGAACAATTGAGAGAAGAAGAATGACAATCCAATGAAATTAAGTGATAGGAATGGTTAAGAAGAAAATAGAGAAAGCTATAGGGGAATCTGGCTAGGGGTTATCATGAAAGTGAATACTAAAAAAAAAAAAAAGAGAAGAAAGAGTTGCAGTTTCAGCTTTTACCAAATGAGAGCACAAGTGATGCCTACTAAGAAGAGGTCACTAATCGAAAATTGAGAAGGGACCAAGAGCATTCAGCTTCTACAAAGTTTAAGCTACCCAAAATGTACCCAAAACGACACCCCAATACTCTCCAAAACTGAAAATGGAAGGAACCCACAACAAAATTTCGGCACACTCCTAGACACACAAAACCGATCCCCCCCTTTACCATGAGTTTGAAATTCGGCCAACACCAAGCTCACCATGCTCATCCCTTTCTTTCCTCCTCAAATTCCTCCTGATCACCCGTTTGAAATATTTTGAACACTTCAAACTCCACTTTTTCCTCTCTGCCACGTAATCAAACTGTTTGACTCAGTCCACTCCCCTATCCTAAAGTGTCCCAGTCGAAATCTGCCTCTACTCTCCCTGACGCCAAAAAGAACTCCCAAAATGAGCTCCTGGTGACTTGAACCTGCTCCCTCCTCTACTTCCTGTGGTGTCACTTACCAGCATCTTAAGTGGCGCCTCCTTGCCACTCTGCCACTCCCTTTTCTTGTGTCAACCAAACACCAACATAATCCCTTAAGTCCTATCCCATCCAGCTCTCCCCTAAAGTGCCTAAAACAGAAATTTTAACCAAGGCTCCGGCTTAACCTCAAGCCTCCCCAAGACCCCCAAACACACCAACACAACATACAGAGCATAGCATATACACAGAAACACATCAAATGCAAAGCCCCCCAAGTCAGGATGTTACAATAGCCTTATAATTGTCCATACGGGTAGACACACGGGCGTGTGGTTAGGCCATGTGTGACACACGGTCAGCCCCGTGGGCGTGTTGATAGGCCGTGTGTCCCCTGTATCCAAAGTTAGCAAAACAAAATGCCCAGTAGTAAATACACGGGTAGAGACATGGTCGTGTGTCTCATCTGTGTGAAGTTTGCACATTAATTGCAAAAAATTAAGTTCGTCACACGGGCTAGGACACGGGCTTGTGACCCGGCCTTGTGACCCTAAATGCCTGCTGATGTCATAAACAAAATGTCAAGGTTTTCACACACGGGCTAAGACATGGCATGTCATGGTCGTGTGAAGGACACGGACCATAGACACGGGAGTGTGCCAGGTCATGTGAAAACCCTTGTAGGTTCTAAATGAAAAATAAAATTCGTACGGACTAGGGACATGGGCGTGCGTGACCACACAGCCTGCCCACACTGGCATGTTCCTTTCCACATGAGCGTGTGACCTTGTTTTGAGCAAAAGTTTTCTAAGTGTTCGTAAGCTTCTTGTTCAATCCCGAACCTCTCTATATGTTTGTTTCGGGTCTTGCAGGCTCGTAATAGGGATAATATGATTATGAATGAAAAGTTTTAAAGTTGGAAAGAAAATTTATGATTGATTTTGTATGATTAAGTATGTTAAGTCCGGTAATGCCATTTACCCGGTTCTAGCGTCGAATATGGGTAAAGGGTGTTATAGCCCTCGACTCGACCCAAATCACCGGATCCAGATATTGGATGTTACAACTCAAAACACTTAATATAAAATTTATACATGTGTAAACTATATCTAAACATACTTCATATTACTTTTGTATTGTTCTATAATGTAAAAGAGAATATCATATAATTACATTAAGGTATTAAACAATGTACAATGCTACAACTAAATTTTTATTAAAAACATACTTTTTATGGCTTAGAGAACTATATGCCATACTCCTAAGATGTTCTCTGTATGCACAATATCCCATCTTACTACTACTCTGACGCATTCCTGGCTTGGTCCCTCCTAGCGTACCCACTCTTACAGATAACTTAAAACATGTACAAACTCTTGTAAGTTCAAACGAACTTAGTAAGCTTTAACTCTAGATTACTTTGAAGCTTTTTTAATTGAATTCATCACCTTGAAGGTTTTAGGTTTCAACTTTGTCTATGGCGGGTACTTTCCCATAACCGCACATACATATTCATCAATTCCCATGCTTGATCAATCTTTTCACAAGTCACTCTTTGCACTGATTCCAGTCTTTAACACTCAATACAGACCTTGTTTCCTTACTTGGAAAACAAATGTACTTCTTAGAAGAATATCCAAATAGAACCTCTTTCGGTGAATTCTCACTCAAATGAACACATAATACTTTACCCAGAATGGTGTTCTCAAAAATATTCTTTTAGGCAAATACTTTTACCAATTGATCTTTCATTTGGTGGATTCTTATACTAATTCTATAACAGTTAGAATACCAATCAGATCGTAACTCAGATCAACCTAAATATCATGACTTATACTGATAATGAAACATCCTAAATCATTTTAGAGAATCCTAGACAACTATGTTATAAATCACGAGAACGCCCAAC
Source organism: Gossypium australe (assembly GCA_005393395.2). Lineage (NCBI taxonomy): Eukaryota > Viridiplantae > Streptophyta > Magnoliopsida > Malvales > Malvaceae > Gossypium > Gossypium australe. The sequence continues at coordinate 112,616,319 of CM016619.1, forward strand.
CTGACAAACAACTTAGATTCCAAATGGCCTCTCTTCATGAAATGAAAATCATTCAGATGTGGAGGTTATTAGATAACTCAAATTACTTCCTTGAATAGCGTAGTCAAACTCAAGTACAAAAAACACTTAAACCTTTCATAACTACGAATATGCCATTTCTTGAATTAACAAACTAATATGGCGGATACACCCTTCAGGTAATACCGCAGAAGACTATTTCAAAAGTTTACTTAGATCATATTCAAATTTTTCCATAAGACTAACCAAACAGATTGAAACACCCCACACCCGGCCCACGAGCCCGGACCGGATCTGGTATGTTCCTTAAGTAAACCGGTTTTCAATTTCTTTGTTACTTAGAGATAATCTGTAAAATTTTAGGAAATATTGTTTTGGATTGGGTTTAGATTGGGAAACCCATTTAATCTATTTGAAAATCCAATTTTTATTAAGGTGACAAAATAATTTTTAAGGTTTATAAAAAATAAAAAAAATATATATAACTTAAACTTTAGTCATAAATAGTTCGTAACATAATAATTAAAAGTAAAGCAAAATAAAGAAAATCCACTGGGCCTTATGGCCTTATTACATCAAGTAAAACCCAATAATAAAATTAAAGGTACTAAAAAGAAATAAAGTCCAAATTAAATAAATTCTTCAAATGAAGCATGGCCACCTCAGGGTCTACCGTCCCAGTCCGTCACTGTTCATCACCTGAAAATAGTTCCCACAACGGGGTGAGTCAACAGACTCAATGTGCACACAATACTAACATTCAACAGATCAAGCATACATGTTCATATTCATATAAAAATGATGATGCAACCCAAACCCAAGCCTATTTGACCATCTGCTACACACCACCCGTACCAGCCAGTCACACCGTGGGGACTACTAAGTCAACCCTCTATCCGCTACACACCATCGAAGGCAGTCGCTGCAGTCGACGTGCTCATCGCCCATATAATTTGTGTCATTAGACACCATATTCAAATAATGTAATCGAAGTTACCAAATTCAGATAATGTAACCGGAGTTACCATATTCAAATTTTGTGACCGTAGTCACCTTATTCCGTTGGTGAGACCGAAGTCAACACCTTCTTCCCCTTTCACGTAGATCCCGAATGCCCCATAAATTTTATATCATGCATAACATACTTAATTCTCATTCATGTTACTATTCATATGTTCAAAATATATCATATTCGTAATCCTATCAGAAGTAGGAAACGTACCTGGGTACTCTTACCACATTTGTGGTACTTAGCCACATTCACATTCTTACGCATATTCATATATTAAAAATAGCCACATGATATATCGAAAGTTAGTGTGAGTACACACTGATTCGCTTAATAGGTTCCTTGAGATCCCGAAAATCCCGATCTAACTTTAGATCTGTTAATTCCTATATTCGGCCCATCACATAAAAACACATTAATAACCTTTTCTCTTTTAAAACCAAATCCTAATAGGAATGGTATTACTAATATTTACCTTGTTTGCCGATTTGATTGGTGATCAAATCCCTAAGATTTGTGTTCTTCTCCCTTGAAATCGGTTAACCATTAAATCCATTGATTTGATTAGTCTCTGGTTAAAACAAATAGATCTAAACATTTAAGAGAGAACCTTGGCCGATTATAACCACTTACCTTATGATGAGATTCCCAAAATCGATTCCTTGCTCCCTTAGTGATGTCAAAATTCCTAAAATTCATATGTTAGATCTGATCTAACTTTAATAAATAAAATTTGGCCTTTGGCCGAATGTGCCTCACCTTAAATTCCTTGAATCTGAAATCCCGAAACTCTTCCTTTGATATTCAGCCAAGAGACATAAAAGGGGTTATTTCCTAGATCTTGATTAAAAGAATTAGAAGAACAAGAATTAATTGTTCTTACCTTAGATCCTTAATCCTTGTTTTCAACAATCGTAGTAACCTGATAGACCCCTTGTAGATTCGGCCATAAAACAAGAATAGGGATTAGACCCTTCTCTTTCGGCAAAATAGAAAAGAAAGGAACTTGAATAATGCTTAACCTTACCTTTAATGCTTTGAATGATTGCGTCCTTGCCTAGAGTCACAGAGATTCGGCTATGGAGTTTTAATTAGAGATCAAAAGAAAAGGTTTTGGCTTGACAGATGAAGAAAAGAGAAGAAGAAAAGATGGAGTTCTGCTTGGGAAAAATTTCGGCAGAGAGAAAGAGTGGCTAGGGAAATTTTCGGCACACTTAGGGAAAAGATGAGAGAATAGCCTAAATTCTCCTCCTTTAGCCGAAATTGCTAGGCCAAGAGTCCTTGACTTGGCCACCAATCTTCCTTGTGATAATATTATCTCTTTAAAATAAAAGTGTTTAATCCATCATTTATCTCCTCAATTATCTTATTAAAAGAAAATCCTTTATTTATCACTTATTATTCACATATTTATGAGAATAAAACACCTCTATTTCTAGAAACCAGTGCCGTCCACCTCAGCCTTCTGGAAGCAAAAAATAAAACCTTCATTATTTGCTTTCCAAGTGACTCGAACCCAGGCCCATTTCTCTTGCATATGGCGCCATTTCTCTAAGCCCTAAGTGACATCTTCAGGCCACTTTTCCAAGCCTGTTTGTGTGTCAAAATTCTCCAACTTTTTCTTTTAAGGCCCTCTTGCCCTTATTTCCTATTTTAAACTTTAAAATTTGACATTTCTACATCATTTCTAAGTTTCCTAAAATTTTCGATCGGCTCTGTAAACTTGCCATTTTCTTACATTTCCAAGTTTCCAGAAATGTTTACTTTCCATTTTTGAATCATTTCCAAAAATGTTCAGGTTTCCAAAATGTTCAGGTTTCCAAAATGTTTCAGGTTTCCAAAATGTTCAGGTTTCCAAAATGTTTCATTTCCATTTCCATGCATTTCTAGGTTTCCAAAATATTCAAAAATTTATTCATAATACTTAAGACTTGTCATTCCATACAATTAAACTGAAAATGCATAGGCCCTTGTCAGGATGTTACAGTTCTACCCCCTTAAAATAATTTCGTCCCCGAAATTTCCAAACTAAAATGATTGAGGGTATTGCTGTCGCATTGTCTCTTCAGACTCCCACGAAGCTTCTTCCGATCCATGATTGTGCCATAACACTTTGACTAGAGGAACTGACTTCCTTTGTAGTACTTTTACATCTCGTTCCAAAATCCGAATCGGTTCTTCCTCATAGGATAAGTCTGGTCTTATCTCCACCTCTTCCACAGGTACTATATGTGATGGATCTGATCAGTAGCGACGTAGCATGGATACATGAAATACGTCGTGCATCTGCTTCAATTCTGGTGGCAACTCTAATTAGTATGCCACGGGCCCAACTCGCTTCAATACTCGATAAGGCCCTATAAACCTTGGGCTTAACTTCCCTTTTCGACTGAACCTCATTACCTTCTTCCAAGGCGAGACTTTCAGGAATACTTGGTCTCCCACATCAAACTCTATTTCCTTCCGCTTAAGGTCTGCGTACGACTTCTGCCTGTCAGAGGCTTCCTTCAACCGTGTCCGTATTAACTCAACCTTCTCTTCAGTTTCTACCACTAACTCTGGACCCAAAACTCAGCGTTCTCCTAACTCGGTCCAACAAGTAGGTGTTCTACACTTCCTTCCATACAATGCTTCGTATGGTGCCATCCGAATGCTAGCCTGATAGCTGTTGTTGTAGGCAAACTCAGCTAAAGGCAAGTAATCTTCCCAACTTCCTCAGAAATCCATTACACAGCCTCTCAACATATCTTCCAACACTTGTATAACCCGTTCAGACTGCCCGTCTGATTGTGGATGAAAAGCCGTAGTGAAGTCTAACTTAGTGCCTAAAGCTTGATGAAGTGCCTTCCAAAATCGAGACGTAAACCTTGGGTCTCTATCAGAGATGATTGACACCGGTACTCCATGTAACCTTACGATTTCTGCCACATATATCTTAGCCAATTTCTGAAGAGAATAATCAACTCTTACTGGGATAAAGTGCGCGGATTTGGTCAAACGGTCCACTATCACCCATACCGAGTCCTTCTTAGTAGGCGTAAGGGGAAGCCCACTAACGAAGTCCATGGTAATTCTTTCCCACTTCCATTGGGGAACTTCGATTGGTTGAAGCAATCCTGATGGAACTTGGTGTTCAGCCTTAACTTGCTGACACGTCAAACATTTCCCCACAAATTCAGTCACTTCTCGTTTCAGATCAGACCACCAAAATTGTTCCCTTAGATCTCTATACAGCTTGATGCCTCCGGGATGCATAGCATAAGGGCTACCATGCGCTTCCCGAAGAATCCTCTGTCTCAACTCCTTATCCCTCGGCATACAGACCTTTTTCCTTGTAGCACAATACTCCTTCATCATTGACGCCATAGTCCTTTAATCCTCCTTGTTGCACTTGCTGTAACTTAGCACTTAAGTCCTTATCCGCCAAATGTCCCTCTTTCACCTCCTTCAGCCATGTGGGCTTGACTTGCAATTCTGCCAACAGGCTTCCATCATCATACAGACTTAAATGGGCGAACAAAGCCCGTAGATCCGACACAACCTTCCTACTCAGGGCATCGGCTACCACATTCGTCTTGCCCGGATGATATTCTATCGAACAATCATAGTCCTTCAGCAATTCCACCCACCTTCGCTGCCTCAAGTTTAACTCCTTCTGAGTCAACAAATACTTAAGGCTCTTGTGGTCTGTGTAGATAACCGACCTTTCTCCATAAAGGTAGTGCCTCCAAACCTTAAGGGCGAAAACCACTGCTGCTAGCTCCAAATCATGGGTTGGGTAGTTAACCTCATGCGGCCTTAACTGTCGTGACGCATAGGTGACCACTTTTCCATCTTGCATTAGCACACAGCCTAACCCCGTATGCGAAGCGTCACAGTACACCACAAAATCTTTTCCTGCCTCTGGCTGAATTAACACTGGAGCTTCCTCAACACCCTTTTAAGCTTTTCAAAGCTCTCCTGCTGCTTATTAGTCCATTCGAAGGGTACTCCCTTCCTTAGCAACTTTGTCAAAGGCGCGGCTATTGACGAGAACCCTTCCACAAACCTTTTGTAATAGCCTGCCAAGCCTAAGAAACTTCGGATTTCAGCCACAGACCTAGGTGGTTTCCAATCCAACACTGCTTCAATCTTCCTAGGATCCACTCTTATTCCTTCTGCGGATACCACATGTCCTAAGAATGCCACCTCCTTAAGCCAAAATTTGCACTTGCTGAATTTGGCATAAAGCTCCTTCTCCCTTAATACTTCCAATACAACTCGGAGATGCTTATCATGCTCCTCTTCCGACTTCGAGTACACCAAAATATCGTCGATGAACACAACGACAAACCTATCCAAGTAGGGTTGGAAAACCCGATTCATCATGTCCATGAACGCGGCTGGAGCGTTCGTCAACCCAAACGGCATCACCACAAACTCAAAATGGCCGTACCTTGTCCTAAAAGCGGTCTTATGGATGTCAGCCTCCTTCACCTTCAACTGATGATATCCCGACCTTAAGTCGATCTTTGAAAATACTGCGGCCCCCTTTAGCTGATCGAACAAATCATCGATCCTTGGCAAAGGATACTTGTTCTTAATGGTCAGCTTATTCAACTGACGATAATCTATGCACATACGCATAGTTCTGTCCTTTTTCTTTACAAACAGGACCGGCGCTCCCCACGGAGACATACTGGGTCTGATGAACCCACGATCCAACAACTCTTAGATTTGAGCCTTAAGCTCCACTAACTCCTTTGGCGCCATTCGGTATGGAGCGATTGACACAGGAGCTGTTCCTGGTAGCAAATCTATCCCAAATTCCACCTCCCTATCTGGGGGTATTCCTGGTAATTCCTCTGGAAATACATCCACGAAGTCCCTTACCGTCCTAACTCCATTAATACCTTCCTCCTTCCCACCTATCGTACTAATGAAGGCTAAGAATGCCTTACACCCCTTATTAATCATCTTCTCGGCCTTCAGTGCCGAAACCACGTTAGACAAGTAGTTCCTCCTTTCTCTGATCATGGCTACCACTTTATCCTCCGGGGTTCTTAGTTCCATCCGTTTAGCCGCACAATCCAACCCAGCTCGGTGTTCTACTAGCCAATCCATTCCGAGTATAAGTTCAAATTCTCCGAAGGGTAACTCCATTAAATCTGCTCGAAAGTTCACTCCCTGCATTTCTAAGGGCACATTTCGAAAGATCTTGTCTACCACAACAGTTTGGCCTAATGGGCTTACTACAGTCATCTGTCTATCAGAAAGTTCAGAGTCTAGGCCTAGTGTTTCCACTACACTACATGCAACATAGGAATGGGTCGAGCCCACATCAATCAGAGCAAAATAGGGTTTGTCAAAAATAAAGAACGTACCGGTTATTACATCCGGTGCGTCACCATCTTCCCTTCGGCGAACCGCATAAACCAAACCCAGTTGTTTTGCTTCTGCATTAGCAGTACCTCGGCCTTGTGTTCCACGGCCTCTGCCAGCACCACTACCTCGGTTACCCGAACCACGACCCCGTTGAGGCTGCTGTCCGCCTCTACCAGTCTGGCTAGCATTCTGAACTGCCGGTCGGCTCTCATCTGGTTGCTTGGGACAATCCTTAAGCATATGGTCCTTGGACCCACACTTGAAACATCCTCCCGTCTTTCTCCAGCACTCTCCCAAGTGCTTCTTTCCATAATGCTCACAAGGGCGATACTGCCAGCCCGTACCAGCCGGTTGCTTTCGTGGCCCGTCAAGTCTAGGCCTCTTGTGACCCTTTCCAGATGGCCCAAAACCTCTTTTGGGCTTATTCCTATCCACAGTCTGCTTGGTAGTGTCCTTAATCCCCTCGGCCACCTTGGCCTTTTCCACCAAAGCAGGGAATTTCCGCTCCTGATGCGGTGCTATCAATAGTCTCAGATCGTCCCTCAGTCCGTCCTCAAAACGAACACAACGTTCATGCTCAGTTGCCACTACCCCTCGAGCATAGCGGCTCAACCTCAAGAATTCCGCCTCATAATCTGCGACAGACTTACTCCCTTGTACCAACCCTAGAAAAGCCTTTCTTTGTTCATCCGTATACCTGGTTCCCACATACTTCCTCTGAAATGCTTCTTTGACATACTCCCAGGTCAAATTTTCAGCCGTGGCACCATCCCGAACAGTTAACCACCACTGATACGCCTCATCGCGTAACAACGCCACCATCCCTTTCAACTTTTCCTCAGGAGTCAGATCGAGCTCATCCATGATACGCTCCGTTGCTTCCAACCAGTACTCACCCATACTGGGTGCTACTCCAGACACTCCACGAAACATTTCCGCTCCATTAGCTCGGAGCCGTTCAGGTACAGACTTTTGATTTCCCCCATTTCCTCCTGCACCAGCCACCAATTCCAAAACTCGCAGCACAGCCTGCGACACAGCATCTTCCCCCGTCTGAGCTTGCTGCTCAACATTAACAGTTGAGGGTGGTGGTGGCGGTATTTCATTATCAGACCCTTGACCCGATCTGATGGGTTCCGACACGGTCATCCTTCCTCTGCCTCGTCTACGGCGACCACGTCCTCTAGAGCTCATTTTCTAGCGTCGAGATCTGATTAAGGAATTTTATGGATTAGTCATTGTTCCACTTATTTACCCGCGAAGGAGTTTTATGAAAAGGAATTTAGGAGTGGTTCTTTCGTATTCATACAAACACACAGTCTTTTCCAGTCATTCATTCATCCATCAGACAAGTATGAACTTTCGTTCATTCAGAGAAACGTTGTAGTTTTCGTTGTTGTTATTTTCCACTACCCAGGGGTATTTTCGTAATTTTGTCCTACAGGGCATTTTCGTAATTTTTCAGAAGAAAACTTCCTTGGTGTTTTCGTCAAAAAGTATTTTGAAAATTTCGAAGTCTCGGGTAATTTGGAAAAATTTCAAAATCCGGGGGTATTTCGGTAATTCTTGACCTCAGGGGTATTTTGGTAATTTTTTTCACAAATCAGGGTAAATTTGTAAAATTTAATAAGTTAGGGATATTTCAAAAGTTTTAAACTTTGAGGGTTCTTTTTTTTTTTTGAGAGAGTTTCCCTTTTCAAATGGTGATGTTTGCAAAAATTTCGGAAACTAGGGTCATTTTGGTCATTTTGTAAGTTAGGGGCAATTTTCAATTTTTTTCAAAATCAAGGTATTTTTGATAGTTTGCAAATTAGGGTTTGTGAACACTTATAAAATAAGGAAATTTTGGCAAAACTGTTAGGTAGGTTCATATTTTGTAAATCAAGGGCATTTTGGTAATTTTCCACTAGGGGCATTTTTGTAATTTTCACAAATCAGAAATTTTTCAGAAAATTTTATAAAGATGGTTTTCTCAAATTCAAAAGAAAGTTTTGAGAATTTTAAAACTGGGGTTTGTTGTTTTGTTCTTTTTTTTTTAAAACGGCTAGTTCCCTTTTTGGGTTTTAGTCATTATGTTTAGCCTATGTCCGAGCCCTCTTTGGTCAGGGTGAACCAAAGCTACGCATCAGGCAGGATTCGAATGGAGAGGAGGTGAGTCACGCGGACTGCTTAAATACCAAGCTCCCATCGAAACCATTCCTAGACATGCGCACAGAGGTTGCCACACCACTGAGCCCTCTGAGTTAGGGTGAACCGAAGCTACGCACCAGGTAGGATTCCTGCGAAGAGGAGGTGAGTCACTAGGACTGCTTAAATACCAGGCTCTTCCGGATCCAATCCTAGACATGCGCACAGGGGTTACCACACCCTTAGCTCAGTGACTTAGCCATAGGGTTGTTTAGTGCATTAAGTCTTATGTGGTTTTATGTTTGAGTAATCTATTCCTAGGGTTCATGTTCCTATCATACTACTCTACGTTCCATGCCTGTTCTACCCTTACACAGTTCATAAATCACAGAATCACACATAAAGTAGGGGTACTTACCTGGTGGACTGCGGGTCGGAGACTTAGGGGCCTTGACAGAAACCTGCTTATTTTTAAAGAAAATCCTTTGGGCTCGAATTCAAAACATTTTGGGCCTTAGCCCACAGGCCGAGAGTTTTAAAATTGGGCTCTGATACCAAATTGGAACACCCCACACCCGACCCACTAGCCCGGACTGGATCTGGTATGTTCCTTAAGTAAACCGGTTTTCAATTTCTTTGTTACTTAGAGATAATCTGTAAAATTGTAGGAAATATTGTTTTGGATTGGGTTTAGATTGGGAAACCCATTTAATCTATTTGAAAATCCAATTTTTATTAAGGTGACAAAATAATTTTTAAGGTTTATAAAAAATAAAAAAAATATATATAACTTAAACTTTAGTCATAAATAGTTCGTAACATAATAATTAAAAGTAAAGCAAAATAAAGAAAATCCACTGGGCCTTATGGCCTTATTACATCAAGTAAAACCCAATAATAAAATTAAAGGTACTAAAAAGAAATAAAGTCCAAATTAAATAAATTCTTCAAATGAAGCATGGCCACCTCAGGGTCTACCGTCCCGGTCCGTCACTGTTCATCACCTGAAAATAGTTCCCACAACGGGGTGAGTCAACAGACTCAATGTGCACACAATACTAACATTCAACAGATCAAGCATACATGTTCATATTCATATAAAAATGATGATGCAACCCAAACCCAAGCCTATTTGACCATCCGCTACACACCACCCGTACCAGCCAGTCACACCGTGGGGACTACTAAGTCAACCCTCCATCCGCTACACACCATCGAAGGCAGTCGCTGCAGTCGACGTGCTCATCGCCCATATAATTTGTGTCATTAGACACCATATTCAAATAATGTAACCGAAGTTACCAAATTCAAATAATGTAACCGGAGTTACCATATTCAAATTTTGTGACCGTAGTCACCTTATTCCGTTGGTGAGACCGAAGTCAACACCTTCTTCCCCTTTCACATAGATCCCGAATGCCCCATAAATTTAATATCATGCATAACATACTTAATTCTCATTCACGTTACTATTCATATGTTAAAAATATATCATATTCGTAATCCTATCAGAAGTAGGAAACTTACCTGGGTACTCTTACCACATTTGTGGTACTTAGCCACATTCACATTCTTATGCATATTCATATATTAAAATAATAGCCACATGATATATCGAAAGTTAGTGTGAGTACACACCTGATTCGCTTAATAGGTTCCTTGAGATCCCGAAAATCCCGATCTAACTTTAGATCTGTTAATTCCTATATTCGGCCCATCACATAAAAACACATTAATAACCTTTTCTCTTTTAAAACCAAATCCTAATAGGAATGGTATTACTAATATTTACCTTGTTTGCCGATTTGATTGGTGATCAAATCCCGAAGATTTGTGTTCTTCTCCCTTGAAATCTGTTAACCATTAAATCCATTGATTTGATTAGTCTCTGGTTAAAATAAATAGATCTAAACATTTAAGAGAGAACCTTGGCCGATTATAAGCACTTACCTTATGATGAGATTCCCAAAATCGATTCCTTGCTCCCTTAGTGATGTCGAAATTCCTAAAATTCATATGTTAGATCTGATCTAACTTTAATAAATAAAATTTGGCCTTTGGCCGAATGTGCCTCACCTTAAATTCCTTGAATCTGAAATCCCGAAACTCTTCCTTTGATATTCGGCCAAGAGACATAAAAGGGGTTATTTCCTAGATCTTGATTAAAAGAATTAGAAGAACAAGAATTAATTGTTCTTACCTTAGATCCTTAATCCTTGTTTTCAACAATCGTAGAAACCTGATAGACCCCTTGTAGATTCGGCCATAAAACAAGAATAGGGATTAGACCCTTCTCTTTCGGCAAAATAGAAAAGAAAGGAACTTGAATAATGCTTAACCTTACCTTTAATGCTTTGAATGATTGCGTCCTTGCCTAGAGTCACAGAGATTCGGCTATGGAGTTTTAATTAGAGATCAAAAGAAAAGGTTTTGGCTTGACAGATGAAGAAAAGAGAAGAAGAAAAGATGGAGTTCTGCTTGGGAAAAATTTCGGCAGAGAGAAAGAGGGGCTAGGGAAATTTTCGGCACACTTAGGGAAAAGTTGAGAGAATAGCCTAAATTCTCCTCCTTTAGCCGAAATTGCTAGGCCAAGAGTCCTTGACTTGGCCACCAATCTTCCTTGTGATAATATTATCTCTTTAAAATAAAAGTGTTTAATCCATCATTTATCTCCTCAATTATCTTATTAAAAGAAAATCCTTTATTTATCACTTATTATTCACATATTTATGAGAATAAAACACCTCTATTTCTAGAAACCAGTGCCGTCCACCTCAGCCTTCTGGAAGCAAAAAATAAAACCTTCATTATTTGCTTTCCAAGTGACTCGAACCCAGGCCCATTTCTCTTGCATATGGCGCCATTTCTCTAAGCCCTAAGTGACATCTTCAGGCCACTTTTCCAAGCCTGTTTGTGTGTCAAAATTCTCCAACTTTTTCTTTTAAGGCCCTCTTGCCCTTATTTCCTATTTTAAACTTTAAAATTTGACATTTCTGCATCATTTCTAAGTTTCCTAAAATTTTCGATCAGCTTTGTAAACTTGCCATTTTCTTACATTTCCAAGTTTCCAGAAATGTTTACTTTCCATTTTTTGAATCATTTCCAAAAATGTTCAGGTTTCCAAAAATGTTCAGGTTTCCAAAATGTTCAGGTTTCCAAAATGTTTCAGGTTTCCAAAATGTTCAGGTTTCCAAAATGTTTCATTTCCATTTCCATGCATTTCTAGGTTTCCAAAATATTCAAAAATTTATTCATAATACTTAAGACTTGTCATTCCGTACAATTAAACTGAAAATGCATAGGCCCTTGTCAGGATGTTACACAGATGTATCATTAAACTTACAAATTCTCTATCATCACATTAATTAGTAGATAAGTCTAGAAGTTTACCCAAATCATGACACCGAAGCATTCGACTAAACTTCGCCACAAGGGTGCTACAGAATACGTAACATAAATATCACAAAATAAGCCACACAGCCTTCTTCGAATTACACCATAATGGCCTTACAGAACACGCCACGAAAGTGTCACATAAAATTATGTGTTTATTGTCTCGTCAGACTATCTCAGAGGTTGCCATAGGGCTTCTCCCTCATGGGCTTATACACAACTTCATGTCGTGATCTGCAAGTCCAATCCATATTTCACTAGAGGCATCACCATCAGTGTTTTCATTATCATACAATACCACAGGTCTCCATCACATGGCCTTATACATACTCTCATGTCGTGATCTTCCAGTCTATTCATTATCTCACTAGAGGCATCACCATGAGTATTTATGTTGTCATCGTGATCTGCCTATCCGGTTAGCAATGTCTCAGCCCTACTGAAAGCATCACAAAAGTATGTTTGCTCATTCCCCACATAATACACTTACCCAAATTCATTTTTATACCAGACTTGTTCATATTCTCTTAATAAAATTCACCTTTCCATACCTAGTACTCACATGCTTTTACGTCACACATCATTTTATTCATATAGTAACTCATTTACCTCGAATGTGAACATGCAACGACATTACTATACTTCACACACATACCAACTATCTGTGGTGATATTGGCATGAAAATTTTTAATACAAATTAACTTATATTAGTCAGGATAAATAGTCATATGATACTCACCTATACTGTAGCTTGAAATTCCAAACTCGAACATCCTTCTCGAGCAAGCAACAACAATTGCTTAAAGAATATGGAGCTATTATTAAAAACCTTTTAACCGATAATTTGCTATAATCTCAACTACAGTTGACCTCCATATAGGGCCTTTTCTTCATAATTTATTGTTCATATGCTTTTTAACATCCTTACTCTTTCAAAAACATAACATGCAAAGCTATTAGACTTACCAGGAGGTGGAACATCCATGATAAATTCAAAAACCTTAGCTTCCAACTTAATAAAGGAGAAGAGAACATATAAATTTAAGAAGAAGAACCAGAGAGTAATAGTGAAGGAAGAAAAACCATCTAGATGATCTCTTCTTACCATATACATACACCCAATACCTCTTAATAGATCTTGACAAGTGTCAAATTCATATAGAAGTTGTCCCCTTAATGTCCTACAAAAATCGGAGAAAATATAAAAGAAAATATGATGTCGATGCTATTTGACCGGTCAAACCATTCAATTGACCCTCAACCAATCACATTACAGAACCCCATATACACATCATTCGAGCAAATTGGGCGTACAATAACTATGGAAAGAACTCATATATGGCATGGGCTTAGAGCCATTTTAGTCCTTTACAACTTTAATATGTACTGAGTAGGCACATAACGCTCAACTAAAATTTTGAATCGTACTCTTTCTTCTAGAATACTACGAGAATAAATCCTTACATACTTCTATGGGCAGATACTTTATGTGTCAAACATTAGTTTGCCAAATATTTGTTAATTGACATACTACACTTCTATAATATGCCAAACAGATAACTTCACAACTATACGCCTTCTTCTGGAATCTGCCAAATTTGGGATGTGACACCTTTATGGAAAGCATGGCGTCAATCATGAACATTTGAAGTTTGCCCTTGCAAAAAAGTAAGCCCTAACACCTCACTAACATGTATGGAAAAAGTAAAAAATATGTAGAAATAGAGGAAATGAATTTGTCTAATCATGAATTTGATATTGGATATTCTAGAGAAATAAAGTTATTTCCACCTCCCACTGCTTTGAGCAGAAACATCAAGAATTGGTATTTATCTCATCTTGAAAGATATGTTTATAACCTTGAACAGGATGGACTCTGATTCCTAGGTTACTTTCATGCATACAAAATGATTTTGAAAAAATATAAGAACCTTCTAGTGTCACGGGGCTAGAACTTTAGTCTCATACATCATACGACCTTAGGCGATTTCTTGGGTTCAAATCTGCCTAAGTTAGCTTAACTATCATAAAGTGAGAATTCTAGATAGAAATTCTCTAAGGAAACGAAAATAAAACGAAAGCAAATCAAAACAAAAAATCAATGAAAGAATAAAAAATGCTGTAAGAAAGCAACGCACACAAGGTGTTTGAGTAAATGCTCTCAATAGTATTCAATTATTATGAAGGATTGCAACTGAGTGATTACAAATGAGGGGAAGGCCTTTATTTATAGTTGAGCTCCCCCAAAACCAACGATACAAATTGAGTTTCATCGATGGTCAAGATTAGAGCCTATCTATATTTGACAAACTTGTAGGCCATTGATGCCTTTATAAAAAGTGTGAGTCATGAACATTTAAAGTATGCCCTCATAGAAAGTAAGCCCTAAGACCTCACTAGCTTGTATGAACAAGCCTAAAACTATGTAGAACCAAAGGAGATGAATTTTTCTAACATTGAATTTAATATTGGATATTTTGCAAAAATAGAGCTATTTTCCACTTCTTAATACTTTGAGCAATAACACAAAGAATTGGTACTTATCTCTTTCTAAAATATCTATTCATTGCCTTCAATAGGATGGTTGCTAATTCCTAGGCCACTTTCGTACGTACAAAAAGATTCTAAAAACACCTAAGAGCCTTTTGATCATTTGATAGAAACTCGATGAGTTATTATGAGGTTACATTAAGTGTTTTGACATTACAACTATGGATAATAGGGATTTGGCAGACTTGTGGACCTTTGATTCCTTTACGAAAAGTGTGAGTCATGAACATTTAAAGTATACCCTTTATAGAAAGTAAGCCCTAACACCTCACCAGCTTGTATGAAAATTCCCAAAAATATAAAGAAACAAATTAGATCACTCTTCTTAAGGGTGACCTTCCAAAAAGGAAAAACACAGGGTACACCCCAGTCTATACGTAAACTTGGTGACAACATAATTCTTTTTCTCACAATTTTCCAAGAAACATTCAACTTATTTTGAGTCATATGATGAGAGAAGGTGATAGGGCTCGTACAACAAATTCACTAGCTATAGTCCCTTAAACTCACTGCAATCATACATATTAAGTCAAGTTCAGAAGCTAGGCATTCTTGAAATACCACTGTCAATAAGACTCAGTTGGTATTAAGTTTGGCGTCCATAAAGAGGTGTTAGTTCTATACGATATGTGGCATAAACAGGAAGATTTTATTTCGTTGAAAGATGCCATAGAAGAATGGGATGGCCAACAGAAACAATTTTTCACTTTAGACCATGACCTCCTATAAACGTGTTATCATTTATAGTAAAATATTAAACCAAAAATATATATAAATTAAATCGACGGTATTCACAAGCATATAAGTCAAATTGTAATATAGTATGTGTTACAATGAAACACCAGTAAGTATTCCGAGGATCATACCCAAGGGATTGTAGATTGAAGAAATTAATATGAATTTAGTTATAGAAAACAAGTACAAATCTAATCGAGTCATGAATTACTAGTATTAGTCCAAATTAATAGATTTGTTAAACTAATTAAATTATCAAACCTAAATTAACCTAAGGGACTTTCCTATTCCTGTGTCGACAATGAGAGCCTCTAGCCTATGGTTGATTAAATCCCTAATTAATAAATAGAAGATTAACTAATTTCATAATTTAGATTTTAATATCAATTAGCTATTAATTAACTAGTATTACCTCTAGGATCTACTAATTAATTAATCGGTGAATACTTGCTTATCTTCCGACCTCAGTTTCTCTGCCAAGATAAATCTAGATTTACTTGGTTCGACTTATCTCCTTATCTTGTCTCCCCTATGATAACTTATTAGGGCTTTCAAGCCTAACAGTTTAAGAACACATAATTTATATAAAACTAATATTATTATGAACCCTTATTCTATTGTTAATTAATCAACTTGATTAATTAATTAGTTCAATAAATGAATCATGCAAGATATGAAATAAACACAAGAAATTATTCTAATATTCATACGACTGTTAATTGATCAAGTTAAAGACGCATAAATAAAAGAATAAAGAAAGAGATAGGAGAATGCTTATTGATAATTATATTGAAGCATGGATCTGGATCAATCTCTACTCACAATTGTCTTCACATCATAGTATAAAAGTTTCAACTATACGAACATAAAAAGAAAAAAAATTTAAAAAAAATGTGTTTGATGAATAGGTTGATGAATTGATGCCCTAATTTGTGTATAGAAGCCTCTTTTTTAAAGGCTAAAATATGTGCACTTTATGCCCAATATGCCCCTGATACTTTGGGTGCAAGTAAGAAATAAAATCTTTGAGAATCTGCCAAAATATGGTTGCCAACACAGGGTTGTTGTGGCTCAACATAAGGATGCGTGTTGCAACACAAGCCTTGCAAGTCATGCCACACACATTGTGTGTCATGCCACGCAAGGCATTTTTTAGCTTTGGATGTTTTTCTCATGCTTTCACGGCCCAGGAAGCTTGTGCATCACTCGCCCCAAGTTCCTACGTCAATTAGACCTAAAATCAAGCCTCATGCACACTTAAATACCCAAATTAAACCAATGTAACTTCCCAAAATTTAGCTTAATTAGAATGTAGGATTATATAAGAAAAAGGAATTAGTTAAGTGGTTAGTGATTAAATGTGAAGGCATGAAATTTAATTCGAGGTCCCAAGTTCAATTCCTTTTCTATGCAAAGAATTTAATTTTTTGACCAAAACCCTTGTTTTAATGTGTGTGCCATCCAAGCCTAGTAAACCAAGTATAAGTATTAAATTTTCACAAATAATTATCCATTAATCCTCCTCCTTATTTCCCTATTTGTTCCTCTCCTTCTCTTCGTCTATTTGATTTTAATTTTTTTTCCTTTCCTCTATTGTTGCCGTCGCCTCAACCTCCCCTTTTACCATCTTTTTCTTCTTCTTTTTGCATCAAGATTGTGCACCATATCCTTTACTATATTTCTGCCATTTTCCCTAAACTAAATCAGCTCCAAATCTGAAACCTTAAACTCCAAGATCGCTGCCAAACATTGCCAAGAAAGTGACATTGTCGTTTCTCTCAACTAGCTTGGGTAAAATGTCTTCTTTCTTCAATTTATTAATTAATCTTGCCAATTAAAAACATAAATTTCCAGGTATAAAATTTTGGGTCATTTTAATGATTTTAAATATATATTTTCCATATTTTTAATGAATCTTTAAAGCGTTTTTAAATCGGCCCCAATTTTGGCCACCACGGGTGGTGGTGCGTGTGCCTAGGTGCAAGAAGGGGGTTGTTTTGTTTCTTGGTTCTTGCCCATCTTTCTCTAGAATTAAATTGAGGTCTTGAACCCACATAATTATCCTTTAATCACATGTCAATTAGGGAACAATTTTCTTGATCAATTGGCTATTTAGATCTCACAAATCAGAAGCGTAAGTGTGATTAATTGTGAGCTAATTTGTTGTTTCAGAATAGTTGTTGGGAAAAGTTTATGGATTGATTAAATGAGGGAATTTAATCAATTTTTGCTACTTATTTTCCAATATGTGAATGCATTAGGTGCTGACCCAAATGCCCCAAATCAACCGTAAAGTCGAAATATGTTCGCGTGTTTGATTCGCATCAAAGCAGTGTAAGAATTCTATCTAATTTGGTTTCGTAAAATAGTTGGAATTGTGACGATTGGTTTGAACCCTTAAGAGAGGTTTTATGGGGTTTTTTAAAGGTTAATTAATTGAATTTATAATTATTTCTAATTTAGGCTCGTTTTAAGGCTTATTAAAGAAACTGCAAGATTCGCTAGGGTGCTGCGAAAATGCGAAAGGTAAGGTGTGGGTCCTAAACTCATATGCTAGTTTGAAATTGATAATTATCATGTTATATTTGATGATTTATCTTTTTTATTGGATTGGTTTAATATACAAATAATTAATTTTGTAAGTGGCCGGACCATGTACGTTTCAAGCCCTAAAAGATTGATGTGTTAGCAAAGTTGCTAGTATGACAGTGTGACTATGTGATTGGGAGTGCGATGCATGCTTGTGTTATATGGTATGAGATTGGTTGTTTGAATAGAATGTTTTGATAAAATATTGAGTTTATGCATGAGATATTTTCTATTCATGCATAATGAAATTATTAAAGTATGTCAAATTGAATGATATTAATAGACACCATCATAATGGTAATTTGAAAGTTGGAACATTATTTCCACCTACTAAATGTATTTGATTATTGAGGACGTGTTAAACATGTCAATTAAATGTGAAAATTATTGAAGTATGACTATGCATGAGTTTGCATGACATATTGCATATGCATTGAGATGGCATATTTTGTGGATGACAGAGAAGCTCCGTAGAGTACCGGCAGCATATTAAGTCCACATTTATTTGTAGTTAGTGCACTGCATTTGGAGTACCAAGGGGATTGACGATTATATCACAATATTTATTGTTCAATAGTTCTACTACATTATTGATTATTGGTGGTTTTACCACATCGAGCTATGCTCACATTCGTTAGAGTTTGGCAAACAGGTTCTGGGGAACACGTGGTGTGTAGCAGATGGTATGGGTAGGATCCCACATATGCATTTTGTAATGATCATGTTCACTAAAACTACTACTATTGATGTTTGACTGTGTTATTGTATTTCATGTGAAATTGCTTATATGAATGATTAATGCTTGTTTGTTTACTCTCACACTGAGCTTTTTAAGCTCACCCCATTACCTTAACTTCTCAAGTAATTAACGAATTTAGGATCAGAATTGGCATGTGGACTTATGATGGACTTCTGACTCAATTTCGCCATATTATTTTATTTTCTCATTAATATTATACGGTTTTTTGAGTGTAAAATTATTGAAACTGTGGTTTGGGACTATTTTTGTTTTAGGGATTTTCATGCATTCATGTTTTTCATCCTAAGGATGGATTGACCGATTTATATACACTGAAAATGAAGTATGCATGTTATTGGGCTAAGTTAATAATAATTTGGTTAGTAACAATTATTTTTTTGCTACAAAGAAGTTGATCAAAATGTTTTTCAAAGGCAATGTTGAGTACTGTGTTTTTACAAAAACTACGCCTAATTCGCTAATTTGATCTAAACATGGTTGGGATAATAAAATGAATATTTTCCAAAATTAAAAATAGAAAACACGTTTTTATAAAAAGAGAGTACTTGACGGTTTTTAAATATCGTTAGAGTAGGTTCGACTCTTGGATGTCCAATGTGACTTTCATGATTCGGCCATAACGTCTATGCCAAGTTTGGGAGGTTACAACCTACCTAAGGCCCGTGTCGGCCTAATAGGTCATCAACACTCAAAAATGTGTTAAAACACTTATTTTTATTAACTTTTAATCCTAAATCCAAAATAATGAAAATATAATAATTAGTTATAAATGTCTAGAAAAAAAACTCGTTAAGTACGGAAATGACCTAAAGTAACTACTACAGGTGATGCAAGGTCTGACATATCATACGTAGGAGCACGAACAAAAATCAAACTCGGATAAACAAGATAAGCGAAAAGGAAAACAACCAATGAGAGGAGTAATCCATGTGATAATAAGAACCAATGAGGAATGAGCTACATCTATTACTAAAAAGAAGAATCATTTGAGAAGTATCATATCAATAAGCAGAGTAATGCAGATACCTTATTAGATTGACAAGTGCTAATTTGATTTTAATTGAGAAAATGAAAATGCAATGCTTGACAAAGAAAGAAGTGATCCAATGGTGGTAGCTACAACACCCATTGCTTGGCTTGAGGTGAAAAGAGTTTTGGTTAACAAAAGTAGTAATTTAGGTCCTGCATTGGTGGGCTTTCAAGCAAGTGGGCCTCAATGAGAGTGTTAAAGAAGGCTTCGCCACCCAACCTATAGAAGTTAAGTGATTCATAACTTTTTCGATGACCTTAGAAAATGGAAAGCATACCAAAACAAAGTACCAAGAAAAATCTTGTAGAAAATAAATAAAAACAAAAAGTTGCAATTTACCAAGGAAAATCGAAGGTAAGAACTCTAGGAGGATCTTGTATGACAGATGTGTTCTTAAAATCTTTCCTTGAAATCCTTAAAACCTCATAGTAATGACATAAAGGTCCTAATAAAATCTCCAAGTGCCCTACTTATAATGCATGAGGAGTGCAAGGTAAGGTTTAAAACAACATAAATATTTAGCAATATATACTTGACACGTATTTTTAATTAATGACCCATCGAATTGATAGCTTATCAGCATTAAACACGTTTCACTTTAATTAATGGGTGAAAAAAAAAGACACTTACTTCAATTCAAATTCAAGTCTCCAAAGAAACATCATGCATGCATGAAACACACATTCTCCTCACCACACATGTAACTCATGTATGTTCTATTAGGATTTTGTGCCCCTAGTGTACTGATTTCATCATTATGCTTATAATTTTTCAAATAGACTGGTTGAATAAAATTCCATAGTTATATTGTTATCTTTTGTATAATTTTACCTCAATAGTTTTTGCATGACAAGAAAAATGAAAAAAAAGAGAGTAAATATTGGCTCATTGATTACCTAAGATTTATCTAATAATAAGTTACATCATAGAGATGGATTACAATGCGAGATCACAACTTACATTAGTTGGTAATCTAAATGGTCCATAGCCTGAGGAATCAAAATGAACAATTGATTCAAGAGATGATTTTGTTGTCTATCATGTCCAATTGAGGAGATACATTGTCTTAAGTATTGGATTAAATGACTTCTAGAAAGATAGAGACATATGTGTGATTTTCTATATCGACAATACACCAGACAAGACCCAAGATGAATTTGTCTTAGATCTAGATTTATACACTTGTGACGTTCATAGTCTAGCTTACCTCAATTCGGAGTAAGTGGTTGACTATGTCTATTGACTCATATATTTGGATATATTGAGAGCTTATGCTCAATTGGCATTAGAGTCAAAAGCTAGTATGTTGGGTATACAACTTATGTATGATATGACTTCACTTAAAATAGTGGAATTCATATCTCAATTAAAAAGTAAATTGTATCCTCTCACTAGCATTGCATGGATCATGAAAAAGGAGTGTGGCCACGGGTCATTCATTAGAGACAAATGATTGTTATTATTATTTGTTAATAATAATCTTTTTCATTGAGGAATATGCAATAGTGACCATGAGATAAAAAAAATAGGATCATATTAAGTGAATAAATTTAAAACAAATAGATTAAAGATATCCTATGAGGGTAATGCACTAATGACAAGGTCATTGCAAAAAGCATATGTCTAAGTTGCTTTCATAATGGTATATAATGTAGAATTCAGTCATGGTACTTTTAGTGGATCGAATAATGTTGTAATTAATAGAGAAAAAGTCAAAACTTAATTCTAAATCATTAAAACCTAATAATATATGTCCAATCGGTCTCTCTGCTAGCTCAACACAACCCTATATGGAGTGTAAATTGGAATTGATGCGATAAATGAATGAAAACGGCAAAAGACAAATGATTGCATTAATTACTATCCATAGTAAATGCATTTTCTCGTAAGGAATAAGAGATGGCTTAGAGATTAATTTAATTTTTTGGATTATTATTTAATTTACTGTAATTAAACATTGATGTCAAAGTGAAAATTAAATTCAGTAGTCACCACAGTTTTACTGAATAAGACAATTAAATTTATTACTTGTAACACCCTGAAAATTTGAGTAATTTATTTTCTATGTGTGCTTTGAGTAATTATTCTAGAAAGCAAAAATTTCTGATTTATTCTCGTGGTTAGTATAGTCCTGAAGAAGGATTTAAATTTTTTTTATTAGATGGAATATTATTATTTTTGAGAATTATTTATGGAAGTGGATTAAGTGGCTTTGACACATAAATTAATTTAAGTGTCAAAGTGAAGCATAAGATGAGTTATTGGACAAGTGGTGATGGCGCATGAGCTTGTGCATGAGGTTGAAGGTTCGAATTCCATGTTTAGCATCTAGGTGAATTTTTATTTTGAATTTTTATGCACCAATATAGCAAGTGTCGGCCAAGAGTTTTTATGGAAGGTGTTGACTTGTTATTTTTGGTTAAAATATCAAAGGAATAAGGAAATTTTGAACTTAAGGAAGGGTATCAAAAGAATAAGGAAAAAGTGAAGATATGAGGCATGATTCAAGGAAGTTATTATGGAAACAATATCTTGGCTTAATGACCAAGCATATGGACGGCATTGTGGCTAGGGGGGGAGCCGAATTTTGGTGATAGTTTTGGCTAGGAATTTTAGTTTTGTTTTTGGTCATTTTTGTTAGTTTGTGCAAGTTTTGAAAACTCTCTCAACCTTTTCTCTCTTTGGCCGAATTTGAGCATTGGTAAGCCTTGCTAATTTTTGACCATTTGGTCATTTTTGCACATCAATTGGTATTCTTTTTGTGCCTTATTCTCATTAGTGCCGAAATCACCTATAGCAAATGACCATTCCTTTCTTTTCTCTCTTTTCTTCATTGCCGAATGTGTCTTGATTCTAACCTCCTCTCTTTCTTTCTCTTTTATTTTCTTTGAAAACCGAATTCATCATTATCTCCATTTTCTTATTTTTATTCATTACCAATCAATATTTCTCTCCAATATTTCACTCATGGCCGAATGCTAAGGTGTTCATAAACCAAATTATTTCCCTTTCTCTTTAATCTTTCATAGCCGAATCCTCCTTAAATCCATACTATTCTCAAATCCTTTCTTTTCGACGTGGAATATAGGTAAGAGTTCTTTTCGTTTCGATTAGTTATTAGTGGTTAGTGCCGAATATGAATGTTGGCTTGAAGGCATTATTGGATCAAAATAAACGTTTATTTTATTAACGTTTATTTTTGTTAAACTTTAGTGCGATAACGAAAGTTGGAATCAAGAAGTTGTGGGTGACAAAGCGTAGGAATCGATTCTCGTGGTAAGGAAATTTCATCTTTTTAAACTTTAGAAATTTTTTTGATATCATTAGATTAATGTTCTTTGCCTTTGAAGACTTTCAAAATAGGGAAGAAAAGGGCGGTGTTTAGCCTTCGGAAGAAGGGAGGTTCTGTTATTCCCCCTAAGTACAAGCAAAGGACTATTTCGGGAATCCGGGATTTTCCACCGGGTTGCGGACGTTCAACCGAGGAAAATCAATTATTCGAAGTCGTTCGTACTCCCGAACCATTATTTGTTCGTGGATTCGATTCGGTTAGCGAACCATCAATCGGAGAGAAATCGCAAGTAGAAGTTTTACGAAAATCCGAGGGTAAATTTCTAGATCGCTATCTTAAGATCGATTTTATTATAGATTATAGTGTTTTAATAACACAATACGTATAGGTGTTGAAGAGCGGGAAAGTTTAGTTCTCTCCATAACCAGGTGTGTAACTTCACACTCATTTTCGGGTTGGACATCAAGTTGTAAGTTCTGTGATAAAATTGTAAAAACAGTAAAACGGGAAAAATACGTAGTAACTCATATTTTTGAGTAGATGCATGAAAACAGTTAAAACCGAGAAAAAAATTTACGAAAATACTCTAGTTCGATAAATGGGCCGAAAATACTCTAGTTCGATAAATGGGCCGAAAATACTCTAGTTCGATAAATGGGCCGAAAATACTCTAGTTCGATAAATGGGCCGAAAATACTCTAGTTCGATAAATGGGCCGAAAATACTCTAGTTCGATAAATGGGCCGAAAATACTCTAGTTCGATAAATGGGCCAAAGGTTCACTAAACTGTTAAATGGGCTCGTTGCTAAATAATTATTTATATGGGCCTAATGAAAGATTAATTGATAAACCCACCGATGATATGGATTAATTGAAAATCTGTTATATGATTATATTTGTTATACACACATAATTGCATGGGGTGGGATATATGAAGAGAAGAATGGCCAGTTGCCACAAAATTTGGCTCATTGCCTCTAGTTCGGTGGCTCTGCCACAATATGGCTCAATGCCTCTAGTTCGGTGGCTCTGCCACAAATTCGGCTAAATGCCTCTAGTTCGGTGACAATGTCACAATCTAGTTCGGTAGTGCACTACAAAATTATTTAAGGGCTTTAAGCCCATGATTGGTGTGTTTGGCGGGGTGGGTTGACTTGATCCCCACAGGTGTGTTGGTTGGTACGGGGGTGATAGTGGATGGATACTAGGTTGGTTTGGGAAATTCATTTTACATGCATATTTTTCTTTTATGTTATTTTATGATGTATGGTTGAAATCTGTTAATGGGCTCAAGCCCAATTTGATGTCTTGACGATCTGGCCCAAAAATGGTGGTAAGTGAGTTGCACACTGAGTTCTTTGTAACTCACCCAAATTTTTATTAACCATTTCAGGTAATGGAAATTGACGTGGACTTGGGCCGGAGATGACTTGGTGGAGGCCATACTACGAATTTGGGTTTTTTTATAAACTATGACTTTATTTAAGTTTTTATTTTAATTACTATTATTGGTTTGATGTAATAAGGCCTCTAAGTATGTTTTATGGATTTTGTCGTGTGGATGGTTTTATAATTTTTATTATGGGTTTATGTTAAATCATTTGGTTTTTCCTAAAATATCGTTTTTTAATATTTTAACAATTAGACGATTTTCTTTAAAATTTTCCTCCAAATTCTTTTAAGAAGTTTTAAAGTTTCGATAAACATTTTATTTAAGATAAGTTTTAAACAAGTTTAATTCTTAAATTATCTTTCAAATCCTCGTACTATATTTTATTAAACTCGATTTTCAAAAGTTTTTGTAGCATTATTTTATCGTAAATCTTGAAAAGAAACGGAAGTATGACTTGTGTGACAAACCAAATCTCGTCTAAACGCATAGACCGGGTTTGGGGTGTTACATTTAGTGGTATCAGAGCCCAGTTTCAAAACTCGGCTGTGGTTTGGGTTCGATAACGAAATTTGTTTGAAAAATAATTTAAATATCTAGACTTTTGATTTAAAGGTAGTATGGCACCATGAGCATCCCGCGCCAAGTCAAGTAAGTATCTGTATACTGTATGTTTATTATCATTGTGATATGATTATAAGAAACACTCTAGAACTTCTAGTTTTAGGTGTTAAAACCGTAGAGATTGAGACAATAGGATATTGTTGCGAAAACACTCTATCTCTTTCATATCATAAGACATCGTTAATAAACAACTGAAATATTATTCTGATTCATAAAACTCTTAATCAGATTAAATTGAATTAGTCGCCATGAGCACTAGAGGACGTGGTCGTGGACGTGGTAGGCGTGGCCGTGGTAGAGGACGAGGTGTTAGGGGCGCAACTGATGTGCCGGGTCATATGCCGGAAATGGATGCACCTGCGTCACTCGAGAGTGAGACGGGATCGCACGACCATATGGAGGAGGATAATGCTGTGACACGAGCAATGCTGCGAGTACTCGAAAGGGTCGCTGGATCCAGAACTGGACCAACAGCTCGTGGGTCGATATCGGGGCGACTGAAATCCAGTGGAGCTGAGGTTTTCAGAGGTGTCTCTGGTGTAGCTCCCAATGTCGCTGAATATTGGCTTGAGGCAGTAGAGCGAATTATGGACGATCTTGAGTGCACTGTGGAACAAAAGCTAAGAGGAGCGGTATCTTTGTTAAGGGACGAAGCATACCAATGGTGGCTTACTATCCGAGAAGGCACTGATGCTGCTTTGGTTAACTGGGAATTTTTCAAGGCTTCCTTTCAAGGGAAATATGTGGGAACAAGCTATGTGGATGCCCGAAGGAAGGAATTTTTGAACCTGGTGCAAGGAAATAAGACGGTGGCAGCATATGAGGCCGAGTTCTTACGTTTGAGTCGCTATGCTCGAACGATAGTGGCAACGGACCATGAGCGTTGTGTGCGATTCGAGGACGGTTTAAAGGACGAGTTGCGGGTTCTGATAGCCCCACAACAAGTTAGAACTTTTGCCGCTCTTGTGGAGAAGGCCAAGATAGCCGAAGAGGCTAAGAACTCGGAACGTCAAAATCGGGAGCAAATTCGAGGCAAGAAAGATCTGAAGCATTCGGGTTCTTCGAGAAGATTTCTGAAGAGGCCCCGGAATGAGGAACCAGCTCAAGGAAGAGCACCAGTAGTTGTTAATCAGAGTCGAGATTGTGCTGAATGTGGGAAAAGACATTCCGGAGAATGTTGGAGGAAAACGGGTGCTTGCTATAAATGTGGATCGACGGAGCATCAATATAGGAGTTGCCCTCGACGTTTGGACATAACTCAAGAAGTTCGTGCTACTGATGCACCACCGGCAAGAGGAGTTCAGCAACCACCGAGAGGTCGGGGACCAGGTCGTGGTGGAAATGGGGCTGGACGTGGTCAAGGTGCAGCGGGTCGAGGCAATGGTCCTAGAGGCAATGCGGATGCAAGACAGCCAGGACTGGTATATGCGGTTAGACGTCGTGAGGATGGCAATGCACCTGATGTGATAACTGGTACGTTCTTCATTTCTGATGTACCCGTTATTGCCTTGATAGATGTTGGTTCTACTCATTCGTACATTGCTAGCACCATAACTGGAAACTTGAAATTAGACTCTGAAATTTCCGATAAAGAGATGAGGGTGATTAGTCCCTTAGGACAGTCGGTGTTGGTTAATAAATTGTTTAGAGACGTGCCCTTAGTAATTCAAGGAGAAACATTCCTGGCAAATTTGATGGAACTGCCTTTTGGCGAATTCGATATTATTCTGGGCATGGATTGGTTGGTTAAGCACCGGGCGCAATTGGACTGTGCTGAAAAGCGTATGTCGATAAGAACTGTGGAGGATAAGGAGATAGTTATGATAGGTGAGCGGAGAAATTACTTAGCAAACGTGATTTCTGCGTTAAAGGCGGAGAAGTTAGTGCGAAAAGGATACGGAGCATTTTTAGCATTTATTTGTGCTTTAGATGCCAAAGAGCTGTTAGTGGAAGATGTGAGAACAGTGAAGGAGTTCCCTGATGTTTTTCCCGAAGAACTTCCTGGTGTACCTCCAGATCGGGAAGTGGAATTTGGTATTGAGCTTTTGCCCGGAACTGCTCCAGTGTCCATTGCTCCTTACAGAATGGCACCGAAGGAGTTGTCGGAGCTTAAAGCCCAAATTCAAGAACTGCTAGATCGGGGTTTTATTCGACCGAGTGTATCTCCGTGGGGAGCACCGGTTTTGTTTGTTAAGAAGAAGGATGGGTCAATGCGTATGTGTATTGACTATAGGCAATTAAATAAGCTGACGATCAAGAATCGGTACCCTCTGCCGAGGATTGACGACCTGTTTGATCAATTGAAGGGAGCTTCTGTTTTCTCCAAAATTGATTTAAGGTCGGGTTACCACCAGCTTAAGGTGAAAGAAGCGGATATTCACAAGACGGCATTTAGAACCCGTTACGGACACTATGAGTTTTTGGTGATGCCGTTCGGGTTGACCAATGCACCAGCTGCATTTATGGATATGATGAACCGGGTCTTTCAACCATTCTTAGACCGGTTTGTGGTGGTATTCATAGACGACATTCTGGTTTATTCAAGGAGTGAAGAGGAGCATGATTCGCATTTGCGGATTGTATTGCAAGTGCTTCGAGATAATCAGTTGTATGCCAAATTCAGTAAATGTGAATTTTGGTTAAGAGAAGTGACTTTCTTGGGTCATGTGGTATCAGCCGAAGGAATAAGGGTGGATTCTCGGAAGATTGAGGCGGTATTGGATTGGAAACCACCGAAATCGGTAGCGGAAATTCGGAGTTTCTTGGGTTTGGCTGGATATTATAGACGCTTTGTTGAAGGGTTCTCGTTGATTGCTGCACCCCTAACTAAGCTTTTGCGGAAGGGAGTGTTGTTTATATGGACTGATAAGCAGCAAGAAAGTTTCGAGCGATTGAAGAAGGTTTTGACGGAAGCGCCGGTATTGATTCAACCTGAGGCTGGGAAGGAGTTTACAGTTTATTGTGATGCGTCACATACGGGTTTAGGTTGCGTATTGATGCAAAGTGGGAAAGTTGTAGCTTATGCTTCTCGTCAGTTGAGACCGCACGAAGTGAACTACCCTACTCATGATTTGGAGTTAGCAGCAGTGGTGTTTGCCTTAAAGATTTGGAGGCATTACCTCTATGGCGAAAAGTCTATCATCTATACGGATCACAAGAGTCTTAAGTATCTTCTTACTCAGAAGGAGTTAAACTTGAGACAACGGAGATGGGTGGAACTGTTAAAGGACTATGATTTCTCTATTGAGTATCATCCTGGAAAGGCTAATGTAGTGGCGGACGCATTAAGTCGTAA
Source organism: Gossypium australe (assembly GCA_005393395.2). NCBI lineage: Eukaryota > Viridiplantae > Streptophyta > Magnoliopsida > Malvales > Malvaceae > Gossypium > Gossypium australe. Next base: position 112,644,497 of record CM016619.1, read on the forward strand.
GGTGGTATCTGATTTGAGAGCTATGTTTGCCCATTTGAGTTTGTATGAATGGTAGTTTGATAGCGGAACTTCAAGTGAAGCCTATGTGGTTGGAACAAATTAAGGAAAAACAGATTTTAGATGGGAAGTTGAGACTTTTAATTCAGCAAGTGGAAAATGGTGAAATTGAGGATTTTGGAATAAATTCAGAAGGTGTATTGTGTTTTCATGAAAGGGTCTGTATGCCTAAGGATTCAGATCTGAGGCAAATGATTTTGAGGGAGGCGCATAGTAGCCCTTATGCTATGCACCCCGGAGGAAATAAGATGTATCGGGATCTTCGTGAGAGGTTTTGGTGGCCTGGATTGAAGCGGGAGATTTCAGAATTTGTGGGAAAATGCTTAACTTGTCAGCAAGTGAAAGCGGAGCATCAATTGCCGTCAGGTTTTTTTGCAACCAGTTAAGATTCCTCTTTGGAAATGGGAGCGGATAACGATGGATTTTGTTAGTGGGTTACCTTTAACACCTACTAAGAAAAATTCTGTTTGGGTAATAGTTGATCGTTTGACGAAGACTGCTCATTTTCTACCAGTGCGTACGGATTACTCGTTGCAGAAGTTGGCGAAGCTGTATGTATCCGAAATCGTGAGGTTGCATGGGGTACCTGTATCGATTATATCGGATAGGGATCCTAGGTTTACATCTCGATTTTGGAAAGCTTTGCATGAAGCTTTGGGTACAAAGCTTAACTTTAGTACGGCTTTTCATCCTCAGTCGGATGGTCAGTCGGAGAGAGTGATTCAGATTCTGGAAGACATGTTAAGGGGATGTGTAATCGACTTCAAAGGTAGTTGGGAGGATTTTCTACCGTTAGCGGAATTTGCGTACAACAACAGCTACCAGTCTAGCATTCAGATGGCACCCTACGAGGCATTGTATGGTCGTAGGTGTCGTTCTCCTATTTGTTGGACTGAGTTGGGTGATCGGCAGTTGTTAGGACCTGAGATGATTTCTGAAACGGAAGAAAAAGTGAAAGTTATTCGAGCACGATTAAAGGAAGCTTCGGATAGACAGAAGTCGTATGCGGATCTGAAGCGTAAAGAGATCGAGTATGCCGTAGGAGATCAAGTCTTCTTGAAGGTCTCACCTTGGAAGAAGATATTCAGATTCGGGAAGAAGGGCAAGTTGAGTCCTAGATACATTGGACCATATCGTGTGGTGAAACGAGTTGGTCCAGTGGCCTATCAGATCGAATTACCTCCAGAATTGAGCCAAATTCATAATGTTTTCCATGTGTCCATGTTGAGGCGCTATAGATCGGATCCTTCGCACTTAGTACCGGTAGAAGAAGTGGAGCTGAATTCGGATTTGTCTTTTGAGGAGGAACCAGTGGAAATCTTAGACCGAGACGTTAAGGTGCTAAGAAAGAAGACTGTGCCGTTGGTCAAAGTGTTGTGGCGTAACCACGGAGTGGAGGAAGCTACGTGGGAGCCTGAGGATGCAATTCGGCAACAATACCCTCACCTTTTTCAGCCAGGTAAATTTCGAGGACGAAATTTTCTTTTAGGGGGGTAGAGTTGTAACACCCTGAAAATTTGAGTAATTTATTTTCTATGTGTGCTTTGAGTAATTATTCTAGAAAGCAAAAATTTCTGATTTATTCTCGTGGTTAGTATAGTCCTGAAGAAGGATTTAAATTTTTTTTATTAGATGGAATATTATTATTTTTGAGAATTATTTATGGAAGTGGATTAAGTGGCTTTGACACATAAATTAATTTAAGTGTCAAAGTGAAGCATAAGATGAGTTATTGGACAAGTGGTGATGGCGCATGAGCTTGTGCATGAGGTTGAAGGTTCGAATTCCATGTTTAGCATCTAGGTGAATTTTATTTTGAATTTTTATGCACCAATATAGCAAGTGTCGGCCAAGAGTTTTTATGGAAGGTGTTGACTTGTTATTTTTGGTTAAAATATCAAAGGAATAAGGAAATTTTGAACTTAAGGAAGGGTATCAAAAGAATAAGGAAAAAGTGAAGATATGAGGCATGATTCAAGGAAGTTATTATGGAAACAATATCTTGGCTTAATGACCAAGCATATGGACGGCATTGTGGCTAGGGGGGGAGCCGAATTTTGGTGATAGTTTTGGCTAGGAATTTTAGTTTTGTTTTTGGTCATTTTTGTTAGTTTGTGCAAGTTTTGAAAACTCTCTCAACCTTTTCTCTCTTTGGCCGAATTTGAGCATTGGTAAGCCTTGCTAATTTTTGACCATTTGGTCATTTTTGCACATCAATTGGTATTCTTTTTGTGCCTTATTCTCATTAGTGCCGAAATCACCTATAGCAAATGACCATTCCTTTCTTTTCTCTCTTTTCTTCATTGCCGAATGTGTCTTGATTCTAACCTCCTCTCTTTCTTTCTCTTTTATTTTCTTTGAAAACCGAATTCATCATTATCTCCATTTTCTTATTTTTATTCATTACCAATCAATATTTCTCTCCAATATTTCACTCATGGCCGAATGCTAAGGTGTTCATAAACCAAATTATTTCCCTTTCTCTTTAATCTTTCATAGCCGAATCCTCCTTAAATCCATACTATTCTCAAATCCTTTCTTTTCGACGTGGAATATAGGTAAGAGTTCTTTTCGTTTCGATTAGTTATTAGTGGTTAGTGCCGAATATGAATGTTGGCTTGAAGGCATTATTGGATCAAAATAAACGTTTATTTTATTAACGTTTATTTTGTTAAACTTTAGTGCGATAACGAAAAGTTGGAATCAAGAAGTTGTGGGTGACAAAGCGTAGGAATCGATTCTCGTGGTAAGGAAATTTCATCTTTTTAAACTTTAGAAATTTTTTTGATATCATTAGATTAATGTTCTTTGCCTTTGAAGACTTTCAAAATAGGGAAGAAAAGGGCGGTGTTTAGCCTTCGGAAGAAGGGAGGTTCTGTTATTCCCCCTAAGTACAAGCAAAGGACTATTTCGGGAATCCGGGATTTTCCACCGGGTTGCGGACGTTCAACCGAGGAAAATCAATTATTCGAAGTCGTTCGTACTCCCGAACCATTATTTGTTCGTGGATTCGATTCGGTTAGCGAACCATCAATCGGAGAGAAATCGCAAGTAGAAGTTTTACGAAAATCCGAGGGTAAATTTCTAGATCGCTATCTTAAGATCGATTTTATTATAGATTATAGTGTTTTAATAAACACAATACGTATAGGTGTTGAAGAGCGGGAAAGTTTAGTTCTCTCCATAACCAGGTGTGTAACTTCACACTCATTTTCGGGTTGGACATCAAGTTGTAAGTTCTGTGATAAAATTGTAAAAACAGTAAAAACGGGAAAAATACGTAGTAACTCATATTTTTGAGTAGATGCATGAAAACAGTTAAAACCGAGAAAAAAATTTACGAAAATACTCTAGTTCGATAAATGGGCCGAAAATACTCTAGTTCGATAAATGGGCCGAAAATACTCTAGTTCGATAAATGGGCCGAAAATACTCTAGTTCGATAAATGGGCCGAAAATACTCTAGTTCGATAAATGGGCCGAAAATACTCTAGTTCGATAAATGGGCCGAAAATACTCTAGTTCGATAAATGGGCCAAAGGTTCACTAAACTGTTAAATGGGCTCGTTGCTAAATAATTATTTATATGGGCCTAATGAAAGATTAATTGATAAACCCACCGATGATATGGATTAATTGAAAATCTGTTATATGATTATATTTGTTATACACACATAATTGCATGGGGTGGGATATATGAAGAGAAGAATGGCCAGTTGCCACAAAATTTGGCTCATTGCCTCTAGTTCGGTGGCTCTGCCACAATATGGCTCAATGCCTCTAGTTCGGTGGCTCTGCCACAAATTCGGCTAAATGCCTCTAGTTCGGTGACAATGTCACAATCTAGTTCGGTAGTGCACTACAAAAATTATTTAAGGGCTTTAAGCCCATGATTGGTGTGTTTGGCGGGGTGGGTTGACTTGATCCCCACAGGTGTGTTGGTTGGTACGGGGGTGATAGTGGATGGATACTAGGTTGGTTTGGGAAATTCATTTTACATGCATATTTTTCTTTTATGTTATTTTATGATGTATGGTTGAAATCTGTTAATGGGCTCAAGCCCAATTTGATGTCTTGACGATCTGGCCCAAAAATGGTGGTAAGTGAGTTGCACACTGAGTTCTTTGTAACTCACCCAAATTTTTATTAACCATTTCAGGTAATGGAAATTGACGTGGACTTGGGCCGGAGATGACTTGGTGGAGGCCATACTACGAATTTGGGTTTTTTTTATAAACTATGACTTTATTTAAGTTTTTATTTTAATTACTATTATTGGTTTGATGTAATAAGGCCTCTAAGTATGTTTTATGGATTTTGTCGTGTGGATGGTTTTATAATTTTTATTATGGGTTTATGTTAAATCATTTGGTTTTTCCTAAAAATATCGTTTTTTTAATATTTTAACAATTAGACGATTTTCTTTAAAATTTTCCTCCAAATTCTTTTAAGAAGTTTTAAAGTTTCGATAAACATTTTATTTAAGATAAGTTTTAAACAAGTTTAATTCTTAAATTATCTTTCAAATCCTCGTACTATATTTTATTAAACTCGATTTTCAAAAGTTTTTGTAGCATTATTTTATCGTAAATCTTGAAAAGAAACGGAAGTATGACTTGTGTGACAAACCAAATCTCGTCTAAACGCATAGACCGGGTTTGGGGTGTTACATTACTCATAGATTCTAATATGATAAAGCCGTCATGACTTCGACGAAATTAGACTTGAGTTGAGAAAATAATTAATTTTTAATTAATTTGATAAATAGTGTTTTAGGAATAAAAAATTGGTGATTGGATTGGATAATTGCATATAATTGTTTTAGTTAAAATTAAAACTAGACTGCATATATAATTATACCTAAAACATGAAAGGTCCATCAAGCCCTATAATAGATAGGTGGGTGGCACAATGGGTATGGGGTGTACACTGTAACACCCCAAACCTGGCCTAGACGTTATGGCCGAATCTGGCGTGTCACATTGAAGTGTTTTTCAAAAACCATGTTTTCATTGAAAACCCTTCTTGAAATTTCAAACTTCTTGCCATTTAAAACTTGTACAAAACCTCAGTTTGCGTTTGTTTATTTCAATCGAGGTTTATTAAAAAGTTATTACCTTCAAAACCTTATTGTTGCGGAAGCTTAATTTAAAGCAAATGATTTACAAAAATGCAATATTTAAAAATTGAGTTGCGGAAACTTAGTGCTAGAAAATAGTTATCGTTTTGGAAAATCGTGTTCTACTTCTAACATATATGTAACAGCCCGATTTTGGGCTTAGTCGGAACAGTGGTTTCGGGACCACAAATACAATATTGAGAAATTTATTTTATTTATATTTTTTATGGTCTACAATTTCACGGAATAATTTCGTGAAAATCTCATTCGAAAATTTTGACGTTTAGGCACTCAATTTAGTCAAAAGGACTAAATTGTAAAAAGTGCAAAAGTTTAGTTCTACATGTTAGAGGCGTCCAATTGTTATGAAATTTTAAATTGGAGGTCCTTAAATGATAGTTAGGCCATTGGTTAAGTTGGTGGACAAAAATGGACATGGATGGGTATGTTTCAAAAGATTTGTTTTAAGGGGCATTTTGGTAATTTAGTGAATTAAAAACAAAATTTAAATGCCAAATTTGTCCATCTTCAAGCTTAGGCCAAATTTAACATGTGGAAAGCCATGGATAGGGTTTTCAAGCTTTCCAAGCTTCATGGTAAGTCCATTCTAGCCCCGTTTTTCATGTTCTTTATGTTTTTGGAGTCCCGGTAACTTGATTTAGCTTATTCTAGCAATAATTTAACCTAGGGTTCATATTTGGAAAAATACCCATAGGTGAAATGTATTTATTTTGATGTTTTATGGTAGAATATGAAGCTTAGAATTATGTTAAACAACTTTTACTAAGCGATTTTAAGTGAAAACGAGTAAAACGACATAATCGGCAAAAATACCTAATGTACATAAGTGCATGTTAGAGCAAGAATTTGATGTTTCCATAGAAGGGAAAAATGATTAGCATGTTATAAAACATAAGAATAAGGGATGAAGTTTAATTTTTGAGCCTAGGGGAAAAATCATAATTATGCAAAAGTTTAGGGGCAAAATTGTAATTTTGCCAAAGTTTGAGTTAGGGACTGTTTTGAGTAGTACATTAATTAAATAAGTGAAATGTGATGTCTTAGACCCCAAAAGATGAGATTTGGACCTAGAACGGGAGGAAAATAAAAAATCGGGAAAGTTGGTAAAATGACAGTTTTGGTATCGAGGTAAGTTCATATGTTTAATAAGCATTTAATTATGCATATTTGAATGATAAATTGATATTTTGGCCATAAATACTATAGTATTGAGTTTCTGATATAATGATTAATGTTCGATAATAATTAGATATTGGAAAGAGAACTTGTATAATTTATATGTTAGACCATATTTTGTATTATGGCTTTGTATGATAAGAAGAAAGTATTGACTAGCATAGTTTGATGAGAATAAGTTAAGTTGATGATATGATGAGATTTAGAATGTAAGTATGTAAGTTGAGTAGCATTTTATTATTATACAATTATTGTTATTAGTAATGCTATTATTGAGTTATGCGACTAACCTTGAGAATTTGAGCAAGTATGTTTCAGCTATGACTTGACAAGGCATTAATATCTCAAAGTCCATGGCTATACCATGGCAATTAAGGAAGAATTGACGGAAAAGTCCATGTTCATAACATGGCATTTAAGGAGGAATTGACGATTAAGGATACCATGTAAGACCATGTCAAGACATGGCATTGGTAAGGCAAGGATCCCGTGTAAGACCATGTCAAGACATGGCACCGACATTGATTAAGGACTTCATGTAAGACCACATCAAGATGTGGCATTGGCACTAAGACAAGGATACCATGTAAGACCATGTTTGGAACATGGCATTTGGTAAGACAAGGATACCATGTAAGACCATGTTTGGAACATGGCATTTGGTAAGATAAGGATATCATGTAAGACCATGCCAAGGCATGGAATTGATAAGTTCTATAAGGCAAGGAAATCATGTAAGACCATGTCAAGACATGGCATTGATGAGTTACTATAAGGCAAAGGTCCCATGTAAGACCATGCCAAGGCATGGCATTGGTGAGTTCAGAAGGCAAGGATACCACGTAAGACCATGTCAAGACATAGAAATGGTAAGTTCATAATGGAAAAGGTTCCCGAGTAGTCCAAAGAGTAAGTCAAAGAAATGACAAGGTGAGAACATGAAGAAAGAGTACAGGTATGCATTTAAGGCTTATTTAATATTGAGATTGTAAGTAATTGAGATTATCAAGTATTAAGTAAGTGATGAGTTTTCAGTTATGCTCGTGACACTTTATGACATGATTGGCAATATGCCTATATTATGAAAGAGTATTCATGTGTTAAGTGAGAATGTTGCAGGTCTATAAGCAAGCTATTAAGTAAGGTGCCCTTTGTATTCTGAGCCTTTGGTAAGGTTACCGATGAGTTCACCGGGAAAATCGATTAAGTGAAATTATGTGTGGCTTGTAGTGATAAGTGTAGGTATATGCATATGGAACGTATGAGCAATATGCTCGATATATAATCAGAAATTGGAAAGATTGTTATAGGTAAGTAATGAATACAACTAAAGTGAGTGAGAGCAAAAATTTACAAATAAAACTGTTTTGGACAGCAGCAGTTACGTGATTTTGAAAAATCACAAAAATCATAGAAATTGAATTATAAGTTGTATGAGATATCAATTTAAAGCTTATTGAGTCTATTTTTATATAAAAGAAACAGAGCCAACAAATGATTTGTATAATTTGAGATATTTAAAGTTTTGTGAGACCGGTTCAGAATGACTACGTGATCCCATATTCTATCTTGGAAAAAATCATTAAAAATTGTACAAAAATAATTATGTGATATAATTTATATTCCTGAAATTATGAATAAGTCTAGTTTCAAATAAACTAAACAATAAGGTCATTTGAATTCTGTACAAGGAGATAACTGACTCGTAGTGAAGAGAGGTCAGAATAGTCGAACAGTGAAATAGGGGAAATTTTAATGAATAAACTGTACTAATTGGCAAGACCAAAAATTCTAGAAATTTTATGGTATGAAGATATGTGAGTCTGGTTTTAGGGAAAATTAGTGGTTTGTAATTTGGAGCTCTGTAGTTCAAGAAATAAATAATTTAGTGACAACGATTCAAGTAGACAGATTAATGTGAACATGAGTAATAAGGTATAAGCATGTGATTTAATAATTGTATCAATTAGAGAACTTGTTGTGAGGATTTATCTCATTGAGGCTTTGGTAAGGCTACAAATGAGTAAGTTGAGAAAGTAAGAACTTAGCATTATTTATGCAAGTTATGACAGCTTAGTAGTAAGCTAAATTCATTGCTAATGCTTAGTATTTTTACATGTGAACTTACTAAGCTTTATAAGCTTACCCCATTTTCTTTCCCATGTTTCAGAGTCCTATTAAACAAGCTCGGGCTGAAGGTCGTTGGAGATCGCTTCACACTATCAAGCTATCTATGGGTATCTTTATTTATAAATGATTTAAGTTATGGCATGTATAGGGGCTTGACTAAGTCATTTTGTATATGTGTTAATTAATTTGATTAAACGTATTGCTTTATAACGGTAATAAGGATTATTCTGTATTTAGCCACGAGTTGTGGCTCATATTGGTCATAGAGTTATAATGCTTGTGTATGCATGTGTTTGTTAAACTTTAAATTATAAGTGAAATTTTGTGGCTCGGGATTTGGTAGAATGTATTATTAAGTCTGGTAATGCCTCGTACCCGGTTCTGGTGTAGTATACGGGTAAGGGGTGTTACATTTAGTGGTATCAGAGCTATAGTTTAGTCGGTTCTCGGACTACCATAGTGAGTGTGAGAGTCTAGCTATACATGCCATATTGAACTGTGATTGTGTGACGACTCCCGACCCTGATGTAAATTGTTTTATTAGACAGATGCGCACTTCAACCGAGCTAAATTTGATAGTGCAGACAGTGTGTTTATGATGAGTTGAGACTCGTAAAAAGTAAGAATAGTAGTTTATGATGTTTATGTGATGATGAATAAATTGTGGATGGGAATTTCTCTTGAAATATGAAAGATGAGATGAAAGGAAAGTTTATACTATGATAAGTGTTCATGTTTGATTGGCATTTGTATGATGCTATGAGTAAAACTTGTGAAATTAAGTGAATGTTATGAGTAATTTTACTCGAGATTTATGAATGAAAGTATAAGTGCACTTGTTTGTATAAGATGATAGGAAGGTTGTGTAAAATGAGTATGCATGTTAAGTTACTTGAAACAAAATATATATATTGATGAGTGTTAAGTTATATGCATGAGTATATAAGAGGCAACTCAGAGGCATTACAACCTCACCCCCTTCCAATAAGGTATGTTATAAAGAAATTTCATGAAATTTATACCAAATGGGTTTACAAGTGGAAGACTAAAGAGTTGAATTGTAGATTAATTGACAACGTGATCAGAGTTGAGAATGGTTTAGTAAATGAACACAGTTGCAGAAAAGATGTCAGATTAATATGAAAATCATTCGGATTCCGAAATGTTATAGTTAAAGAAAGGTCAGACTCAGCTAATTAACTCATCCAGGTATGAGGCCTAAAGTGTGTAACTGCTAGAATTTATTCTGAATTTATTTCTGTTTGCAATTGGAATAATATCAGATTAGTAATGGCAGAATTAGATAGTGAAATCATGATCGAGATGTATTAATGACTGAATGCAGTGTTTATGGTTGAGAAATTACAGCAATCTCTTCCGGCTATTATATGTTTCCATTTACTCTCGGAGGTATATATATCTGCAAGATTTCGAATGAAATTCCTATAGTATAAGAATGTCAGCTAAATTTACAGGTAGATGAAAGCATTGTAGTCTATTTGAGCTATGATAGAAATTGCTCTAACTTTTCTGGTTTTCTGCATCATGCACAGATAGAAAGTTGACGATAAGGTCCATATGATGTTAGCGTCCAGTTTTACTAGCTATTACTTAATAAAAATAAAGGAAGATTGTGTGGCTTTTGTTAAGATTATTTTTAGTACTTATGAGTATTTTCTGTGTAACTCTATGTTTTGAGATTTTGTTATTTCTGTTTCCTTAATAAATTATTGTTCAAAGTATCAGCCATGAGATATCAGTAGGAAATGTTCCATTGATGAAATCTTCTTATTATTAAAATGCTTATGATGATTATAAGTTTTGACTTGATGGCGAGAGTACTTTGATACAGTTACCAGAGGTATAAAGATTGTGTTTTTGTAGTGGTTGTTATGAAAATTTGTGTTTAAATTTCTTCGATGATCGAGATGTTTTGTTTTCAACCGGGACATTATCTACTAAAGTAATTGAGAAGTTAGTCTTTTTATGGTCTATGATTTTTAAGCTGTATGAGTATTGTGGCATCAGTATAGTTAAGTGCTTCGATGAGTAACAGTTGAAGTAAATTCTATTATAAGTTTAATCTTTCTTTAGATTTGAGAAGAAATTGAAGTTGGCAAAGTGTGAATGATAGGAAGTTCAACTTAGACCTGTGTATTGGTTTTCATTTTCAAATGATCTTGATACATATATCAGCGAGTTAAAGATAGAATGTTATGATGTCTAGTACAGTGATAATTATCTGTTTATTTAAGAAGCAAGATGTTGAAGATGCCGAGACTATATGAGAAGCTCAAAATGACTTGTGAAATTAGACCTAAATCCATTAACTGGTGAGATTTTCGGGGAAGAAAATCCCCAAAGGGGGAGAGTTGTAACAGACCGATTTTGGGCTTAGTTGGAACAGTGGTTTTGGGACCACAAATCCGATGTTGAGAAATTTATTTTATTTATATTTTTTATGGTCTACAATTTCAAGGAATGATTTCGTGAAAATCTCATTCAAAAATTTTGACGTTTAGGAACTCAATTTAGTCAAAAGGACTAAATTGTAAAAAGTACAAAAGTTGAGTTCTACATGTTAGAGGTGTCCAATTGTTATGAAATTTTAAATTGGAGGTCCTTAAATGATAATAGGCCATTGGTTAAGTTGGTGGATAAAAATGGACATGGATGGGTATGTTTCAAAAGATTTTTTAAAGGGCATTTTGGTAATTTAGTGAATTAAATGAATTAAAAACAAAATTTAAATGTCAAATTTGTTCATCTTCAAGCTTAGGCCGAATTTAACATGTGGAAAGCCATGGATAGGGTTTTCAAGCTTTCCAAGCTTCATGGTAAGTCCATTCTAGCCCCGTTTTTCATGTTCTTTACGTTTTTGGAGTCCCGGTAACTCAATTTAGCTTATTCTAGCAATAATTTAACCTATGGTTCATATTTGGAAAAATACCCATAGGTAAAATGTATTTATTTTGATGTTTTATGGCAGAATATGAAGCTTAGAATTATGTTAAACAACTTTTACTAAGCGATTTTAAGTGAAAACGAGTAAAACGACATAATCGGCAAAAATACCTAATGTACATATGTGCATGTTAGAGCAAGAATTTGATGTTTCCATAGAAGGGAAAAATGATGTAACACCCCAAACCAGGTCTATGTGTTAAGACGAGATTTGGTTTGTCACACAGACCGAACATCCATTAAATTCTATAATGATTTAGGTAAAACAGTTCTACAAAACCTTTTGAAAGTGAAGTTTAGTAAAAATTAAGAAAAATGATTTAAAATCGATGAATTAAGAAATAATAGTTTGAAATCTTATCATTTAGTATTTAATTGTCAAAAATCTTAAAGTAGTTTTTAAAGAGTTCAAAAGAATTTGAAATCAAGAATAGTTAAAGTATCTCAAATGTTTTAAAACAAAATTAAATCCATCCACACATAAAAATCCATAAAAATATTAATAAAGGCCTTATTACATCATACCCAAATAGTAATTAAAAGAAATCACTTAATAAAAGTTCATAGTTTATAAAACCCATATTTGCAGTATGGCCTCCACGAAGTCATCCTCAGCCCAAGCCTCCGTCAATTGCCATTACCTGAGATGGATAATTAAACAGAGTGAGTTACTCAGAACTCAGTGTATAACTCACTTACCACATTCATTGGGCCAGATCATCAAGATATTATTTTGGGCTTGAGCCCATATACGAATTTAACAATATAATAAATGAAATGCCTGTAAAATGAAATTTCCCAACCAAACCTAATTTCCATCCACTACACACCACCCGTACCAACCAACACCCCTGTGGGGATCAAGTCAACCCACCCCGCCAACACACCAATCGTAGGCGTAAAGCCATTTTTAAATAATATTGTGGTGCACCACCGAACTAGATTGTGACAAAGTCACCGAACTAGAGGCATTAAGCCATTAAAAAAAATTTGTGGCAGAGCCACCGAACTAGATTTTGGCAACAGGCCTTTCTTCTCTTCATCAATTATCCCAACCCATGCAATCATGTATGCTTAACAATCTATATCCTTATGATAATTTAACAAGAAGCCCATAATACATGTGAGTCTATATTTCAAATTTTCATTTTGGCCCATAAGACAAAATAGCATTTAGCCCATTTAGCAATCTAGCAAACTTTGGCCCATATATCGATCTAGCAGTTTTTCGGCCCATTTAACGATCTAGCAGTTTTTCGGCCATTTAACGATCTAGCAGTTTTTCGGCCCATTTAACGATCTAGCAGTTTTTCGGCCCATTTAATGATCTAGTAGTTTTTCGTAAATTTCACGACTTTAACTGTTTTCATGCATTTACACAAAAGTGTTAATTACTACGTATTTTCCGATTTTGCCATCTTTACGATTTTATCCTAATACTTACGGTATAGTATCTAACCCGAAATAAGTGTGAAGTTACACACCTGGTTACTGTGAGAACTAGACTTTCCCGCTCGTCGATACCTAAACGCATCACGATAAATTAGAACACTATAATTTATTTACAAATCGAATCTTAGAAATAACTATCTAGACTTTTTACCCTCAGAATTTCGAACCACTTCTCTTTGCGGTTTCTCCCCGATTATTGGTTCGTTACCCGATGAAAATCCACGAACAAACAAAGGTTCAGGAGTACGAACAACTTCAAACAACTGATTCTCCTTAGATGAGCGTCCACAACCCGGTGGAAAATCTCGGATTCCTGAAACATCCCTTCGCTTAAACTTAGGGGGAATAGCGAAACCACCCCTCTTCCGAACACTATTCACCGCCCTTTTCATCCCTATCTTGATTGTCTCCATTGACAAAAGATCATCAGTCTGACTTAATAATATATCAAAATTATGACTAACGGTTTTAAGGGTGAGTTTGGCTTACCACAAATATCCTTGTTCCACAATATGTAAATCGAGCGATAACGTCCCATAAATCAAAATCAATTAATAATCCATCTATATCAATATGACAAGTAAAATGAGAGTCCTTAACAAACCCTTACCTTAACACCTTAAATCAATTCCAACGTTCCACGATGCTCACGAACACTTGAGTTTTGGCCCTCCACTATCACACTAAAGTATAACGAAAGGAAACGTTTAATAGAATGAACGATGATTTCGATCAAAGAGATTCTTCTTATCATCATTAAGATTCGGCCAAAGAAACTAATAACCAACATAAACTAAAAAGAAACTCTTACCTATTGTCCACAGTTGAAAAAGAAATGATTGAGAAGAATACTTATGTAAAATGGGATATTCGGCTATGAATAAACAAAGGAAAGAAAACTGATTCGGCAATAGAGTAAACTAACATTCGGCCATAAGAGAAAAATAATGAAGAAAGTGTTTGAATGATAAAAATGAAGAAGAAGAGAGAATGGGAAGAAGGTGTTAAAATTTAGTTTTCAAAAAGAAGAAAAGAGAATAAGTTTAGGAACAATGTGTATTCGGCAATGGGGAAGGAGAAGGAAAAGAAAATGATCTTGGCTTTGGTATTTCGGCAAAAAGAGAAAAGTGTCTTGAGATGCTAAACAAAACTGTGCCCAAATGGTAACATGAAAATGAAATGGTCAAAAGAACAAGGCTTACCAAAAGCTCAAATTCGGCTAAGAGAAAAGGTTGAGAAGAGAATTGCAAATTTTGCACAAAAAATGCTAGGAATGACCAAAAGCTAACTCCTAATCCTAGCCAAGCTACTAACACATTCGGTCAACCCCCTTAGTCCACAATGCCGTCCATGTTCATGGTCAAAATGGCCATGAAAAAGTTACCAAAACATCAACCTTGATTCAAGCCTTGCAATCCTCCATTTTCCTAAAGTTTGAGAATCCTATCCCTAAAATCAAGCAATTCCATCCCTTAAATCATGCTTGCCATAAACTTTAATATCCTTACCATAAAAAATTAGTCCATCTTATCCATGAATGATGCTTGGCCGACACATGCTAGGAAAAAGCAAAAATAAAAGCTCCCAATTTGCATGCTAGGAGATTCGAACCTCTCCCCTCAAGTCCAACTTATGGCGCCATCACCACTTTGCCAATTACTCATCTTATGCCATCTTTTATCACTTAATTAACTTAAACTTCAAGGTCACCTGATTCCTCTACAGTAAAGTACTCTTTACTAAAATTTATTCTAACTCAAATTAAACCCGAGCCTTCTCAAGACTATATTAAGCACATAATAAAATCATACCCGAGCTAACACAAGCAACATAATGATACTCAAATTTTTAGGATGCTATAATTCTACCTCCTTAAAGAAAATTTCGTCCTCGAAATTTACCTGATTAAAAAAGGTGAGGATATTGTTGCCGAATTGTGTCCTCAGGCTCCCACGTAGCTTCCTCCGCTCCGTGATTACGCCATAAAACCTTGACCAATGGCACGGTCTTCTTTCTTAGCACCTTAACATCTCAGTCTAAGATTTCCACTGGTTCCTCCTCGAAAGACAAGTCTGATCTCAACTCCACTTCTTCTACCGGTACTATGTGAGACGAATCCGATCTATAGCGCCTTAGCATGGAAACATGGAAAACATTATGAATTTGACTCAACTCCGGAGGTAATTCAATCTGATAGGCCACTGGACCAACACGCTTCATCACACGATATGGTCCAATGAACCTAGGGCTCAACTTGCCCTTTCTTCCAAATCTGAAAATCTTCTTCCAGGGTGAGACTTTCAGAAAAACCTAATCCCCCACAGCAAACTCGATATCCTTACGTTTCAGATATGCATACGACTTCTGTCTATCCGAAGCTTCCTTTAACCGTGCTCGAATAACTTTTACCTTTTCTTCCGTCTCAGATATCAACTCAGGACCCAACATCTGCCATTCGCCCAATTCAGTCCAACAAGTAGGAGTACGACACCTACGACCATACAATGCCTCGTAGGGTGCCATCTGAATGCTAGACTGATAGTTGTTGTTATACACAAATTCTGCCAACGGTAGAAAATCCTCCCAACTACCTTTGAAATCAATCATACATCCCTTTAACATGTCTTCCAATAACTAAATTACTCTTTCTGACCGACCATCTGACTGAGGATGAAAAGCCGTACTGAAGTTTAACTTTGTTCCCAAAGCTTCATGCAGAGCTTTCCAAAATCGTGATGTAAACCTAGGATCCCTATCTGATATAATAAACACTAGTACCCCATGCAACCTCACGATTTCAGATACATACAGCTTAGCCAACTTCTGTAATGAGTAATCCGTACGAACTGGTAGAAAATGAGCAGTCTTCATCAATCGATCAACTATTACCCAAATAGAATTTTTCTTAGTAGGTATTAAAGGTAACCCGCTAACAAAATCCATTGTTATCTGCTCCCATTTCCAAAGAGGAATCTTTACCGGTTGTAATAAGCCTGACGGCAATTGATGCTCCGCCTTCACTTGTTGACAAGTCAAACATTTTCCTACAAACTCAGAAATCTCACGCTTCAACCCTGGCCACCAATACTGTTCACGGAGATCTCGGTACATCTTATTTCCTCCGGGGTGCATAGCATAAGGGCTACTATGCGCCTCCCGCAGAATCATTTGTTTCAAATCTGAATCCTTAGGCATACAAACTTTTCCACGAAAACACAACACTCCATCCGTGTTTATATCAAAATCCCCTATTTCACCACTTTCAACTTGCTGAATTAAGGGTCCCAACTTTTTATCTGATATCTGCTCTTCCTTGATTTGTTCTAACCATAGAGGCTTCACCTGAAGTTCCGCTAACAGACTACCATCCTCATACAAACTCAGATGAGCAAACATTGCTCTCAAATTAGATACCACCTTACGACTTAACGCGTCAGCTACCACATTAGCCTTTCCAGGATGATACTCGATTGAGAAATCATAATCCTTTAACAGTTCTACCCATCTTCTCTGTCTCAAGTTTAACTCCTTCTGAGTAAGAAGATACTTAAGACTCTTGTGATCCGTATAGATGATGGACTTCTCACCGTAGAGATAGTGCCTCCAAATCTTTAAAGCAAACACTACCGTAGCTAACTCCAAGTCATGAGTAGGGTAGTTTACTTCGTGCGGTCTCAACTGACGAGAAGCATAAGCCACCACTTTTCCATTTTGCATCAGCACACAACCTAAACCCGTGTGAGACGCATCACAATAAACAATAAATTCTTTTCCAGCCTCAGGCTGAATCAAAACTGGTGCTTCCGTCAGAATATTCTTCAATTTCTCGAAACTCTCTTGTTGTTTTTCAGTCCATATATACGGTACTCCCTTCCGCAACAGCTTAGTTAGGGGTGCAGCAATCAGCGAAAACCCCTCAACAAAGCGTCTATAATAACCAGCCAAACTGACTTTGGTGGTTTCCAATCTAGTACAGCCTCAATCTTCCGAGGATCCACCCTTATTCCTTCAGCTGATACCACATGACCCAAGAAAGTCACTTCCCTTAACCAGAATTCACATTTACTGAATTTGGCATAAAGTTACTTATCTCGAAGTAACTGCAATACTATACGCAAATGCGAGTCATGCTCCTCTTCATTCCTTGAATATACCAAAATGTCATCTATGAACACTACCACAAACCGGTCTAAATATGGTTGAAAGACCCGGTTCATCATGTCCATAAATGCAGCTGGTGCATTGGTCAACCCAAACGACATCACCAAAAACTCGTAATGTCCATAACGAGTTCAGAATGACGTCTTATGAATATCTGCTTCTTTCACCTTAAGTTGGTGATAACCTGATCTCAAATCAATTTTGGAGAAAACTGAAGCTCCTTTCAATTGATCAAATAGGTCATCAATTCTCGGCAAAGGATACCTATTCTTGATCGTCAATTTATTCAACTGCCTGTAATCAATGTACATACGCATCGACCCATCCTTCTTCTTAATGAACAAAACCGGTGCTCCCCACGAAGACACACTCTGTCGAATAAAACCCCAATCCAGCAATTCTTGAATTTGAGCTTTAAGCTCCGCCAACTCCTTCGGTGCCATTCTATAAGGAGCAATGGACACTGGAGCCGTTCCGGGCAAAAGCTCAATACCAAATTCTACTTCCCGATCTGGAGGTATACCAGGAAGTTCTTCGGGAAATACATCTGGAAATTCCTTCACCATTCTCACATCTTCCACTGATAACTCTTTGGCATCCAAAGTACTAATAAAAGCTAGGAATGCTCCATACCCTTTCCGCACCAACTTTTCTGCCTTTAACGCAGATACCACATTTGCCAAATAATTCCTTCGTTCGCCTATTATTACTACTTCCTTATCATCCGAAGTCCTTATTGACATCCGCTTTTTAGCACAATCCAAATGCGCCCGGTGCTTAACCAACCAATCCATGCCCTGAATGAGATCGAACTCGCCGAAAAGCAATTCCATCAAATTCGCCAAAAATATTTCTCTTTGGATTTCTAAGGGAACGTCTCTAAACAGTTTATTTACAATTACCGACTGTCCTAAAGGACTAATTACCGTCATCTCACTATCGGTAATTTCAGATTCTAGATTCAAGTTTCCAGATATGGCACTAGCAACATACGAGTGGGTAGAACCAATATCTATCAAAGCAGTAACAGGTACGTCAAAGATGAAGAACGTACCAGTTATCACATCAGGTGCATTGCCATCCTCGTGGCGTCTAACTGCATATACCAATTCTAGCTGTCTTGCATCCGCGTTACCTCTAGAACCATTGCCTCGACCCGGTGCACCTTGACCACGTCCAGCTCCATTACCACCACGACTTGGTCCACGACCTCTCGGTGGCTGCTGAATTCCTCTGGCCGGCTATGCATCAGGATTACGAGCTTTCTGAGTCGTATCCATCTGTCGAGGGCAATTCTTATATTGATGATCCATTGAACCACATTTATAACAAGCACCAGTTTTCCTCCAGCACTCTCCGGAATGTCATTCCCCACATTCAGTACAGTCTCGACTCTGATTAATAGCTACAGGTGCTCTACCTTGAGCTGGCTCATCATTCCGAGGCCTCTTCTGAAACCTTTTTGAAGAATCCGAATACTTTATATCTCTCTTGCCTCTAACTCTTTCCCTATTCTGACGTTCTGAGCTCTTAGCCTCTTCGGCCATTTTGGCTTTCTCCACAAGCGTGGCAAAAGTTCTAACTTGTTGTGGGGCTATCAGAACCCACAACTCATCATTCAACCCATCCTAAAAGCGTACACAACGCCCATGATCCGTTGGCACTGTTGTCCGAGCATAGCGACTTAAGCGTAAAAACTCAGCCTCATACGCTACCACCGTCTTATTTCCTTGAACCAGATTCAAAAATTCCTTCCTTCGGGCATCCACATAACTTGTTCCTACATATTTCCCCTGAAAAGAAGCTTTGACGAATTCCCAAGTAACTAATACAGCTTCAGTGCCTTCTCGGACAATAAGCCACCATTGATATGCTTCGTCCCTTAACAAGGACACCGCTCCTCTTAGTTTCTGTTCTACAGTGCACTCTAGGTCGTCCATAATTCGCTCCACCGCCTCAAGCCAATATTCAGCAACATTTGGAGCTACACCTGAGACACCTCTGAAAACCTCAGCACCACTTGATTTCAGTCGCTCCGATATCGACCCACGAGCTACTGGCCCAGCTCTAGTTCCAGCGACCCTTTCAAGGACTCGCAACATTGCTCGTGTCAAAGCATTATCTTCTCTCCTATTCTCTTGTGATTCATTTTCCGATACTGGTGATGCCGGTGCATCCATTTCCAGAATATGTCCTGATTTCGCAGACACAACTCTAGCTCCTCGGCCTCTACCACGGCCACGTCTACCACATCCGCATCCTCTAGCGCTCATACTGAGTAACTCATTTTAATCTGATTAGGAATTTTATGAATTAGAAAACTGTTTTAGTGTTTATTAACGATATTTTATGAGATTCAAGAGATAAAGTTGTTTTTCGCAAACACATCCTATAGTCTCAATCTCTACGATTTTCAACATCTAAAACTAGAAGTTCTAGAGTGTTCCTATGATCATATCATCATAATAATCATTCAGTAATGAATACTTACTTGACTTGGTGCCGGATGCTTGTGGTGCCATACTAACTTTAAAACATAATTAAAATAATTTCATACGAAAGTTATTTGTTGAACCCAAACACAGCCGAGTTTTGAAACTGGCTCTGATACCATTAAATGTAACACCCCAAACCAGGTCTATGTGTTAAGATGAGATTTGGTTTGTCACACAGATCGAACATCCATTAAATTCTCTAATGATTTAGGTAAAACAGTCCTACAAAACCTTTTGAAAGTGAAGTTTAGTAAAAATTAAGAAAAATGATTTAAAATCGATGAATTAAGAAATACTAGTTTAAAATCTTATCATTTAGTATTTAATTGTCAAAAATCTTAAAGTAGTTTTTAAAGAGTTCAAAAGAATTTGAAGTCAAGAATAGTTAAAGTATCTCAAATGTTTTAAAACAAAATTAAATCCATCCACACATAAAAATCCATAAAAATATTAATAAAGGCCTTATTACATCATACCCAAAATAGTAACTAAAAGAAATCACTTAATAAAAGTTCATAGTTTATAAAACCCATATTTGCAGTATGGCCTCCACGAAGTCATCCTCGGCCCAAGCCTCCGTCAATTGCCATTACCTGAGATGGATAATTAAACAGAGTGAGTTACTCAGAACTCAGTGTATAACTCACTTACCACATTCATTAGGCCAGATCATCAAGATATTAATTTGGGCTTGAGCCCATATACGGATTTAACAATATAATAAATGAAATGCATGTAAAATGAAATTTCCCAACCAAACCTAATTTCCATCCGCTACACACCACCCGTACCAACCAATACACTTGTGGGGATCAAGTCAACCCACCCCGCCAACACACCAATCGTAGGCGTAAAGCCATTTTTAAATAATATTGTGGTGCACCACCGAACTAGATTGTGACAAAGTCACCGAACTAGAGGCATTAAGCCATTAAAAAAAATTTGTGGCAGAGCCACAGAACTAGATTTTGGCAACATGCCTTTCTTCTCTTCATCAATTATCCCAACCCATGCAATCATGTATGCTTAACAATCTATATCCATATGATAATTTAACAAGAAGCCCATAATACATGTGAGTCTATATTTCAAATTTTCATTTTGGCCCATAAGACAAAATAGCATTTAGCCCATTTAGCAATCTAGCAAACTTTGGCCCATATATCGATCTAGCAGTTTTTCGGCCCATTTAACGATCTAGCAGTTTTTCAGCCCATTTAACGATCTAGCAGTTTTTCGGCCCATTTAACGATCTAGCAGTTTTTCGTAAATTTCACGACTTTAACTGTTTTCATGCATTTACACAAAAGTGTTAATTACTACGTATTTTTTGATTTTGCCATCTTTACGATTTTATCCCAATACTTACGGTATAGTATCTAACCCGAAATAAGTGTGAAGTTACACACCTGGTTACTGTGAGAACTAGACTTTCCCGCTCGTCGATACCTAAACGCATCACGATAAATTAGAACACTATAATTTATTTACAAATCGAATCTTAGAAATAACTATCTAGACTTTTTACCCTCAGAATTTCGAACCACTTCTCTTTGCAGTTTCTCCCCGATTGTTGGTTCGTTACCCGATGAAAATCCACGAACAAACAAAGGTTCGGGAGTACGAACGACTTCAAACAACTAATTCTCCTCGGATGAGCGTCCACAACCCGGTGGAAAATCTCGGATTCCCGAAACAGGCCTTCGCTTAAACTTAGGGGGAATAGCGGAACCACCCCTCTTCCGAACACTATTCACCGCCCTTTTCGTCCCTATCTTGATTGTCTCCGTTGACAAAAGATCATCAGTCCGACTTAATAATATATCGAAATTATGACTAACGGTTTTAAGGGTGAGATTGGCTTACCACAAATATCCTTGTTCCACAATATGTAAATCGAGCGATAACGTCCCTAAATCGAAATCGATTAATAATCCATCAATATCAATATGACGAGTAAAATGAGAGTCCTTAACAAACCCTTACCTTAACACCTTAAATCGATTCCAACGTTCCATGATGCTCACGAACACTTGAGTTTCGGCCCTCCACTATCACACTAAAGTATAACGAAAGGAAACGTTTAATAGAATGAACGATGATTTCGATCAAAGAGATTCTTCTTATCATCATTAAGATTTGGCCAAAGCAACTAATAACCAACATAAACTAAAAAGAAACTCTTACCTATTGTCCACAGTTGAAAAAGAAATGATTAAGAAGAATACTTATGTAAAATGGGAGATTCGGCTATGAATAAACAAAGAAAAGAAAAATGATTCGACAATAGAGTAAACTAACATTCGGCCATAAGAGAAAAATAATGAAGAAAGTGTTTGAATGATAAAAATGAAGAAGAAAAGAGAATGGGAAGAAGGTGTTAAAATTCGGTTTTCAAAAAGAAGAAAAGAGAATGAGTTTAGGAACAATGTGTATTCGGAAATGGGGAAGGAGAAGGAAAAGAAAATGATCTTGGCTTTGGTATTTCGGCAAAAAGAGAAAAGTGTCTTGAGATGCTAAACAAAAATGTGCCCAAATGGTAACATGAAAATGAAATGGTCAAAAGAACAAGGCTTACCAAAAGCTCAAATTCGGCTAAGAGAAAAGGTTGAGAAGAGAATTGCAAATTTTGCACAAAAAATGCTAGGAATGACCAAAAGCTAACTCCTAATCCTAGCCAAGCTACTAACACATTCGGCCAACCCCCTTAGTCCATAATGTCGTCCATGTTCATGGTCAAAATGGCCATGAAAAAGTTACCAAAACATCAACCTTGATTCAAGCCTTGCAGTCCTCCATTTTCCTAAAGTTTGAGAATCCTATCCCCAAAATCAAGCAATTCCATCCCTTAAATCATGCTTGCCATAAACTTTAATATCCTTACCATAAAAAATTAGTCCATCTTATCCATGAATGATGCTTGGCCGGCACATGCTAGGAAAAAGAAAAAATAAAAGCTCCCAATTTGCATGCTAGGAGGTTTGAACCTCTCCCCTCAAGTCCAACTTATGGCGCCATCACCACTTTGCCAATTACTCATCTTATGCCATCTTTTATCACTTAATTAACTTAAACTTCAAGGTCACCTGATTCCTCTACAGTAAAGTACTCTTTACTAAAATTTATTCTAACTCCAATTAAACCCGAGCCTTCTCAAGACAATATTAAGCACATAATAAAATCATACCCGAGCTAACACAAGCAACATAATGATACTCAAATTTTTAGGATGTTACAAATGATTAGCATGTTATAAAACATAAGTGTCGTAACCATTTTTTTTGGAAAACGGGAATCGACTTGGATGTTTGAAAATGAAAATAAAAGAAACGGGAGTCGCCACCGATCTTTATTTGGTGTGATCGGATAACCTCTTAAAACGATTGTTTTTAATAAACAGTTTGATTTATCAAAACAATGATTTCGGTCTACGAAACTCAGAAAATGGATTCGGGAGTCGGTTACGCACGAGGAAGGATTAGCACCCTCGTCACGCCCAAAATTGGTACCAAATTGATTAATTAGTGTCTTAATGTCGAAAGTTGAAAATTTCAAAAAGATTTTAAAAAAAAATACGATCTCTTTTTAAAATATTTGAATTTACTCGAATTGAATATTAATATTCTCTCACTCCGAAGGAATGAAATGTCACATCCAGTACGATAGGACATGGCAATTTAAATCCTCGAATCCAAGATCATCTCATGATTCCCGAGACTCATGCATTGAAAATATCAAAAGGATATTCGATTATTTGTCAAGTGAGAAACTGGAACCCAGTAAGTTAGGGCTCGATTTCTCAGAATTCCAAACACGAAACATTGCCTTGTTTTTTTAGAAAACATGGACAGAACTTTAAAAGGATATTTAGTTATTTGGTCAAACGGAAAATCGACACCCAGCACGATAGGGCACGATTTATCAAATTCCCAAATACAAAATATTGCCTTATTTTTGGAAAGAAAACTTATCTCAGGGTATCTAGATATCATGTCTAGTAAGTTAGGGCACAACATTTCGAATTTCTGAGAACAAGTATTTTACGTAAAACTTCTATTGCGATTTTAAAAGGGATATTCCGTTACTCAGATTAAATGAGAAAAACCGGAACCCAGTAAGTTAGGCTCGGTTCCCTCAAATCTTTAATACGAAATACCGATTATTTAAAAACCTGATGTATTGAGAAAGATTAGTGTGACAAATGATAATATGAAAATACGAAGTTATATGTGAAAAGAACAATAATAATATAAAAAAAAGAAATCTGAATCATATGCTAATACGAGTGATACTAAAATATTAACAATAATGATAAAGTAAAAATAATAATATGGGTGGTGATAAAATGAAAGTATTACGATAATAGTCGTATATTAACAGTAGTAGAAAATATCGATAGAATAATAATGATGATAAAAAATAATGGTAATAGTGATAGTAATTAATAAATGAAATAATATATATATAAATAAATAAATAAATAAATAAATATATATATATAAAGTAATAATATAACAATAGTAATCAGAATAATAATATAATACTAAATAATAATAATAATAATAATAGTAAAATACTTAAATAAATATTAGTGACAAAAAGGAAATGATACTGTTAATAATAAAATAATAGTAATAGTAATAACAATAATATTGATAATAAAGAATAATAACATGTAAGTTAATAATAATATATAGTAATAATAATATATAAAATTAATAGTAATAAAAATAGAAATAATAATACTGTTAATAAAAAACAATAGTAATAGCGATAGTAGCTACAATAAAAATGATAAAAAATAATAATAGTAAGAGTAATAAACTAATATTTTAAGAATAAAATAAAAATAAAAATAAATAATACTAGTAATAATAATAGTAAGGATAATAATAATAAGGTAAAAATAATAATAATAATAATAGGTATATATATATATATATATATATAGATATATAAAAATAATGATATAATAGTAAACAAATAATGAAAGATATACATATAATAATAGTAATAGTGATAATGATAATGATATAGTATGATAATAAAATAATAACAATAAATAAAAGAAATTTTAGCTAAATCAATAATCAAGATAGTAAAAATGATGAAAAAGGGTCTAAATTAGGAGAAAGTAAAATTAAAGGTCGAAATTTAAAAGAAGAGAAAAAGAATTGGGGCCCGTATGTAACACGCGGAAATGCGGAGGGACCAGAAGAGAAAAATTCCCTCGCCCAAAACGCGCAGCATCAGGGGGGTCAAAAATATAAATTTGAAAATTAATGGGCCGAATTAAAAAGAAAAAAAAACTTGATTGCAAGAGTATAAAAGAGCGGAGGGGCTAAAAGTGCAATTAGCCCCTCCAATGGAAAACACGCGGATCTCAGGCTGGAGCGGGTCGGGCCATGTCAAAACGATGTCATTTTGGGCATTAAAGGCCAGCCCCAAAATGACGTTGTTTTGGGAGGCTATTTAATGCCCAAGTTTCTGAAAAAAAAAAAAAGAACTCATTTGTCACCTGTCTTAAAAAAAAACTTAACCCTTCTCTTTGTTTTCTCTGCAGGTTTGAGCGCCGATAGGAATTTCGGCGAGTCGCCGTCGCGGGCTCCGTCACCGGCGCCGCCGTGCACAGCGGTCGGAGCCCCGAAAAGGTAAAGTTTTTAATTTTTTATTTCCTTTTTATAATATATATGTACTCGCCGAAGAAAAAAAAACAAAAGAAGACCTTCGAAAAATAAAAAAAGAAATAACCTCTCTTCCTCGATTTTGATTCTAGTTTTTGTAGGGATTAATCTCTGTTTTTTGTATTTGTATTTAATCATTTGCTTGTTTGTGAATCTGAAATCTTTCTTTCTTTTTTTTTGTATTCGAAAAAACTCCTTCGTTTACAATGTATTTCAATAGCTTTTGTAGCCATTTAAAAAAAACACTATCTATTGTTGTCTTTTCTTGCTTTTGCAGATTCTCGGCGCAAGTGGGGCAAGTGGGAGGCGGTGGCCGGCGGTGTCAGTGGCGGCGTCAGAAGGTGGCAGTGGCTAGGTGCGGCGCCACTTGGCTTAGGGGCTAGGGTTTTTTTGTTTGTTTCTGATTTGGGTTAGGTTTGTTGGGCTGATTAGTGGGCCATTCGGGTTTAATAGGTTTTAGGTGTTATTGGGTTGTAAAATGTGCTTGTATTGGTTTTAATTTAGGTTTAATTCTGGTTTGTTTAATTGGGTTGGGCAAAATGGGCTTGTAAGCCCGGGCAAAATTGGGGTTGTACAGCTACCCCTCTTTGCTCGTTGTCATGTAACGGGAACAGAGCAAAGACTTTAAGACCAATTCTGCCCAGCCTCACCGAGTCTTGGCCTCTTTGGCACTTCTCTTCTTCAAGTAGCCTCATTCTAGTCCACTGCATCTTATTGCTTTGATCCGCACCACCGCTACTTCCGCGAGATAGGACCTGCAGCCTCACTTTGCTCCGCTACAACTTCGGGATATGATTATTGACTTCGATCTGCTCCTGCAACTTCAAGAATGCCAGACCTACTAACTTCGATCTGCTCCTTGCAAGTTCAAGAATCGCTAAATCTGCTTTCTTCAATCTGCTCCCTGCAAACTTAGGGATTGCCAGACTGATCTTTTCGATCTGCTTCCTGCAATTTCAGGAATCGCCAAATCTGCTACTTTCAATCTGCTCCCTGCAAACTCAGGGATTGCCAGACTGATGTCTTCGATCTACTTCCTGCAATTTCAGGAATTTCCAAATCTGCTATCTTCAATCTGCTCCCTGCAAACTCAGGGATTGCCAAACTGATGTCTTCGATCTACTTCCTACAATTTCAGGAATTGCCAAATCTGCTATTTTAATCTGCTCCCTACAAACTCAGGGATTGCTAGACTAATGTCTTCGATCTGCTTCCTGCAATTTCAGGAATCGCCAAATCTGCTATTTCAATCTGCTCCCTGCAAACTCAGGGATTGCCAGACTGATTTCTTTGATTTGCTTCCTGCAATTTCAGGATAAGAATTCAGGGAGAAGAGATTCGTAGTTTCAATCTTCTCTACTAAAACTTCAAAGAAATAAGAGTTCATCTTCATTGTAAACTCAGGGAGGCAGGATTTGTAATCTCAACCTACTTCATGGGAACTTCGAGGAAATAAGAATTCAGGGAGAAGAGATTCGTAGTCTCCATCTTCTCTACTGAAACTTCAAAGGAATAAGGATTTATCCTCATTGTTAACTCAGGGAGACGGGATTTGTAATCTCAACCTACTCTACGGGAACTTCGAGGAAATAAGAATTCAGAGAGAAGAGATTCGTAGTCTCCATCTTCTCTACTGAAACTTCAAAGAAATAGGGATTTATCCTCATTCTTAACTCAGGGAGACGGGATTTGTAATCTCAACCTACTCCATAGGAACTTCAAGGAAATAAGAATTGTGGTTTTCGATCTGCTTCACTACTGTTTAGTGAGATAAGATCTGCAATCTTTAACTGGTCTGCTCCAATGCAAATTCAAGGATGCCAGACTAGTATCTTTGATCCGCTTCACTTTGAACTCAGGAAGACAAGAT
Source organism: Gossypium australe (assembly GCA_005393395.2). Classification (NCBI taxonomy): domain Eukaryota; kingdom Viridiplantae; phylum Streptophyta; class Magnoliopsida; order Malvales; family Malvaceae; genus Gossypium; species Gossypium australe. The sequence continues at coordinate 112,671,626 of CM016619.1, forward strand.
CCGTAAATTCACTGATGTTGCGACACCGTCCCCTGGGGGACCTATCGAATCTGTTTTATGCATTTATGCTTATGCGAAATGGTTAGTATGCAATGATCGGAATGAATCTAATGCTCCTAACTAAATGTATTATGGACGACATTCGCATGAATGTCGAATGCCATGAGAATGATTTTTTTTAATGATTAGGACGTAACGATCAGAACAAATTGAATGCTCCTAACTAAATGTGTCTTAAATAATGATGTATGAATGAAATGATCCTTTTTTTATGCTTAGGGTTGTCACTGCTCGTGGTCTATCAGAGTTTTATTGCTGACGTGTTACGCTGCTATCTTGTTCGGCTGGTATTCTTGATAGAAAACCCAAAGAAACAATCATATTCTACTCAGCAAGCTTGCCCCGCTGTAATTTCAGACTTCCTTCCACTGTACCTTCTGAGACATAAAGTTTGTGCCTCCTACTGCAACGTCAGGAGAATAACATTTTCTTTTCCATCCATCCTGCTGCAACTCTGAGGTATAGGATCAATTTGATCTGTTACACCATTCGCTGGGTGTAATGACCAGATGTACATGCCTGATATTTGCATGAATGCAAAGTATCATTTTTCTTTTCCCGAGAATAATCCCTTTGTACACCTGGGTTGACATTGCTCGTTATTTGTCGAGATTGTATCACCGATGAAATGTCTTATCTTTTGTACAACCAATAAAAAGTTCAAAGAGATAATCATCTTTCTCCAATATTTCCAAACCTTGAGCTGAGTGAGTTCTAAACAATAGTCCTGTTTCAGGTCTTTGTATTATTCAGAAGCTTCCAGAGTAATATGCGAAACTCCTTTTATGAAAGTATTATTAGTCCACTAATCGTTATTTCAATGCAAAATGCCTGAAAAAGATTGTAACAATGGACAAGAAGGAAATTTATTGGGAGCATAGCTCGAAACAAACAAGTTAATCAAAGCTAGCAAATGCAATCAAGAAGGAAATTTATTGGTGGTGTTTTGAAAAGAATAAGATAATATCAAATAAAAAATTTAAAATGGGTAAAATGGAAAATAGGTGCCCCAGATATCGCAGCCTGAGCTTCTCTGTTCAAACTTCTTGAGGACCATTTTGAGCTCAATACGTGTTTAGGGGATCTGGAGTACTTTGTCGATGCCCCAAGACGTAACATTCTTCTTCATTGTTAATTCGAGCGTAGCAAGGCTATTGCATGTCTCATTTTTTATCAAAATTTGAGTTGCCTTTTCTGGTTTTCAACTCAAATCCCCTTTGGTCTCAAAGCGCCCTTTGCGAGTTTTCGCCTTGGCCTCTCCCTTTTTTTTTTGGAAAACTTTTTTATTGAATCTGGATTCACCAGATTGGGTAGGTCCTTGCTATCCATCTCGGTCAATATCCATGCTTCCCCAGAACAGGCCTTCTTTGTTGCATAAGGTCCTTCCCAGTTGGGCATCCACTTTCTTCTGAAGTCCCTTTTTCATGGGAAAAATCTTCTTCAAAGCCATATCATGAAATTTTCTAGGGCGAACATTTTTAGTGTAAGCTCGCATCATCTGACCGTGACAGATAGCTTTTAACATTTTCTCTTCAAATTAAACTATTCATATTGGACCCATTCCATCTCATCCAATTTAAACTCTTGACAAGACTCGAAGAAAAGGAATCTCAACTTTAATGGGTGAAATTACTTCCAATGAGAAAGGTGCTACCTTGACGAAGGTCCTGACCGATGTTTAATAAGTGTAAAGGATAAACGTAACTTCTATATGCCAATCTTTACAAATCTCAATCATTTTTCCCAATGATTCTTTTTTTTTCTATTAACATTAAGAGTGGGGTTTGACGACTGTCGACATTATAAGATTGGCATAAGAAGCGACTTTCACCCTTTTGGTAAAGTAACCAATGACCATGAATATGAATTGATGTTGGCCAAAAGCTTTTGAGGAGATTGGCTTGATAACATCCATGCCCCACATATAGGAAAAATGGAGGAGGCACATAAGTCTTGTCTTCCTTAATTTGGCATTTACGGCGTTACTGATGCAATTTCCCTTTCTTGGTGAACTAGTGTCCCTAACCTCTTGATTAGCCTGGTCATGGGTTTTTTTTAAACACCAATCTTATCATCATACCTACGTTTCAGTGGCTTGGCGTGTCTTAATGTGATCATGCGAAAACATCTTTAAATTCTTGGAGATAACTCAATGATGCCTTGCCTTATTCCTGCGATGAGCTACGCTTCCATCTTCATCTCCTTCTTCAGCTCGTAGTGTCCGCTGACACTTCGTAAGGTAGGATCTACCATTCTTAACAAATTGGGAAATAAGTTGCAATCTCTGTCATCTTTAGAGCCCTTAGATCCCTCTAGATACATATCTAACTAAAAAGGGAGTCAGTAACAACGTCGCTCATGTCATTAATATCTGGGGACCCATTGTGGGTATGAAGGCAGAAAATCCAAAGATTAAATGATTCTAAGGATGATTATTCGTATGATATGGTCATGAATAGAAAATGAAAAAAATATACAGTATGAAATGTAAAGAATGAAAATATTTACTTAGAAAGATGCATTTTATTGAAATAAATATTCTGGACACAAGCCTACTTCACAAAAGAAATCTTATTGCTTCTAGGCTTAAAGCAACAAGTGTGTTTTGCACATTACTCTAGATTAGCTTTAAAAATGCATGTTTCTTCCACAGTCTCATTGTTCAAAACACTCTCAAGTACATAAAGGCAGATGCTCAAAAAACTTTTATTCATCGATTCTCTCTTCAGATATACCATTGGCATTCTGATCTCCCAATTTCTAGGCTTCAGATGACTTTTTCAAGGAAACGCAACTCTCCTGCCGCCACTTTCAATTACCACTGCTTCGTCATCGAACTTCACAATACCCATGTTGATGAAATTTTCCACCAATTTCTTGAAAGTAAGGCAATTTTCTATCGAATGGCCTGTGATCCCCGCGTGGTACTCACACTGAGCGTTTGGGTCATACCATTTTGGGTATGGAGATTGCATCGGTTTTGGATAGTAGGAGGACACAACGTGCGCATCAAATAAACTTTGATACAACTCCTTATACGTCATTGGGATTGGCGTAAATTGGAGTTCTTCAATGTTTTTCCTTTTATGAGAGTTTTTCCTTGATGAACCCTGATACCCAGTAGTCACCATTTTTGGCTGATTAATGGTACTCGACTTTGAGTACCCTATGCTTGTAGTATTCACTTCATTTTCTTTCTTCATCATGGCCATTCTCTTGTTACTTTCTCCTACCTCTATCCTTCCATTTTTTATGTCATTAACAATCATTTCTCCAGTCATTACAATGTCCGAGAAGCTCTTTGTAGCGTTCCCTAGCATATAGGAGATAAACGAGGCCCTCAGTGTATTAATGAAGAGCATGGTCGTCTCTTTCTCTAAGAGTGGTGGTTCGACTTGCGTCGCCACCTCCCTCTATCGTTGGGCATACTGCTTAAAGCTCTCACTCGATTTCTTTTCCATATTCTATAGCATGAATCTGTCGGGTGCCACGTCCGTTACGTGGCCATATTGTTTCATGAAAGCTTGAGCAAAGTCCTTTCATAAACCAATTTGGGCACGACTCAACTGGTTATACCACTTAACCGTAGATCCAATCAGGCTGTCTTGAAAACAGTGGATTAGCATCTGGTCATTGTTGACGTACCCTGCCATCCTCTGACAGAACATCGTAATATGAGCTTCAGGGCAACTTGTCCCATTATACTTCTCGAACTCTAGAGTCTTAAACTTTGGTGGAAGTACCAAGTCAGGGACTAAACTTAAGTCTCTGGCGTCAACCCCATAACAGCTATCCGCACTTTCTATCGCCTTAAATTTCTCCTCCAACAGTTTATATCTATCTTCTAGCTGCTTTGGTAATTCTACTTTTGTCATCTCTCCTTCAGCTATTTCATCCAAATCAGGGACATTGGTACCGATTGGATTGTCTCCTGAACCTGAGCCAGTCTGGAGATTCATTGAAGCACTAGCTTGGAATTGTTGAGGCCCGATCGTGACAGATTGTCTTTGTAAAGTCACTCGAGGTTGTGCTTGCGTATGTGGTGGGGTAAAACCCAGAGGAATGCCTTCGTTTTCTTCTCCTGTAATTGCCATGGGACCTTTTCCTTTGTCCATTGCCCCACTCAGCGTTTGGGCTATTTGAGCCATCATGTTCTTTTGAGCCTCCAACATCTGGTCCCTCATCTCCTGTTGAAATTTTGACATTTGCTCTTGCATCTGGTCTTGCATATCTTTTCAGAATTGTTCCATTTTCTTTGATTTAGCACGTGTACCGTAAGGATGTTCAACTTCCAGATTTTCTTTCTCTTTCTCTTTCTCTCTCTCTGTGTTAATTTCAACTAATTAGGCTCTCTCTATGGTTTTAAATGCATATGATGTGATGTGATACAAATGCATGAAATGCAATGCAAATGCATGGAATGAATGCAAAAAAAAAAAGAAAGGCGTTGATTATGAATTCAATTCCATTAGAAGAACTTTTCTAGAAAATATATTTCTTTACATTAAACGGATTGCATATACGGCATTGTCCTCATAGTCTAGGTGAAAACACCAATCCTCTTCTTCGCATCCGGATGTTATGGTCGTGTCCCGTGAACTTTCCCAATAGATGCCTCTTCTAGCTCCTTATTGCTTTGTCCAGGTCGTACCTCTTCACTCACTTATCCTCTGCGATATTCATAAGCTTCTTTTAGAAAATGGAGACATGATGACTCTCGAATAATCCTTGTCGACTTGAATCCTCGGGCAAAGTCTTGTATTCTTCTGTGGGCTATCAGCCCTTTCTCGTTGTTTACCTGAACTATGTTCGAACGACCGTATTATAATCCACTTTATCAAGTAACACATTTCCTTATGACAAACTCTTCTATTTAGCAATCGAATATGAATCAACACCTTCTTTCTAAGATGATGCGGTGTGATGCAATGCGATGCAATCATAAACAAAACAAAACATGTTAGCACAGGAGAAATAAACAAAATAGAGTACCTATCCGTGTGACCACTAGGGGTTTAACATAGTTCTACCTAAGGTTGGCTCCTATGGTTCACTACATGTGGTTTGGTTCTAAAGAGAGGTACCCGAACTAGCAGATTCCTCAATCCTTACCCATTATAGGCTCATACGGACCGAGTTCGGTTCAGGGGAATACATTTCCCTATGGCTGCACGGAGATGAAAATCTCACGAAGACATAGGTACGGATGTATCCCGAAAGCGATCCACTATCCTACACGGAGGTGAAAACCTCACGAAGGAGTAGCTTCTCACTCCCACTTAAAGGGGTAAGACCAAAATGACCCCTATGCAATATGATGCGCGAAAGTGAACTAGGTGTGATGAAAATGCTATTTAATCAAGATAAAACAAAACAAGTCAGTATTTCACATATAGCTTAAAGCAGGCAAGAAATAAAGCACCTACTCGGGTAACCACTAGGGTTTGGCGTGGTTCTACCTAAGGTGGGCTCTTAAGGCTTGCTACATGAGGTTCAGTTCTAAAGAAAGGGTATCTGAACCAGTAGATTCCTCAATCCTCACCCATTATAGGCTCATATGGATCAAGTTCGGTTCAGAGGAATACATTTCCCTGTGGCCATGTGGAGGTGAAAACCTCACGAAGACATAGGTACGGATGTATCCCGGAAGCAGTCCACTAGCCTATGCGGAGGTGAAAACCTCACGAAGGCATAGTTTCTCACTCCCATTTAAGGGTGCAACCGCAATGGTCATGCAATGCAATGCCGAGATACCAAAACTTAAACCAACACGACAATTATAAACCACAATAATGAAGATCGTAACAAAGACGAATGAAATGTAATAAAAGGATCGTACATTTAAACCGAGTTTTCAATTTTCGACAAAAAGACAAAAAGTAATCAATTCCTGTCTTGACTCTCTTATTTGTTCCCCAGCGGAGTCGCCAAGCTGTCGTAACCATTTTTTTTTGGAAAACGGGAATCGACTTGGATGTTTGAAAATGAAAATAAAAAAAAAGGGAGTCGCCACCGATCTTTATTTGGTGTGATCGGATCACCTCTTAAAACGGTTGTTTTTAATAAACAGTTTGATTTATCAAAACAACGATTTCGGTCTACGAAACTCAGAAAATAGATTCGGGAGTCGGTTACGCACGAGGAAGGATTAGCACCCTCGTCACGCCCAAAGTTGGTACCAAATTGATTAGTTAGTGTCTTAATGTCGAAAGTTGAAAATTTAAAAAAGATTTTTTTTTAAAAAAATACGATCTCTTTTTAAAATATTTGAATTTACTCGAATTGAATATTAAGATTCTCTCGCTCCGAAGGAATGAAATGTCACATCCAGCACAATAGGACATGGCAATTTAAATCCTCGAATCCAAGATCATCTCATGATTCCCGAGACTCAAGCATTGAAAATATCAAAAGGATATTCGATTATTTGTCAAGTGAGAAACCGGAACCCAGTAAGTTAGGGCTCGATTTCTCAGAATTCCAAACACGAAACATTGCCTTGTTTGTTTAGAAAACATGGACAGAATTTTAAAAGGATATTTAGTTATTTGGTCAAACAGAAAATCGACACCCAGCACGATAGGGCACGATTTATCAAATTCCCAAATACGAAATATTGCCTTATTTTTGGAAAGAAAACTTATCTCAGGGTATCTAGATATCATGTCCAGTAAGTTAGGGCACAGCATTTCGAATTTCTAAGAACAAGTATTTTACGTAAAACTTGTATTGCGATTTTAAAAGGGATATTCCGTTACTTAGATTAAATGAGAAAAACCGGAACCCAGTAAGTTAGGGCTCGGTTCCCTCGAATCTTTAATAAGAAATACCGATTATTTAAAAACCTGATGTATCGAGAAAGATTAGTGTGACAAATGATAATATGAAAATATGAAGTTACATGTGAAAAGAACAATAATAATATAAAAAAATGAAATCCGAATCATATGCTAATACGAGTGATACTAAAATATTAACAATAATGATAAAGTAAAAATAATAATATGGGTGGTGATAAAATGAAAGTATTACGATAATAGTCGTATATTAACAGTAGTAGAAAATATCGATAGAATAATAATGATGATAAAAATAATGGTAATAGTGATAGTAATTAATAAATGAAATAATATATATATAAATAAATATATATATATAGTATATATATAAAGTAATAATATAACAATAGTAATCAGGATAATTATATAATACTAAATAATAATAATAATAATAATAATAATAATAATAGTAAAATACTTAAATAAATATTAGTGACAAAAAAGGAAATGATACTGTTAATAATAAAATAATAGTAATAGTAATAACAATAATATTGATAATAAAGAATAATAACATGTAAGTTAATAATAATATAGTAATAATAATATATAAAATAATAGTAATAAAAATGGAAATAATAATACTGTTAATAAAAAAAATAGTAATAGTGATAGTAGCTACAATAAAAATGATAAAAAATAATAATAGTAAGAGTAATAAACTAATATTTTAAGAATAAATAAAAATAAAAATAAATAATACTAGTAATAATAATAGTAATGATAATAAAATAAGGTAAAAAATAATAATAGGTAAATATATATATATATATATATATATAGATATAGATATAGATATAGATATATAAAATAATGATATAATAGTAAACAAATAATGAAAGATATACATATAATAATAGTAATAGTGATAATGATAATGATATAGTATGATAATAAAAATAATAATAAATAAAAGAAATTTTAGCTAAATCAATAATCAAGATAGTAAAAATGATGAAAAAGGGACTAAATTAGGAGAAAGTAAAATTAACGGCCGAAATTTAAAAGAAGATAAAAAGTTTTAGGGCCCCTGTGTAACACGCGGAAATGCGGAGGGACCGGAAGAGAAAAATTCCCCCGCTCGAAACGCGCAGCATAAGGGGGGTCAAAAATATAAATTTGAAAATTAATGGGCCGAATTAAAAAGAAAATAAAACTTGATTGCAAGAGTATAAAAGAGCGGAGGGGCTAAAAGTGCAATTAGCCCCTCCAATGAAAAACACGCAGATCTCAAGCTGTAGCGGGTCGGATCGGGTCGGGCCATGTCAAAACGACGTCGTTTTGGACATTAAAGGCCAGCCCCAAAACGACGTCGTTTTGGGAGGATATTTAATGCCCATGTTTCTGAAAAAAAACTCATTTGTCGCCTGTCTAAAAAAAAAACTTAACCCTTCTCTTTGTTTTCTCTGCAGGTTTGAGCGCCGATGGGAATTCCGGCAAGTCGCCGTCGCGGGCTCCATCGTCGGCGCCACCGTGCACGGCGGTCGGAGCCCCAAAAGGTAAAGTTTTTAATTTTTTATTTCCTTTTTTATAATATATATATATATATGTACTCGCCGAAGAAAAAAAAACAAAAGCAGAACTTCGAAAAGTAAAAAAAGAAATTACCTCTCTTCCTCGATTTTGGTTCTAGTTTTTGTAAATATTTATCTCTGTTTTTGTATTTGTATTTAACCAACTGCTTGTTTGTGAATCTGAAATCTTTCTTTCTTTTTTTTTTTTTATATTGGAAAAACCTCCTTCGTTTACAATGTATTTCAATGGCTTTTATAGCCATTTAAAAAACACTATCTATTGCTGTCTTTTCTTGCTTTTGCAGGTTTTCGGCGCAAGTGGAGCAAGTGGGAGGCGGTGGCCGGCAGTGTCAGTGGCGGCGTAGAAGGTGGCAGTGGATAGGTGCGGCGCCACTTAGGGTAGGGGCTAGGGTTTTTTTCTTTGTTTCTGATTTGTAACACCCCAAACCCGGCCCATACGTTCCGATCAGATCTAGCATGTTACAGGTTTGATGTTGAAAACATAGTTCCTTATCGGTTTTGGAAATCATAAATTAATTAGGCAATAATTGAATAAATAGGTGACCTTTTGAAAATAAAACCTTGTATTATTATTATTTTGAATAATTAAACCTTTGACAAAATTTCATAAGTTGCAAATATTAAAAACTATGTAGTGAAATATAAACCATGGGGCCTTATTACTTAAATATTCCCAAAATTAAAACTTAAAGAAAAGCCGAAATAACCTATAAAAAAAAACGTGATGCCCCCTCGAGTCCGTCTCGGTTCCCATGTCCACGATCTACTGCTTATCTGAAAGAGTAGAGAAAAATTAAAGGGTGAGTCACCAAGACTCAGTGTATAAATCCCGGACACACTGACCTAAGGCCCACAAACACATTATGAGCCCTGGCCCATACATAAAGGCAACAATCATAATTACATGGAAATAGTGAATGATGAATAGCCCAACCCATCCTAGAATTCCATCCTCTACACACCAACCCGTACCAACCATCACACATTGGGGATTTCTAAAATCAACCCTCCATCCGCTACACACCATAACGACAGCCGTACTGCCTATTCCTATTATTCAGGAATCATTAAACGTGGCATAGCCACCGATCACTATGTGACCTATCATTTGAAGTTGTGGTTTAACCACCGATCACCAAATGACCTATTAACATACTCTTCCCCTTCATCATATTAACCCCATCCCATGCATACATACATGCAGAATCAAAACATTATACTACCTAAAAGTTCTCAGTCTATCACATACATCGATACACATAGAGAAGTTTCTATGATTACGTACCTGGCATCCCTTGCCTACCCTTTTTGGGTAATCCGACTGTCTATACAGCCTTTTTTCGGCTTTTAGCCCATAACATATATAGTACAGATTAGTTAGTGTGATAGAGATCTACACACCTGATTACAGTCAAGACGAGACCTTCTATGTCGACACTATCAGAAGCCGATACGACTGCTAACTGCCTAAGGTTTTGTTCTGAAGTCGGTCCACAACCCGGTGGCCAATCCTGAACTGCTGACACCGCTCGTTTCTTAAACTTAGGGATTGGTTTTATAGATCCAATCCCCTCCTTCGCCTGATCGATATTCGATTCCATTAAAAGACCTTATCATAACATATGGTTAAGATCACAACTACGATAGCGAATCTAAAGAGAATATAAGGAGAACCCCTTACCTTGAAATCCCGAAAAGAGAGATATGAAGTTCAGAGACTAACGGTTTCGGCTTTTAGATCTAAGTAATCTACTTCAATTCTTGAATATCGCCCAACAAGAAAACATCAAACCATTAATCCATTAGCCTTTCGGCTTTGTCTTTTAAAAACTGAAAGAGAAAAAGAATAGATCAGAAGAAATCGGCACCTACCTTTACAGAGAATTCGGCAACTCCTAGAAGATTTCGGCTTTTGAGAAGGTCAAAAAGAAAAGATGATCTCAAGAGATCTATGAAGTTTCGGCTTTTGAGAAGGTCAAAAAGAAAAGATGATCTCAAGAGATCTATAAAGTTCCGGCTTTTGAGAAGGAGATGATTGAGAGAAAAGAGTAATATCAAACGTAAAGAAGTGATAGGAACGATATAGGAAAAAGAAGAATTTCGGCAAGGCTAGGGCAGATTCGGCTATGGCAGACAAATGTGAAAAGAAAGAATGCTTAAGAGAGTTTTCGACTTTTATTCAGAAAAGGAGGAAAAGAGACAAGATGAAAACCCTAAATGCCGAAAATAAAGAAGAGAATGGGAGAATAAAACCCTAATGCCAATTTTAATTAAAATAGTTGGGCTTCATGCAACTTGAATTTGGGCCTCCTCAGTTGACGCCACTTCCCT